>CM039126.1:17839316-18439316 GCA_022036555.1 Microstegium vimineum | reverse complement strand
TGGGGAAGCCGTGGTATTTGTAGGTATCGGCTTGGGCTTGAGGGTAACCTTAGGTACCCTTTGAGGTGTGAAGGCAGCCAATGTGGGAGCCTTGTTGCCGATGATTGATACGGGGCTCATCATTCGAAGGTTGAAGTGCTTGCCGCTCTTGCTTGTTCGGGGGATTGGATCATCAACCTGTTAAGAAGAGGGTCAGATGCCGATAGTAGAAAGTAATGAAAATACATTAGAGTTAAGAACTTACTGCATTATCGGGAATGATGTGATCGGCGTCGATCAAATACCGATAGTAGTGCGATGATTTGGAGAATAGTTGGCCTCTCCATTCTTGCCACCAAGATTTGTATAACTCTATCATGAAATATGTTGGTGCCCAAGAAGATAGGTTGATGTTTGATGTATCGGCATGGGGAGAAAGGTTGACAATTCTGTTCCAATCCATGGCACTGGAGATAATTTCTCTTGGCTTTATCACATTGGCGAAGCTGAGTTGGATCGGTAATTGGCCGAATGCCAGCTGCCTTGTTGCTGCCGATGGATAACAGAACTCATAAGATGGAGGAGAGTTCTTCCGGTTCCAAAGATGTTGACTAGAATGGCTCGGGGAACAATGCTGGCCTTCATGATTGTTTCATTCTGTGGCACGTTCCAATCGGTAAGATTGAATAATAACGGGAATTGGTTGTTCTCGTCAACATAAGGCCACCAAAGCCGTTCTGCGACGGGGATTCCATTGTAAAGCTTTTGGAAGAACCTACCAAATTGATCTGCATTGGCATCGGTTCCTGGTAGCACTATGATGGCCTCCCCAAAATTGAGTGGGGGACGGGTTGCCGATTCATCATCGTTAAATACATAGTCCTCCGATATATCCCTTGGAAACTGCTGACTGAATAAGTCAAATTGGAGGACTTTGTACATGTGTGCGTTTAGCCACATGTTTATAAACCACCAAGGACCTCCGAGGTTGCCGATGGACTCGCCTAGCAACGGCTTCTTGGATACTTGGTGCAGAAGGTGGTATACCGATCCAAGGAGGTATCGGCCAAGAGGAAGTCTTGCTCCATCGGCTAGAAGCTCTGCTGCGGGAAGGTACATAGTGGTAGGTCCAACTGTTCTGCCATAGAAGATAAATTTTTCCAACCACATGTTCAAGAAGGTGGCGTGCTCTCTCTAACCTACCGATCCAGTTTTCTGGTTTTCTCGGATGTATCCGGTCCAACCACCGATATTGCGTGTGTTCACTTTGTACTCGGCTTTCCTACCGAAAAGGTTGGAGGGATCGGCAGAAGAGACATCAAGGCCGGTAAGCATATGCACATCGGCAAGGGTGGGAGTAGTTGGTCCATGTCTAAATAAAAAGGCATTCATTGTATTGGACCAGAGATAAGATGCAGTCATCATCATATTTTCATTCTTTGCCATATCAGCAATGGAGAGTCTAATGCACTGGTCCAGGTTGCGCTCTAACCAATTCACTTGCTGTGTTCTTCCATCCCTTGGTGGGTTTAAGCCATGAACGTAAAGCATCTTTCCATAACCCTAGACTAAAACACTCAGATCTGAAAGGGATGCGGTTGGTTTCTGCATTAATCAGATTGGTGGGATCGGGGTTTCCCATTGGGCCTAAACAGTTGAAGTTGGATTGTTCAATGGGGATTACAACCTTGTTGTACATTTCCTAGGTTTCAGAAAAATAAAAAAAAGAAAAGGGGAAAAGGATTACGAAATTGATGTGGGAAAGAAACTTGCAGATGATAAAGTAAGAAGAGATTGGATTTACTCTGGGGACTTCGAAGTTGATCGCCATTAAAGTTGGGGAAGTCCTTGCGGTTTGTGCTCTGTTTGAGAAAGTCACTGTCGCTTGAGTTTGCAGAACTGTTCTTCGGAGTCGTCGTCGAGGTTGAAGATGAGGGCAAATGTATAAGCCTGGTCAGGGGTATTTTGGAATTTTCTTTGCACTGAGCAGGAATATGGAATGGTATGCACGGCAATCGAGGAGATATGATTAGGCTTGCAACTGTTCGCACTACAGTTGCGGAATTTTGTTAATAAATTGTGATTGTTATGCGCGGTAATCAAGGAGGTCATGCAAGTATCTTGGAGGGAAAGGTTACAGTATAGAAAATTTCGGCGTGTAAAATATTTTACACTCCGAAATTGGGGGGCATGTGTTGACACCTTTTTTTCGGCATGTGTCAAATGAGCTAAGACTTGCATTGATCAGTAGCCGTTTTCCATCGGCATCGGGAGGTCATCAGTCAATGTTACCGATGAAGGTGAATGTTACGAAAAGGATAAGTTTGTTGCCGATGGAAACTGAACAACAGCAGAATGATTGCCGATAAGGATATTACCAATAGGGATGTTGCCGATGGGAATGAAAAATGGCTGATTGGGGATATTACCGATAAAGAGATGATGCCGATGAGCACAGGATGGCGTGGCAGTTGACGTCAGCAAGGATTGCCAATGGCAATAGAAGGAAGTTGCGGATTGAAGAGTCTGCCGATGGAAAGTTTCATCGAAGAAAAGACAAGGAAACTGGTGATCTTATACCAGTATTATTATAGAAGTTTGAGTCCAACTATTGCATGAGTCATTTATTTTCCTTAGAAATAGAGATGTTTATTTAGGAATATATTATTGTTATTTGGGTTTGACTCCTGCGCGGGTCAGTTGTTTCCTTGAAAATAGAGTTTTGTTTAGAAAAGATACGAGTCATGTCTGTCTACAACTCCTCTTGCTGGAGTATAAATATGTACCTAGGGGTCATGAAAAAAAATAATCATACATCAAACAAAATCAATTACTCTTATTTACCTTTACTGCAATTTACCTTTTTATTGCATTAACCTTAGTTTATCTACAAGTTCTTCAAGCTTCGACGGGCTGCATCTCTTTGATCTCCGTCAAACTCTTGCAAGTTCCGCGTGGGAGTAATCTGAGCTTTGACATCCGGGCGCATCGCTATTGTCTCATTCAGCTCTGCTCTAGTTATCCTGATCAAGTCTGAGTCTTGGCATCTAGGCGTATCGCCGTTGTCTTGTTTAGATCTTGTTCTAGTTATCGTCCTTGTCGATTAACTAGTCAAATCGACTGGCACACCTTTGGATATCGAATTCGAGTAATAGCCCGAGGTGTTCGCAGATCCTGACGCTTTTTGTGTCAACACAACCCACAAAAGTTTGAGGTTCATGATGGTTTCTTTTAAGCCAAGTAATCTATGCTTAGAGAAATACCAAGTTATAAACTAAGTACTAGAGAAACATTTAGCAGAACAACTATTCATCATTTCCCTAGGAGATATCAATTTTCATGGAACATGTGAGAGTAGAGAAAAGAGTCTTTTTATTATTTTTATCATATGCAGATTTTTTTTAAATGCAACAACAAAAGATAAGCAGGAAAATGCATGAAGATAAATGCTGAAATTAAAAACTTACCTTAGTGAGGGAGAGAACCTCCCCAAGCTTATCCTTTGCTCAATGCTATGGTGGCGGATATGGATGTAGTTGCCATCACAAGTCCCACTGCCAGTGTTGTTCTTCTTGCAATGCTTGGATTTTTTCGGCAATTTGCTGAACAATGCGTGATGTCTCACCATGCTCAACGCGCAGCTCGCCAAAAGCATTGGTGAGTTGATCGAAATGTTGCCGTCGTTCACGATGCTCCCTATCTCGTGTGGACGAGAAGGATGATCATGGTCTTTGCGATTGTGGTGGTTGAGGAGGCATGCTACTAGAAGTGTGCATGGGATCGGAAGATGCATCGTCCTCCTCCTCGCCAATAGCTTTTCGGGAAGGACCACCTTGCTCAAGATGAACAAAGTATAGCCCTTCCTGAGCTCTCCTGTCTGATCCTACAAAACCTCTTTGCCCAATGCCTTGATCTAAATCAAGGGTCAGCTTATGGGTCCTATACAACTGACGTTACCTATTTGGAAGAGGCACTTCAGTTGTATGGCCACTGTAAATCATTTTAAGATCACCATTGACATCTCTTTTTAACATTTGAGCAGTTGTAAGATATTCTTCCAAAATTACTGCTATGGGGGCAGAGATATAAACAAAGGGGTAGGTGTTATTTAGCAAGTTCATAGATTCGGCAAGGCGAGTGATTAAAGATGTAAACTAAATAGGTCCATTACTCTCAAGGAAAAAATAGCCCGCTATTTTTGTCGCTATAGCCCGAAATATCTTGAAAACAATTGTGCCGCTATTTGCGTTCATGCACAATTTTGCCGCTATTTTGCCGCTAAAGTCCGCTAATTACGGTTTATAAAACACTAAACACCTTGGCCTTAGCTCGCTATTTAAAACATTGTTACTCTCAATTGAACTTTGCCAAAATTCTACTAAGTATTTCACAGAAGAGATTTGAATTTTGTTTACCATGGCATAAAGCAATTTTAATTCCATGATACTTAACATGCTAGCATTACTTACAGGGAACAGAGTCATACTCATCCAAAGATGCATGAAACGAAGTGTTGGATTATGTATTTCCTCAGGTTTGGGATTTGAGCAATCATTTTGAGAAGAGATAGACAACCAAAATTTTCTTTTGTTAAACCTACGCATGGCAAGGTCTAAATCAAGCAAGCATGAATCATCAAAGCCAAGAGCAACATTTAGATGACTCCAAGTTAGATTAAAGCTTTGATTCAACATTTGAAACTTGGAGAGAGCATAAGAATTCTATGGTGAGCAACTCAATTCCAAGTTCATCTACTTACCAAAACCTAGACCAACCAATAGTAGAAAAGATAGTGTTGAATTCGGTGGTCATACCTGCGTTGGAGAGAAGAATCGGATTAAATATCCTTGTGTGCTCGAAAGATCGATCCCGAAGAAAGAGATACCTTTGGTACTCTAGTTGGTCGAACCAGAGTCCACTTTGTTGATCATAGGTCCTTATCAGGGGCACCATGAATGCCCCGATATGAGGTACCTCTGTCGGCACTTCTTCCTCCTCCTGAGGGTGTTCTTCGGTTTGGATGTTCTCCCAAGTGTATCGAGCAGAACCTCCCCTTCTTCTTCTTTGGGAAGTATCCTCGGATTGGTGGGAGCGACGAGATGAGCTCCCACTTAGAGCTTGCTTCATTTTCTTGAATGCGGATGTCAACGGGTTCTTCATCCTTAGAGAGGAAGAGGGACACAAGGGCAAGACTAGGACAAGGTTGTGTGTGAAGTGGACTTCTAGTTTGCCTTGCGGGGATAGGCTTGAGCTAAGAGAAGCTTGAAGAAGACAAGAGATCTTCTTGTGGACTAGTGAGAGCAACACTACTTCTCTTGAGAGGTAAGAACTTCTCTTGAATGAAGACAGGAGAGAGGAAGGCAAGGAGAGGTTTGAGCTAGGACTGGATTCTGGTTGAGGTGTGAGGGATTGATCTCTCCTTGCATGGGCTTTTATAGAGGAGCTAAATGGCACCAAGGAGGTACCTAGGGGGGTCGGCCGACCCCCCTTGGACATTCCCTTGGGTGCCATGATCACTATCTTTGGGAGATGCCTTACACAAAGCAAAAGAGAGAAGGAGGTGACCAAAGGTGGTCGGCCGAACCCCTAAAGTGGGGATTCCACTCATGCTTTTTCTAGTGCTCAGTGAAAGGTGAAGCATAATTTATGATATGATCAAAAGTTGAGCTAAAGTGCTCAAGATTCTCCTCTTTAAACAAAGAGTAGTGGGGGACAAAGGTATGTCATGCTTTGATCAAAGGAGATTGATGTGTTTTCTTTTTCAAAGCTTGACAAAGTGAAAGTGAAAGTGAAAGTTGGTTCCCCACTTTGGACATAGAGTAGTGGGGGACAAGGATGTGTCATGCTAAAAGTGATTGATGTACTTTAAAGCATGACAAAGCAAAAGAGATGTCCCCTAAAGCAAAATCTGATTTTTGAAAGCCTCACTACTCAAATAATGAGATTCTTGGAAAAAGGATGATGAGGAAGAGAGAGGATGACCATGGGTCAACTAGGGTGGTCGAGCAACCCCCTAGTCCTCCATTTTTTCTTTTTTTTCTTTTATAGAGATCAAAAAGTATGTTGTAATTAACTAAGCCAAGGTAGGGTACATAGGGTGGTCGGCTGACCCCTATGGATCTACCTTTTCATTGGATTGGCAGGTTCATCCTCCTTGAGTTCATTGATCTTGGCCTCCGGGTACTGCTTCTTTTGGTGTGGGGCCCGAACTCTTCTTGGTGGGTGTGCCTTAACCTGTTTGTTAAGTTTATAACCATTAAAATCACACTTTACCTTATGACTTGGGAACTGGAAGTGGATGTAGCCCGATCCCACGTAGATGACCGCGTTGGTGGTGTTGAGGAAGGGCCTTCCCAAAATGACGGGGACTTCCACGTTAGCTCCCATGCCCAGGATGATGAAGTCGGTGGGGATGTATTCATCTTGGATGTTTACCAAGATATCCCTCGCAAGTCCCTCGGGAAACCTTATTGTTTGATCCGCCATCTGCAGGCGAACACATGTAGGGACCAAGGGTCCCCCTAACAAGTTATCATATGTTACCTTTGACATGATGTTGATGCCTGATCCGAGATCACAGAAGGCGGTGTGGCAGGTCTGTTGTTCGATTGAGCACTTGATCGTCGGGTGGCCTGGATCTTCCTTCTTCATGATGAAGGGAGGATCGAGAAGATAGCCCCAATAGGAGCGAAGTGGAGGCTTACCGAACTTTGTTGTTACCAGGTTAACATGCTCAATTGAATCCTCTGGTTTCCCAGGAATTTTACCTTGTTCTATAGATGGCATAGCTGCTGCTAATTGAGCTAGTTGTGTTTCTAGCATTTTATTAAAGCTCAAATGATTTTTCATGGCAGTTGTAAAGCTATCAATTTTCTCACCAAAGCTTTCAAAAACTTTATTAGTGACAATCATCTTTTTATTTATACCATCATTAATCTTAGATTGACCAAGAATAAGATCTTTCAATGAATGTTGGTTATTGTAAGAATTGTAATTATTGTAATTGCTATTACCTCCATTTCCTTGGTAGAAGGGGCGTGAATTCCATCCTCCTTGTTGTTGGGGTCGATACCCGTTGTTATTGTTGATGAAGTTCACGTCCTCCTTCATAGTCTCGGGGCAATTGTTGCCCGAGTGATAATTTCCTCCACACACCTCGCACCATGGATCGGCTTCAATAGCTTGTGCGGCCGCGATGGGGTAGATGGCCTCTCATTCCTTCTTGGAACTTTCTTCTATCTTCTTCATCAGGAGGTCCATCTTGGCAGAGAGCATGTCCACCTCATTAACGGTGTGCATACCTCTCCTCTTTGGCTGGAGTCGTTCCTCACCCTATCATTGGTTGATCACCATCTTCTCGATGAGGTCCTTGGCATTCCTCACTGTGTGTTGGAGGAATGCCCCTCCAGCGGTAGCATCAAGGTGACTACGGGCCATGCTAGACAACCGATGGTAGAATCCTTGGATCAAGAGTCAATCGTATATCCCATGATGAGGACAGGCACGAATGTACTCTTAGAGATGCTCCCATGCTTTGGGAATTGTCTCGTCAGACTGTTGTTGGAAGCTTGAGATCTTTCCACAAAGAGAATTGGTTTTACCCGTCAGGAAGAACTTCTTGAGGAACGCGTTAGCACACCTCTCCCATATAGTGGCTTCTTCTTTGTGGGCGTAGAACCATTGCTTCTCCTTCCCTAATAACGAGAATGGGAAAAGACAAAGGTGAATGGCGTCAGATGCCACTCCCTTGATAGTGAAAGTGCCACATAACTCCATGAAGTGCTGGAGATGAGCATTGGCATCCTCATGGGGCTTCTTGCAAAATGGATTGGCCTGCACCATGTGGATCAAGGTGGGCTTTAGCTCGAACGTGGCATCCCCGAAGTTGACCTCGGGTCCTTGAGCTACGTGGGTAGTGGACGGAGCCAAGAAGTCAGAGATCGCCATCTGGGTCAAAGCTTCCTTGAGTGGTGGTGTAGAGCCTCCTTGCTCGAATGGATTCAGGGTCGAGATGAACCTCTGAGGTGGAACTTGACGACGTCTAGTCCTCCTCAACAGTTGCTCAGGATCTTCTAGATAGTGTCCCGGCAGTTGGAAACCGCTCATAAACTGTCTGGCTTCACAAGAAAGGAAGACACGGACAAGGGTAAGCCCTTATGACTAATTGATAACTAAGTTAATGAGAATCTATGGATTCAATCTAATTAAAATTTCTAGGCTAAGCCTATCCCCGGCAACGGAGCTAGAAATACTTGTTGGTATTTCTTATGACTATTGGATAAATCTGCAAGCACACAGATTATATCGTTGTAGCACTTCACCTAGGAGTATTCCAAGGTATCATAATTTATATTTCCCCAAGGGAAAGCTGGGCTAGAAATGATAATTAGATAGAGATCCTAGAGAGCACCTCAACTTAGTACCAATTAGTATAGGGGGGTAAACGATATATGTGATAGGAAGGGTTGAGGGATGAATAAGCCAAGGTAAATGATACTTAGAACGGACTAGATAGAATAGCTAGGTGGGAGGACAACGAGAGAGTAAAGGCTATTAAAGAGCAAAAGCATATAGCAAGACTATATCTATTATAGAAATGCTCAAAGTAAATACTAAGTAAAGTAAAGGGAAAGGATAATGTATTGAATAAGATAAAGTCTTACAAAGAAGGAAAGATACAAGAGCTATACCAGACTTTCCAGAAGACAACTCCGGAAATCCCGAGCGCAGCTCGACTCAACTCTAACTCCCACTCTAGACTAAACTACTAGAACATTATAAGGAATAGAGCTTGTAGGCTTCTTCACCATGTGTAGAGAGGGGGGTATGAGCCTCTATTTATAGTGGAAGGTGGAGTAGGGGCTACTCTAGCGCCACGTTAGTGATCCAGGAGGCTTCAAATATCCACCCTTGGATCCAACCGCCAAACTGACCTAGGGGCGGTCGGTCGACCCCCCTATGGATAGTGGGCCATCGCTTGGCCTTCTAAAGGTGGCCCCACTGATCAGGGACCAAGTGGGAGCTAGGTGGGCCTAGGGGTGGTCGGCCGACCCCCCCTTGGGGTCTCTGGGCCACTTCGTCCTGTCAGGTGTTGGTCCCACTTGTGATTGATGTTGATGGTTGGTTTTGTGGTGATTGTCATGTTTATCTCCTTGGTGTGGGCCCATGGATCCATGTGCTATTCTTGTGTGCCGTTGAGAGAAAGCACAAAGTGATCCAAGGGTTGGATTTCACTCTAGAGTGCCTCTCTTGGGTCATGGCCGAGAGGGGAGAGCTGGTGGGCCCATAGGGTGGTCGGCCGACCCCCTATGTGGGTCCCACTGGCTCTCCTTTGCTCCATTTATTCATTCTTGTATTCAAACACTCCATGGACATGTGGAACTAGTTATTTGATAAAATATGCTCATGATGTGTTTGTTTATCCTTGATCTTGAGGTTGTTGGCAGTATTTTGGTTAAGTAAAAGTGCATCATTTTTAGTGCCAACACAAGGTTAGAGGCAATAAGAATCCTATTGGCCTATGCTTGTGCACACAATATCAATCTATACCAAATGGATGTCAAGAGTGCATTCTTGAATGGGTATATCAATGAGGAGGTATATGTTGAGCAACCACCCGGTTTTGAAGATGCAAAGAAGCCCAACCATGTGTTCAAGCTCAAGAAGGCTCTCTATGGATTGAAGCAAGCACCTAGAGCATGGTATGAGAGGTTGAAAAGCTTTCTCCTCTCTAAAGGGTTCAAGATGGGGTTGGTTGATACTACCCTATTCACCAAGAAGATTGGAAATGATTTGTTCATCTTGCAAATCTATGTGGATGACACTATCTTTGGTTCCTCAAATCAAGACTTCTATGAAGAGTTTGGGGAGATGATGGCAAATGAATTTGAGATGTCAATGATTGGTTAACTTAGTTACTTCCTTGGACTTCAAATCAAGTAAATGAAGAATGGCACATTTGTGAGTCAAGGCAAGTACATCAAGGATATGATCAAGAAGTTTGGAGTAGAAGAGGCTAAAGGCATTAGTACTCCCATGGGGACTAATGGACACTTGGATAGTGACACAAGTGGCATGATAGTAGATCAAACACTCTATCGGTCAATGATTGGAAGCTTACTCTATGTGACTGCTTCAAAGCCGGATATCATGTTTAGTGTATGCATGTGTGCAAGGTTTCAAGCATCTCCTAGGGAGAGTCATTTGAAAGCCACAAACAGAATATTGAGATATTTGAAGCATACACAAGAGGTTGGATTATGGTTTCCCAAAGGGTCAAGGTTTGAATTGATTGGATATTCGGACTCTGACTATGCGGGTTGCAAAGTGGATAGGAAGAGCACTAGTGAAACATGTCAAATATTAGGAAGGTCACTAGTCTCATGGTCATCCAAGAAGCAAAATAGTGTGGAACTCTCTACCACCGAAGCCAAATACATTAGTGCGGGGAGTTGTTGTGCACAACTATTATGGATGAAGGCCACTTTGGAGGACTATGGAATACAATTCAAGAAAGTCCCATTGCTATGTGACAATGAAAGTGTGGTGAAGCTTACAAACAACCCCATCCAACACTCAAGAACAAAGCACATAGATGTGAGACACCATTTCATAAGAGATCATCAACAAAAGGGTGACATTGCAATTAATAATGTGGGCACCGATGATCAATTATCCGACATTTTCACCAAGCCACTTGATGAGAAGAGGTTTTGCAAGTTGAGGAATGAGTTGAACATCTTGGATTTCTCAAACATGAGTTGATGCACCCCACTTATGACATGCCTCTACTCCAACATAGCAAGGTACAATTTTATGACATATGCATTCATCCTTTACTAGACTTGTGTAGAGCATATAGACATCACTCATGATAGGCTCATTCATGAAAATGAAATGATTTATATGTACATATGGTACAACTATTGCCTCTATGAGTTGATTGATCTAGTAGTAGCATATGACATGTTGATAAGCTTGCAACCTCACATGTTTAGTCTAGAATGCTTATTCTTATATTTAACCAACATGGATAAGATAACCATTGCAAGATGTGTGAACAAGCTTTTCCATGGTTTAAACCGTGTTTAGTATATAGGACAAGTGATCTAGATTGAACAAATTTGATAAGCTACTTCACTTATTTCTAAATTGACTTGATACAAATCTTCCTAAGTATCCTCAAGTGATATATGTTACTACAAGTGGTTTCCTTTGTGGTAATATGTGACAAAGGGGGAGAAATTGTGATATAAAATATGAAGAAAAGGGGTAGAAATAAGATGTGGAGAAATAGGATTTTGGAAAATGAAAGGATTTTGGAAAATGAAAAATTAAAATTTTAAGCACACAAGTAGGGGGAGCAAGCCTATGAACAATTTGGTGCATTTGAATGTGCATTCACTCATATGCTTGCTTGCATTGAAGTTATTTTTTCAAGTGGTTTCTTGCTTGTGTGGTGTATGCTATATGGTTTCCTTGAATGATTGCGTAATCCTCTAGCTATATTAGCATGCATAGGAAGTTAGCTAGATATTCTCTCTTGTTTATTGTGTATCTAATTGGTATCGAGCTAACCATGTTGCTAAGGGAACTATGAAGGGTGCACTTCGATTGGTATCATGCTTCAAAGGTCCATTCTTAAAACCTTAGCATCATGTCATAGTTTGTTAGTGTTCACCCCTCCAAAAAGTCTATCTAAGCATATGTGCAAAGCTTGATTCATACTCATAGAAGTGCACATATGTAGGGGGAGTTAACACTATCAAACCAACTTAGAAATGTTTATCCACTTTCCTTTTCAATTGGTATCTTGCTTGGACAAGCATTTCAAGTTGAAATCAAAATCATATTTCATATAATTTTATATAGGTTGTCATCAATTACCAAAAAGGGGGAGATTGAAATATCTCTAGTGTTTTGGTTAATTGATGAAACCTATGTACTAACCTAGCTCTAAGTGATGAGTAGGTATAGTACATGTGATGTTGACAAGTGGTGGAGCAAGCAAGGTGGATAGGATCCTAAAGCCCACACTTGGAGAAAGTGACAAATGGAGAGACCCTAAAGCTAATCAAGGCAAAGGTATAAGCTAGGGCTTTTCTTTTAGTGATCAAGACATCAAGTGAGTGTGATCACATTTAGGATAGGTAACCGTACTATTAAGAGGGGAAAATGGTATGTGGTTACAATTGTCAAGTTCCATTAAGTTGATCATGACATGCATTGCATATAGACCTAATGAGCAACCCTTGTAAAACTTGTTAAAATATGCTAACACACGGCACAAGAGTAGTGGAACACTTGGTGTTGGCACATGAGATCAAGGGGAGAAATTAGAAGTGAATTCTAATCTATCTAAGGGCTTCGGACCAGTTTCTTAGGGGAGCACCGGACCATACGTGGTAGTCCGGAGGCTAACCCTAGCCTTGGCCGCTTCACTGGAAGCTCCGGACCATCCGACCGAAGGGGCTCCGGACCAATCTCCATTGGTCCAGTGGTGTTGACTCTACAGTTAGCAGAGAAGGAAGAGGCGTCAGACCAGGCAAACTAGTCCGGAGGTGTGCTCCGGACCAGAGTCCGAAGCCTTGGAGCTCTCAGTGTAAGTTTGGACAAGGCTCCGGACTAGAAGAAATTGTCTGATGGTGGACCTCCAAACCAGAGTGCGAAGAGATGGAGCTCTCGATGTAAACTTGGTTGAACCCCTAGACCAGGCGTCAGACCAGGTCTCCGGACCATAGTAAGTGGTCCGACGGTATGCACCAACGGTCGAATTCAACTGATCAGAGACACATGGCGATCAATAAAGGCGTCAGTCCAATGCGTCGGACCAAAGTGTATGGTTCGACGGTCTCGATAGGTAGTCCGACACTCTGTTTTTCAGCAGCCCAAGTGCATAATGGCTAGTTCCTTGTGAGGGGCTATAAAGGGTGTTTGGTCGGCTCAAGCTCACCCTCTTGCACACTTGGCCATTGCATACACATTGTGAGCTTGTGATACACACTCCCTTTCATCTTTAAGTTGATGGATCATCCATTTGAGATATTTGGGTGAATCTAGTGCATTGCATGAAGTGGTTCATCTAGTGGCACTTGGGAGTTGTTTCTCGCTGCGGTTTTCTTGTTACTCTTGGTGATTGCCATCACCTAGATGGTTGGAGCAGCGGAGGTGGTTTTGAGAAGCTTGGTGTTTGTGCTTTATCGACCACAAGTGTGATTGTGAGGGGTTCTTGTACCTTCCCCACGGGAGATCGCAAAGATAACTCTAGTGGATTACACGTGTCATTGAGAGCCCTCATCTTGTGTTGTTTATGCGGCACCCGATT
This sequence comes from Microstegium vimineum, assembly GCA_022036555.1. NCBI lineage: Eukaryota > Viridiplantae > Streptophyta > Magnoliopsida > Poales > Poaceae > Microstegium > Microstegium vimineum. The sequence continues at coordinate 18,426,013 of CM039126.1, read as the reverse complement.
GCGGGTTTGGCGGACTAAAGGTCTCTTTAGTCCCGGCCGCAAAAATACCGAGACTAAAGCCAATTTTACATTCGGTTCAAAGGCCTGTTCTCTACTAGTGATATATATGCAACCAGATTGCCAACTGATATACATACATATATCATACTTCAGTGTACATATATAAAAATCCATTCATATATCTAGATAGGATATGTCTTTTTTTTGGTGACTAATCTAGCTAGGATATATCATAAACATTAATTTGTTACATGTCCACAATGACTAAATATAATAAAACTGAAGCAAATAAATAATTAAATAAATAAAGATAGAAGCGGCAGCTGGGCAAGCGAAGCGTAGTGCCTCCGTTCCGCAAGCAAATTGAGTACCAACATAACCATATACTCTCTGTCAAAAAAAAAGAAAAAAGAAGAGGAATGCGATTATTATAGGTTACGTGTTAGTTAAAATGGTTGTCATTTAACCAAATTCTAGTGAATATATTATGCACGTTAATGGCTCCAAATCAATTCAATTTATTATAAAATACATTTTATAATTAATCTAATAATATTTATTTAATATCATAAATATTTATATTTTAAATTTATAATTTGTAAAATTATAAGATACTAAAACATTACCTGTTAGAGTTGTATTCTTTGTAGGACAGAGGACTATATCTATTCGTCCTATGTGTCGTAAAGTCGTAGTCAAATTGACCACCATCAAATATCTACTCCTCTGTCTTTAAATAACTGTTATTTTTTATTTTCGATAAGTAATTTTTTTTATAATTTTTATATTAAAAATTAATACTTATGGTACACAATTATTATTATTTTAAATAAATCGTTGAATCTATTTTTATAAAAAATTATTTAGAGACATATTTTCTATAAATCTAGTCAAATTAGCAAAGAAGGGATGTGAATGGACGAAGGTATATGTGCTTTGCTTACTAAGGGAACCACCTTTATTCTTTATAGGGGTGGGGGGTGCAAATTCAAATAGAGCACACACAAACAAACATTACATCGTTGTAATAGCAAAATAAAAATATAAATAAATATAAAACACTCCAATTGCATATTGCAAAAAGTCAAACGTAAACACACAAACAAGGATGCATGCATGCGTGCGTGCTCACTGACTGCGGATCGGTTTCTGTGACTCCGGATCCACCACTTTTGACGAGGCATTGGTCTTTTGGTTGGTAGATGAAGCTGTATCGCCGCGGTCGCCGTTGTCGAAGCCGACGCCGCGTCTTCTGGTGGGGAAGATCATGAAGACGAAGCTGGACAGGAGCGCGAGCCCCAGCGGCGCATTCCTCAGCAGCTCCTTGACGTTCTTCATTTGGTCGCTGTCGAGATCCGGGACGAAGCACTTCTGGAGCCCGACGTCGCCCATGGCTATGGAGATGAAGACGATGGCGGTGAAGAAGGCATGGACCCAGTCGAGCGTCTTGAGGCGGCGCTCCTTGAGCTCGCCCCCGAGCGCCTTGAGCAGCTCGCGCTCCTCCTTCTTGGTGAGGCCGAACACGTTGAGACGCCGCGGGAGCGCGACGCCGTAGTAGATCTTGCCCTCGTGGACGATGCTGTCGGTGAAGGCGAGGAAGATGCAGGCGGCGGTGAGGAAGGCGACGAGCGAGGCGCTGAGCCACTTGTTGGCGGTGTTGCAGGCGCCCTGGTTGGTGAAGGACGCCGACAGCGTCTGGAACACCAGCACCGCGCCCGACGGCAGCAGCTTCGCCAAGTTCGCCGACACCGACAGCACCTTCTCGGCGGCCACGTTCGCCTTGCTGGATTTCTCATCGTTGCCAGTAGACTGGCTATTAGGAGTACCTGAAAACATACTGGCGACGCCACCTTCACTGATGTTACTGCGGCTTGTTTGCGGCGGCGTCGGATTCTGAACGGCGTTGTTTGTTGTTGCTGGCTGCTGGGCAGTTCCTTGTGCGCCTGCATTGTTGTCGCCGTTTGCCATCGTAATTATTTATTTCTCTGTGTGGGACTTTGAGAATTGAGATCCTGGAGCTAGCTAGCTACTACGCGCTCTCCTCATCCTTGCTCGGCATCGCTCTTGTATATATAGGCGGCCCGTGATCACCTCGTGCATGCCCTACACAGTTAATATTATATTTGATCTTGCATGCACGGCGGCCCATATACTATGCGTATCCGTTGTCTGTCTTCGATATCTTACTACAGTAATAATACTTTTAAAAGCGGCGGTTTAACTCGATCTAGTACTCTACAAGCCGGTCGGATCCTTTCTCTTCTTTTGTGACTGGGAAGAAGTACCATCTCAACTTTTCCCGACTTGCAGGAGGCTGAACCCACTGTTTGGGGATGCTTGTCGTTGCACATGTAGGGCTAGGGCATCCGGCATCATTAGAAACTTGTTCATGGCCCGCGTAATCTAGTTCTACAAAAACCAAACGAGTGATGATGTCTAGTTTTTGGCATATATACATGCTCTTTGCCAGTGTATTGATGTTTGCGGAGTGTAATATATCGGACACTCGGTAAAGAGGATGTTTACCAAGTGCCCTACTCGGCAAACGACAACACTCGGCAAAGAGCCGGTTTCGTGAGTGTCCGGCACTCAGCAAAGCCTGACGTTTGGCAACATGTCACTTTGCCGAGTGTCTTACACTCGGCAAAATACTACACTCGACAAACCCTGACTTTGTCGAGTGCCGGACATTTGGTAAAGTACGACACTCATAAAATCTACCAGCAGCTAACGGTCGTCGTCGTCCGTTACCCTTTGCCTGATCGCTCTATTTTTTTGGTCGTTTCGGTGGCTGATAAGTCAGCTGATGTCGTTTTTGGCTGTTTTTCTGTGAGACAAAAACACTGTTTCAGTCATAAGCCGACTGATAAGCCAAGCGAACAGTGCAAGTGTTGATGATATACACTCGGCAAAGTGACCTCTTTCTCGAGTGTTATGGGCAGACACTCGGCAAAGTGACCTCTTTATCGAGTGTTTCCTACAGTAAACATTTTTATTTATTTTTATTCTTGACTCCAAACTTTGTTTACTATCCTTCTACCGTATCTGAAACTACGTGTTTAAGTTTGACGCAATTCTCGATATGTTTGCTATATTTAGTTAGTTTATTTCAATTAATTGATTTTTTTAGTGTCAGTCAAATTTGAACTGCAAGTGACTCAAATAATGGAAAAAGGATAGTTGTGTTATTGTAGCACCCAGTTTTGTAAAGCAAAACTAAGTACATCATACATGTGTGCCCAGGATGTCCAAAGACACATATACTCACAAATTGTAGAATACCAAAGTAAAGTACTTTATTACATCGATATTCAACACATTATTACATCAATATATAGAGTTCATCATAAACATAAATAAACTAACCACAGGAACATTGACTGGGAGAAATCATCTAGAAGTCCTGGACATCCTCTGGAAAGTCCTCAAAGCCACCATCTGATACCCATCCGGGATTTTCATTGTATAAAACAAGTGTAAGCATACCACAGCTTAGCAAGAGTAACCAGGGTACTGAAGGCTCAAAAGGCTTGACTCTGTTTGACTGCGGTTAGCAATTTTAGTTAGTCAAGTTTTATTAAACAAGTATACTAGTTTTAGTGAGAAAACCCATCCCAAGTGATTAAGTCATTAAGCAATATTAGATCATCCCAAACCATCCATGTAACCCAAGTAACTGCTATCAAGAAGGATCCAGGTCGCTCGTATCCATGAACACGGCTATCATGATAGGTTTACACTCTGCAGAGGTTGTACATCTTTACCCCCAAGCCGTGATTCCCATTTGCCGGGGTTTATAAAGTCCACACTGCCTCTACCTAGGAGCCATGGCAGGGTTTCACTACATAACCTTTTGCTAGTATACTCTAACAAGTTAGGGACGCGAGGCTAATGTCAAGTATGCATGGGTATTCTCCTTCAAGTGGCATCACATGTGGTCGCAGCACTATGTACGCCTCCAAGACAGGAAAAGCGTCATACATCCCTCGACCCTCCCCTCATGCGCCAATAAATGGTAACCTCTAACAAGCTAGAGACATACTAGGTACTGAATTAAAGTCAGAGCCATATAACACTCGGGGTAGTACGGCCTTCCTGGGTGGCCTCTTTAGGGGAGTCCTATGGAGAGGTACTAAAGCAACAAAACCCGTGCTTTAGCCCCCTTTATCATGTTGCTAAAAAGCCTCATTTTACATTTGTTCCATAAGTTCATTAGTCAAGTTTAAGCATTTGTCATTGTAAGCATAGCACATCTAGCCATAATGCAACTAATTCTCATAGGTAAACAAGGTATAAGGATCAAGTTCTAGTATATGAAAGCCTATGGTTTATCAAATTGAATGGACTCATGCATAAGTAAAATGTGAATTATGGTTATATAGGTGCAAGGGGCCTTAGTTACACTTGCCTTCCTCAAAGTTCTCCTGCAGGTCCTGCTGGTCAAAGGTCTGCTCCTCAAACACAACCTGCTCACCCTCTTCTAAACATCATACAAACACCATACAAGCATTTCCATACATCCATTACATGCAAACAAATAGAGTTTAATTATAACAGTACACCAAACAGTATAAACAGAAGGTATAAAGCTTTTAAAAATATTCTACAAGATGCTACGATCACGTGGACGCGAAATTCACTCAAATCGGATTAAAATTGAGCAAGATATGCATGTTTTAAGATTGAATGGCATTTCTGTAATTAAACAGAACTATTTTTGAATTAAAATAAATAAAAACTGAGTTTAAACTGGGCTACGTACTGCGGGTACTATTTTTCAAAAAGATAGGGGCTAAAATGAGTAAAAACAGGACTTAAATTAAAGGAATTAAAACAGGAGTGAAGTGCGGGTTGATTTTCAGAAAACAGAGGGGCCTGATTGCGAAAAGGGCAGGGCTGGTCAGCGCTGACCGAGTCGCCGCTGACCCAGGCGCCACGTGACGACGTGCGATTGGTGCGGTGCACCACACGTGTGTGGACGTGTTGACGTGCGCATGGGACCGAGGGTCCACAGGTGCACGGTGGACCGGTTATACCCCGAACCGGTATGATCTAATCCTAGCCGTGCGTTGAGGATCGAACAGTTGCAGAAGAAAGGGGGAAGTTTCCCTGCCGACGCGCGGTGGCGCCATGGCTGGCCGAGCTCCGAGCTCGCCGGCGAGCGTCGGAAAGACGCTCCCGACCTCCTCGGGTCCAACCGAAAGCACCAGGGTCCTCTGCGTGCTCGTGCGAGTGCGTGGGTAGGCTCGGGTGGGGCTCTGGGTTACCGGGACGGTACATCCGCGGCGGCGCCATGGCCGGCCTGCTCTGTGCGTGCGGGAAACGACGATGCGAGGTGCTAGAAACCAAATTGAATGCATAGGGAGGTGCGGTGTGACAGTGCGAGTGTTGTGGGGTGCTCGGTTAAAGGTGAATCCTACCGGAGCGAGGAGTTCGCGGTGGCGCCATGGACGGCAGCCACTGTGCTCCACGGAAACATGGCTATGGTGCCAAATTTAGGATGCAGGGAGAGAGAGGTAGTCACCGTGGGTGAAGCAAAGGCGGTGGCGAGGACTGGTTCCGCTCCGAGCGTTCCGACGACGAACGACGGCGGCTGGTTCACAGGAAAGAGCACGGTGAGCGCCAAAACGGCGAAATCAAGGGTGAAAGTGTGCGGTCAGTGGCGTTACGGAGTTGAGTCGTCGGGGCGATGCTCCGCAAGCTCACGGCGTCGTGCAAGAGAGTTCCGAGCGGCAAGAATGCGAGCGCAGCAGTGCGGGTGATGTGCGTGAACTGGGGAAGAGCAGGGGAGAACAGAGGCGCCGCGGCTGGCTTTATAGAGCGAAGCAGGGGCGGTATATGCGGGGTCGTTATCGAGGTGCCAAGGCGGGGTGTTAAGGCTCTTCATGGCCTGGCGTCAAGAGCTTTGAAGCTCGGGAGTGATGGGGAGCCGAGCAGTAATGCCGGTGCGGCATCTACGCTGCGCCGAGGAAGAAGGAAGGGTAGAGAGTGACAGGTGGGGTCGGCGTTGGCGTCTTGGGCCCGTGGAATACAGAGAGAGGGAGGGAGAGCAGCGCGTGTGTGCGTGTGTGCTGCTGCTGGCCTTGGTGCCGACATGCGGGGCCACGCGGCAGAGAGAGGGAGGGAGGGTTGTGGTGGAGGGGAGTGTGGCCGCATGGGCCTCAGCCTTGGGCCGAGCCAACTGGGCCGAGAGGGAAGCAGTGCTGGAGGGAGAGGGGGAGGTTTTGGGCTGGTTCTGGTGCTGGGGCAGAATAGTGAAAGAGGGAGAGAGAAAGAAAGAAAACCCTTTTCTTTTTCTGGTTTTGAGAACTAGCTCAAATTCAACTTCACCCAACCTATCCTACACTCAACCAAAGATCAAAGATTCAGCATGAGTGCAACATACAAGTTACTAAGCTCTAGGTTAATTGCTTTTATTCCAAAAAGTTTTTTTTAAAAATTTCTCCTATATTTTCATGAGTATAAATTGGATAAAAGCTCAAATTTAACTTCTATTTGCAAAACCTAAGTTTAGGTTGTTACAAATCTACCCCCCTTAGAACGAATCTCGTCCTCGAGATTCGAAAGATGGAAAAAGATAGATATGGATAGTCTGATAAGAGACCCTCTTTTCTTTCCCAAGTTGCCTTATCCTCTGTGTACTTACTCCACTCAACTTTGTACATACCTTCTATTGTTGTACTCCCCAACTGGTTGACCGTATAGTAGTGTTTGGCTGACATGGAGACTTCTACCTCAATCTTGTCTCCCGAAGGTGTCACTAGTTGAACTGTTTTACTCTCACACTGTATGAGTGCCTTTGTTTGCGTTAGCCAATCCATACCCAGGATAAGATCTATGCCAGAAGGGTTAAGAACCACTCGACTAGCTGCAAACTCTACCCCCCTTAAGATGACACTCACTGCTGGACATCTAAGGGTTGCTTGCATTTCTGCTCCTGGTGAGCTAACTACCAAGGTTTCTTTCAAAGCGGTCATGGGTATATCATACTTCTTGACAAAACTATTTGAAATGAATGTATGTGATGCACCCGAATCAAACAAAACTAAAGCTGGATTTGAGTTAACTGGAAACATACCAAGCATCACGTTCGGCGCTCCTTGTGCGGCCTCAGCTGTCACGTGGTTAACACGTCCATGGAAATTGTTCTGCACAACCTTCTTAGGGCATTTATTGGCATAGTGTCCCGGCTCGCCACAGCTGTAACACTTGTTGTCATTGATAGTGATTGGTGCCCTTGGTGCACCATTCTGGACAGGAGTGTTTGAAGCAGAGCTCCTGTTAGGAACATTATAACCAGTTTGAGGCTGATGCTGCCCCTGAGCACGGGACTGCTGCTGCTGCTGCTGTGGTGCACAGCTGGTTTCACTGGACTGGCCCTGATAGCGTTGCTGGTTGCTAGCCTGCTGAGCAAAAGAACAGTAGCGAGAGTTGTTCCCAAACGATGATGACTGCCCCTGGAACTTCCTCTTCTTGTCCTCCATCTGTCGGCGCTTGTTCTCAATTACAAGTGCCTTGTCCACTAGATGCTGGAAGCTAGCGAAGCTGTGGGAGAGGAGCTGGTACTGAAGACCATCATTCAAGCCTTCTGTTGACACAAAAAACGTCAGGATCTGCGAACACCTCGGGCTTATACCCAAAATTCGATATCCGGAGGCGTGCTAGTTGATTTGACCAGTTAATCGACAAGGACGATAACTAGAACAAGATCCAATCCAGACAACGGCGATGCGCCCGGATGCTGGGATTGAGGCTTGATCAGGATAAGTAGAGCAGAGCTGAACGAGGCAACAGCGATGCGCCCGGATGCCAAAGCTCAGAGGTACTCCCACGTGGAACTTACAAGGATTTGACAGAGATCAAGGTGATGCAGCCCATCGAAGCTTGAAGAACTCGTTGATAAACTACAGCTAATGCAGTAAAGGGTAAATTGCGATAAAAGTAGAATAAGAGTAAAATTGGTTTGATTGATATTGGATTGATTTTTTACACGTAGCCCTTGGGCACATATTTATACTCCCGCATGGAGAGTTGTACAAGGACACGACTCGTATCCTTCCTAAAACAAACACCTAACTTTAAGGAAACTGACTCGAGCAGGAGTCGGATAACAATATTATTTTCCTAAACAAACACACCCTATTTTAAAGGAAAATAAACGACTCATGCAAGAGCCGGACTCAAACTACTATAACAATACTGGTATAAAATCACCAGTTTCCTTATGCCTCTCCTTCAATGAAAACTTTCCATCGGCAGATCCCTTCAATCCGCGGCTTCCTTCTTTGGCCACCGGTAGTCCTCTGCTGACACCAAGCGCTAAGTCACCCAGTACTCAACGGCACCCCATGCCCATCGGCATTGACAATATCTCCCGATCGGCAATCTTGTATTTGAGAACTCGTCTTCACCAGTCGGCATCATCCCCTGATCAGCAATCGGTATATCTCTTCATCATCAATCGGCAACAGCAACTTTACAGCCCAGACAACTCGATTTCACCAATTAACTTATCGGCAATCGACATCAGCAACATCCGAAACCTCCAGCTTCCATTGGCACCAAACTTAGTTTTCTTACAGCATATTCCCATCGGCAATACTGATCTATGTCTTCCCGATGCCGATGGAAAACGGCTGCTGACCAACACAAGTCTTAGCTCATTTGACACGTGCCAAAAAACGGTGTCAACACATGCCCCCCAGTTTCGGAGTGTACAATACTTTATGCGCCAAAATTCTCTCCACTGTAGCCGTTACTGTAGCCGTTATCTTCGAGACAACTGCACCACTTCTTCGATTTCCACGCGTAGAACCGCAATTTAATAATAAAATCCCTCGATTGTAGCACAAACAGTTGCAAATCTCCTTGGTTATCATGCGCATCCACCACAGGCCTCTCCACATTCCTGCACAGTGTGAACCGAAACCCCAAAATACCCCTGAGTAAGCTTATAAAAGTTACCAGGATCCAATCTGCTTTTCACCCTGAGTCTACTTTCACTTTTCACTGCCTTCGTCTTCAACCTCCGGCGACGCCTCTGAAGAACACGAGCTCAAGCAACAGTTCTTTCCTCAATCCAAGGACGAACCGTAAGCACTCCTTCAGCTCCAATGGCGATCCAAGTCGATATCCCCAAGGTAAAGTCTTCTTTCCTCCTCATCTAACCCCCTGCTAGTTCTCTTCCGCACGAATCTAGAATCACCTCCGTTCCTTTTTTGATTCTTTCCTTTCTTTTCTTTGAACCCTAGGAACTGTACAACAAGGTAGTGATCCCCCTCGCCCAATCCAACTTCAGCTGCCTAGGCCCCAAGGGCAATCCTGATCCCAGCTTCATAATCAACGTGGAAACCAACCAGATTCCATTCAGATCTAAATGCTTTGGTTTAGGATTATGGAAAGACGCCTTCCGCTCATGGCCCAAGCCCACCAAAGGGTGGAAGAACTGGTATCTCAGAGTCACTAGGGCGCAGCAAGTTTATTGGCAAGAGCGCAATTTGGATCAATGCATCCGGCTTTCCATTACCGATATGGAAAAGAACGAGAACATGATGATGGTTGCCTCCTATTTCTGGTCTGACACTATGAATGCTTTCCTTTTCTGACATGGACCAGCCACCCCTACTCTTGCCGATGTCCATATGTTGACCGGCTTGGATGTCTCCTCTACCGATACCCTCACCTTGTTCAACAGAAAAGCTGAGTACAAAGTGAACACCCGGAACATAGGCGGTTGGACAGGCCACATCCACGAATACTAGAAAATAGGAACGGTAAACTAGCGGGAGTACGCCACGTTTCTAAATATGTGGCTGGAAAAAATTATTTTCTGCGGCAGGGCAGTTGGACCCACCATTATGCACCTTCCGGCAGCTGAACACCCTGCCGATGGAACAAGGCTTCCCCTGGGCAGATACCTTCTCGGATCAGTATACCGTCTTTTACATCAAGTATCCCAGAAGTTACTGCTAGGTGAACCCATCGGCAACCTTGGGGGTCCCTGGTGGTTTATCAACATGTGGCTGAACGCACACATGCACAAGGCGCTTCAGTTCGACTTGCTCGCTCAACAATTCCCGAGGGACATATCGGAAGATCACCAGTATAGGGATGATGAATCGGCAACTCGCCCTCCGCTCAACTTCAGAGAGGCCATTATAGTACTGCCAGGGACCGATGCCGATGCGGAGCAATTCGGTCTATTCTTTCAGAAATTCTACAATGGAATCTCATCTTTAGAGCGCCTCTGGTGGCCATACGTTGACGAGAACAATCAGTTTCCACTGCTATTCAATCTCACCGATGGGAATGTGTCTGAGAACCAAATAATCATGAAGGCCAGCATCACTCCCCGAGCTATTCCAGTGAACATTTTCGGATCCGAGAAGAATGCCTCTCCATCGTACGAGTTCTACTACCCATCGGTGGCAGCAAGACAACTGGCGTTTGGCCAACTGCCGATCAAGCTTTGCTACTCCAAGGTGGTGAAGCCCAGGTAGACAATCTCCAGTGCTCTAGACTGGAACAAGGTCGTCAACCTTCCTCCAAGTGCCGATGTGTCAGACCTTGATCTGTCCTCCTGGTCACCAACCTCCTTTATTACAAATGAGTACAAGTCTTGGTGGAAAGAATGGAGGTGTCAATTGTTTGCCAAGTCATCGCACTACTATCAGAATATAATTGACGCCGGTCATGTCATTCCCGATGACGCGGTAAGTCTCTCATCCCGATGCATTCCTTACTACTTTTACTTTTATCATCGGCATCTGACCCCTTTTCACTCGACAGGTTGACGATCCGATTCCCTCGATGAGTAGGAGTGGCAAGCCCTTCAATCTCCGAATAATGAACCCCATCTCCCTCATCGGCAATAAGGCTCCGACGCTAGCTGCCTTCACTCCTCAACAGGTACCTACACCGACACCTGCAAAAGCCAAGACTACATCGGCCGCTGCTGCTGCCCTGACGCGGGTGTTTGCAGTAAACTCATCTTCACTCACGCCGATTACATACTATCTCATCGGCGATATTTACTTTGTATAACTTGCATTAAATACTTTCAGACTATGTGGTCATCGGCAGCTGCTCCAAGTAGACAAGCACCTTCAAGTCCGGCTGCCGATGCCCCCCAGTCTTCATCAAAACGGGCTGGCTCTCCTGCTGCCGCGCCAAGGAAGAAAAGGCGTCTGAGGCTGGCTTCCCCATCTTCACCATCGGCTCCAGTCGCGCCACCAGCCACCGACGCACCATCGGCAGGACCATCAATGGCTCTGATCCCGGATCACTCGTTAGATGATGTCCCTGACCAGGAGATGACACCACCTGCTGCAACGGCGGAAGCGGCATCGGCATCGGCACCACCAGCCGAAATTCCCGATGAGAGAGCGGTGTCGCCACCACAAGAGCCAGCAACCACATCGGAAGCGACGCCAGCAACAACGCCACCAGCACCAACGGCGTCAACTGCTTCCCCAGCAGAGGCTCAGTCATCGGCAACTGCTGCCAATCTCCAGGATGAGGCTGGATCATCCACCATGCCAAGTCCTCAGCAAGAAATTCGCTTCAAGATGGTAAGTCGGCTACCTAAAAATTCATAGTATAACCTTATGATCGGTATATTTTAACTTCTTCTTTTTCAGGCCCAAGATTCCCCAGATAGCCTATTCTCCTTCGGCATCAACCCCTAGGAGGAGGAGGAGCATCAAGAAGGCCCCATTCAAGCAGATAGCTTATTCTCCTTTGCCATCGACATTCCCGATGATGATGAGGACGAAGAAAGCTCTGCTCCAGCTCTATCGGCAGAGGTCAAGTCCAAGCTGGAAGCATTGCTCTCCTTGCTGCAACAAGACACATCCCAGCTCATCCAGGACTCAACTACAGCAAGGGCAGCTTTCAAGGACGTCCAAGGCCACCTCCCCGCCGATACAGAAGAGACGCTTTTCCAGGCAACCTTCCTTGATAGCAAGCTGCTCCAATACCAGAGGCTCTCCCGTCGCATTGCCGATAGGACTGCCCAATCTCAAGCTGAGGAAGAGAAGCTCAAATTTAAGAGCATTGCCGATGAAAAGCACAAGAGCATCGGCCAAGCAGAAGTCTCCAGCGCTGACCTCGATCAAGAAATTATTCGGCTATCGGCAAAGAAGGAAGAGCTATTGGCTGAGTTGCAGAGGGTTGAAGAGGCCCTGACCACAGCCAATTAGCAGAAGGCCCAACTGTCCGATACCATCAAGATTCTGTGGCAAGAAAGAGACCAGAATGCCCGATAGGCCATTCTACTGAAGAAGAAAATCAAGCCAGTCGAGGGCTCCGCCGACGCCGATGCCAAGGAGATGGACGAGATAGAACAAATTTGCCTGCGTGCGATATTAGTCATCCAATCCTTGTTGTAATTTATGTACTGTATTGGTTATTGTAACATCGACACTTGACTTTGGTTCTGTAATATAACGTTACGCTTTTACCGATGCTTATATAATCTTTCTTTCATCGGCATTCAACTAAGCACTATGCGTCTACCCAAATACTAGGGTAATATCTCTTCAAGTATTTGTCGTTGATTGCTCTAGAGAATGCAACTCCTTCGAGAGTTTCCAAAATATAGGCATTACCAGGAGCAGACTGCTTTATCCGATAAGGACCTTCCCAATTAGGAGACCACTTTCCAAATTTAGAACTCTTAGTCCCGATCGGTAAAATCAACTTCCAAACTAAATCACCATCGGCAAATTCATCATATGGCGAGTGGTAGACAGTATATAGGCGTGGTGCTTAGATACATTGCTTATCTGTGGATGCGACCAGTTGTGCCGGGTCGTGGGGTAGATCGTGGACGTGACGGGTCCATTAAGTCCTTTGTAGGCCTCCCCCCGTGTAGTGGTTTGGTAGGGAGGAATTTTCAGGTTGAGGATATCTTGTTATATCTAAGGTTTCTGAACTCAACTCATCTTGTTCATGGCCCCATTGTGTTTGGGAATATTGGTAGTATTACTTAACAATGATTACTAGATGTACTTGCACTAACTAGCTTAGCTTTGACAGTAGCTAGAATACTTAGGAGTTATTTCTTTATTACTTGTATTAGACGACGCTTGTGTTGTGACTAGAATGTTCTAGATAACTTTATTCTTATTATTATTACGATGATGACTAATCAATTTACCCTTATCATATATATTTATCATGTGACTTACCCATGTTTAAGAGTAGAGATCATTGATGATTAAATCCCTTCATTCATTTCATATGTTTGTTATCAATACTATAGATTATCAGTTTAGCTAGACCTTCCCAGTGGTAGAATATAAATGACAACCTGGTAATACTCTAGGTAAAATGCTACAATGGTATATTTAATTTGTCCGCTTGCAGAATCATTATTCTTTGACATTTCATATCATTATTTATTTCTGCCTAGTCATACATAAAATATAATTTTTCAATAATACCATAAAATATTCCTAGCTTTATAATTAGGGATGACAACCGAGTTCCATGCTTAGAAGTATAAGGGGAAAAGATAAATGGCTAGTTGCTAAAGGCAAGTTAATTACATACCATGCATTTTTGGCACCAGTGCTAAGAACTATGTTCTTGGTGATGTCGTTAAGAAATATCAACAGCGCCACTCATGAGGTATGCCTACACCTCATGATTGGTACCACTACTGGGCTACAAAGACAAACTTCAAAATGCATGTGTGGTACCACTACTCACTGCATGATTTCCTTGCGTATGGAATATTCTATGTTCGGTGTGTTCACAGGAAGTTCCTATGCCTAGTATGTAAGACAACTGTAAAGTTCATTTGTTTGCAGAAGGGTGGAAAGTATTCTTCATTCGAAAAACATAGTCAATTCCTCCCTCTTGAGCATGTATACAAATGAGACATCAAAAACTTCACAAAAGGTGTCGAAGTCACAGACCCTGCACCATAGATGTTGAGTGGTGCTGCGGTTCAGGCTTAGATAGATGCTCTCTAGATCAATCAATAAGTAGGTGATTTTTTGGGATATGGTGAGGAACATATGTGGACTCATAAGTCGGGCTTGAGAGGCTTCCCTATTTTGATGACTTTCTTCCACATAACATTGATGTAATGCACACTGAAAAGAATATCGCCGAGGCACTTTGGGCAACAATCATGGACATTCCTAATAAGACAAAGGACAACGGTAAGGCTAGAGTGGATATGGCAACATGTTTGTATTTTTTTATATCTATTGGATAATTTCACAAACGCACAGAATATACCACTGTAGCACTTCACATAGGAGTATTCTAAGTTATCCTATTTATTTTATCCCAAGGGAAAGCGGGATCTAGGAATGATAATAAAAGAGAGATCCTAGTAACCAACTCAATTTAGTATCAACTAATGATAGGGGAATGATAGGGGGATAATAGACATAGAGTAGGAAGTATCAACTCAATCAAGTCAAGGTAAGATAATTAAAGATAACTAGCAAGTATAGCTAGGTGAGAAGACGAGTGAGTAAAATGATTACTACGTTTCACACTTTACCTTGTGAGCATAGCTCAAACACACAATTGCGTATAAAAGATGATAACCTCACAACAAGTATGCTAGGTGATAGCTGAAATAATCGGGAGTGAAACCCTTTTGGAATTAGACTATCATGTTATGGTAGTTGTTGACACCAAAGGTGACAAACGGAAAAGACCGCAAGCGTATGGTTGTCAAGTGTAGCTTTCACCGGAGTATTCCAGGTATCGTATTTTCCACAGGGAACGAGAGTGAGTTAACTAGGAATATGGGTATGTCCTATAATGGATCAAGGGAGATTATGATAGCTGGGTTGAGAGGTTCGATATAGCAAAGATATCTAACATGGTATAGCTGGTTATACTGGCTTTATCAGCCCTTCTCTTGCAAGAGGCGATGGGATAGATCAGAAAGAGGGCAAAACACTAACCGGACCGCGCCATCATGTTGTATTGAGGCCCTACCTTTTAAGAACTTATCTTACACACGTGGTGGAATACGAAGACTAGATAGGGTTGTCACTTCCTACTAGCTACCACAAACAATCCGTGCGATAAGCGGTTTACAAAGGTAAGATCTAGCCTAGACACCACGTCTACACTATTCTTACTACTTTAACATTGGCCTAAGATTAAAGCAATTCACTCAGAGCAATGCGATGAACAAGAGCGAAAAGTTGTATAACAGCTAAACTAGATTTAGAATACTAAATGCTATAAAGAACTCAGAAGAAGTCACTTACAAGTGCTAAACTTGCAAGAGACTCGCATCCACTGAGGAAGAACTCCGGAGAAGATTCCTGACAGATCCGGGGCTTTCTCCAGAAGAATTCCTCACTCTCCTCCAACTAGCATAACACTACTAAAGAGCTCCACTAAGAGACTAGAGAGTAGTATTTCTCCAATGAGGCACACTTGGTAAGGGAGCTCTAGGGGTCTATTTATAGCTATAGGTGGAGTAGGGGCTACTCCGTTGCCACGTCAATGATCCGCATCACCTTCATCAACCACCGTAGGATCCAACCATCATTGTAACCGTCTTAGATCAATGGTGGAGATCAAGTGGATGCATGGCAGTATACAGGAAGGAGGTGGAGAGCTTGGAGCACCTTTTGGGCACCTTGGCCCGGTCGGTCGACCACCCCCTGGCAGGTGGGCCCTGCCACTTCCTCTAGGAGGTGTCCCCACTACCTAGGGAGCATGTGTGTGGCCTGGTGGGCCCAATGGTGGGTCGGCCGACCTCCTTATGGGGTCGCTGGCCCACCTCTGTCTCCTATATGCTAGGCCCACTTGTCATATGTGTTGGGTGTTTGTTCTGAGATGTTTGTCACACTGATGTCCTTGATGTGGGCCCATGGATCCTTGTGATGTAAATCTGAACCGTTTAGAGGTAACACACTTGGATCCAAGGGGTAGTAAGTGCTCTGGAGAGCGTTACTTGGATCATGGGGGCTTGGGATGCCTAGTGGCCCCACAGGGTGGTCAGCCGACCCCCTAAGTGGGCCCACTCGCTCCCGAAAGTCCCCATTTTTCATTACCTGCACTCAAATAGTCAAGGGACATGTGGAACTAGTTATTGGGTAAAATATGTTCATGTTATGCTTGTTTTCCCTTGATTATGAGGATGTTGACGGTATTTTGATGGTGATAAAATGGCTCATTTTTACCGTCAACAAGATCCCCCATACTTACCTCTTGGCTCGTCCTCGAGTAAATGATAGAAGATAATAAGACTATGCTATTCAAAGTATAAAGCAAACATAAAGATTCACTCAAGACATTTTGTCATACCAATGGGATATGTAGTATTGGCTAACATATATCCTTGAGAAGTTGAGAAACGGAACAACTCTCAAGGCAAAGTCATCTTCCCCAAATCATATTTTAGTACTTGGAGTTTTTGATATTTTTTCCAAAAGAAATCTCATAAGTCAACTTAGTCCTCATGTAGCACTCTAGATCGCTCAAGGTGTATTTCCTTACAAAGGCATAAAGAGGTTGCCTTCTTTGTGTCTTCCTACTTCTAAATGGCTTATGTGGAGCTTAGGTAGGGATAAACATTGTAGCAAACTTGCATCACTTATATTGTAAAGCCAAAACAAGGATCCAAGGAGAAGAACGTCATAATCCTAGATCAAGATGTGCATGTGTGTGGAGAAATGATAGGTGACTAACATGTACTCCTTAACTATCTATATGACCGCTCTAACTTTAGGATTATTTGAGACATGGATATCATTATATATATATATATAGAATACTGAGCTTTGCTCATCATCATTTTTTTCATTTATGATAGCCATATTTCTTTTTGAAGAATTTAGAGAGAGATCATAACATTTATTTCTAGAGTATTTATTGGATGAACATGGATCATGTAAATGAAAGACATGTTTTTGCGTACTTCCAGTGTAGAAGCAGCAAAAATATGTGGCATGTATGTGATCTTGATATTTGAACTATGACATAATTCTCAACAAGGATCTCAAGGTTTGACCAAACTCAAAGTAATTACAAGAAGCATATGAAGAAGGTTTTGAACATGCATAAGTGTTTATGGCTTTGGTAGGATTTTTCTCACTATAGAGGAGTAGTGACATTATGGTTTTATGACATTTTCAAAAATTAATCTCCAAGAACCTTAAATAGAAAGGGTATGAATCATAAACCAAGAACTATATCACATTAATCAACAACTTAGTCAATATGATCTTCCTATCAAAATATTTTCCCACTAGCATAAGCAAAAAGCAAGAATTCCTCTTTATGACGCTTTTGCCCTTTAAACATCATAGATCATGTCACTTTTCAAAATTTTAATTTTGGATGCGATCTTCTTGTTTTATTCAACATTAAAAAGGGAAATAAACTAAGTGATTACTTTCATGAAGAAATTATTTTTATTTTATTTATCTATTGAAAGAGAAAAAGAGTAAATAGATTAAAAACAGAAGGTAAAAAGGGAGAGACGTTGCAAACTAGACAAAATGGATGTTGAAGTTGAGTGGATGTTGGCTGGTGGGCCTGAGGCCTATAGGCACGGTCGGCCGACCGCCCCCTGGGCCCATTGTCCACTTCGATCTCTGCATTAGGATTCCTTACCTCTGAATGTTGATCTCCTCTGTCAGTTCTGCAGTTTGGCCTTCAAAGTGCATCGTCCGATGCACAAAAGTGGCCGTTTTGGTCCAACTTTTTTGTGGAACGTGTCATGGATGAGTACAACATGTTTCAGTGGCCGAACTGGTGTTTTGACATATTGGAGTGTCGACCGACCTCCCCCATACTTGTTACGGAACATGCTGAAAACAGTGATAGAAGTAGATCAAATGCAGGGGTTCTGCTGGGGTAAAATACCAGCAGAACCAAAACTTTTTATTCAATTCAAATCTTTTAGGCACAAGTTACATTGATGAAGGGAAAAAGATTGAAAATAAATCTAAGTGCCTAACTTATTAGAGAACTAGCGATCTATGGAGATGGAGGGGCAAAGAGACCCTCTCTCTTAATCGCCTGGGCCAAGCGCTTGATCTTCGCACTAGTGCTAATGCGAAGATCGTTGAAACTATCTTCTAAATCTAGGCGCGCCATTCTCTCCTCTGTAGCCCGCTCTGCTAGCTTAGTGTTACTCTCTCTAAGCCTAGCGACTATGCGCAGCAGCTTCTCCATGTCGCTCTCTTCGTCTTTCTCCTGGAATTGGTCTAGAGGGCCGGATATGGACGGCAGGTTGCTAGTCCGCCGGACCGACTTGCGAGACTCCTCTGTCTCCAGGGAGTTGCGTGTCTCCCTCCACTCCTCAGAGGTGAGGGGAGGGATGAGCACCTATGACATAACCTCTTAAGACAGGGCCCACTTGCCAGGATTAACGGTCCATCCGACTTAATCCAAAACAAATGATCCAAGTCTTAATCAATCTGTCAGGTGTCACCACTTTACAGTGGGTCATCCACCTCTTTCCGAATAGGATCATCCTCATCACAAACAATTACATCAAAGTAGCAGAAATTTGAAGTCATATTACAAACCATAGGTTTTGAAACATAACATAGTGTCATACAATATTATTACATCAAGCTGGTGATAGAGTTTATTCTTGCCCAAGAGTCAAGCAAAGACAATTTATTCTTCATCTTCATCCATAGTGACAACGGTCATGCAGCACGAGGCTACATAGACCGGGTCATGACCCTCATCTGCAACAGGGGTTAGCAAACCCTAAGTACTGGAGTACTCAACAAGACTTATCCGACAAAAGGACAATATTTGGTGGACAAACGATATGCATGTCATAGGATTCAAGGTGTGGTTTGCAAGAATCAAGTATTTTGCATAAATGAGCACTTATAAAAGAAGTGAAATTCATTTATTTCATTCATAAGATTACTCAAGTACCGATCTAAATGTATGATCGATAACAAGGTAATAAACCATCCATGAAAGGAAACCATCAAGTATCCGGTGTAAGTTTCATTAATTACGATGAAGAAAATAGGGTTATGTTTCCATATCCGAGGAACACGACGATTCGAACCGGTTAAACCCAGCTGGGGCTTCCCTATCACATGACATATATAACACTAAAGCACTCATATGACTATCTTTCCCTGGATCCTCCATCCAAGACCGGGGTTCCGCCACCCGAGAGCATAGTACACCTCCATCCAGTTCCTCGAACTTGGAGGGTACACACTACTCTCACCATCTCTCTACTCCCAGTGCGGGTTAACCGTTCATAAGACTGGATTAGCCAGAGTCCAGCTTCCCCAAAGTATGTGATAAGTACTCCAAAGTCACAACCCTAGTCATGCATCAACGGACGATCCCTAATGACACAGGCAGAGAGAACCCGCTCACCAGTCCCCACTGGTGGCTCCCAAACACTGTGTCCGCCCAGTCCCGATTATTACTTCCAACAACATCCCTTTCTTAAAAGAGCATAACCATTTGCCGAAGCATTACTCTATGTGTAAGTGACCAGAAATAACCTACTAAAAAGTTCTACGCATACTAAGCATTTTAGAAAAAAATTGCATCTTTAAACAAGTGTCAAGGTAAAGGTACAATTAACACAAGGATAAAAGCTATGCATCAAGTAGGAATTTAATAAAATAGGACAATGCAATATAATAACCATATGTGTATTTAAAACAAATATTTTAAATATAAGGAAGGGTTAAATGCACCGAGGCTTGCCTTGGTTGGAGGGATACACAAACTCGGGCTTAGAAGCAACAACAGAGAAAATCCCTTCACTAGAGGGATTATCCAACCCAACCAACAAGATATCTACACGATATAATGATATGCTTAGATGATGCTTGAAATAATAGACATGATGCTTAGCAACATACAAGTATGCACTCAAGAAGATGACAAAACAGATTATAAACCTTGAGTACAACTTACCTTCATGAAGGAAAACTAAACTAGAGCATAAAGCAATTTAATTAACCCTATTTAACTTGATTACCTAGATTAATAATTATATCCAATAGAATTGAGCAAACAACATATTACCATACATGCCCATGCTGTGTTTGCCACTGGACAATGACCATTTGCATCAAACAATCAAAAAACACTCAAATCCTAAAGTCATTAGTGTTTCTAATCATTTTATTATGAATTATACAAATAGCCATGTATAACAGTTCATCCAAAAATTTCCAAACTTTTTGTAAAGCAAGATATAAATGTATAAGGGTTACAAAAAAATTTCAGAATTTTTGGTGCAACACACTGAACATGAAAAATCATGGAAAAGCCATTTTTCAATGACTTTGAGCATTTTTATAGGATTAAAACTATACTGAACATGTACATGTTATATTTTTATTAAATACTACACATCACAGAGAGCATACACAAATTTTTCCAAAATTTATACATGCACAGAATTAAACATACAAAAATAACAAAAAGCAGTACTGTGCAAAACAAGAAAATAGAAAAACCCTTTGATTTTCTCACTCACGCCTGGGACCCGCACATCAGTGAGCCAGCGCTAGAGCAGCGGCGCCGGCGACCCAAGAACAAGGCGGCGCGTCGCCGTCGATGACCAAAAGACTCAACCGACCCGCGCATCGGCTTCTACACCTCAACCCGAACACAACGAGGTAAGATATGACCCACTCTATCCCTCGCATCGACCTCACCGGCGGCAATGACGGCACCCCGCGCTCGGCCGCGCATGCACCGGCGAGTAGAGACATGCGCCGGAGCAACCAAGCACACCAACAGACTCAACGGCCCCCAAACAACGTGAAGCGCAAGAAAAACGAACTGAAAGTTAAGCGCAGCGACCTCGCCGACGGCCATGGTGGACGGCGGAGATCTGCGCGACGTGCGCCGCCTAAAACACACACGCGCTCGAACAACCAACACCCTAGCTAGACTCGCGACGGCTAGACGAAGCTAGCGCAAGACTCAGACACGAAAAAGATGGACCAGCGAGTCCCACCGACGAGCGCACCGTCGCGACGGCCATGAACCGCGGCGGCGCGTCGTGGACAGAGCACTACGACTCAAAACAAGAGCAACTAAGCGCGCGGAGAATTCGAGGAGCTCACCCCGGTCGTGAAGCGCTTGCTACCGTGGCCGGAGATGAAGCAGAGGAGGCTGGCGACGAAGACGGTGACGGTGGAAACAGCGCACCGGTGGCAAGGCCGACGTTCCCGGAGCTGCAGAGCACCAAAGATGAAATAGCGAGGCGTTCGAGGATCAGTGACGAACCAAGAACAAGAAACAAAGGATCAAAAAGCAATGTGGCTCCTAGATAGTCAGGTCGACAGCGAACCAGAGCGGCGGCGCTCTCGCCAGAGCCGAGGAAGAAGGCGTTGCGCCGGGCAAACTGGGGCTCGGCGGCTTCAACCAACTCATGTGGGATGTGCGCGAGGTCAAGGTGAAAACAAGGGAAGTGGATTGAGGGCTTGGCAGTGACTGGTTAATGCACGCAAGCTCGTCGACGTCGATGGAGTGCTTGGCGGAGCAGAGGAGAGCTGCGCGGCGTGGAAAGAGAGGGCAGGGGTGGACAGCGTCCCGTTTTGAAGACGGCAACGGGGCCGTGGCGTTGCCACACACCTAATGCGACGCCCGTTGAGGCCAGGAGGCGCGCGGCGGCGTCGGCAGCTGGGCGGCCAGGTGTCACGGCTAAGGGCGAGCTCCACATGGAGGTGTTCGGTGAAATGCCTAAACTGCCCCTGGGATGGTTTTGCAAATTTCTCAAGCTTCCAAGGGTTTTCATGAAAAACTTTGAATACCAAAGTTGCTCAAAATTTCATGATCTACAACTTTGTCAATATGCACTTTTTCAAATTTGTCCTAGAATGAAAAATGCATTTTTGAAATTTTAAACCTTTTTTTAAAAAGAATTACCCCCTTTTCAATTTCTCAAGAATTTTGAATAACGCTTGAAAAACTCCAAACACAACTTTTGCAATTGAAACAGAGCTCTACAACTTTGCTTTAACAACCATATGCAAATTCTTTTTAGATTTTGAAAATCATGTTTAGGGTTTAATCCACCCCCTCTGGAAATTAGGGTATGGAATAGAATTTGAAATTTTGAACATGAAAACATGGAAAGCATTCACACAATTGTATCAAACACAACCAAGTAAACTCATTTTAGTTCAATGCATAGCAAGGTTTTCAATCAAGTGAATGATGCTTAATGGATATGATGACATGATCAAATTTTAATTAAGTTCTTAAACACCAGGGGTGTTACAGCACCTTGCCTATCCCCGGTCCACCATGAGCCCTCTGAAGGCACATTCATGTTTGTGTCGATGGCGAGTACGATCTGGTGTTGCTCGTGCTGGTGTCGCCTTCGGTGGTGGAGACGATGGCCTTCTTCACCCCTAATTGGCCGGTGGTCGGCCTTTTGGGAGTCACTGGACGTGCCGCTGGCTTGTTTAGGTTGCGGTGAGGAGACATCGATCGGGCGATGCTCCGCATCCTCTCTGAGCTCCAGGTGCCGGTCGGCCGACCCCCCTAGGGGTGGTTGGCTGGGCAGGCAGCGGTGCCTTGGCGAGTGGAGCGACGTCGAGGTCCTCGACGGCCATGGCGTCGGTGTTGATGGCGTTTTGGACATTGGAAGGGCTTCCATCGACGGGGATGAGTGGCATCTTACCATTGTTTCTTGGTGGAGCCATGGTGGTGATCAAGGTGGGTGTGAAGGAGTGCAAGGAGTGGTGCTGGTGCTGCTAGTTGTGATGAGGAGCAAGGTGGGAGGAGGAAGAAGAAGGAGAGGGGGTTAAGAAGGAGAAATCCAATGTGCAGGGCCTTCGTTCTCGCTCGGATCACGATGAAACCAAAGGGGAACGTTGGCCCAACGTTCCCGTGCAACGGGAACTTTGAACAAGTTCGAACCACGGTCGGCCGACTGCTTTTTGAAAGGTCTGGTCCGACGAGCTAGGTTTCAAACTCCCTCAGTTCAGGTGAGTCGGGTTGTGAAGCCTCGGGCTAAATGGCCCAAGTACACGGTCGGCCGACCACCTTTAGAGGCCAAATGGGCTAAACTTTTACGAGGGGGGAGTGAAGGCTAAATCTAGGGTCAAACTTGAAATTTGAACAAAAAAGTTAAAACATGTAGATTTTAGTTCTAATTTTGATTAAGAACAAAATCTATCATATCAATTTCTTGTTCAGGAGTTTCATGCTCATGGAAAACTTTAAGACGTTGGCCATTTACCTTAAAGATTTTGCCATCGTCATCCTGGAGTGTGATTGCTCCATGAGTTACGATGTTGATGACGAGGTATGGCCCTTCCCATTTGCTTTTTAGTTTCTTGTGACCGAAGAGCTTGAATCTTGAGTTGAATAATAGGACCTTGTCTCCTGGTTTGAATTCCTTGATCTTGATTCTCTTGTCATGCCATTTCTTGGTTCTCTCCTTGTATATCCTGGCATTGTGATATGCTTTCTCTCTCCACTCTTCTAATTCAGAGATTTGCATTCTCTTGAATTTTCCAGCAGCCGGTCGATCCATATTCCATTTCTTAATTGCCCAATGTACCTTGAACTCCAATTCTATAGGCAAATGACATGTCTTCCCGTATACAAGTTGGTATAGTGTCATACCAATTGGTGTCTTGTATGCGGTCCTATATGCCCATAATGCCTCTGGTAGCTTGTGTTTCCAAGTTGTATCCATCTCATCCACGGTCTTCTGCAGAATGTTCTTGATTTGTTTGTTGGATGTTTCTACTTGACCACTGGTTTGAGGATGGTATGGAGTTGCGACATTGTGTCGGATCCCTTGATTAGTGAGGAACTGGTGGAAGCCTTTGTCAATAAGTGAGATCCCCCGTCACTTATGACTAACTTCAGGGTTCTAAATCTGGGGAATATCACTTCATGGAACATTCTCTTCGAATTGGCTGCATCAGCTTTGCGACAGGGTAATGCTTCTACCCATTTGGACACATAGTCCACTGCTACTAAGATGTACTCACACCCTTTTGACGGAGGAAAGGGCCCCATATAGTCGACCCCCCATACATCAAAGAGCTCGACTTGTAGGTTGTTGGTGAGTGGCATAGCATCTCGGGCATTGATGTTCCCGTACTTCTGACATCTTGCACATTTTCTTACATAATCTTGGGTATCCTTGTACATGATTGGCCACAAGAACCCACTCTACCAAATCTTAGCATGAGTTCTGAATGCTCCATAGTGACCTCCATATTTTTCTCCATGACATCTTTCCATGATCTTGGTTGCCTCCTCCATAGGTACGCATCTTCTTAGCAATCCATCATTGCATACTCTATAGAGGTATGGCTCATCCCAGAGATATACTCAACTCTCCTGAACTAATTTCTTCATATCTACCCCTGGTGGGACATGCCCTGCAACCATAAAGTTGACTATATTTGCATACCAGGGGTTGGAGTTTGTTACCTTGAGGAGTGTGTCATCTCGGAGGAAGTCGTTGATGGGTAAGTTATGTGCATCTTTGAATTGCATTCTAGACAAATGATCGGCAACAAAATTTTCTACTCCCTTTTTATCTTTTATTTCAAGATCAAATTCTTAGAGTAGCAAGATCCATCTTATTAAATGGGGTTTAGCATCTTTCTTAGTGAGCAAGTACTTTAAAGCAGCATGATCGGTGTAAACGATTACTTTTGCTCCAACTAAGTAAGATCTAAACTTTTCTATAGTAAAAACCACGTCCAACAACTCTTTCTCAGTTGTTGCATAGTTTAATGGTGGCCCTGTTAAGGTTTTGCTAGCATATGAAATAGTGTGATGCTTCTTATCTCTGGTTTGGCCTAGCACCGCACCGATAGCATAATCACTAGAATCACACATTATTTCAAAGGGAAGCTTCCAATCAGGGGGTTGAATGATTGGAGCTGAGACAAGTGCTTTCTTGAGAACATGAAAGGAGTCTAAGCACTCATCATTAAAGTCAAAGGGTGAATCCTTAGCTAGCAGGTTTGTTAAAGGACGGGCAATTTGAGAGAAATCTTTGATAAACTGCCTATAGAAGCCTGCCTGGCTAAGGAAGCTACGGATTCCCTTGATATTTATGGGAGGTGGAAGCTATTCTATAACTTCTATCTTAGCTCTATCCACTTCTATCCCATGTTCGGACACTCTATGTCCTAGCACTATGCCTTCACGAACCAGGAAGTGTCATTTCTCCCAGTTCAGGACTAAGTGTTTTTCTTCACATCTCTGTAAGACTCTATCTAGATTCTCATGGCAATCATCGAAAGTCTTTCCATAGACAGAGAAGTCATCCATGAAAACTTCTATGATTTCTTCGATCATATCGGAGAAAATGGACATCATGCACCTTTGGAAAGAGGTAGGAGCATTGCATAGGCCGAAGGACATTCGCCTATATGCATATGTTCCATAGGGGCATGTGAAGGTAGTCTTACTTTGATCATCGGGGTGGATTGGTATTTGATGATATCCCGAATAACCATCAAGGAAACAAAAGAAAGATTGTTTTGCAAGCCACTCCAACATCTCATCGATAAAAGGTAACGGGAAGTGATCTTTCTTTGTGGCCTTATTAAGTTTTCGGTAATCTATACACATTCTCCAACCCATGATGGTTCGTTGAGGAATCAACTCGTTCTTGTCATTTCGAACGACTGTCATACCTCCCTCATTAGGCACAACATGCATAGGGCTAACCCATTCACTATGAGGAACGGGGTAGATGATCCCCACGTGCAAGAGTTTCAAGACCTCCGTCTTTACTACTTCCCTCATCGCATTATTCAGTCTACGCTGGGGCTCTCTAGATGGAAGGGCCTCAAGTTCTATGGGGATGTGATGTGTGCAAAGAGCGGGACTAATGCCCTTAAGATCTTGAAGAGAATACCCTAAGACTGACTGATGCTTTTCTAATATGGTGAGGAGTTTGAAGGACTATTCAGGAGAGAGTTTGTCACTGATGATCACGGGGGCCTCACGATCGTCATTTAGAAAGGCATACTTTAAACCAGCTGGAAGGGGTTTAAGTTCTATAGAGGGCTTAGATGGGGGCTCGAATTTCTCCAGTTCTATGGGTTCTTCTAGATCGTCTTCTTCCTGGATGAAATCTTCAGCTTCTTCTTCTAGATCAGGGTGAGATGATTCTAGAAGAGATGCAACCATCACTTCCTCTATGGGGTCAGATTCTGGGAGCGATTCTGTCATGGTGTTTATAGAATTGGTGAGCGGAATCGTGAGTTTGATGTTACTCCAAAGATGACCCTTAAGACTTCCATCAAGAGATCCATCAAGGAATCTCATGAGTGGATGTCCAATTAACAAGTCGATTTCCTCTATATCAAATATGAAGAAATTCAAGAGGATATTGACTTTGTTAATTAGCATAGGAATGGTCTGTGCAATACCACAACTCTCAATCAATTGTCCTGAAGGAAGCTTCAAGAACTTATTGGTTGGAGTTAGATCTACATTGCCTATGATAGCATTAGCTAATAACTTAGACATAATGCTAACTCCTACGGCAGGATCGTAAAGAGAGTCTAACTTTGCTCTATTGATTTGACAAGGAATGGTTGTAGAGGAAGAAAGAATTCGAATTGGCTCGAATGAAGATCGGCCTCTTCTAACCACTCATTTATCATGATAGAAGCTAGCTCTTGAACCGTCTCCTAGAGATAGGCTTCTTCTATGCGGCTAGGAATGTGAAGGTTTGGAGCTTTTCGAGCAGAAGACTTCTTTTGCACAGATTGATTCAAGGTATTTCCAAAATCAAAAAACAAATCAGCCTTGATATCAAGGGGGAATTCCAAGGGATGAATTTCTTCATCCCTTGGTGGTTCAGGTTTGAAAGCAGGATCTTGAGATATAGAGGGAAGAGTTTCGGCTATCGATGATGTTTCTATTCTGGGGTCTGGTTTTTGTTTTTCCGCGGGTCCTTCATAAAAAACGTTAGTATAGGGGTGTTTTTTAAGAATCTTCATTAGAAGACTCTTCCTTTCACTAACCGGTAAACTAGGAAGGCTCCCCCGGAGGAGATATCAAGAAGCTGTGCAGAATCTTTGCTAAGACCACCATAAAAATGTTGTAACATTGCTAAGATCAGGGCCGGATGATGATAGATCTACAATACGAGCCCATGCCGCACCTAGAGATTCCTTTTCCTCTTGTTTAAAGGTTAGGACCTCTACTCGAAGATGAATAACACGGGAGATAGGGAAGAAAGCTAAACATAATTTAGATTGCAACTTTTCCCATTCTTACTTTGCACTATCTACGTGGCGAGTGTACCATCATTTGGCTATTCCCGTCAAAGAGAATGGAAATAGCTTCCACTTAAGAGTACCTCGCCTCATCCCTTGGATGTGGACACATGAACAAAGTTGTTCAAAGTCACGTAGATGAGTGTAAGGATTCTCATCTTCGTCACTAGAAAAAGGTTTATCCTGAACCATCGCTATGAGACTTGGGTGAAGCTCATAGTGAATGGCCAACACGGCCTGAGATGAACTAGGTGGCTCCAACCTTGCACCCGTTGGAGCACCATATTCGAAAAGGGGTGTTTGATCCATATGTGTATGTGGAATGAAAGGATGAAATCAAACAAAGATAAAATAGGACCAAAAGATACTAGTTAAAACAGCTACCATTCCCCGGCAACAGCGCCAGAAAGCTTGTTGACACCAAAGGTGGCAAACGGAAAAGACCGCAAGCATACGGTTGTCTAGTGTAGATTTCACCGGGAGTATTCTAGGTATCGTATTTTCACAGGGAACAAGAAGTGAGTTAACTAGGAATATGGGTATGTCCTACGATGGATCAAGGGAGATTATGATAAATGGGTTGAGAGGTTCGATATAGCAAAGATATCTAACAAGGTATACTAGTTATACTGGCTTTATCAGCCCTTCTCTTGTAGAAGGCGATGGGATAGATCAGAAAGAGGGCAAAACTCTAACCGGACCGCGCCATCATGTTGTATTGAGGCCCTACCTTTTAAGAACTTATCTTACACACATGGTGGAATATGAGGACTAGATAGGGTTGTCACTTCCTACTAGCTACCACAAACAATCCGTGCGATAAGCGGTTTACAAATGTAAGATCTAGCCTAGATACCACGTCTACACTATTCTTACTACTTTAACCTTGGCCTAAGATTAAAGCACTTCACTCAGAGCAAAGCAATGAACAAGCGCGAAAAGTTGTATAACAACTAAACCAGATTTAGAATACTAAATTCTATAAAGAACTCAGAAGAAGTCACTTACAAGTGCTAAACTTACAAGAGACTCGCATCCGCTCAGGAAGAACTCCGGAGAAGATTCCCGACAGATCCGGGGCTTTCTCCAGAAGAATTCCTCACTCTCCTCCAACTTGCATAACAGTACTGAAGAGCTGCACTAAGAGACTAGAGAGTAGTATTTCTCCAATGAGGCACACTTGGTAAGGGAGCTCTAGGGGTCTATTTATAGCTAGAGGTGGAGTAGGGGCTGCTCTGGTGCCACGTCAGCGTCCGCGTCACCTTCATCAACCACCGTAGGATCCAACCGTCATTGTAACCATCTTAGATCAATGGTGGAGATCAAGTGGATGCATGGCAGCATGCAGGAAGGCGGTGGAGAGCTTGGAGCACCTTTTGGGCACCTTGGTCCGGTCGGCCGACCACCCCCTGGCAGGTGGGCCCTGTCACTTCCTCTAGGAGGTGTCCCCACTGCCTAGGGAGCATGTGGGTGGCCTGGTGGGCCCAATGGTGTGTCGGCCGACCTCCCTATAGGGTCACTGGCCCACCTCTGTCTCCTATATGCTGGTCCCACTTGTCATCTGCGTTGGGTGTTTGTTCTGAGATGTTTTTCACGCTGATGTCCGTGATGTGGGCCCATAGATCCTTATGATGTAAATCTGAACCGTTGAGAGGTAACACACTTGTATCCAAGGGGTAGTAAGTGCTCTGGAGAGTGTTACTTGTATCATAGGGGCTTGGGATGCCTAGTGGCCCCATAGGGTGGTCGACCAACCCCCTAAGTGGGCCCACTAGCTCCCAAAAGTCCCCATTTGTCATTACCTGCACTCAAATAGTCAAGGGACATGTGGAACTAGTTATTGGGTAAAATATGTTCATGTTATGCTTGTTTTCCCTTGATTATGAGGATGTTGACGGTATTTTGATGGTGATAAAATGGCTCATTTTTACCGTCAACAGTAGCCTTATCTTTTAAGAACTTGTCTTCCACACGTGGTAGACTACGAAGCTAGACGGTTTGTCATCACCTGCTAGCTACCACAAACAATCCATGCGATAAGCAACAACCAAGGTTAAGATAGTGTGTAAGTATTGTTGATGGTAATTAACTACTTATTGACACCATATTTTGGCAAGTAAAAATATATACGTATGAACCCTGGTGACTGACTCCGACAATTGGTATTACGGAAGCAAACCCAAATGATGCAATGATTTGATTGGCTAACTTAACGAAAGCAATCGACTAAGAAAAGAACCGTGAAAAGAAGGATTCTACATGTCTAAGTCGGTTACAG
The DNA here is from genome assembly GCA_022036555.1 of Microstegium vimineum. NCBI lineage: Eukaryota > Viridiplantae > Streptophyta > Magnoliopsida > Poales > Poaceae > Microstegium > Microstegium vimineum. The sequence goes on along the minus strand of CM039126.1, from coordinate 18,396,514 downwards.
CAAGATAGACACGTCAGACTCTATTAAAAGGAAAAATTAGGGTCCAAAATATATCTTGTTTTACTTTTTACTTTTTACTTATTTCTTTAGTAGTCGTATCGGACTTGGACTTGTGCTATGACTATAAATAGCAAAGCCTATGTCATTGTATCAAAATATCCAATCAATCAATACAACAACCCTTTCGGCTCCGGCCAAAACCCTTAGGAGTAGAAGTAGCCCTTAGGAGACCTTCGACAAACAAGACTCTATCGGTTGATTTCAGCCTCCGGTTTGCTTGTGAGTATTGTCATGGCTCATGTCTTGTTTGTACGGCTGCATTGTCTAATCTCGTGCAAGCTCGATTTGAGCTAGTTATTAGTTTAAACTTTACTTGTAAAGTTGCATGCTTCAATCTCTTATAAGTGATCGGTTTAAGCTAGTTATCGGCTCTATTAGATTGACAATCTAGTAGAATCATCAAGCTATCCATATTGTTTGTTTTAATTTATTTATCTTCTACAACAATATTTTGCCCAATCGAGATGACAAGTTAAATCAAGTTTAAACATCATCTAAATCTACTATTTTTAGCATATCTACGCATGTCCTTGTCAAAACAGTCCATTTCGACTCATATCGACTAATCTGTCGATCTCGGTTGTTACATGTGATACATTCGAGATATCTGCTTTATTATAGATTGATTTAAGAGCAAGTAGATTTAATTTAATATACTTGTTATCGACTGTATTTTCGAACCCCGCTGTCAAGTATGTTAGATTAAGTTTGTTTAATCTTAGATCTAACTACAATTAGGTATATAGATCTTGTTCCTGCCTTATAGACCTCGTATGGGCTAAATAGCTGATCTGGTTATGCTTCCATCCTATGATACGTATATGCTTGCTGATTCAAACGTGATCAAGTTCTTTAAATGTGTTGGACGTAATTTGGTTTATTTATTATTATTGACTGCATGGAAACACCCTACTGTTAATAAATAAGCTATTTTATTGGGTTAATTACCAGTATCGGTTGCATGGAAACATCCCACTGCTGATGATTAATCTTTATTCGGTATATTCGATTAATTTGATGGTTTAGACTGGCAAATGTCATACGTACACTTTCTTTACTTACCATATATTATGAATAGCCACTCGAATCTTGCCATTATTATTATATGTTTTACACTGTTAGAAGTTGACTCTCTAGTCAATTTTTCTTAGACTATCGGCTATCTTAGAGCCATACATCGTGGAACTACCTGACAACAAAACCGGTAGGTTACATAATTTGATATTTTTCTCCTTATCAATTACAGGTCAAATTGACTGTCACGCCTTAGATCCACGTTACCAAGCTCGGCTTTGCCTTGAAGGTTCAGGAGAAGATCAGGACTCTCGTTCCACACGGTCTCTGAGAGCCTTTGTATGCTTATCGCGGAAATCACATTTTTGCGTCAACAACATGGGTTTATTTTTCTTATTTTCTGTTTTTATTAATATCATAATTATCAGTACTATCCTCATAATTTGTAGGGGCGACTTAGGTCATGTTTGGTACCACGGTCCAGAGAAGCGCTTATCAGATAAGCTGCACAAATATGAAAATTACGCTTATTTGAGAAGCGGGTATGATCCAGCTTCTGCTTTTTAGTATAAATGAGAGCTGTGGGAATAAGCGTGGCCAGAATAAGTAGCTGAAAAGCATAGTGTTTGGCTGTTGACTTTAACTTATTTTAGCCATAAGCAGCTTATAAATTGTATCAAACAGGGCTTTAGAAGGGTTTGTGGGGGCGGTTTTGCTCGTCATGTCTACGAATCATGCATTTGTAGGGCGATTTATAAGCCGTCCCTATAAAATTATTTTGTAGTAAATCATTCCTATAGTAGCGTATATTAGGCATATAGTCTCTTTGATTTGATCTAAGCCATTAGCTAATAAAAGATTCAATCATGTCTTAATTCTTGCGGTTGTATTAAGTATGGGTTCTTTGGGTTAATCTAGACTATGATATGAGTCATCATCAAACTTAATGGTGTAGATCTTTTTTATTCCGATTAATCTTGTAATTTCTAAAACGTCTCAACCAATGTATTTTTAGCTTAATCTACACCACTTGATTATAAGAAATTCAATGGCATAGATTCTTTTCTCTTTTTTTATTACTTCTGTAATGTTTAGAATCTCTAGACGAACGTGAAGCATTCTTTTAATGTTTTGTCACGAGCCGTCCTGTATAATTTTTCTAGGCGGCTTTAACCCCGGCGATGATGTCATGTTAGATCATGCAACAAGCAACCGTACTATACTCGGTGGAGAATCCTCGTGCAGAATAGCCTTTTTTTGAATTAAAGCCTATGCACCTAATTGTACCAAGCTAAGCACGCCTGGAATTGATACCACTGACAGAAGCTTTAGAGTATGTTTAGAACAACATAATACAAAAACAGTGAGATAGGAAAAAATATGCCAATAAATAGTGAAAAACTAAAAGACTTCAAAAGACAGGAATTGATACTTTGAGTTCTTTCCATCGGGTTAAAGAGGATATTTTATTTCCTCTATAAAAAAGAGGATATTTTATTTTTAATGTTTTGCACTACTATGGTTTTCTTTCTTTTCGAAAGGAACTCATCATTCCATCGTTCCGAACACTGAATTTATTCCTTTTCTTTGGAATTCAAATTCCTCCAAAAATTTGTTTGAGAATCATTTGATCCTAATAGGCCCATAATTTCCTTTTGTTGCTCTAAATTAAAGTAATGGAGCATTTATTTTCTGAACATGCACTTTTTGTTATTGAAAATTAAACATGAGATTTAACGGATATATTAGATAAAGCTACAATGAGTAAAAACTTATCTTTGGATTGGTTCAAATCTCTTATTCCTTGAGCGGGGGTTCTTCTTCCATGTCTTCTTCAGATGTCTTTGTAGGACGTGGTAGACTACTTGGGGTGTCGGGCGACGCCATAGGGCATCCGGCAACCCTACCAGGTGGGCCCAATGCGTCCTTCCAACTCCACTTGCCTCCTCTACACCTGTGTTGTATATTTTTGTGGAAATTCTTTCATACAAATAATTTTTCTAAGTATAAGTCACTACTACAAAAAAGATTAACGACCTTTTCAAAACCCCCTCCTAGGTAGACAAGAATATCAATCGCCAAGCATTAACCGAGGCAATCGCTTTTTATTAACCGAGACGGTTACAAGAAATCACCTTGTAAAAACTATTAACCGAGGCGAACATTTATAACGTAAGGTAGGCATCCAAATGCAATGGCCTTGATAATTTATTAACCGAAACGGTCATTCTAACGCAACCGCCTCAGTTAATAGGCATTAATTGAGGTGGTTGCCTTAGGTGGCCCTACCTTGGTTAATCGATTAATCGAGACATTTGATATAACACAACTGCCTCAATTACATTCGATTAATCGAGGCGGTTGCCTTATAATGCCCACCTCGTTAAGCTTAGAATAAATTAGTACTAAATTTCAAAAAAAATTAAACTTTCTTAGATAAAGAAATGATCAAAATAAAATTTATAGATCTCGAAAAGTTATAGAACTTTATAGCTAACAATTTTTCCATTCGAAATCATATAATGAAGAAAAACTACATTTGAATTTGTCACATTCAAAATTTTCAAATACCCTAGAGAAACAACCTAAATGAAAGTTGTTGATCTCAACAACTTTGTAGTTGACAAACATTTCATTTGAAAGCATCTAACTAAGGATAATTACATATAAGTTGGTACATTTGAAAGTCAAATGTTTCAAATGACCTCGTATGGAAAAATAAATTAAATAAAAATTATAGATCTCAAAAGGTTCAAAAACATTATTGTTCATAACTTTTTATTTAAATTTGTTAAGAGTCTCAAACACTCGATTCAAATTATTATAATATGAGGGAGAGCTTATCTATTATTGACAAAGCGCCAATGGCGTGAAGTTGTAGAGGGACTACACGTGAAGGTGAGGTCTGAGGTTCGAACCCTACAAAACACGCAATTTTCATATGAAAAAAGCGACTTGCAGCTTGCGCCTTCCAAGATTTAAAAAATTTGCTATTTTTTTGCCTGGATTTTGGATTTGCGAAAACTTATTAACCGATACGGTTATCTTATTTTGACCGCCTCGGTTAAGGCTACGATTAACCGTGACCTTTCATTAAAACCACCTCGTTTAACCCTTTTTGCACGTCTCCGTTAAGTTTATTATAGTAGTGAGTGGAACTGGGTGAAATATAAAATGAAATAGATGAATGTGATGTGATTTTATCTTGTTTTCGGGTAGAATGCTGATGAACTAACTAGGTGTTAGTAACCATCAGCAATGTCATATGTAGGGATTAAGCTTCTTACCACTATTACAAAAATGGTTTTATGATACAAGAGATTAATTTTTTAATAGAGATGGTCTAAAATTGTAGGGATTAAGCTACATAGACAAACCTAGCCTGAAGTTCATCAGACCCAATATGCTGCTCATATAAGAACTCTTAAGGTTCAGAAAATGTATCATGGCTCCCTCCCCACATCTCTCTTCCTAAATTGCCACACGCCTCTCTTCCTTAGTCATGGTCTCTCGTGTCTCCCTCTCTCACCAATGCCTCCCCTCTATGCTTCACCGAACACTAGTAGAGAACAGGCCTTTGAACGATACGCAAATTTGGCTTTAGTCTCGACATTTTTTTGCGGCTAGGACTAAACGTCCCTTTAGTCCCGGTTGGTAATACCAACCGGGACCAAAAAGTCTTGTCCAACGGCTAGTCCAGCTTGCGTGCAACAGCCTTTTGCACGCAGGGATTTTTAGTCCCGGTTGGTATTACCAACCGGGACTAAAGGCTCATCTTTAGTCCCGGTTGGTAGCTCTAGCCGGGACTAAAGGTTCAATCCCGGTTTGAGGTACCAACCGTGACTAGAGATGAGCCTTTAGTCCCAGTGGGTAATACCAACCGGGACTAAAAAACCCCTGTATAAATAGCCTTTTTCCTCCCCTGCTCGAGCCAGAGAGGACATCAGTGTTCTTGAGAAAAAAGGGAGTGTTCTTGAGCAAGAGAGGAGGAAGAAAGGTGTTCTTGGTGATCTTGCTTCTTCTTTGCTTGGCATACACAAGATTTTACTTCACTCATACTTCACTCCTAAGCAAAGTTACCAATCTCATCCTCTCTTATTTCATCACCATTTGATTTCATGTTTTACAAATAATTGTTTTTATTGTGTATTTTGAATTTTGCATGTCATTTTCTCAGTTATTGGCCTACAAATGACTTCATAGTTTTAATTGTCCTTGTCATTTCAATGAGACAGCAGTGATTTAGAGAAATATATAAAGAATTTATTTTAAAGGTATAGTACTTGATAGTTCATTTTAATTGAGTTTGTTTAGAAATTAATCTAGCTAGTGAGTAGATGGCGACTACTTAAGGTTCCTCGGCCGGCCATTGGGTTCCAAATGGATGACTGAGGCCGGAGCTCCCTCTCATACCGTGCGGCGAGTGTGACCAGAAGATTGTGATGGAGTACCGAGTGTCCAAGGCGGGTCCTAATAAGGGTCGTATCTTCTACAAGTGTCGAGATCGCAATGTGAGATATTTTATCACGTTTGATAATTTTTTTCAGTTTGTCTCATTTTGCTAAGTGATTTTGATTATAGTTCTTAATTTGTTGTTCTATTTTTAGTGGGACAGTACTGGATGCAAAGGATGGTACTAGGAGGAAGAATATGTGAAACACGTGCAAAAATCTCTTCCAGAAGAAGTGGCTGATGAAGCAGTGAGCCAGCAGACGAAGCTCATGAATGTTGAATAGACGAATGATGTGTCGTTTGTTTTAGTTGGAATTGGCCCCGAAATTATTATCCTGTTGAAGTGCATTTTATGTCTAGTTTGTTTAGTGCTACTTGGGATTTTCTATATTGTGGTTAGGCTTACATAAGTTAATATTGATGTGATGTAACTGGCGTGTGGCTATTTTGTTGAACCATGCTAATTATTAATGTTCGATGAGCCGACATAGGATGTCATGTTCGAGATTTTGATATAGTATGTCACGTGTAATTGTGTAGATCGATGAGTCGACATTGGATGTATAACACTGATCGTCATTCCAAAGAATTTATTGATGGCGTGCATTATTTCTTAACTATGCCATAGGCAAACAAGCGAGATGGTTTTATATGTTCTCCATGTGCATTATGTAAGAATTTAAAGGAATATGCTAGCGCGAGGAATATCCATGCACACTTGTTTAAGTCTGGTTTCATGTCAAACTATATTTGTTGGACCAAGCATGAAGAAATCGGGGTTCTAATGGAAGAAGGCGAAGACGAAGAACCAGGTCATGATGAAGATATTTTTGCTGAATATGCTGCACTAAATGATATTGCAATGGGGGAAGCTGAAGAAGAGCAGGAGGGAGAAGATGTGGCCGCTGATGATCTTGGTCAGGCCATTTGATCACATGCTAGAGGATCATAAGAAATTATTGTACCCGACTGCCACAGAGGATCAAAAAAAGCTGGGTACCATACTGGATTTGTTGCAATAGAAGGCAAAGAATGGTATATCTGACAAAGGATTTGGACAGTTATTGACTATTGAAAAAAAAGATTCTTCCAAAGGGAAACGAATTGCCAACAACTACGTATGAAGCAAGACAGGTCATCTGCCCTCTGGGACTAGAAATCCAGAAGATACATGCATGTCCCAATGAATGTATCCTCTACCGCGGGGAGGACTATGAGACTTTGGATGAATGTCCGGTATGCCACGCATCGCGGTACAAGATCAGACGAGATGACCCTGGTGATGTTGATGGCGAATGTCCGAGGAAGAGAATACCTGCTAAGGTTATGTGGTATGCTCCAATAATACCACGCCTGGAGCTTCTCTTTAGAAACAAAGACCATGCCAAGTTGTTGCGATGGCACAGTGAAGACCATAAGGTAGACAATATGTTGAGAAACCCTGCCGATGGGTCCCAATGGCGAACAATCAATAGAGAATTCCCAGAGTTTGCGGAGGACGCAAGAAACTAAAGGTTCACTTTAAGTACAGATGGCATGAACCCTTTTGGGGAGCAGGGAGCAGTAGTCATAGCACATGGCCCGTTACTCTATGTATCTACAATCTTCCTCCATGGTTCTGCATGAAGCGAAAGTTCATAATGATGCCAGTGCTCATCCAAGGACCCAAGCAGCCTAGCAACGACATCAATGTGTACCTGAGGCCCTTAGTTGACGAACTTATGCTTTTGTGGAATACATCGGGTGTACGTGTGTGGGATGACTAAAAACAGGAATACTTTGACCTGCGAGCAATGTTATTCGTAACAATAAATGATTGGCCGACTCTTAGTAATATTTCAGGACAAACAAGTAAGGGATATAATGCATGCACACACTGGTTTGAGGACATTGACAGTATATATTTAAAAAAATGTCAAAAGGTCGTGTACCTCGGGCATCGTCGATTCCTTCCTGCGAATCACCCCCTTAGAAATGTCATCTTTGAGTTGGTGTTCCCCCCATCCTTCTATAATATCATGATGCACCTCCTAGTTCACCTGGTCAAGGAGATTAGTAATCTTGGTCCCATGTTTCTACATGATATGTTTCCCTTTGAGAGGTTCATGGGAGTCCTGAAGAAATACGCTCATAATCGTGCTCGTCCAGAAGGAAGCATTACCAAGGTGTACGGGACAGAAGAGGTTATTGAGTTTTGTGTTGATTTTATTCCAGACCTTGACCCGATTGGGGTTCTTGAATCGCGACACACGGGGAGACTAAGTGGAAAGGGAACACTAGGGAAAAATCATATCTCGGTGCGGAGGACGATTGTTTCAATAAAGCACACTACACCGTTCTACAAAACTCCTCCTTGATGGATGCGTATATCGAGGAACACAAGGGCATCCTAAGATCTCAGTTTCTAGGGAGAACTGAACATTGGATTACTCGTGAGCACATGCAAATTTTTGGTGGTTGGCTACGAAAAAATGTCAAGGTGATGAGAGTCTTGATGAGCAATTGTACTTGTTGGCCAGGGAACCATCGTGACATATCCTCACATACAAAGGGTACGAGATAAATAGGAATACATTTTATACAGTAACCCAAGATAAAAAGAGCACCAACCAAAACAGTGGTGTCCGCATTGATGCCACGGACCCGAATGGGAATAAGCAAACATATTATGGCTGCATAATAGAGAGATGGGAACTAGACTACGGACCCACTTTTAAGGTCGCTTTGTTTCGGTGCCAATGGGTGAAGGTGACTGGAGGCAGGGTAACAGTTGACAATGACCATGGAATGACAACTGTGGATCTCAATAATCTTGGGTACAGAGACGAACCATTTGTCTTAGCCAAGGATGTGAATCAGGTGTTCTACGTAAAGGATATGTGTACGAAACCAAAGAGAGGGAGAAACGATAACTCAAAAAGTGAGCCAAAACACCACATTGTTCTTTCAGGGAAAAGAAACATCGTGGGAATTGAGGATAAGTTAGACTTGTCAGAGGATTATGTAAAGGACGACCGACTCCAACCATTTGTAGTAAACAAAGACCCAAGCATCATGCTAAATAATGAGGACATTCTATGGTTACGCAGTGATTATAACCAAGGGACATACATTAGGAAGAAGTTTGTTGTGGTTTTCACCACTTAATATATTGTGTGTTGCTCAATATGGCTCAATATGTGTAATCTACATTTGTCAAAACTGTCTAAATTATTTATGGCAAGAATGTATAACTAAATAATGGCCCCATATAAGATCCTATGTTTTTCTCATTATTTTCTTAATTATTTTTTTGTCTCAATCATGTTTTCCATTCCCTCGTGCGTTTTTGCAAATAAATTGGTGAAAAACCAAATTTTTAATGCTACGATAATGCGAAAACTAATATCCTGTCCAAAACATATAGTTTAAAGGATTTGCATTCAAAAAAATATTTTTGCATTAAGGAATTAGTGATTAATGGTTATAATACAATGACCAAAATAAAAGGAAAACAAAATAATTTTAGAGTTTAAGGCTTTTCCTTCAAAGAATAAAGCAAAAACCAAATAATGGCGCTTTGAAAACAATATTATGCCTAAAACTTGTTATATTGTTTAATTAACAAGCGTAAAAAGCAAATTACAATGAAATATATACAAAAAACCAAAATTTCCTTTGAAAGCTGGCGGGAAGTGAATAGGCAGGGATCTTTAGTCTCGGCTGATGTAACCAAATGGGACTAAAGGTCTCTGCATTTCAATTGCCACCAAACGGGAGAAACCTTTAGTCCCGGTTGGTATTACTAGCCGGGACTAAAGGCCTTCTCCTATATAAGCCCAAATTTGTGGTCGTCTTCCTCATTCGATCTACGTTTCGCACAGAGCTCTCCGCGCGGCGCTGCCTCGGCCGACTAAGCGCCCTCGATCATCGCCGACTACCGCCGCCGCCCACGCCTCAGACCCCCGCCCTCCGACGTCGTCTCTGCTGCCGGCCCCGCATTACAAGAAAATCCTACATCCATAACGATCCACTTTTGTCATGGTAAATCCCAAAAACATCATGGACACATTTCCGTGACGAATTTATGACGAAATTCTGTTTGTCATCTTTGTTGCGTCATAGATGTAAAATAGTGATGATTTTAAAACTTTCATTATAGATAGCGTTTCATCAATGACGATTTTTGCACTGTCACAGATCTATTTTAGCCGGCGTTTAGAGTACACGTGTATGCTGCATAGGTCGACATTGTCACGCGGTGAGGTCGCCACGTGGTTACCTGTGAGTTTGTCACGTGTTTCTGTCTATGTTGGCCACGTGGTTCACTAAGACGAAGACACGTGTACCACTTAGGCACTGCCACGTGTCACGCTGTGAGGTTGCCACTTGTCACGCTGTGAGTTCGACACATGGTTCGCTACGATGAGGACACGTGTCACGCTATGAGGTTGCCACATGTATATATCTAGAAAATATCCAAAATTTTAAATTATATATATACGTGTATATACGTACATACATATATAAATTTAAATTTTGTTATATATTTATATTATACATATAATATATTTATATTATATATATATATACTATGCACCGTGCTCCCTCGTGGTGACACATGCATGCAAGTCTACATCTTATTATATAGACATTGTCTCTCTCACTCCCACCTCTCTAAGCGAGGTGGTACTAAAGAAGTGTGTGTGGTGTTGGCATGATGTTTGGTTGTAATGGGCTGCAATAGGCTCTCTTGTTGCTGCTTGTTGCACGTTAAATTTTTGAATTTTGACAACTTCAAACCATTTTTTGGAACCCTAGATGGTCTCAAATAGAAAGGTTTCAAATACCAAGTTTGATCAAGTCATCAAGATCTACATTAGTTGTTTTGGTCAACTTTTCATTTGTCAAAGTTTAGACAATTTAAATTTTGAATTTTAAATTTTGACATCTCCAAACAAGTTTTTGAAACCCTACATGGTCTCAAATATAAAATTTATGAATACCAAGTTTGGTCAACTTATCAAGTTCTACATTTGTTATATTGGTCATTTTTTAATTTGACAAAGTGTTAGGAAAGTTTAGTTCTAAATTGATAAGTCTCTCATATACTTTCATAAACTTTATATGAGATTCATGATTTTATGACTAATGTTTATAAACATTTTCTCAAATGGAAAAATGATCTATATAATAAATGTATATCTTAATGAGTGCTAACACTTTTGTATTCAAAAGTTTTTTCAGATGAGGTCATTTAGTGTCTCATTTGACAAAGTTTGACCAAGTCAAATATTGGATTTTTAAAAAAATGACACATTCACACCAGTATTTGAAACTCTAAATGGCTTCAAATAGAAAAGTCATTCATACCAAGTTTGTTATACTCATCAAGATATGCATTCGTTGTTTTGGTCCACTTTTCATTTGACAAAGTTTGGATAATTTAAATTTCGAATTTTTAAATTTTGACAATTCCAAACTAGTTTTTAAAGCCCTAGATGATCTCAAATAAAAACGTTATCAATATCAAGTTTGATCAATTCATCATGATCTACATTAGTTGTTTTGGTCAACTTTTCATTTGACAAAGTTTGGACGATTCAAATTTGGAATTTTTAAATTTTGACACCTCCAAACCAGTTTTTGAAATACTAGATGGTCTCAAATATAAAAGTTATGAATACCAAGTTTGATCAACTCATCAAGATCTACATTAGTTGTTTCGGTCAACTTTTCATTTGACAAAGTTTGGATGATTAAAATTTTGAATTTTTAAATTTTGACACCTCCAAACCAGGTTTTGAAACACTAGATGGTCTCAAATAGAAAAGTTATGAATACAAAGTTTGATCAAATCATCAACATATACATTAGTTGTTTTGGTCAACTTTTCATTTAAAAAAGTTTGGATAATTCAAATTTTGAATTTTTAAATTTTGACATCTCCAAACCAGTTTTTGAAACCTTAAATGGTCTCAAATAGAAAAGTTATGAATACCAAGTAGTTTGATCAACTTATCAAGGTCTACATTTGTTATATTGGTCATTTTTTCATTTGAGAAAGTGTTAGAAAAGTTTAGTTCTAAATTGATGAGTCTCTCATTTAGTTTCTTAAACTGGTTGTGAGTTTCATGATTTTGTGACTAATGTTTATTAACACTTTCTCAAATGTAAAAATGATCTATATAAAAAATGTAGATCTTGATGAGTTCTAACACTTTGTATTCAAAATTTTTTAATCTGAGATCATTTACTGTCTCCAAATCTTGTTAATAGTAGTAGTTTATTTAAATTTAAAATTTAAAATAGTCAAACAAAGTTGTGTGAAAATATGAATCAATTTATGGTAGTAAGACCAAAACAAAATGATAGATCTTGATTTTAGAAAAAAATTAGGAAAAAACATCATCATATTCGGAGTTAGTATGAGGGAGAACGATTAGTTACAAATGTTCGCTATAGATTAAAAAAAGAAATCACGCTTGTTCATGCAAATCACACTTGTTCATCATGATCTTGTTAGTAGTAGTAGTTTATTTAAACTAAAAATTTAAAATAGTCAAATAAAGTTGTATGAAAATATGAATCAATTTATGGTAGTAAGACCAAAACAAAATGATAGATCTTGATTTTAGAAAAAATTAGGAAAAAACATCATCATATTCGGAGTTAGTATGAGGGAGAACGATTAGTTACAAATGTTCGCTACAGATTAAAAAAAGAAATCACGCTTGTTCATGCAAATCACATTTGTTCATCATGAACAAATGTGATTTCTATTTTTAATCTGTAACTAAAATTTTTAACTAGCCGTTCTCCCTCATACTAATTCCAAATATGATGATTTTTTCATATTTTTTTCTAAAATCAAGATCTATCTTTTAAATATGTTCATGTACAAATGTGACTAACTTTAAAAGAATATAAAATTTGAATTTCAAAAAATTGAAAGCTTCAAACTATTTTGAAGCCCTAATTAGCTTTAAATAGAAAAGTTATGAATACCAATTTTGTTAATTTCATCAAGATCTACATTTGTTATATTAGCTTACTGTACATTTAATAAAGTTTGGTCAATTCAAATTTTAAATTTTAAAAATGACAATGTAAATTTAGTTTTTGAAATAATAAATGGTCTTAATGAATACCAAGTTTGTTAAACTCATCAATATCTACATTAGTTGTTTTGGTCAACTTTTCTTTTGACAAAGTTTGGACAATTTAAATTTTGAATTTTAAAATTCTGACACCTCCAAACTAGTTTTTAAAACCCTAGATGGTTTCAAATAGAAAAATTATGAATACCAAGTTTGATTAACTCATCAAGATCTACATTAGTTGTTTTGGCCAACTTTTCATTTGACAAAGTTTGGACAATTCAAATTTTAAATTTTTAAATTTTGACAGCTTCAAACTAGTTTTTGAAACCATAGATGGTCTCAAATAGAAAAGTTATGAATACCAAGTTTGGTCAGCTCATCAAGGTCTTTATTTATTATATTGGTCATTTTTGCATTTGAGAAAGTGTTAGTAAAGTTTAGTTGTAAATTGACTAGTCTCACACATTTTATTTTGTGGCTCACATTTTGTGGTTTTTATAGTTTAAACATCTACATATATTTTTATAAAATGTGCGTGCTGCACACAAACCACATCAGCTTGGGTGATGTCAGTGTGCTTAGATCTCATCTACATGTATGTTAACAAAAAAATCCACTTGCATACACAAATATAGAAGTGACGTACTAGTAAGAGTTTGTTTTCTCCTCTATTAGATTGCAGGTTCTGATTCGATCTCAACTTACGTAGATAATTTGGTATTTTTTTTTAAAATGACGAATAAATTTGGGTGCGAATGAGTAATGAGGGGAACGATGTTGCTGCCTGGTTAAAAAAAACCACGAATAAATTTGGGCGCGAATGAGTGAGGAGGGGAATGATTTTGCCGCTAGGTTATATGAAGTAATTAAACTTTAATAAAAAGATAAAGTTCTCTCCTCCTAACATGTCTAAACTTGTGTCCTATTGGTTAGCACAGCTGCTTCACAACTCTATGGTGTTGGGTTCGATCCCCAAGCACCCTAATTTTTTTAGCAAATTTGAGCTTTTTTATAATGAAAATAAAAAGTAGCAGGTGGGACCTCGACGTTGGAACTACTGAGTTTCACATCTATAACAAAGTTTAGAGCATAAGTGGGTTGACGGCCAAACCAATCATTTATGACGACATGCATAATTTCTTCATTGATGACCCTTGTTCCGTGACCAAAATTGAGATCGTCATCCCCAAAATGTCATAGATGTAGGATATTCTTGTAGTGCCGGGCCGCGCGCGCATGTGTCGTCGCGACGCGATCGTTCACCGTGCGCCGGCCACCACATTGTCCGCCCGGTCGCGCGTGCGCCCCTGATCCGTCCGCCCGTCTCCTCCTCGAGTGTGTGGCCAACCCCGTCGTCCGCTGCCACCCCTCCACGCCGGCCCTCTCCTAGCTCGCCGATCAACAGAGATCGAGCAAAGCAAAGAGGCTACGGTGTGTGTGTTTTTGTGTGTGTCTATATATATAAATATATATAAATGTCATATATACATATATAAATGGAGTTAGAAATATAAATATATCTAAATCTTTAATTAATTATATTTAAATGTAAATAAATAAATATATAGTTTAAATGGACTCATATATTAGACTCATATAAATGACTCTCGGCATTTATTAGACTCATATATAAATGCCTTCATGTTTTTGTTATTAGATATGTGTATATATAATAATAAATGTAAATGAAATGTCTTCACTGTTGGCCTTTATATATATATTGTTATTAGATATCCTTAAATATATATATATATATATATATATATATATGCTTAAATGCCTTCATGTATATGCTAACATTTATATTAGATATCTATTCATTTTTAAGGATATCTATTAGGTAAATGCCTTCATTTTTAAGAAATGTAAATGCTAACATTTCATGTAAATGCCTTGATTTCATGTATATTAGATATCCTTCATTATTAGAATTTAAATTTTTTCATGTAAATGCCTTCATTTAAATTCACTGTTGGCCTTTATAAATATATATGTATATATATATATTAGAATTTATATTAGATATCCTTCATTTTTTTTGCTAATACCGTTTTGTAAATGCCTTCGTATCCTTTTGTTAATGTATGTAAATCTAAATGCTTTCCATTCTCCTTTGATATACACGATTCTATAGTGGTATACGCTAGATGGCCGACCCTAATGACACGATGGAGGACGCCATGATGGATTGTTGACGGTAAGAATGACACACTTTTACATACTCAAAATACCATCAACAACCTTGGATTCAAAGAGTATAATAACATAGCTAGAGCATATTTTATCAATAACTGATTCCACATGTACCTTGAGTATGTTTTATGCAGGTAACAACAAATATAGACAATTGGAAGCCTGTGGGCCCACCTAGGGGTCAGCCGACCCCACTAATGGGCCACCAAGGCCTCCCATGTGTCCATGATCCATAAGAGATCTCCTATAGTGAAAATTCACCCTTGGATCTCCTCTATGCTTCTTCTCAACGGCTCTAGATCAAAGCACGAGGATACATGGGCCCACAAACTATCTCGGAAAAATACCAAACTATTGCCAAGGTGTCTATGACGTGTGGGTCATGCTCCACACGAAAGATGGTGGCCAAAGGCCCCAACTCACGGTTGGCCGACCGCTTAGGTGGGGCCAGAGACCACCCACAGGCCCCTTGACCAGTGGGGTCAGCTTCTAGAAGGAGTGGTAGGGCCCACCTGGCAGGGGGAGGTCGGCCGACCATGCCCTAGTACCCAGAGTCTCCCCCGAGCTCTCCACCGCCTTCCTGCATGCCTCCATGCATCAACTTCAGCTCCACCGTTGATCCAAGGCGGTTACAATGACAGTTTGATCCTACGGTGGCTAATGGAGGTGGCGCAGATCGCTAACGTGGCACCGTAGTAGCCCCTACTCCACCTCTAGCTATAATTACCCCCCTAGGCCTTCGCTCTCACTCGTGCCTCATTGGAGAAACTACTTAGCTTAGCGTAGCTCTGCAATAGTGCATGCTAGTTGGAAGAGAGTGAGGAGAGCCTAGAGGAGAGGTGGGCCTGTCTGGCGTCTTCTCCGAGCCGCGCCTCAGCGGATGCGATTCTCTTGTAAGTTCAGCACTTGTAAGTGATACATCTGAGTTCTTTATAGTATTTGATATTCTACTTATGGCATAGCTGTTATAGATCTTTTCGCGCTTGTTCATTGCTTTACTTTAAGTAGAGTGCTTTAGTCCTTAGCTAGGGTTAAAGTAGTAAGAATAGTGTAGACGTTATGTCTAGACTAGATCTTGCCTTTGTAAACCGCTTATCGCACGGATTGTTTGTGGATGCTAGTAGAAGGTGACAACTCTATTTAGTGTTTGTATTCCACCACGTGTGTCAGATAAGTTCTTAAAAGGTAGGGCCTTAATACAACTTGATGGCGCGGTCTGGTTAGAGTTTTGTCCTCTTTCTGATCTATCCCATCGCCTCCTACAAGAGAAGGTCCGATAAAGCCAGTATAACCAGCTATACATTGTTAGATATCTTTGCTATATCGAACCTCTCAACCCAGTTATCATAGTCTCCCTTGATCCATCATAGGACATAACCATATTCCTAGTTAATTCACTTCTCATTCCATGTGAAAAATACGATACCTAGAATACTCCCGGTGAAAGCTACACTTGACAGTCGTACGCTTGTTGTCTTTTCCCGTTTGCCACTTATGGTGTCAACAAGTTTTCTGGTGCCGTTGCCGGGGAATGGTAGCTGTTTTAACTAGAACCCTTTGGTCATATTATCCTTGTTTTATCTTTCTTTTCATTTTATCCTTTTCACACCATGAACCAATCATCCATCTCTCATCTTGCTTCTCCAAAGGGCCATAGTTTGGAGCCACCACCATCATCACATCTCATCCTTTCACCTAGCTATGAGTTTCGCGCTAGCTTCATAGCCAAAGTTCGGAAACAATCTTTTTCTGGGGATGAAGATGAAAATCCTTACACTCACCTACGTGACATTGAACAACTGTGTTCATGTGTCCACATCCAAGGGATGAGGCGAGGTACCCTTAAGTGGAAGCTATTTCCATTCTCTTTGACGGGAATAGCCAAACGATGGTACTTTCGCAACATAGATAGTGTAAACGGAGAATGGGAAAAGTTACAATCCAAATTCTGCCTAACTTTCTTCTCCATTTCTCATATTATTCGTCTTCGAATAGAGGTCCTAACCTTTAAACAAAAGGAGAAAGAACCTCCAGGTGTGGCATGGGCCCGTCTTTTAGATCTAGCATCATCTAACCCTGATCTTGTTATAACCGAGCCAACTTTGTTACAACACTTTTATGACGGTCTTAGCAAAGATTCCACACAACTCCTTCATATAGCTTCTAGGGGAGCCTTCCTATGTTTACCCGTTAGTGGAGGGAAGAGTCTTCTCACAAAGATTCTTGAAAACAATCACTATACTAACGTTTATGATGAAGGACCCGAGGAAGAACAAAAAACAGCTCCTAGAAAAGAATCCTCGATAGCCGAATCACCACCATTTGTATCCAAAGATTCTGCCATCGATCCTAAACCACAAATACCACAAATCTCGAAGGAAGAAGAAATTCAACTCCTAAATCATTCCTTCGAGTTCGAGGCCAACCTCCAATCTGATCTTGCTGGTTTTGGGAATGCCCAGAAGTATCCTTTCCAAAAGAGACCTCACCTTTCTAAACCTCTCATGAAGGGATCTTTCCAAAAGCCTCCCAAATCAACATCATCCTACGCCTCGACTTCCCACATGGTACATCAGGAAAAGCTTGGGACACCTGATAAAGAAACGTCGAGTGAGCTTATAGAAGGAAAACCAAGATGGTTAGAATCCAAATCTATCCTCTCCTTCTCTATGCCCACCTCTGACTTATCCTATGAACCCATTTCTAAATCCATCCTTGATCCTGATGATCCCCATGTGTTCCTTTATTCAAATCTTATGATGACCCACTTAATGACTCTGGGAAATCATTAAGACACCCGAGGCATGGAAGCCATGAGGGCCATAAACCTGACCAAGAGGAGCAAAGACAACAGTTAGAGCATCAATCTACCGTTGTAAGTCAAGAATGGTTGGATGAGGCTGAATCTTCAAAAAAAATCACTAAAATGCCCACACATGTGAGGAGAATATCCTATCAAGTGTTGGGCATTAATGGTGAAATTTGCTACGATCCTAGCCTCGGGGTCAACATCCTTCCTCATTTCCATGTTCCAACTCCATCAAAGGATCATTTATCCCAATTGCAAAAACACCTTAGACTCCCCAATGGTCAAGTCTTTGATTGTTTAGGAGTCCTTCATGATGTTCTTGTGGTGGTTGATGATCTCAAGATCTTCCTAGATTTTCATATCTTTGACCTTCCTGGACTTTCCTTTCATCTCACCTTTATCAGAAGGCCAATCATGAGAATCTTGGAGAACACCTTAGGAAATGATAAGCTTGGTCATAGAATAAGTAAAGATTATCTACCCATTTGTTCTTCCCGACCTCTCATCCAAGGGTTAGAATCCAAACCTGTTCTTGATCCAAGGGGTGAGCTTATGTCAATCTTGCCAACAGCCATGACCCACTCAAGTTTTAAGGATGACTTGAAATGTCATGAGAAAGGAAGTGCTCACCCACTCCTTGAAATGGAGAACAATACCAATGAGCATGGAAGCTATTCCCCGATCTTCCCATCAAAACCATGCTCAAGTGAAAAAATCTCCCAAATCAAACCTTTCCTCTACCATGACTACATTCATGATCTACAACCCCTTCATGCTTCTTATTTAAAAAATCTTTGCAAGGTTGGTTGTAGATGTGTTTGTCTACCATAAATTTTGCAAATCTCGTAGTAGTTTTGGTCTTGAGGATAGGTTTGAAAATGTTGGAGTTGAAGGGGAAATCGCTTCACCAACATGAGGTGCCCTTGAAGGTTTCCCAAAGACAAGCTTGTGTCTTAAAAATAAGCACTTTCGGGAGATAACCCGAGCCTTGTTCTTTTCTATTAAAGTTTGCTTATAAAAAGTATTAATTAAAATTTATCAAAAATAAAAAAATATAAAAAAATAAAATAAAAATATTTTTAGTTTTCTAAAATTCTGAAATAAATAAAATGACTTTGTCAAATGAGATTAAGGGAATATTTGTGAAATTGTTCCTTCGGGTATTTTTGTCACTAACCATTTCAGGTTTGAACAAAAAGAATGATCGAGCAAAACACAAGGTATGTCCAACCAAACATCTTTCAGTAATGAAGTACATTCAAAAGGAAATTCCACATCCTAGACTTGGATTTTCTCATTGTCAAATGTTTCAAAATCCAAGTATGGGGGAGTGGATTTCTCTAAAAAATTCATTTCATGCTTCATTGTTTAATTCTATTTGGTTGTCTCCACCTTGCTCATCTTGCTAAGTCATAGAAATAATAAAAACTAAAAAGAAAAAAATGTGTTCATTGAGTTCACCATCCATGCTCTTGTCTCCTCTTAAATGACTCTCTTTGTTCCTTCATGAATCTTGGTTCCATTATGAGTATGCTTTGGTTTGGGAGTAGAAATTGTGCTTCCAAAAGCTCTTTAAATTAAGCATGGTGCTTAAGTTAAATAGCCTTCCTTAATCAAATTAGACATGGTGTCAAGTTTGATTATTGAACCAAAAACTACTTTTATGGAATCTAGTTGTACTTTTGGACTAACCCATGCATGATAACTTTCAAAATTTTGGTGGGTAAGTCATGAGATCATTCATAAGAGACGAATCAAGGGTTAGGGTAGTAATGAAATAATCTTGCACATCTTTGCTTCAACCTTGCTTAACTTTTAAAAGAATTGGTGAACAATGAGGAAACATCCCTTTCTGTGCTAAAATGCTAAAGCCAACTTTTCTATAGCATAGAAGATGTCCTCTATTTCTATGACAATAATGCCCTTGCTTCAAATTATTTGTGCATTCCTTTGGGTATGTGTTGTCCACTAATCCTTCGCAGGAGAGAAGCAATGAATGGAGGAAAGGGTCTAAGTACAACACGATGATTCATAGGAGAAAGACCATTCATCATCATCAATGTCGTGACACATAGAATTGTCACGCTTCAAGATTACGGCTATGACACCTTTAAAGGTAAATGGTCAATGTCTTAAAGTTTTTCATGAATCACTTGAGCATGAAATTAACATGATAGATTTTGTCCTTAATCCAATTAAGAACTAAAATCTACTTGTTTTAATTTTTGTTCATTTTCATGTTTGACCTTAGACATAGCCTGTACTTAACCTTATCTTTCACCATGAAATAGTTGGGCCCATTTGGCCCCAAAAGGGGGTCAGCCGACCGTCTCTAGAGGCTTCTCAGCCCGACGTTGCACGACCTGCCTAACCTGACCCGTAGGACCTTCAATCCAGGCTCGGTCGAGCCAAACCTTCCAAAAAGTGGTCGGCCGACCGGGGTCTTGACCTTTCAGCCATGGCTGTTGCTCCTGAGCATTGGACCAACAGTTCTCTCCTGTTTCTGGCATCATCCATGTGAAAATAGAGGCAAAGGATGTTGGATTCTCTCTTCTTAACCTCTCCCTCTCCTTCTTCCTCCTCTTATCTTGTTCTTCTTCACCACCAATAGAAATCCCATCTCCTCTTGCTTCCCTTTTCACCTTCTTTGATCTCACCATGGCTCCACTAAGAAGAAGATCAAAAGAGTGATGTGGAAAAGCTCCTACGTGTTGTTGCCAAAGAGAGCTTTACCAATTTAGAAGAAAGGGCTTCTGAGGAGAGAATGGTGCGTCTAGGTCTTGAAGATAGCTTTAATGATCTTCGCATTATCACTAATGCAAAGCTCAAGCGCTTATCCAAAACCTTTGAGAGAGAGGATCTCCTTACCTCTCCCTCTCCTTAGCCATCCTCTAGAGCCATCAACACAACCTTCATCATGGCTTTAATAGAAGAGAGCATGACAAGATCCTTGTCATCCCTTATGCTAAGGCCACAGGACTTTCTCTCTCCACTTTCTCCCTTAGCACACCTTAGTCCTTCATAGCAACAAGATGCTTAGGCTTGATAGTCTATCACTCATGAATCAAAGAACTTATGCCTAAGCTATCAATGGCAAATGAAACTCTTGGTTCTACTGGTATCTTACCCTAGCAAAACCCCTGCATTTGATATCTCTCTATCCTGTGTCACAGTATGCACTGAAACAAGTATGGGGGGGGTATCGGTCGACACCCCAACATACCATTTGACTAGATCAACCATGGAATCATGATGAACACAGTCATGACACGTCCCACGAAAAAATTGGACCTCATCGGCCACTTTTGTGCATCGACCGATGCACGTTCGGAGCCAAACAACAAAATGACATAGCAGAAGAACATTCAGAAGGTAAGATATCTATTTCAGGGACCGAAGTGGCAAAATGGCTCCGAGGTGGGGTCGGCCAACCCCACCAAGTTTCCCCAGGCCCACCAGCCAGCATCCATGCAACATCCTCATCAACTCTGTCTGGTTTGCCACATCTCCTTCCCTTTTTCTTTTATGTTTTTATTTGCTTAACTCATTTCCTTATAAAAATAAATAAATAAATAAATAAAATAAAAATAAAATTTTATTTCTTTATGAAATTAATTGCTTAGTTTATTTCCCTTTTAATATTGAATAAAAATAAAAAGATCGCATTTGAAACTAAAATTTGAAAAGTGACATGATCTATGATGTTATGAGGGTAAAAGCGTCATAAATATGAATTCTTGCTTTTGCTTATGCTAGTGGGAAAATATCTTGATAGGAAACCATATTAACTAAGTTGTTGATCAATGTGATATACGTTCTCGGCTCATGATTCATACCCTGTCTATTTAAATTACTTGGAGATTAATTTTTGAATACGTCATAAAACCATAATGTCACTACTCCTCTATAGTGAGAAATTACTACCAAAGCCATATATGTTTATACATGATCAAAAACCTTCCTCATATGCTTCTTGTATTTGCTTTGAGTTTGGTCAAACCTTGTTGACCCTTGTTGAGAATTTTGTCATAGTTCAAAGATCAAGATCACGTACACACCATATATAACACTACTTCTACACTGGAAGTACGCAAAACATGCCTTTTATTTACATGATCCATGTTCATCCAATAAATACTCTAGAAATATGTTATGATCTCTCTCAAAAATATTCAAAAGAGATATGGCTATCAAAATGATGTTGAGCAAAAGCTCAGTAAAAAAAAGAGAGATAGCCATATCTCAAACAATCATAAAGTTAGAGAGATCATACATAGTAAAGGAGTACAATAAAGTCCACCATCATATTCCATACACATGCACATCTTGATCTAGGATTATGACATTTTTCTCCTTGGATCCTCGTTTTGACTTTATAATATAAGTAGTGCAAGTATGCTACATTGTTTATCCCTACCTAAGCTCCACATAAGCCATTTAGAAGTAGGAAGATACAAAGAAGGCAATCTCATGTTATGCCTTGGTAAGGAATCATACACCTTGTGAGTGATCTAGAGTGCTATATGAGGAGTAAGTTGACTTATGTGCTTTCTTTTGAAAAACTTATCAAAACCTCCAAGTACTAAAATATGATTTGGGGAGATGACTTTGCCTTGAGAACTATTCCATCTATCAACCTCTCAAGGATATATGCTAGACAATACCACATATCCCACTTGTATAACAAAGTGTCTTGAGTAAATCTTTATGCTTGCTTTATACTTTGAGAATATCATGGTTATGTTTACTTTTATCCTTTACTCAAGGACGAGCAAAGAGGTAAGTATGGGGGATCTTGTTGACGGTAAGAATGACACACTTTTACATACTCAAAATATCGTCAACAACCTTGAATTCAAGAGTATAATAACATAGCTAGAGCATATTTTATCAAAAACTGGTTCCACATGTACCTTGAGTATGTTTTATATAGGTAACAACAAATAGAGACAATTGGAAGCCTGTGGGCCCACCTAGGGGGTCGGTTGACCCCACTAAGGGGCCACCAAGGCCTCCCATGTGTCCATGATCCATAAGAGATCTCCTAGAGTGAAGATTCAACCTTGGATCTCCTCTGTGCTTCTTCTCAACGGCTCTAGATCAAAGCACGAGGATACATGGGCCCACAAACTATCTTAGAAAAATACCAAACTATTGCCAAGGTGTCTATGACATGTGGGTCAGGCTCCACACAAAAGATGGAGGCTAAAGGCTCCAACTCATGGTCGGCCAACCACCTAGGTGGGGCTAGAGACCACCCACAGGCCCCCTGACCAGTGGGGTCAGCTTCTAGAAGGAGTGGTAGGGTCCACCTAGCAGGGGGAGGTCGGCCGACCATGCCCTGGTACCTAGAGTCTCCCCCGAGCTATCCACCGCCTTCTTGCATGCCTCCATGCATCAACTTCATCTCCACCATTGATCCAAGGCGGTTACAATGACGGTTTGATCCTACGGTGGCTAATGGAGGTGGCGCAGATCGCTAACGTGGCACCCTAGTAGCCCCTATCCACCTCTAGCTATAAATACCCCCTAGGCCTTCGCTCTCACTTGTGCCTCATTGGAGAAACTACTTAGCTTAGCGTAGCTCTGCAATAGTGCATGCTAGTTGGAAGAGAGTGAGGAGAGCCTGGAGGAGAGCCAGGCCTGTCTGGCATCTTCTCTGAGCTACGCCTCAACGGATGCGATTCTCTTGTAAGTTCGGCACTTGTAAGTGATACATATGAGTTCTTTATAGTATTTGATATTCTACTTCTGGCATAGTTGTTATACATCTTTTCTTGCTTGTTCATCGCTTTACTTTAAGTAGAGTGCTTTAGTCCTTAGCTGGGGTTAAATTAGTAAGAATAGTCTAGACGTGGTGTCTAGACTAGATCTTGCCTTTGTAAACCGCTTATCGCACGGATTGTTTGTGGATTCTAATAGAAGGTGTCAGCTCTATTTAGTCTTCATATTCCACCACATGTGTCAGATAAGTTCTTAAAAGGCAGGGCCTTAATACAACTTGATGGCGCGGTCCGGTTAGAGTTTTGTCCTCTTTCTGATCTATCCCATCGCCTCCTACAAGAGAAGGGCTGATAAAGCCAGTATAACCAGCTATACCTTTTTAGATATCTTTGCTATATCAAACCTCTCAACCCATTTATCATAGTCTCCCTTGATCCATCATAGGACATAACCATATTCCTAGTTAATTTACTTCTCGTTCCCTGTGGAAAATACGATACCTGGAATACTCCTGGTGAAAGCTACACTTGACAGCTGTACGCTTGCAGTCTTTTCCTGTTTGCCACTTCTGGTGTCAACATGGATCTTATCAACTCCAGCGCCACGGACGATGATAATGCTCATGATGACAGGAGTCAATACTTAAATCTTGGAAATGAACCAGAAAATGTCATGCAAGATGACATCACTGGCGAGGTATATACTTTGATTAATTAATCCATCTTCTCTCTTATATATTTATATTGGTGAATTAACAAAGAATATTGTGCCATTCATATAATTCTAAGTTTATGTATATGTGTGCATTGTGTAGCCCTTAGGATTGATGACGAGTCAAAATGTACAAGGTCTGGCAAAGCCGGTGGAGGGTCGTTACATAATATCACAGTTCAATGCAACTACGGGAGAACCACTTGGAACACATGCGAAGAAATTTGTTAACCACTATGGTTACCTAGTAAGGTACAGACTGCCGATCAATGCCTGGGAATGGAAACAGAAGACAAATGGTCCGCATATTAGTTTTGTCTCTGATCTAGACAAGTCCCTTATTTGGGATGATATTCTCCAACATTTCATGCTTGGAACAGATGAAGCTGATTTGAAGGAGTTTGTTAAGAAGTGGGCTATGAAGAAGACGGCCACCCAGTTCCAGTATTGTAAGAAAAAGCTATACAATGATTATGTTAAGAAGAATCTGACACCAAATTTCAACACTAAGGGTCCGTTATCAAAGTTGAGGCCTTATTGGGATGAATTTGTGCAATACAAAACATCAGAAGAGGGTACAGAGCGGATACGAAGGAACCGACAGAACGCCCAACAAAAGGAATACCACCATCACTTGGGATCAGGTGGCTACAAGACTGCTAGTGTGAAGTGGCAAAATCTAGAATCAATGCTAATTGAAAAGTAGATCGTACCAGCTTCACTTGATTGGCCCGAACGATGTAAGAATTGGTTCTTTGCGCATGGTGGATCACATGACCTAGAAACCGGGGTTAGTTTATGGTGAAAGGATTCAAGAGGCAGCAGAGAGACTTTGTCATGCTATAAATGCTTCTGGTAGTGGTGCATTCAAGCCCAATAGAGAAAAGGATGAACTAACATATGCCCTCCAAACAGCTGAACACGGTGGAAGAACAAGAGGCAAAGGGGTGATCTCTTGGGAGCATGGCTTTCCTGAGGACAGAGCCACATACAAAAGCCTCCAGAGAAAGAAGGATGAGGACAACGACCGGTTATGAAGGTTGGAGATGGCGGTGCTTGAATCTCAAGAGCGAGAAAAAGCTAATGAGTCGAGAATGCAGGAAGAAATTAAACGACAAGTGCAAATAGCATTGAGTTCCCAATGACAATCAACATCACAGCCGGGAGGTAGCCCTACTAACCAGATTGTAAGCAGTTGTGCTTCCACAGAGCTACCAGAGGATGTAGGGTTGCGCTTCCCTGTGGATGACATTACTGTACCTCTTACCGCATGTGAGATACACATTCCAAAGGATAATGGCAGCATCATGGTTTCTCTTGGTGTTGTTTCCCCTATTGACACTACTAGAACACCAAGACTGCATGGGCAAATAAAACCACCTGGATATGCTAGCGTCTCCGTGGATAGAGTTGTTAAAGGATGCAGCAGAGTGGCTCTTGACATTCCAGGAGGTGATGGGGAGAAGACTCTCGGAGAAGCGGAGGATTCATTTATTTTATGGCGTAAGAGATACATTGTTATTCCTAGGGTATCGCCTCCTAATATACCTCCCCATAGGTATGTATGATAGTGTTGTGAGCAATTTTGTATACTGACTAAACAAGTATTTACACTCATGTACTCTAATTTTGTTTTGTCACATATATATATAGCAGGTCTCTGGCTAGTCTAAAATCCCCGGATCAGCAGATTGCTCCGAGGAGGTCTCCAACACTGCCAAGGAGGTCTCCAACACCGCCAAGGAGGTCTCCAACACCAAGAAGAAGGTTTCCAACCCCGCCGCTGCCACATCCATCTCCAAGGCCGGCAAGGAGGTATCCAACGCCGCCACCGCAGCAGCCGTCTTCAAGGTGATGTCCAACGCCGGCAAGGAGATCTCCAACACCACCGCCGCAGCAGTCGTCTCCAAGGGGATCTCCAATGCCGGCAAGGAGGTCTCCAACCCCTCCGCCACCTCAGCATGAGTTGACGAAGAAGTCTGTCGCTAAGAGATCTACCCTGTCACAATCGACGAAGTCTTCATCCCAATCGGCAAAGAGGGCAACCTCCGATAGTAAAACAAAGCCTATTCCCTAAAAGCTGCCTTATGAAAAGACTGATGAAGAAATTAATGCTAAGGTTCGAGAAGATTTGGATGACTTCTTTTCAAAAATTAAAAAGGATGCAAAAGCTAGGCGAAACCCTCCAAAGGCGCACTTCTTCCTAACTCCAGCAGAACTAAGAAAGAGGGTGGACCAAAAGTAGAGAGAGTTGCGTGATTCTCGCAAGGCACCGCTAGCAGCAGACTATGACCACACTCTCATGAAGGCACATACGGCGATGACAAGTAAGAAGAAAGGGAAAGATGTTCCACAACTCGGACAACAGGCACAACCAATTCCTCAACTAGTTGTTCATGATGAGTATGGAACAAACATGGACATTTTAAATGCCGCTAGATGCATAGGTGGAGAGGTGAACTTGGAGCAACTTTCTAACTTCTACATCGAAACTAGTCTTGACATAAACCAAATTATCTATGGTGGCCAAATCGACTCTGCCCCAGAAGCTGATCCTTAGAAGATTTATAAATATGGCAAGAGTCTTTTCAACCCTGATGCTGCACAAAGAGATCATGGCACACAAATGTACCTGTTGAACAAGTGGTACTTAGAGGCGTGTAAATGGAAAGAGCAATGGCTTCTTGTCAGAGTTAGACAACGACACTTCTTCCGTGCCGATGACCTCATACATATTAACTTCTCAGAACTACACCAACTATGTCACCATGAGGCTCTCGACAAATCTCTCCTCAGCTGCTTTTGTTTGTAAGTGATTGTATTGTTTCTATTATTACTAAAGTAACTTGCATGTGGTGTATATATATAGTCATCCTTACACTATATATGTATGTATACATGAGATGAACAGGCTCAGAAAAATAAAGGACAATACTATCGGTTTTGTTGATCCATACATTGTATTCAAAGACCAAGTTAATATAATTGGCGACCTCAAGCGGAGAAGAATCTCATGAAGTTCTTAGTTCACCAAAAGGACAAGAGAATGATACTCTTCCCATATAACTTCAAGTGAGTGTGCACCTTTTATTTTTCTTAATTACTTGACCCATATATAGCTAGTTATTGAATTATATGTCTTCATATGCTATATATAAACATGCAGCTTTCACTGGATCTTGATGGTCATCTATCTGGACAATAATCGGTTAATAGTATTAGACTCGTTGAGAAAAGATCAAGCCGATTA
Source organism: Microstegium vimineum (assembly GCA_022036555.1). Lineage (NCBI taxonomy): Eukaryota > Viridiplantae > Streptophyta > Magnoliopsida > Poales > Poaceae > Microstegium > Microstegium vimineum. The sequence goes on along the minus strand of CM039126.1, from coordinate 18,369,219 downwards.
TCAAGATATGATAGACATTATCCAGATGTAATTTGATATTGGTCACGAACCAATAATTCATTATTGCTCTCTTAAATCTTGAATGTAAATTAACAATCTATTTTTTAAAAACTTTGTTGCTAGTGTTTGGGAAAAAATCATTCAAGATCACCTTGTAAAGCGCCACTGAATGTAGTGTTAACCCAAGTAAGTACTAGTAGCTCTAGCTATATATATACAGTTTTCATGAACTTGATAATGTGAGTGTGTCTTCACTAGATAAAGAGAGGTTTCTTTTTCTCGTAAAGTAGTGTTTGCGGCAGGAACCGGAGAACAATTTGTGCGGATACTATGTTTGCGAGTTCATCAGGGCGTGCACGAATAGACCTAGACTAGAGAAGCTTAAGGTATGTTTCACAATTGATTTTTTACTATTGTTGGTACCTATTCATAGCCAATCATATATATCTATACTAATACATTTTCTTTACTTTGATTCAAACTGAAGTCTGATTGGTTGGCGGAAAAGGTTCTACAATCGGACAAGATCAATGCAATTGTCGAGACGATTGCGGGATTTCTTTTGGACGAAGTCATAAAACCCAATGGAGAGCACTACTACGATCCAAGAAAAAAATCTTGCCCAACCAAGATGAAGACTAATTTGTATTAGATGTTATCCAATCGAAGACATATCTCGTGTATCTACATGTAAATAAATTGTGTAATATTTACCTCGAGTATATATATATATATATGTATGTATATATAGTTTCATACTATAATTATGTCCTTTACGTATGATCAAAATATATACGCGTATATGTTGACACCAAAGGTGGCAAACGGAAAAAGACTGCAAGCGTACGGTTGTCAAGTGTAGCTTTCACCGGGAGTATTCCAGGTATCATATTTTCCTCAGGGAACGATAAGTGAGTTAACTAGGAATATGGGTATGTCCTATGATGGATCAAGGGAGATTATGATAGCTAGGTTGAGAGGTTCGATATAGCAAAGGTATCTAATAAGGTATAGCTGGTTATACTAGCTTTATCAGCCCTTCTCTTGCAGGAGGCGATGGGATAGATCAGAAAGAGGACAAAACTCTAACCAGACCGCGCCACCAAGTTGTATTGAGGCCCTACCTTTTAAGAACTTATCTAACACGCGTGGTGGAATATGAAGACTAGATAGAGCTGTCACCTTCTACTAGCATCCACAAACAATCCGCGCGATAAGAGGTTTACAAAGGTAAGATCTAGACTAGACACCACGTCTAGACTTATCTTACTACTTTAACCTTGGTCTAAGATTAAAGTACTTTACTCAGAGCAAAGCGATGATCAAGCATGAAAAGGTGTATAACAGCTAAACCAGATTTAGAATACTGAATACTATAAAGAACTCAGAAGAAGTCATTTACAAGCGCTAAACTTACAAGAGACTCGCATCCACTGATGAAGAACTCCGGAGAAGATTCCCGATAGATTCAGGGCTTTCTCCAGAAGAATTCCTCACTCTCCTCCAACTAGCATAACACTACTGAAGAGCTCCGCTAAGAGACTAGAGAATAGCATTTCTCTAATGAGGCATGAATGAGAAGGGAGCTCTAGGGGTCTATTTATAGGTAGAGGTGGAGTAGGGCTACTCCGGTGCCACGTCAGTGATCCGCATCACCTTCATCAACCACCATAGGATCCAACCGATTTTAGAATCGCGAAGGGTGATGATTTCCACCATGTGGGGTGTGAGTGAGGTGGTTGAGGGGGTTGAAACCGCCATAGGGGTGGTCGGCCGACCCCCCTACTGGCCTGTGGGCCCCCTCTGCTCCTCCTGGATGGTGTCCCACCGGTCAGGGACCAAGTGGGGGCCTAATGGGCCCACTTGTAGGTCGGCCAAGCCCCTATAGGGGTCTGTGGCCCTCCTCTGCCTCTTGGATGTTGGTCCCACCTATCATATGCATTGGATGTTTGTTCTGGGTTGTTTGTCACGCTTATTTCCTTGATGTGGGCCCATGGATCCTCGTGATGTGAATCTAAACCATTGGAAGGAAACACACTTGGCTCCAAGGGGTAGAAAGTGCTCTGGAGGGTGTTGCTTGGATCATGGGAGCTTGGGATGCCTAGTGGCCCCACAGGGTGGTCGGCCGACCCCCTAAGTGGGCCCACTAGCTCCCAAAAGTCCCCATTTGTCATTACCTATACTCAAATAGTCAAGGGACATGTGGAACTAGTTATTGGGTAAAATATGTTCATGTTATGCTTGTTTTCCTTCGAATATGAGAATGTTGATGGTATTTTGATGGTGATAAAATGGCTCATATTTACCATCAACAAGATCCCCCATACTTACCTCTTTGCTCGTCCTCGAGTAAAGGTTAAAAGTTAACATGATTATGCTATTCAAAGTATAAAGCAAGCATAAAGATTCATTCAAGACATTTTGTCATACCAATGGGTTATGTGGTATTGGCTAACATATATCCATGAGAAGTTGAGAAATAGAACAACTCTCAAGGCAAAGTCATCTTCCCAAATCATATTTTAGTGCTTGGAGTTTTTGATAAATTTTTCAAAAGAAATCTCATAAGTCAACTTACTCCTCTTATAACACTCTAGATCGCTCATGGTGTATGATTCCTTACGAAGGCATAAAGAAGTTGCCTTCTTTGTGTCTTCCTATTTCTAAATGGCTTATCTAGAGCTTAGGTAGGGATAAACAATGTAGCAAACTTGCATCACTTATATTGTAAAGCCTAAACAAGGATGCAAGGAAAAAAATGTCATAATCCTAGATCAAGATGTGCATGTGCATGGAGAAATGGTAGATGACTAACATATACTCTTTAACCATGTATATGATCTCTCTAACTTTAGGATGAACTTGAGATATGGCTATCTATCTCTTCTCTCTCTTTCATTTAGAATAAAGAGCTTTGCTCAACATCTATGATAGCCATATCTCATTTTGAAGAACTTAGAGAGAGATCATCACATATATATCTAGAGTACTTATTGGATAAACATGGATCATGTAAATGAAAGGCATGTTTTTGTGTACTTCTAGTGTAGAAGTAGCATAAATATGTGGCGTGTACGTGATCTTGATCTTTGAACTATGACATAATTCTCAACAAGGGTCACAAGGTTTGACAAAACTCAAAGTAATCACAAGGAGCATATGAGTAAGGTTTTGAACATGCATAAGTATTTATGGCTTTGGTAGGAGTTTTCTCACTATAGAGGAGTAGTGACATTATGGTTTTATGACATTTTCAAAAATTAATCTCCAAGAACTTTAAATAGAAAGGGTATGAATCATGAGTCGAGACAATATCACATTAATCAACAACTTAGTCCATATGATCTTCCTATCAAAAAGTTTTCCCACTAGCATAAGCAAAAAGCAAGAATTTGTCTTTATGACGCTTTTGCCATTTAAACGTCATAGATCATGCCACTTTTCAAATTTTAATTTGGGATGCGATCTTCTTGTTTTATTCAATATTAAAAGGAAATTAAACTAAGTGATGAATTTCATGAAGAAATTATTTTTATTTTTGAAAAGAAAATGAGTAAACAAATGAAAAGCATCAAGGAAAAAGGGAGAGACGTGGCAAACTAGTCAGGATAGATGTTTGAAGTTGAGTGGATGCTGGCTGGTGGGCCCGGGGCCTATAGGCACTGTCGGTCGACCGCCCCTTGGGTCCGTTTGGCCACTTGGATCTCTGCAACAGAATTTCTTACCTCTGAATGTTGATTCACCGCCCGTTCTGAATTTTGGCCTCCTAAGTGCATCGACTGATGCACAAAAGTGGTCGTTTCGGTCCAATTTTTTTGTGGAACGTGTCATGAGTGAGCACAACATGGTTTAGTGGTCGAAATGGTGTTTTGACATGTTGAAGTGTCGATCGACCTCCCCCATACTTGTTTCGGGGCATGCTAAAATCAGTGACAGAAACAATTCAAATGCAAGGGTTCTGCTGGGCAAAATACCAGTAGAACCAAAACTTTTTATTCAATTCAAATCTTCTTAGGCACATGTTACATTGATGAAGGGAAAATGAATGAGAAATAAATCTAAGTGCCTAACTTATTAGCGATCCTAGCGATCTATGGAGATGGAGGGGCAAAGAGATCCTCTCTCTTGATTGCCTGGGCCAAACGTTTGATCTTCGCACTAGTGCTAATGCGAAGATCATTGAAGCTGTCCTCTAGATCCAAGCGCGCCATTCTCTCCTCTGCTGCCCGCTCTGCTAGCTTAGTATTGCTTTCCCTAAGCCTAGCGACTATGCGCAACAGCTTCTCCATGTCACTCTCTTCATCTTCCTCCTAGTATTTGCCTGGAGGGTTGGATATGGACGGCGGGTTGCTAGTCCGCCGGACCGACTTGCGAGACTCCTCTGTCTCAAGGGAGTTACATGTCTCCCTCCGCTCCTCGAAGGTGAGAGGAGGGATGAGCACCTTGCCTATCCCCGGTCCACCATGAGCCCTCTGAAGGCGCATCCATGGCCATGTCGATAGTGAGTACGAGTGGGTGTAGCCTGTGCTCGTGTCACCGTCGGAGGTGGAGACGATGGCCTTCTTCACCCCCAATTGGCTGGTGGTTGGGCTTTTGGGAGTCACTGTATGCGCCACCAGCTTGTTCAGGTTGCGGCGAGGGGACATCGATCGGGCGATGTCCCGCATCCGCTCTGACTTCCAGGACCTGGTCGGCCGACCACCCTAGGGGTGCTTGGCTGGGCAGGCAGCGGTGCCATGGCTAGTGGAGCAACGTCGAGGACCTCGACGGCCATGGCATCGGTGTTGATGAGGTCTTGGACCTTGGAAGGGCTTCCATCGATGGGGATGAGTGGCATCTTGCCATTATTTCTTGGTGGAGCCATGGTGGTGATCAAGGTGGGTGTGGAGGAGTACAAGGAGTGGTGCTGGTGCTGCTGGTTGTGAAGAAGAGCAAGGTGGAAGGAAGCAGAAGAAGAAGGAGAGGGGGTTAAGAAGGAGAAACCCAATGTGCAGGGCCTTCGTTCTCATGATGAAACCAAAGGGGAACATTGGCTTAATGTTCCTGTGCAACGGAAACTTTGAACGAGTTCGAACCATGGTCGGACGATCGCTTTTTGAAAGTTATGGTCCGACCGAGTCAGGTCATGAAGCCTCGAGCTGAATGGCCTTAAAGCACGGTCGATCGACTACCTTAAGAGGCCAAAAGGGTTGGGCTTCATCGAGGGGAGAGTCAAGGCTATATCTAAGCTAAGTCTAAGGTTAAACTTGAAATTTGAACAAAAAAGTTAAAACATGTAGATTTTAGTTCTAATTTGGATTAAGAACAAAATCTATCATATCCATTTCTTGTTCAAGAGTTTCATGCTCATGGAAAATTTTAAGACGTTGACCATTTACCTTAAAGATTTTGCCATCGTTGTCATGGAGTGTGATTGCTCCATTAGTCGCGGTGTTGACGACGAGGTATGGTCCTTCCCATTTGCTTTTCAGTTTCCCATGAGCAAAGAGCTTGAACCTTCAGTTGAATAACAGGACCTTGTCTCCTAGCTTGAATTCCTTGACCTTGATTCTCTTGTCATGCCATTTCTTGGTTCTTTCCTTGTATATTCTGGCATTGTGATATGCTTTCTCTCTCCACTCTTCTAATTCAAAGATTTGCATTCTCCTGAATTTTCCAGCGGCTAGCAAATCCATATTCCATTTCTTAATTGCCCAATGTGCCTTGAACTCCAGTTCTATAGGCAAATGGCATGTCTTCCCGTATACAAGTTGGTATGGTGTCATACCAATTGGTGTCTTGTATGTGGTCCTATATGCCCATAATGCCTCTGGTAGCTTGTGCTTCCAAGCTATACCCATCTCATCCACGGTCTTCTGCAGAATGTTTTTGATTTGTTTGTTGGATGTTTCTGCTTGACCACTTGTTTGAGGATGGTATGAAGTTGCAACATTGTGCTAAATTCCTTGATTAGTGAGGAACTGACGGAAGCCTTTGTCAATGAAGTGAGATCCCCCGTCACTTATGACTAACTTCGGGGTTCCAAATCTAGGGAATATCACTTCATGGAACATTCTCTTTGAATTGGTTGCATCAGCTTTGCGGCAGGGTAATGCTTCTACCCATTTGGACACATAGTCCACCACTACTAAGATATACTCGTACTCTTTCGATGGAGGAAAGGGCCCCATGTAGTCGATGCCCCATACATCAAAGAGCTTGACTTGTAGGTTGTTGGTGAGTGGCATGGCATCTCGGGCATTGATGTTTCGTGCTTCTGGCATCTTGCACATCTTCTGACATAGTCATGGGTGTCCTTGTACATGGTTGGCTAGAAAAACCCACTCTGTCAAATCTTAGCATGAGTTCTGAATGCTCCATAGTGACCTCCGTATTCTGCTCCATGGCATCTTTCCATAATCTTGATTGCCTCCTCCATAGGTACGCATCTTCTTAGAAATCCATCATTGCATACTCTATAGAGGTATGGCTCATCCCAGAGATGCACTCGACTCTCCTGAACTAGTTTCTTCATATCTGCCCCTGGTGGGACGTGGCCTGCAACCATAAAGTTGACTATGTTTGCATACCAGGGATTGGAGTCTGTTACCTTGAGGAGTGTGTCATCTCTGAGATAATCGTTGATGGGCAAATTCTATGCTTCTTTGAATTGCATTCTAGATAAATGATCGGCAACATAATTTTCTACTCCCTTTTTATCTTTTATTTCAAGATCAAATTCTTGGAGTAGCAAGATCCATCTTATTAAGCGTGGTTTAGCATCTATCTTAGTGAGCAAGTACTTAAGAGCAGCATGATTTGTGTAGACAACAACTTTTGCTCCTACTAAGTAAGATCTAAACTTGTCTATAGCAAACACCATGGCCAACAACTCTTTTTCAGTTGTTGCATAGTTTAAATGTGGCCCTGTTAAGGTTTTGCTAGCATATGAAATAGCGTGATGCTTCTTATCTTTGGTTTGGCCTAACACCGCACCGACAACATAATCACTAGCATCACACATTATTTCAAAGGGGAGCATCCAATCAGGGGGTTGAATGATTGGAGCTGAGATGAGTGCTTTCTTGAGAATTTAGAAAGCATCTAAGCACTCATCATTGAAGTCAAAGGGTGCATCTTTGGCTAGCAGGTTTGTCAAAGGACAGGCAATTTGAGAGAAATCTTTGATAAACCGCCTATAGAACCCTACGTGCCCAAGGAAGCTACGAATTCCCTTGATATTCGTGGGAGGTGGAAGCTGTTCTATAACTTCTATCTTAGCTCTATCCACTTCTATCCCACGTTCGGACACTCTATGTCCTAGCACTATGCCTTCACGAACCATGAAGTGGCATTTCTCCCAGTTCAGGACTAAGTGTTTTTCTTCACATCTCTATAAGACTCTATCTAGATTATCAAGGCAATCATCAAAAGTCTTTCCATAGACAGAGAAGTTGTCCATAAAAAATTCCATGATTTCTTCGATCATATTAGAGAAAATGGACATCATGCACCTTTGGAAAGAGGCAGAAGCATTACATAGACCAAAAGACATTCGCCTGTATGCATATGTTCCATAGGGGCATGTGAAGATAGTCTTACTTTGATCATCGGGGTGGATTGGTATTTGATGATATCCCGAATAACCATCAAGGAAACAAAAGAAAGAATGTTTTGCAAGCCGCTCCAACATCTCATCGATGAAAGGTAACGGGAAGTGATCTTTCTTTGTAGCCTTATTAAGTTTTTGGTAGTCTATACACATTCTCCAACATGTGACGGTTCGTTGAGGAATCAACTCGTTCTTGTCATTTCGAACGACCATCATACCTCCCTTCTTAGGCACAACTTGCATAGGGCTAACCCATTCACTATGAGGAACGGGGTAGATGATCCCTGTGTGCAAGAGTTTGAAGACCTCCTTCTTTACTACTTCTCTCATTGCATTATTCAATCTATGTTGGGGTTCTCTAGAAAGAAGAGCCTCAGGTTCGATAGGAATGCGGTGTGTGCAAAGAGCGGGACTAATGCCCTTAAGATCTTGAAGGGAACAGCCTAAGACTGACTGATGCTTTTCTAAGACTGCGAGGAGTTTGAAGGGCTCTTCGGGAGAGAGTTTGTCACTAATGATCACAGGGGCCTCACGATCGTCGTTTAGAAAGACATACTTTAAACCAGCTGGAAGGGTTTAAGTTCTATAGAGGGCTTAGATGGGGGCTCGGATTTCTCCCATTCTATGGGTTCTTCTAGATCATCTTCTTCCTGGATGAAATCTTCAGCTTCTTCTTCTAGATTAAGATGAGATGATTCTAGGAGAGATGCAACCATCACTTCCTCTATGGGGTCAGATTCTGGGAGTGATTCCGTCATGGTGTTTATGGAATTTGTAAGCGGAATCGAGAGTTTGATGTTACTCCCAAGATGACCCTTAAGACTTCCATCAAGAGATCTATCAAGAAATCTCATGAGTGGATGTCCAATTAACAAGTCGATTTCCTCTATATCAAATATGAAGAAATTCAGGAGGATATTGACTTTGTTAATTAGCGTAGGAATGGTCTGTGCAATACCACAACTCTCAATCAATTGTCCTGAAGGAAGCTTCAAGAACTTATTGGTTGTAGTTAGATTTACATTGCCTAGGAGAGCATTAGCTAATGATTTAGACATAATGCTGACTCCTACGGTAGGATCGTAAAGAGAGTCTAACTTTGCTCTATTGATTTGACAAGGAATGGTTGTAGAGGAAGAAAGAATTTGAATTAGCTTGAATGAAGATTCGGCCTCTTCTAACCACTCATTGCTCATGACAGAAGCTAGCTCTTGAACCGTCTCCTAGAGATAGGCTTCTTCTATGCGGCTAGGAATGTGAAGGTTCGAGCTTTTCGAGCAGAAGACTTCTTTTGCACAAATTGATTCAAGGCATTTCCAAAATCGGAAAATAAATCAGCCTCGATATCAAGGGGGAATTCCAATGGATGAATTTCTTCTTCCCTTGATGGTTTAGGTTCGATAGCAGGATCCTGAGATGTAGAGGGAAGAGTTTTGGCTATCGATGTTGTTTCTATTCTGGGGGTTGGTTTTTGTTCTTCCATGGGTTCTTCATAAAATATGTTAGTATAGGGGTGCTATCAAGAATCTTTGTGAGAAGACTCTTCCCTGCACTAATGAGTAAACACAGGAAGGCTCCCCCAGAAGATATGTCAAGGAGTTGCGTAGAATCTCTGCTAAGACCGTCGTAAAAATGTTGTAACATTGTAGGCTCGATTATAGCAAGATCAGGGCCTGAAGATACTAGATCTACAAGACGGGCCCATGCTTCTCCTAGAGGTTCTTTCTCTTTTTGCGAGAAGTTGATGACCTTTTTTCGAAGACTAATGACACAGGGGATAGGAAGAATGCTAAACAGAATTTAGGCAGCAATTTTTCCCATTCTACCTTCGCGTCATCTACGTGGCGAGCGTACCATCGTTTGGCTATTCCCGTTAAAGAGAATGGAACTAGCTTCCACTTAAGGGTACCTGTCCTCATGCCTTGGATGTGGACACATGAACAAAGTTGTTCAAAGTCACGTATATGAGTATAAGGATTCTCGTCTTCGTCCCCAGAAAATGGTTTTCCTGAACCATCGCTATGAGACTTGGGCGAAGCTCATAATGAACGGCCAGAACGGCCTGAGATGATTTAGGTGGCTCCAAGCTAGCGCCCGTTGGAGCACCATATTCGAAAAGTTGGGTTTGATCCATATGTGTATGTGGAAGGAAGGATAAAATCAAACAAAGATAAAATAGGACCTAAGGATACTAGTTAAAACAGTTATCGTTCCCCGGCAACGGCGCTAGAAAGCTTGTTGACACTAAAGGTGGCAAACGGAAAAAGACCGCAAGCGTACGGTTATCAAGTGTAGCTTTCACTGGGAGTATTCCAGGTATCGTATTTTCCTCAGGGAACGAGAAGTGAGTTAACTAGGAATATGGGTATGTCCTATGATGGATCAAGGGAGATTATGATAGCTGGGTTGAGAGGTTCGATATAGCAAAGGTATCTAACAAGGTATAGCTGGTTATACTAGCTTCATCAGCTCTTCTCTTGCAGGAGGCGATGAGATAGATCAGAAATAGGACAAAACTCTAACCGGACTGCGCCACCAAGTTGTATTGAGGCCCTACCTTTTAAGAACTTATCTGACACGCGTGGTGGAATACGAAGACTAGATAGAGTTGTCACCTTCTACTAGCATCCACAAACAATCCATGCGATAAGTGGTTTACAAAGGTAAGATCTAGCCTAGACACCACGTCTACACTTATCTTACTACTTTAACCTTGGCCTCAGGTTAAAGTACTTTACTAAGAGCAAAGCGATGATCAAGCGTGAAAAGGTGTATAACAGCTAAACCAGATTTAGAATATTGAATACTATAAAGAACTCAGAAGAAGTCACTTACAAGCGCTAAACTTACAAGAGACTCGCATCCGCTGAGGAAGAACTCCGGAGAAGATTCCCGACAGATCCGGGGCTTTCTCCACAAGAATTCCTCACTCTCCTCCAACTAGCATAACACTACTGAAGAGCTCCATTAAGAGACTATAGAGTAGTATTTCTCCAATGAGGCATGAATGAGAAGGGAGCTCTAGGGGTCTATTTATAGGTAAAGGTGGAGTAGGGTCTACTCTGGTGCCACGTCAGCAATCCGCGTCACCTTCATCAACCACCGTAGGATCCAACCGACTTCAGAACCGCCCTAGGATGAAGGGTGATGATTTCCACCATGTGGGGCGTGAGTTAGGCGGTTGAGGGGGTTGAAACCACCATAGGGGCGGCCGGCCGACCCCCCTACTGGCCTGTGGGCCCCCTCTGCTCCTCCTGGTTGGTGTCCCACCGATCAGGGACCAAGTGGGGGCCTGTTGGGCCCACATGTAGGTGGGCCGACCCCTTATAGGGGTCTGTGGCCCTCCTCTACCTCTTGTATGCTGGTCCCACCTGTCATATGCGTTGGATGTTTGTTCTGGGTTGTTTGTCACGCTTATTTCCTTGATGTGGGCCCATGGATCCTCGTGATGTGAATCTAAACCGTTGGAAGGAAACACACTTGGATCCAAGGGGTAGAAAGTGCTCTGGAGGGTGTTGCTTGGATCATGGGAGCTTGGGATGCCTAGTGGCCCCATAGGGTGGTCGACCGACCCCCTAAGTGGGCCCACTAGCTCCCAAAAGTCCCCATTTATCATTACCTGCACTCAAAGAGTCAAGGGACATGTGGAACTAATTATTGGGTAAAATATGTTCATGTTATGCTTGTTTTCCTTTGAATATGAGGATGTTGACGGTATTTTGATGGTGATAAAATGGCTCATATTTACCATCAATAGTATATATATAGCAGCATAGAATGCGCCTTCGAAAATCTATTCTAAAACCCTAGCTAATATGAAATGAAAAGAAACCAAAAAGGAAAAAGAAAAAACAAGACAAAAAGGAGACGGACCTTTAGTCCCGGTTCGTAATAAGAACCGGGACTAAAGGTGGCAGCAGGGCTGCATGTGGGGAAGGACCCTTTAGTCCCGGTTCTTATTACGAACCGGGACTAGAGGTCCTTCTTTAGTCCTGGTTCCAGAACCGAGACTAAAGGGTGCCCCTTTAGTCCTGGATTCGTGTTCCTGGTTAGGAAACTGGGACTAAAGGGGTTTCCCAACTGAGACTATAGACCTGTTTTGTACTAGTGGAACGACTATCACCGAGCAATAGATTCAGCAACCATCTCGAGTGATGGATCTCGAGCATGTGACGATCTCTCGATGGTGCACTAGGATAGTGGCGACCCGACAAATCTCTACTCTTGTGCCCCACAATGCATGTGGCACTGGTCTAGGGAAAGAAGGATGGCTACTTGCGGTGCGCTAGAGCGGCGATGGTGACGGTGTGGCATGATGGCCTCATCCGAATGGAGGCAGCACATCCAATGGTGACACAGCTGGATTTGGTAGAGGAGTGGTGGCACGGTTAGTGTCCCATCGGTATAGCGACAGTTGGGTCCTCGATCGGTAGTCTCAATGGTGCAACATTTGGATCCATGGTGGTGGCAGACACATCGATGGCGACCCATGCGAATCAACATTGTGGCTAGCATATTGAGGGCGCATGGCCCAAATTGAGGCCCAGGCTTGATAGGAGGCTTGATGATAGGCTTTTGTTTTTAATCTATCACTAGTACAAACAAGCTCAACACAAGCGGTTCTAAACCTATTTGTACAGGTGTTTTTCTGTTCCGCCTATGTGAGAGGCTAGTAAAAATTGCCCCTCGGCATAGGCGGTTATCTGTGAACCGCCTGTAGAAATGGATTTTCACAGGCGATTCCTTAAGACAACCGCCGGTGAAAACACAATTTCTATAGGCAGTTGATTAAGCAAACCACCTGTGAAAACTAGTTTCTATAGGCGGTTTGCTTAGTACCGCCGTCTTTATAAATTATGTAATTATCCATTTATGGATGCAATATATGTAATACATTGAAACTATTAAACCATATTGGATCATGTGCATAACTATAGAGACATGCAATCTAATTATCTCATATACACTAAAGTTTGTGCTCATAATCATAAAGTTACCTAAAGTTAAACGTATATACACATCACACTTTGGATACATCAAAGTTTTCCCCTATGCTCTAATAACCATCTTCCATAAGATGTAGCCTACTAATCTATGTTAGAATCCTAAACTCTGGCCTTGTTAAGGTGCTCGTAGCATCGTGATATTTCTCTTCACATGGAATGACTTCTTTCAAAAGAAACGAGCGTATGTCCTCAACTATGTTGTATAAAGCTTTGTCGGACATGTGATTCACCTTTTTTGGATGATATGCCTACAAAAGAAGATTATAAATATCTTATATTTAGACTTGATAATATATTTGCATCATTAGTGACAGAAATACATACATGAGTATTACTTGAACTCATGAACTCGCACACATAGAATCCACAGTGGACCGATCCAGGTGGTTGCTTCTGGCACTATGTAACGGCCAACTGGTTATCTACTAGTTGCAACATTGTTTCTTATATATTTTACATATATGTATTCATAAATTGACATACGTACCAGCCATCTATGAAATACTTCCATTGGCTGCCCTTTTTCTGACAAGTTGTACTTTCTACCCTAAATCTTGTACCACCTATATGCCCGGTATCTCGAATATAAGCAACATGTTATTCTTAAATTCTCATGGATAAATTTGATGTATGCATGCATATCTTGGCTTACCGCTCTAAGATAATCACGAATGATACATAAGTTAAAGGATCATAATCTGCGGAGTCTAGGACCAGCACCCTTCCTTCACTTGTGAAAATGAATAAACAAATCTAGTGGTCCCTACACAAATGAAATTTGTTATGGATGTGCATTCGAGTTATTAATTTGATGTATATATGCAAACTCACAATTATGTACCCAAAGTTGTAAGGGGCCACTATGAATCCCCTATCTTGAAACTCAAGCATTGTGTTTCCTATGTCGATAGCATATTTGGCATCAAAAGTCTTCTTCATGTTCTCTATTGCTTCTTCAAACTCTTTTCCTGTCTTCCCCCGTAATTTATCATGGTCCTTATCGACTAGGAATGTGTGCTCTCTCTCTCTCGCATATTTTCATAGGGCTGAGGTACCCAATCCTTTTACTAGCATGTAATAAAGGATTGGAACCGTACAATATCTCCTCCTGATCGTATTGCATTCTACAATAATAAAACAAGTGTGTGTAAGTATTGGACCATAAAGTTTATGTCAGAGATAGGATATAGAACTCAACAATAATAAAACAAATATGTGTAAGTCAAAGTGGCACTTACAATGCAAACACTATTATGAGCTGCATGTCGAGCCTCTTGAGGTTCATCATCAGCCACATGTCTTCAAATGTAACAATCGCCTTTTCGTGACCCCTAACGAATGCATGTGGGGGTATACACACGTTGATTGTGTCGATGCCAACATCAGATGCTCTCATGTACCGGTCATGCATCCTTTTTATACCAGCTGGGATCATCCTGAGTTGTTCCCAACTTAGTAGAGGCCTACCTGACACATATTCCTTAGGGACATTTTCATAATCCTTCCGTGTTGGCGGCTTGATTGGTATGGGTACCGGTACTATCATAGTATTTTTCCCAAATTTCTTCATTTAATTTAAGTCAATGACACTGGTCATGTGGGTCTTTGCGATTCCTGACATAAATTTCACCATGTCAGCTGCACTTTTCTTTGGCACGAATGGGGAAACCAATTTGGATACTGGGAACAATTTCCTCTTAGCAGCGGCTACTTTTTTCTTAGGCGGTAACGTTGGTGTAGTTCTTTCTTCTTGAGTTGGTGGGTTAGTGTCACACCCAATTTTAAGAATAAAATTGAATACGAATAACTCATGTGTGCCCAGAGATCACTCACACACATATGCCAACAAATCTTTAAATAGTACCATCACTGAGTGCTTATTACATAACGAATAATATTCTTAAACATAACAGCGGAAATAAAGATAACTCTCGCGACGAAGCTCCACTTCACAGGGAACGCCGACTGGTTAACCACTAGCCTAGTACTCCTCACGGTAGTCTTCATAGCCATCTGAAGGGGTTGAGAAAGCAAGAGTGAGCACTTAAAGTACTCAGCAAGAGTAACATAGGGTTATGAAGCTCAAAGGCTGACACTGTCTGAACTACGGTAGCTTTTATCTTGGTCAAGTTTTACCAACACTTAGCTTTAGTTATGCACAACCCAATTGATAACCACATGATAAGATTAATAAACATCATTAACAATTAAACATTAAACAACATGATCATCTACACTATGAGTTTTCCAGGCCGCTCGTGACCGTGAGCACGGCTATCATGATAGATTTACACTCTACAGAGGTTATACACTTTACCCACAAGCCGTGTTGCCCATATGCCCGGGTTTATAACTCCCATAACACTGCCAAGGTGAGCGGGCAGGGTACACTATGAAGTCTTTCAAAAGTCTTCCCAACATGTCGACAAACCCTACGGACCCAAGGGCAGGGGGTATGTAAAGCCCCTACTCGATGGTACCTTTCGAAGCGGTATCCACCCTAGGCCATGCCCTACAACCAGCTCGGCAATGGTTCCTTTCACGAACTGTCAACATGCCGGTACGAATCTCCATACTTGACTAAAGCCAGAGCCATATAGCACTTATGGTTGCATTATTATCCCAGCTTTTGCCCTACAGTGGGGTCCTATTCCATGTTGCTACAAAAGCCAATTTTACCTCATTGTTGCATATATCATTAATCAATATTCATCATGTAAAGCATAGCAAAGCTACCCAAATGCATAGAAACCCATGGTGACAAGGTACAAGGTAACAAGCTATGGTAAAGATCTAAATAGGAATCAATTTAGACACATGCAATCATGACTAGGTGAATTAAAGTGAATAGGTAACAAGGATGATCCCATGTTAAACTTGCCTTGATCACAAAGCTCCTGGTGATCCTGATCTGCTACAAAGAACTCTTGCTCACCGAAGATCTCACCGGCTGTACTCGATCAACATCACCACGCAATCATCTGAACAATCATACACGAAGAAATAAATATATGATCAGAACATTACACCATAAACAATAAAAAGGTTTTAAAACCGATCTATATTATACTACGATCACAAAGACGCGAGAATCACGCTAAACGGATCTAAAACGAAGAAACTATAGATTAAACAAGATTTTGAAAAGGCAAGATTAAAGCATTAAAAGAATTAATTTTCTTTTATTTTCAAAAGTAATTAACATAGATGAAAACTATACCACTGGATAGAGCATAAAACTACGAATCTAACGCACCTTGAACGGATCGATTTGGATTTAAAACGAGCAAAATATAAGCATTTGAAGTTCAGAGGCAAAACTGTAAATAGGAGTTTTTATTTAATTTCGAATTAAAACAGATCTAAAAGGAAATACATTTTCCAAAGAGAAAAACGTAAAGATGAAAGGCGCCATAGGACTGCGGGTTGAGGGCCTAAGAACCCGAGGGGCTCTTTAGCAAAAACGCCAGGCCAAAGAGGTATCGGTGGCCTTGGGCCACTGGATCTGATCTGAACGGCTCAGATTAGAAGAGGGAAGGGAGAGGGAGGCGCTCCACCGGAGCAGAGGCGGAGGACGGCGGCGCCATGGCCGGCCCGAGCCCGTGCTCGCCGGCGGGGGTCGATCGGAGGCGCTGGTGCTCGGTTTTCGAATCCGAGAGCACCGGGAGAAAGAGGAGAAGGAGGCGAACTCACCTAGGAGCTCGAAGGGGCTCGAGGATGGACGGAAAGGGCTGACGGCACGGAGCAGCGGCGGCGGAGGTCCTGCACACGGCGGCGCGGTCACCCAGAGCACCAAAGAGAGGGAAAAGGGAAGGGAAGGTGTTCCGCACATACGCGAAGCCGGTGCGATGCTCGATGGAGAGCTTGGAGCGGCCGGAGGCGCGGAATAGCGGCTTGGTGGTGGGGCTCTACTTGGCGGCTCTGTTGCGGCTTGCGAGACAAGGCAAGGATGAGGGGGCGGCGCTATTTATGGCGAGCAGAGGGCGGAGCGGAGTCCTACGCGGATACGCGCGAGGGGAGCGCGGAAACCGCGGGGAGGCGGTTGCGGGACCCGGCGGGCGCGGCGTCGCGGCGCGACAGAGTCCGGGGCGGACTCGGGTTGAAGAAGAAGGGGACTGACAGGCGGGACCGCCGTGTCAGCGAGAGGGAGGAGGGAGACGGCGGCCTGACAGGCGGGGCCGCGGCGTCAATGGGAGAGAAAGAGAGAGAGCGGCTTCGCGGGCCTTCGGGCAACTGGGCCGAGAGGAGAGGTGGCCGGCCCACGCGGGAAAAGTGAGAGAGACAGGGAGGAGAAAAGAGTTTTTCTTTTTATTTTCTTTTGCAAATGATTTTCTAAATTGATTTCGAAATTCCTTTTTGGAGTTTTTGAAAACTAAACACACAAGAAAATGCAGAGGCATGATATGCACAACATGTGGAACCCTAACATGACATTTAATTTAGTTTTATTTATTTAATTCTATGATCACAAAAATGCCTTAATTAAATCAAATTTCATTTAAATTCAAATCTAATTTCTATTTCAAATTTTAGGGTGTTACAGTTAGGTGATGGCTGTGGGCTAGGAGTATTAGGCATGATTGGTTATGATTGAAGGTTAGCAAGAGAAGTGCCCAGTGATGATGGAAGGTTAGGAAGAGAAGTGTCTGGTTGTTGGTATTTCTTAACGCACACAAATAAATCTGCAAGTGCACGGATACCACTGTAGCTTTCACCCAGGAGTATTCCAAAAGGGTACCGATTTCCATAGGGGAACGTGAAGTGTACTAGAGAAGAACTAAGAACGTCCAACGGTAGATAAGATATATTATTTTGGTGGTAGATAAGATAAATGAGTAGAGAATGATAATTAGGTAAATAATGGTAAAGAGTGATAACTAGGTAAAGAGAGATTTTAGAGTTTTCTAAGGGGTTCTATCTAATCAAAGGCCCACAATACTCTACCTACTTTGGAGCAATAGTACCTTCCCAACTCTTGACAAAGACTGGGAAAAAGTAGTAGGGAGAGGCTGCCAAAAGCTCTACAAAACACCAACCCGAACGTGGTGGACTACAAAGGCCTTACAAAGCTATCACATCTGGGGCTACCACAACTATCCGTGGGATTGGACGCAAACTCAGGTAATTGCAAGACTAGGCACCACGCCTAACCTATTAATTACTACTCTAGTTCTGCGAAGACTAGAGCACTCAATACGAGCGGAGGTCCCGTAAATAGAATAAAGTAAGAACTGAAATAAGATACTTAGAAATAATAAATGAAGAACCTGGAGATTGCTTCGAACCAGATGCTGTAAAGGTACAATGTTGAGGAAGATCCGACAGATCCGGCTCCTCCTAGCTCTCTCCTCCTCTTTCTCACCTCTAATTACAACTAGATGAGCTAGAACTAGAGGAACTAGATCTAGACAACTAGGGGGACCTCTCTCCTTCTCTACTTATAATTGAAACCCTAGTTTTTGCTCTCGAGAAGAATAATGAGATGAGATGATATGGAGAGGGGGGTCTGCCCCTCTATTTATAGTCCGGTGGGGTGCACGACAACCATTGGATCAAGCCGACTTCACGTAGGGCCGAGATGAATCCTAGGAGGCAATGAGGAAGCTTCCGGAAGGCGGCGCTGAGTGGGCCCAGGGCTAGGCCGGTCGGCATGCGGTGGGGCCGGCTGGCCCCACCTAGCGGCCTCTCATGTCCCGCTTTGCTCCGGTGTCTTCTAGATCCTTCTTGAGTAAATTGGTAACCATATCTCCGCGGATTTATTCCTATATTTATTCTGATTTGCTTTCCTTATTACGCTTTTTTGGAATAGTCCCTGGAAAATAATAGAATACCAAAACTCAAGGAATTTGTTAGATAACCCCCTATGTTTCTATTATTTTATATGTGATTGATCCATTTATTATGTTTATAATTATATTAAAAATTGACGTTAATGACTGTCAACACCGGTGATGATGGAAGGTTAGGAAGAGGATCGACCGGTGATGGAGGTTGGTTATCAACAGTATCGACATCTGTTGACTCCTGAGTTACTGGAAGGGCTTCCTGAGTTAGTGGCTCACTCAACTTGATGTCCCATTGGGGCCAAAGGATGAAATTCTTGATAGCTTGTCCAAGTTTCTCAATACCCTTAGGATGAGGGATATCTAACATGTCGTCCTCATATCCTTGGACCACCGTCGACACTTCTACCCTGTAGTAGTCATCTAGAATGTCGCTACCATGAAACTTATGCCCTGGAATCACTAAGCCTGTTGCTACTTCCCTTGTGCGAATATTGTTAATACCATATCTTATGAGTAGGGAGCAAGGTGTAGGCCCTTCAATCGAGTCAACTGGATACTGAACCTTATCTGCCGTAGATTCAACACTGCTTGGAACGACTGAGCCATGTGTGACCAACAATTGTGTTGCTACAACTAGCTGCATCTGTGGAGGTTGAGTGGTCATCTGTTGAACAGACATCACGCTCGCCAATTGCTACATCAATTCTGGAGGAGGATTGGATAGCATTTCAGACATCATGTCTTTGAAGTCTTTTTTAGCCTCTTCCTTTAAATAATCCGTCATTGCTTCCTTGTATCGATCGCGTTTCTTGTAAATATCCCCCCATTGCTCACCGAATCCTTCTTTCCATCCTTCTTTGGATAAGATGCCTCGTACATGCTTAAGATGCTCGGGGTTACCTAGACCAATAGTTAGGTTGTCCCTCTTCCTTTGTGGCTTGAATGTTTCTTCTTACTGCTTAGCGGCGGCCGCAAATATGCTCTTTGCTGCTTCTTCGAAAATAAGGTCATCAAACGACACACCGCCGATGTTGGATTCTCTTGGTTTCCAAGCATAGATCCAATTCGCAGATCTCTCGCCAAGTTGCTCAGACAATACCAGCAAACCTGCCACCTTCTTCGCAGCTTCTTGTTGCCTCCATTTGGGAACCTGGTGCTAGTAACCGCCTGACCCTAGGTGGTGGTGGTACTTATTCTTCTTTACGAGTTCAGAATTAGCTTCGCTTAGAGCTATAAATTCTAGGGAACACCTTTGCTCTAGAAAAACCTTCTGGTGACCTTCTGAAATTTTATACTTTTTTGTTGGGTCCAACCCTTTCTTTGCCCAATTCGTATTCATCTCAGACCTCCAACTTCGGAAGACGATCGCACACTGCTTCATTGCATAGTCTCTTAAGAAATCTTCACTACTAGGGATATGATCATCCGTGACGTCCTCAGTTCGTCACTGAAGATGCTAAACGTAACCAAGTGTAATCTGTGATGATTTTGTGACAAAATGGGATCGTTGTTGAGGTCGCGTCACATTTTATCTACGGTGATGAAATGGTTTTTTTCGTCACAGATGTGTCTCTAGTCTGTGACGAAAACGCCATCGTCACGGATGTGATTTCTTTTCTGTGACGATCAGTTTTGGTCATGATCCAACGTCCACCGTCGCACCAAAACGGCGACGTTAACGTCGCCGTTAACGGCGTTTGTAACCTGTGATGGTTCGGTTTGGTCACAGATTGACCTCTGGTATCGTCATAACAGCTTGTTTGGAAACAGCCCGACGACGCTTGCCACGTAGGATGCTGACATGGCTGATGATGTATTGCTGACATGGCGCATGACATCATCGCTGACCCGGATGCTGCATTGTCGCCACGTGGGCTAATCAGATTCTACCAAGTGGCTTATTCCGATTAGTTCTTGTTTGGTCACAGATTGCTGTTTGAAATCGTCATGGAAGATGAAAGATTTTGGTCACAGCTTGTGATGCGTTGCTGCCATGTGGACCAATCAAATTCAGCCACGTGTCTTGTTCTGATTGGTTGTTATTTGGTCACATATTGCTGTTTGAAATCGTCACTGAACATTGAAGATGTTCGTCACAGCTATTGATTTGAAATCGTTACAAATTGCGGTTTGTAATCATCACCGAAGACGCCATCATCTTCGTCAGAGAAATGCAGATAATAATTTAATTGAAATTTGGAAATTATACTAGAAAGACCAAATAATTACATACTCAGTTCAGTTCCAACGAGCATACATCTCAGTTCACACCATCACCAATTCACATAACACAACCACATACAATAAAATGTTGCCAACCACGAGCAACTTAAGTTTATGAGTACCTAAAATCAAAGTTCAAACACAGCAGTACTGACCAGGAGCCCTCATGTCGATGAAGAAGCATTACCATTGCCCACGAAGAGCCTCTTAATGAGCGCATTGGTCTCCTCCATCGTCTTGTTGTTCTTCTCGGTCAGCGCCTTGTACTCCTCCACCTCTCTCGGTGTCCTCGTCAGGCTTTCCTCAGCTGCTTCACTTCTCTTCTTGAGCTCATTGAGTTCAACTTGAATAGCAGCTTCTGCTGCAGCCTTTGCTTCAGCTGCAAGTCATTCCCGAAGCTCGCATTCATTTGATGATTTTGACTTGCAGGATATTGGTGTTTTCGTGCTAGCGCTCTTCAGGAAATGGGTTGAGCTACTCTGGGAGAGCACCTTGGACACAATATCCACACTTGATGGTGTCGTCCCACCTTCATCACAGGTTGACTCCTCAAGTGTTCCATATCAAGCTGAAATATCATGGACATCAAACAGTTACATGTTAATGGTTGACAAAGAACAAGATGAGAGATGTTACTTATTGCAATAATTTGAGGAAGGCATGTGACACAAGATGAATATAGCAAACAAATTAACTTACGATTGCATCTATTGATTGGTTACTGAGGCCATGTTTCTTGCTGTAATGGCAGGTCTGGAAGGCCTCCACCGCATCTAGTTCTTCACTCGGATCTAAGCTAAGTTCTTCTCGGATTCTCTTCTTCTTCTATTTCATGAATAAACAATGACAGCAAAATTTGTCTCAGATTTCATGCAAGAGAATTTGCTGAGTGCAAATGTGTATGGAGACTAGTTCAATGTACTTTGAACTTACATATTCATGCAAGTGTGCCATGTAGGAGCGAGAACCCGTAGCCTGTTGAAACTTGACTTTACTACGGTGCTGCTTGTTCTTTTCACACGTTTCCTACAAAAGAATTAACATGTCAGGTTAGATTATAGGTTCAAAACGAAGAGATCTTTGGAAACTGATTGTGAAACAAGCATATATGGCAAGATACCCATACCATGTTCTTTGCATTAGACCACTTTGTAGTTAGTGCCCTCCACTCTTCATCAGTCATGTAAGGAACAGGAGAAGTTGTCCTAATCTCATTTGCAGGTACACCATTGAAGTATTTCTTCTTCAGCCGATAGCGATTTTGTTTTATCGCAGAGCGCATCATATCAGTCCAAGCTTCAGTTGTTGAATCATTGTTAGGAATGGCCAAGTGTCCCTAGGTAAATGACAAATCCATAGTTAGTTAGTCAATTCAGGTTAAGCATGTATACAAGTTAAGCATAAAAACAGTAATGCACTTACATTTAGTTGCATTACAAAAGTCTTGTAGTATTTGTCGTCTTTCTTGTAATCTTTCCAATGAGGTAGGACAGGCATGTTTTCTAAACAATGATGTCAGCCTCTAATGCAAACTTGGCAGCTTGAACAGGATCATGAGGCCTTTTATTGCCTTCAGCAATAGCTATGGACAATCTCCTTCTCATAGCTTTAGTCATCTTGTCCAGCTGTTTTCCCTTAGTTGCTTCCCTAGGTCTCCTTGGAGCTCGCTCTGCAGTAGGTGCAAAATATAATCCGCATTTGATGAAATGTTCTAGTTTCATGTAAATGAGCAAAAGAGATGTCATAGTTCACAGAAAAAAAACTATAACTTGCCTTCAGTTCCTTCATCTCCATCTACATTGCCTTCATCACCACCTGTACTGTCAAGACCAGCAGCTCCACTGTCTTTCTCTGAAGCTTGTCTCTCATGATCAGTAACACCAGGTGTAGTACAGCTGTCTGGTATGCCATCACCAGCACCTGTAGGAGCCTATACACTGTCCCCATTTGTAGCTTCACTATTAAGCCTTATTGATGATCTGCAGCTGCCCTTACCCTCTTGTTCCTACTTCCTGGCGGCATGTTAGGATTTCTCTTCTTCGAAGCGAGGGTTTTCCTTGTACCCCTAGTAGGATACTGTGCAAAAAAAGTCAGCCATGTGCAATATTATGCAAGCCCATATACTAATTATAGGTATGAATTAAACAAGATGAATATGAAATCAGGATCATATATTAAAGATCGGATTGAAAACATTCAAATGCAGTTCAAATATTCCACATCAACTACTTGGAAGGTTAAAAAGCACCTTAATTGCCAGGGGTTGTGGCTGCTCATCAGATTCAGTGTCATCATCATCATCACTATCTCCTTGATTATCATAGCCAAGGAGATACTCTAATGACTCCAAATTTGAACTGTTGGTTTTCTTGTTTCGTGATTTTTTCCCTTTGGTTGATGAAGGTTGTGGTACAGAATTATTAACCTCAGCAGCTAGATGGTGTAGTCCCATTGCTTGCATTGGAGGTGGTATTACTTGCAAGATAGCACAATGTGTGTCTATTAGTTCATAAAAAGGAGTTTAATAAGAACTAGTAGATCATACTAATTGGATACATAAGAGGGAAGGAGTTTACTAAGAAAGAGAGGTGATAGGTTTTTTTTAGAAAAGGGACTATATTAATATCACATCTTCTGCATCGACTAATGCATATGGTTGTTCATTATTACAAACAAATTAGTGTGAAGAAAGACTACAGGTGATATGTGAAGTAACAGTACTTCATGAATTTCTACTTTGAAGTGAGATTGGGGGCATAGATATTCCAAATCTGTATATAAATTATTAATTTACATGGCCTATGCAAAGCTAAAGGGGAGTAGGAACTGTACGAATGAGAGAAAACTTAATTTGTGAACAGTGGAGGTGTATTACCTTCTTCTTATGCAGGTTGCTTTTTGCGTTGCCCCCTAGTTGCAACCATCGAGGTCCTCAAAGGGGAAGCGGAGATGGTGCGGTGAACCCTTGTTGACGATGAAGCAGATCCAGTGTGAAGTCCTCGGCGATGACCCAAATCCTTCGATGGTTAGGGCTACGTAGTTGTGAGTGAAATGCAAATGGGGCCAGAATATTCTTGGGACGAGATAGAAAGGGATGCGGTGACCGAAGTAGTCGGCAATGACGCAACTCGTCATCGGCTGTGGTAGGCGACGAAGTAGTCTGCCGCTTTGGTGGGGTGGAAAATAGGTGGAAAGGGGGAGGGGAACAACTCGTCGATGGCGGTTGTGTTCCGGCCGGGCGATGAGGTACCTGGTCATCGTGGTCGAGGAAGCAGCTTGTCGACGGCGGTTGACTGCAAGCGGCGGCAGGGTATGGGAAATGGAGGGAATGACAGGAATGAAACGAATTAAGGGCATAAATGGGTGATTAGTGGCGGGATAAATTTTTGGTACAACAAGCTGGGGACTAATTAGTGGTGGGATAAATTAAGCAGGCTAATTTTTTTGGCGCTCTTTTTTTTGGGCACAAGCTGGGGTATGTTGTAGTTAACTAAAACCGCATCGAAATAATGCTAAAGTCACTTCGATATCGCAGTGGTAAGGCATGTTGATTTTGGGGCCATGCTCCTGGGTTCGAACCCTTTGGTAGGCTACTTTTTGTTTTTTCTAATATTTTTGTGATCTTCACTATTTTTGTTTTTCCTATGTATTTTTTTTGATCCATGTAGATTTTGGTTTAGCACTAACATGTTATGGTGTATGATCATCCCAAAAAAGTTTGAAATGATTCGGAGAAAGTGGTACTATACATTCCCCACAAGGATGAACATCTCTTGTTGAGTGACAAGAGTATGTGTGAACTATGGATGACTCTGTGAGGATGTGCATCACCACTTTCTCAGAATGATTTGAAACTTTTTTACAACATTATACACCACAATTAAGTGTCATGTAAGTTTTTAGAATTTTCTACTTACCTTAGGGATTTTGTCCATTTATTCTTGAGAAAACCAAAATAAAATCACAATAATAGGTAAACTAGTTCTAAAAATTGCACAAATGCACACAACATCATGGGACGCCTACATAATCATCCCAAAAAAGTTTCAAATGAATCGGAGAAAGTGATACTACACATTCCCCACAAGGATGAACATCTCTTGTTGAGTGACAAGGGTATGTGTGAGCGATGAGATGACTCTGTGAGAATGTGCATCACCACTTTATTAGAATAATTTAAAATTGTTTGTACAACATTATACATCACAATGGAGTGTCTATGCAAGTTTTCATATTTTTCTACTAACCTTAAGGTTTTTTCCATTTATTTTTCATTAAATCAAAATTTAATCCCATTAATAGGTAAACTAGTTCTAAAAAATGCAAAAATGCACACAACATAATGGGACGTCTCCATAATCATCCAAAAAATGTTTCAAATGAATCGGAGAAAATGGTACTACATATTCCCCACACGGATGAACATCTCTTGTTGAGTGACAAGGGTATGTGTGAGCGATGGATGACTCTGTGAGGATGTGCATCACCACTTAATCCGAATTATTTGAAATTTTTTGTACAACATTATACATCACAATGTAGTGTCTATGCAAGTTTTCAGATTTTTTCTACTTACCTTAGGGCTTTTTTCCATTTATTCTTCATTAAATCAAAATTTAATCCCATTAATTGGTAAACTAGTTCTAAAAAATGCACAAATGCACACAACATAATGGGAGGCCTCCATAATCATCCCAAAAAAGTTTCAAATGAATCGTAGAAAGTGGTGCTACATATTCCCCATATGGATGAACATCTCTTATTGAGTGACAAGGGTATGTGTGAGCGATGGATGACTCTATGAGGATGTGCATCACCACTTTCTCAAAATGATTTGAAATTTTTTTACAACATTATACACCACAATGAAGTGTCTATGCAAGTTTTCAAATTTTTCTACTTACCTTAGGGATTTTTTCCATTTATTCTTGAGAAAATCAAAATAAAATCACATTAATAGGTAAACCAACCTAAATAAATATATGAATAAAATATGACCGATTTGGGCGTGCGTTTTAACTAGGCTGACCCACCATATTTGCGGTTAACCGTTCCGACTCTTCTCATTCCACGAGGCGAGGGACTCTTCTCATTCGGCGAGGCGAGGGCGGTGAGGCGACGGCAGCGAGGCGAGGCTAGGCGAGGTGACTGGTGAGGGCGGTGCACGCAGTGCAGATGGATCCTCCATGAAGCGTCAACAAGGGTGACCTCCGTGGCGGCGCCAGCACCAAGGGACCACAGAAGGCCGGCAAGGAGGAAGTCGATGATTCGTTGGAGACCCTACGCTCCGGCGTGAAGAGGACGGCGGCGGCAACCTCCTCCGTAGGCACAAAGGACACCCACGACGACCGTGGTAGCAAGCAAATCAAGGTACGTATATATGCTGCACCCGCTCGTGTTTATTTTGGGATGCTAATTAGTGATGACTAGATTTGGGTTCTATTATGTTAAGTAGGGTTTGTTAGGGTTCGAATTGAAATTGTGGTTTCAATAGATTTGGGTTTAATTTTTGATTCTGTACATTATTAGTAGAATGCTGATGAAGTTAGTGTTGTTAATTAGGGTTTGTTAGGGTTCAAATTGAAATTGGGGTTTCTATTAGGACAATTGTGTTTAATTTGAGATTCGGTACATTAGTACATTAATTCCTAATGTTGTTTAGTGTTGTTATATATTCTGTTCATTAGTAGTATGTAGTGCTTATTTTTCCAGCCAGTGAGTCTATTTATTTTAGTTACTGTCCTAATGTTTAATTTTTTGGTTGATATCATTGATGTTTTATTTATTGGATTAGTTTATAGTGCTCTGATGCTTTATATAACTGCCGTCTTCATCAGTATTAGTATATAATTTCCATGATGCTTTGGGAAACTGATCTGGGATATATATATAGTGATCCATCATATGAACACCCTGTTGTTGTTGTTGTTGTGATCTATAATATTGTCTATCTTTATATACTCTTGAATTATTAATAGAAATAAATTAACTGAGTTTAGTTTTTTGCTCCATTAATGAAATGTTATTAATGGAAAAAACATGTGAGTTCAGTTAACTAGAAAAATACAATGTTATAAATTTGATCATATGTTAAATGCATGTCAGTTTTGTATGTTTGTAGGGTGATGACGACCCGTAGGGTTCGCAGTTCGATCTTTCGATGAGAGTTGGTGGATAACTCGATTGGTGGATGGAGATGACGTTCACGGCTCGACTACAACCGTCCAAGGACGCTGCGCCTTAGCAACCGATACACCACCTCCGATGGCTGCCGTGATCTTGCGGCGCGACAACCAGCCACTAGGGCTCCCGTCCTGCAAGCAATCGAAGAACCAGCAAGAACAAGATGAACAAGCACTCAATTGCAAGATGAATATGAAGGTTTCAATCTGAGAACACAATATGGTGAGGTTCTGATGACAATCAGACGGACGGTTGATCCAACACGCGCGCTGAAAGGCGTAGTAGCAATAGCTAACTCGACGAAACAAAACCTAAACTGTTTGTGGCAGCTCTAAAGACTTGTAAGGAGTTGGGAGGACGACCACAAGGTTGTTGGGGTCGTTCTCCAACCCTATGACGCGTCCCTAATGGACCCAACTTGATACATGGGCCACAGGCCCAAAATAAGGTGACGCAGCACCGGTGGACAGAAAAGGTCTCAGTACAAAAACGATGACCCTGGACGCATCTGATAAGGTATAGCCATGCTTCTGGATCCGTTGGAAAGTAGACTTGATAAGCTTTCCAAAAAGTGCGAGAATGTCCCAATCGGAGTCCGTATGAAGTCGTGGCATCCATCACAAGTTGGTGCTGTCCTGCAGTCCAAATCCAGCTAGCGCCCATCCCGTGTCCCACTGATCCTCTCCATTGTTCCTGAGCAAAACAAGAGTGCACGTATCTCCATTGTCTAAATATAATGGACAAGAGTTTGAGAATAAACTTACTTGATGATTGAGTTCACGGGCACGAGCACGAGTAATAGGACCAAGTGGTGCTGGAGATGGTGTTGTTGTGGTGTTGATGTCCTCATCATCCTCCCTTTCTTGCATTTGAGTCGTCCTCGACTCAAGCTCATCTTCCTCTCCCAAATATGGCTTCAAATCTGCAATGTTAAATGTGGGACTAATCCCAAAAGCTACAGGAAGATCAAGCTTATATGCATTCTCATTAATACGCTTTAGCACTTTAAATGGTCCATCAGCTGTAGGCAGCAATTTAGATTTTCTCAATTCAGGAAACCTATCCTTTCTCAAATGCAACCAAACCAAATCACCAGGTTCAAAAATCAATTGCTTTCTACCTTTATCACCAGCAATCTTATACTTAGCATTCATGCGCTCTATGTTTGCTTTAGTTGTTTCATGCAATTTTAACATCAACTCAGCACGTTGCTTAGCATCAAAATTCAATTGTTCAGAAGTTGGTAGAGGCATTAAATCAATAGGAGCACGTGGTAACAAGCCATAAACAACCTCAAATGGGCACATCTTGGTAGTAGAATGCACTGAACGATTATAAGCAAACTCAATATGAGGCAAACAATCTTCCCACATCTTAATATTCTTCTTTAAAACAGCCCTTAACATAGTAGACAAAGTTCTATTCACAACTTCAGTTTGACCATCAGTTTGGGGATGACATGTGGTAGAAAATAAAAGCTTAGTCCCCAATTTACCCCATAAAGTTCTCCAAAAATGGCTAAGAAATTTAGCATCTCGATCAGAAACAATTGTATTTGGCACACCATGCAAACGAACAACTTCTCGAAAGAACAAATCAGCAATATGTGTAGCATCATCAGTTTTATGACAAGGTATAAAGTGTGCCATCTTAGAAAATCTATCCACAACCACAAAAACACTATCACGACCCTTCCTAGTCCTTGGCAATCCCAAAACAAAATCCATAGAAATATCTTCCCAAGGTGCGTTAGGAACAGGTAGAGGCATATACAAACCGTGGGGATGTAAGCGTGACTTTGCCTTTTGACAAGTTGTGCAGCGAGCAACAAATCGCTCCACGTCTCTCCTCATCTTTGGCCAAAAGAAATGACCAGCAAGTATGTCCTCCGTCTTCTTTGCTCCAAAATGTCCCATCAAGCCACCTCCATGCGCTTCCTGAAGCAACAACAAACGAACGGAGCTAGCTGGGATGCATAGCTTGTTAGCTCTAAACACAAAGCCATCATTTAGAACAAATTTATTCCATGCTTTTCCATCCTTACATTGCAGCAACACGTCTTTAAAATCATTATCATGTATATATTGTTGTTTAATTGTTTCCAAACCAAAGATCTTATAGTCAAGTTGTGTTAATAAAGTATATCTCCTAGACAAAGCATCAGCAATGATATTCTCTTTCCCTTTCTTGTGCTTAATTATATAAGGAAAAAATTCAATAAATTCAACCCACTTAGCATGTCTATGGTTCAGTTTTACTTGACTACGAATATGCTTTAACGATTCATGATCAGAATGAATAACAAATTCTTTGGGCCACAAATAATGCTGCCATGTTTCTAATGTTCGCACGAGAGCATACAATTCCTTATCATAAGTAGAATAATTCAGAAGAGGCCCACTTAGTTTCTCACTAAAATATGCAATGGGTTTACCTTCTTGTAACAAAACACCACCCAATCCAATTCCACTAGCATCACATTCAAGTTCAAAAGTTTTATTAAAATCAGGAAGTTGGAGAAGAGGTGCATTTGTCAACTTATCTTTCAACATGTTGAAGGCCCTCTCTTGTGGGGTTCCCCAAGAAAACACGACTCCCTTCTTCGTAAGCTCATTCAATGGTGCAGCAATGGTGCTGAAATCCTGCACAAAGCGACGATAGAACCCAGCAAGTCCTAGAAAACTCCGCACTTGGGTGATAGTCTTTGGTACTGGCCAACCCTGTATAGTGTCCACCTTGGCTTTATCAACCTCAATTCCCTGTGGAGTAACAACATAGCCAAGAAAAGAAACACGATCTGTGCAAAAGGTGCACTTATCAAGGTTACCAAATAAACGTGCCTCCCGTAGAGCTTTAAAAACAACACATAAATGATCAATATGTTCTTCCATAGATTTGCTGTAAATTAATATATCATCAAAATAAACAACAACAAATCTTCCAATGAAAGCACGCAAAACCTCATTCATCAATCTCATGAAGGTACTACGTGCATTAGTTAACCCAAAAGGCATGACTAACCACTCATACAAACCGAACTTAGTTTTGAAAGCAGTTTTCCATTCATCTCCCAATTTCATGCGAATCTGATGATACCCGCTACGCAAATCCACTTTGGAAAACACAACAGCACCACTCAATTCATCTAGCATGTCATCTAATCGTGGAATTGGATGACGATATCGAATAGTAATATTATTAATAGCCCGACAATCCACACACATACGCCACGATCCATCTTTCTTAGGCACTAAAATAACCGGAACAGCACAAGGACTTAGAGACTCACGTATGTAACCTTTGCCGAGGAGTTCTTGCACTTGACGCTGAATCTCCTTTGTTTCTTCTGGATTGGTCCTATATGGTGCACGGTTGGGCAATGAGGCACCAGGAATCAGATCAATTTGGTGCTCAATGCCTCGAAGTGGTGGCAGGCCCGATGGTACTTCACTTGGGAACACATCCGAATACTCCTGCAAAATGTTAGCGACAGCAGGAGGCAAAGAACGCTGCATATCATGAAGGGAAATCAATACCTCTTTGCATACTATAGCATAAGCAACAGTAGTGGAAGCATTCAACTCATTAATATCAGATTTAGTAGCAAGCAAACAATTTCCTTTCAATTTTATCTCCTCTTTCATATCAGCAACAGATTGGTCATTTCTATTGCTCTCACTTTTAGCTTTTGAGGCTTTAGCTACATCATCTTGCATAATAGCTTCAGGGGACATAGGATGCAACACAATTTTTCTATCATGGTATAGAAAAGAATATTGATTTGTTCGACCAGAATGCATAGAATCTCTATCAAATTGCCAAGGTCGACCTAGCAGCACATTACAAGCTTGCATAGGCACAACATCACATTCAACCACATCTTTATAGGATCCAATGGAAAAATTGATTCGCACAAGTCTAGTTACCTTTGCCTTACCGCTGTTATTTAACCATTGAATGTAATATGGATGTGGGTGTGGTTTGGTGGTAAGCGCAAGCTTCTCCACCATGTCAGCGCTTGCCAAGTTGTTGCAGCTACCTCCATCGATGATCAGCGACATGAACGCCCTTTTATGAACACTTTGTTTGGACCCAAAAAGTGCCCTGATTTTGCTGCCTTCCCTTTTGTGCATAAGCCCGCTGAAAAAATGGGTTCATGTGGGCGGTGCATAAAAAAATTTTTTTTCCAAATATTTTTCACTGTGCAGGTCCCCGAAGAAAAGAAAATGTATAATCATCAAAATCACTAGCACGGGGAAACTCCCTATCTTGATATCAAAAAACGTTTTGGGAAAACTCGCGCATCATATGGCCTACCCCCTTTCATCGATGAACTGAATGTTCTGTTTCCCCGTAATGCCAGGGGCGAAGCCCTTTTTCACGGTTTTACCGTTTCGCCATGATTCGCTGGAGAGACGAAGCTGTCGCAGTAGGAGTGGTTGTGAGTAGATTAACGGGGGCCTGAATTAGCTTTCCCGCAAAAAATTTTGTTACCCCCGCAGGCCCCCCGATTCCTTTCGTTTACAAGAAAAAAGGAAAAAACGGGTTCGTTGTGTCCTTTATATGCAAGGAGCCCCAATTTCACGATTTAAACCCCCCCCCAAAAAATTTTTTCATAGCGGGTTCCCTCCTCTAAAATTACAAGCAACATCCCTTTTTTAATTTTTTTAAAAAATTTTCCTTTTAGCACCCTGTTTATTGTTGGGTTTATGTAGCCAATCCGTGCAAGAAAAAAGGAAAAAAAACTAGCCCTTGATTTTTTCAAGCACCCAAAATCTGGGTATTTTGATTTTTTTTTACTTTTACCACCATCGTAGAAATTGAAATCACAGTACACCCCAAACGTGTATTTTCCCGGAAATCATGAAGCAAATTTTTTGGGCACAGCAATTTCCCATAAAAATTTTATGAAGGATCTAATGCTATAAAAGGGGTATTTTAAAATTAATTTCTAAAGACATTGTTTTTGGATACGTCGAGGGGGCCCCCAACCCCTTTTTTTTAAGTGTAGGGGGCGTACAACGTCATCAAACCCCTATTCCCGATAAGCATCCCCATATTATCTTCGATTCCCCGTTTGTTGCGTCACATTTTTCTTTTGTCTTTGTGGGAAGTCATAAAACGTTGAGAAGAGACAAGGTTTTTTCCTACAGCCACGAGCTTAAAAACTTGAAGCTTGGTGGGGGGGGGTTTTTGGGCGGACCCAATACCCTCTTTTAAGGCCCCTTAAATCTCGTAAAAACCATCTGCGTGAGCTGCCCCTGTCTTGTAAATTTGAATGATCCCGGGGTTTTCGGGGTTTTTTGGCATCGGTTTTTTCCCCTTTTCCCGAAGGGGTTTAAAAGACAAAACCCCGAATAAAGTGAAAAAAAAAACCCCCACAAATAGGATTTGCTAAGTAGGCACTTTTCAACTGTTTTAAGCCTTACCGTTCTTCCCCGTAACAAAGGGTTTTAACAACCCAAGTCTGCCCTTGGAAGTGAATGTTGCCGTAGAAACACTTCTTGTGTCGATTGTGGGGGTGGGGCCCCAAAGTTATGTAAGGAAAAATACTCCCCCTTTTGTTAAAAAAGTGAGTAAATACTTTAAAAAAGGGGTCTTTTTGGTCCTGCCT
Organism: Microstegium vimineum; assembly: GCA_022036555.1. Lineage (NCBI taxonomy): Eukaryota > Viridiplantae > Streptophyta > Magnoliopsida > Poales > Poaceae > Microstegium > Microstegium vimineum. The sequence continues at coordinate 18,336,816 of CM039126.1, read as the reverse complement.
AGCCCGGTAGGAGCGAGTGGAAAAAAGGAACTCCAAACACCACCTACCCCAAGGGGGAAACACAAAAATCGCCCTTTTTTTTTGGTTTTTTTTTTTGCCTCTTTTTTTTTTTTTCTTTTTTTTTTTTGTTTTTTTTTTTTTTTCTTTTTTTTTTTGGGGAAACCCAAAAAACCCGTTAAAGGAACAAAGGATTCAAAAAAGAAATAAACCACCCATTTTTTCCCAAAAATGGGGGAAATAGATAATTAAAAGTTAAATTCTTTCCCCTTTAAAGAAAACTTCGTGTAATATGGATGAAATTGTAGTCCGATTGAGCCGAAAAAATTATGGAAAAAAGGGAGGGGCAATTTATAGAAAAAAAACCGGGTTACTGGATCGAACTTGACCACAAAACCGGGTGCCCGGGCTCGACCCAAAAAAAAAACCCAAATAAGGGGAACCCCAAAAAACCGGGGAGAATGGACTGAATTAAGCAACAAAAAAATTTGTGGCAGACGGAAAGAATCAAACCCCGGACTTAAAAAAACCCAAAATCACAAAACCGATGAACCCCACGATCAACAACCCCCAACAAAATGTATAGCAAAAAGGGTCAAGGTTTTTGGGTTTTTCAGAAAATAATCTATTTTTTTTTGGGGGTTTTTGGGGTATGGGAAAAAAAAAATTTGTAAAAAATTGGAAGTTTCACGATAAACCTTTTCTTTGATTACACCGATACGACCCGGGGTTGCAGTTTTGTCTTTCGTGGAGTTGGTGGAAAACTCGGGTGGTGGAGAAAAGTTACGGTCGACTAAAACCGCCCGGACGCGGGCCCCTTGCAACCCTACCCTCCCCCTGGTCCCCTGATTTGCGGCCGAAAACCCCAAAGGGCCCCGCCTGCAAGCAACAAAACCAAAAGAAAAAGATAACAAGACTCAATTGAATGAAAAAGAAGGTTTCAATCGGAAACAAATAGGTTTGGGGTTTTGTGACAATAGACGGGGGTTTGCCCCCCACGGCGTGAAAAAGGGGTACCCTGCTAACCCGCGAAAAAAAACCAACTGTTGTGGCGCTCAAAAGCTTAAAAGGGTTTTGGGGGGGACCCAAGGGTTTTGGGGCGTCCCCCCCTATGCGGCCCCCATGGCCCCCCTTTAAAGGGGCCAAGGCCCCCAAAAAGGGAGCAGCCCCGGTTTGGGAAAAAAAAGGTTTTATAAAAAACGAGCCCCGGAGCTTTGAAGGAAAGCCAGTTTGGATCCGGGAAAAATAGTTTATAGTTTCCAAAAGTGGGGAAAGCCCCAAACGGAGTCCAGAAGCGTGGCATCCATCAAAGTTTGGGGTGTCCCAAGTAAACCATAGCCCCCACCCCTGCCCCCCCGATCTCTATTTCCTGAGCAAAACAAGAGGCACGTATCCCATTTTTAAATAAGGGGGCAAGAGTTTGGAAAAATTTCTTATGATGAGCCGGGGGCGGGCCCGGGAAAAAAGGGCCCCAAGGGGGGGGAATGGTGTTTGTGGTGTTGTCCCCTCACTAGGGTATGAAAGTACTTTTTTGTTGCATAGTACTCTTTGTACGAAAAGAAGAAGAACTGTGAAGGTGACTTTTGGGTTAAAACACAAAAAAGCAGCAAATGAAGAAAGATTGGGAAGTTTGACAAGAAAAAAGGGAAAAGGCCAAGAAGAAAATTAAAGAGAGGGGATTCTATTTAAAAGCGATTGGGATTTCTATGTGGGGGTAATGATGATGAATGAAACCTGAAAGAATGGTAGATGGTGTAGTGGGTTTTATTTGCTTGTTTGGAGGTTTTTGTGATTTCTAAAATTTGACTTTTTAAGTGCTGGGGAAAAGAGAGTACATTAAAAATTTAAAGCGGGGTTTTCCCCTGGCCAAATTTTCCTACTATAGGATAATTCCCCTTTCTTTTCTATATGTGGGTTTTGGTTAAAGTCTTGTGAAAGTTTTTATTTGTGTTTTTGTTTGGGTTTAATTTCCCCAGACTAAAAGTTTTGATGTTTTTAGTGAAGTAAAAAAATACATGCTGGGGATGTCCCCTTTATTTTTTTTGTTTTTATTTTTTTTATTTACCTACGGGGCCTTTTTTTTTTGGGATTGTACTGGGTTTTGAAAGAAAAAAAAAAATTAATCATAGGGGAAAATTTAAAATTTTCCCCTTCAAAATCCGTTTTGGGAAAAGTTTAAAAGGACCCCCAAAAATTTTTTTAAATGTTTTTAAATTTTTTTAATAAATTTAAAAAATAAAAAAGAGTACATGCAAGATTTTAGATTTTTTTACTTCCCCAAGGGGTTTTTTTTCCTTTACTTAGTAAATAAAAAAATTTTAAAAAAAGAAGGTAAACTTTCAAAAATTGAAAAAATCAAAATATGGGGGCCTCCTAAAACCAAAAATTTTTAAATGATTAAGAAAGGGTACAAACTTTTGTGAAAGGGGTAGTGTGAGCGGGGGGTGATCAACTCTGCGAGTTTGCCCCGTTTTTTGGGGAAAATAATACCCAATTTTTCGGGGAAGCCAATGACGCCTAGGTCCAATTCTGGGCCCGATTCAGTGAAGATCATAAATGTTCTTTTTTTCCTGCATCAGTAAAGGGGCCCCGGCGGCGACTTCCCCCCTTTTTAACCCCCCAATCTGCCCCTCAACTCCCCCAACTCCCTCGTTTCTGATTCTTCCTCCATTTGTTCCCTTAGCATCGTCTTCCCCCTTCGATTTTGGTTGGGGGAACCGCCCCGCATTTAAAAATTTCCCCCCCCCTCTGCTGCCACCATGCATTTTGCGCCCCGTGGGCCCATCCCCTAAGCGAAAAGACAAATACAGGGGGTTGTCGGGCGTCGCTGGTAAGGAACCCCGGCCCCAGGAGGAGGACGCCACGGCCAAATATTCAGGGGATGGGCACCCCATGTGGTTCCCGGGGTTTTTTTCCTAGGGGGGTTGGGGGTTAAAAAACTTTGGGTTTTTTTTTTGTATTGGGGGTTTTCTATGTGCTTGGAATTGGGATTTTCCTACACCTTGCACGTGCTTGTATAAATTAGTTCAATACGGTTGTGGTTCAATCGGGGTTATTTGGGGGTTGTGATTATGTTTGGATTTAAAAATCTGATTTTTTTCATGAAGGATATGGCCAACCTTGGGTAAAAAGTGACAATTCATTGCTCTTTATCATGCAGCATGAGGGGAAAAAAAACGGCCAAAAGGGGGGAACAGAGAGGTGAATTGCCTTCCCAACATAATTTTGTAAAATTCATTTATAGAGCTAATTGCCCCCTTTTTTGGGGAATTGAAAGATAAAAAAAAAAGGCCAGAAAGTTCGTGTCCCTCAACGCTGTATTTTCGTAGATTGAAGATTTGACGATAAACCCCATTAGGGAAAAAAAAAAAAAAAAAATGAAGAATATTTTTTGGGGGGTAATCCAGAAATTGTAGTAATTGAAGTATTTGTTCAAATTGTATTGGGGAAATTTTTAACTTATGTAATCGGGAATTAAGTTGTACCCAATTATTATGAATATATTTATAAAAATTTCCTTTTTTCTATTTATGTTTTAAACAAAATGAATCCTTTTCGAGGTCAGGACGTAGCTGGGGAAATTTTTTTTATGAAAAAATTGTAAAATCTTGCGCTATATAAAAAATTTTTCCCCTAAAAATAAAAAAAAAGCAAAAGGAAAAAACAAAAAAATGGCTCCCCAATAAGCTTCAACTAGGAGTGCGGAGAAATGTGTTACCCAAAAATTGGCCCCTTTAAAAATTATTGTAAGGACTGGGCATGCTTTATTAAAAACCCTGGTGTAGTTAATAAAAAGAAACCCCTAATTTTTTTCCCCTTTCCCCACATCCCCCCCCCAGCCCGCCCGGGTTTTCCCCAAAGCCCGTGGGGAGAATGGTTAGGAAAGATCGGAGAGTCGGGGTGCGAAATCACAGCACGGGAAGCAAAGGGCAGGTTCAGGGGGGCCCCCTTTTCCAGCCACCCCCCCATGGTCGTGGCGGGACGAGTTTTTTCGGGGGAGGGGGCAGGCCCCCAGTCTTTGGCATGAGCGTCTCCCGGACGCCCACGGGGGGCCCCTCCAGAAGCCCTGGGGGGGGTTTCCCTTATGGTGAGCTTTGTGCCAGAACTCCTCTGGATCGATTGAGAAAAAGGGGGATGAAACCACAACCCTAAAGGGGAGATTCCCATTTAGGGGTTTTTTAATAATCTATGTAGGTTTTTTGTTGAAACGTTTTTGTAGAAGTTGTTGTAGGTATAGATAATCAAAATGGTTTGTGCCTCTTTTGATTTACATGGTATATGCTTTGTTCCTTTTTGCATCTTATCTGTTTGTTTGTCTCTTTGTGATATTTGTTGGGGTCCGTGGAATTTTTCGTGGGGAAATCTGGTGGGGGGTTTTTTAAAGGGCAAGGCAAGAGGGGCGGGGGGGTGAAGCGTCAGATGAAGAAACTGGAGAAGAAGAAGTAGGCCAGGCAAGTCTGGTGGAAGCACCTCGACGCCTAATTCTAGATATATGATGCAGACTATTATGAAGCATCTAGATGGCTTTTGCTTGGTTTTTTGGATGTATGAGGAAGTGTTTTGGATGAACCTCGTAGTCCTAGCTCAATATGTGGTGCTGTTATGTAGTCTTTTAGGATATAGTGATGGAAGTATGAATAACTTAGGAACTAGTGTTGGATGTATGAACTTAAGTCTCACTTGGTGATGGATGTAAGAACCTTATATCAGTAATGTTTATCTAATCTGCCTTGTGTCATAGCAGCCTGATGGTTTTTACAGTGATCTTATATATAACTGTGATGTACAATAATCAGAAGTCATATAATTATGTGATGTAATATAATCTCAACTCATATAATTCTCTGCTGTCAAATAATGTCAACTATAATTCTGAGGAAAAAAACTAAACTCAATAAAAAAACTCTACTGAACTATGTGCATAAAGTCCAGCCCAGTATCCATACTACAAATCATCATCTTCATCATCTGTGGACATGACATCATTGTTGTCAATGCCACCATCACTACAGTATTGTTCCATTGTATCATCCTCATCCTCATTCTCACTCTCTTCAAGATTAATAGCAGCTTCCTTCTTGTTTCTTATAAGTTCTTGTAAATTGCCTTCAATTATAGTGGCTTGTCCATCTTCAACGTTGTGCAAAACCTCATTAGCATCACCTTCTTGCACTACATGCTCAGTATCAGAACAATCATCATCCTGATGCACATCATCGCTGCCCTGTTCTATTTCAACTATATCATAAATATTCCTATGTTCAAATTTCTGCACAACTCGCCAATCTCTACATTGTGGAGTTATATCTTGCAGGTAAAATACCTTTTTTGCTTGCTTTACCAAGATGAAAGGATCAGTCTTGTACCAAAATGATTGCACATTGATGGATTTGAAATGTTTGTCATCTTGTAGGCCCACATTCTTGCCTACTTGGTTGTACCAATCGCATCGAAATAGAACCACCGACCGATGAACATGATAATCTGAGGGATATAGTAACTCAATAACCTCTTTAAGGACACCATAAAAATCTATGCTCTTTCCAGCATATGAACCTTTAGTCATTACACCACTATTTTGTGTCTGCATGAACTTCTTAAGATCTGCAGTGCTATACCGCACTCCATTAATCTTGTAACCTGCACTAATCTTAACTCGCTGAACTGGACCACATGATAGTGCCCATAGTCCTTCGCTAACCGATTTTGGATTCTCATTGCGCTTCTTTTCAATCTGTTGCAATAAAATTACTCAGGCCACCATTTACATATGGATAATAATGCATTTACTATGCCTATAAACAAAATGTTGAGTGACTTACATGTGACTTAAACCACTTTGCAAATCCCTGTTTGACCATTTGATCTACTTCATCTGGACGTGCACCTTGATGCACTACCTCCTCCCTATACATGTTGTAGGGAAAAAATCAATTCATAAGAATGATTCCAAATTTAAAAAATAAAACACACACTAAATATCAAACATACTTACTCCAAATATTCCTCTGCTTCTTCAGCATTATGTAGCACATATGAAACTAACTTATTCATGATAGCATGATCAATGTACTCGGTCCTATTAGCTCCAACAAGAGTAGCACCATGCTTCAAAACATATATATCATTAGGCAATGGCATCTCTGTACCACTATCATCATCCTGGTTAAATTTAGTGTCAACATCCTCCATGTACCTAGAACAAAAGGTCAAGGTGTCACTTGCCATATATGCCTCAGCAATTGATCCTTCCGGCCTAGCCCTGTTCCTTACAAAATTCTTCAAAGTGCCTAGTCGCCTTTCTATCAGGTACATCCATCCATATTGAACAGGTCCTCTAAGCAGTGCCTCATCAGGAAGGTGGACACACAGGTGCACCATGACATCAAAGAAGGCAGGTGGAAAGATTTTCTCAAGCTTGCATAGGATCAATGGAATTTCTTCTTTCAGCCGTTTCACAACATCTATCCTTAGAATTCTACTAGATAATTCCCTGAAGAAGGTCCCCCGCTCTGTAATTGCTTCATATACATCCATCCTCACTAGTCCTCTAAGGCCAGCGGGTATGATTCTTTGCAGGAGTATGTGGAAAGAATGTGTCTTCAGCTTTCCAACCACCCTTGAACCATCTTAACTTATGTATCTTGCTAGGTTAGCCGCATATCCATCAGGAAACTTGATACCTTTGAGAAACTTGCAAAACTTGACTTTCTGATCCTTTCCCAACACATATGGAGTAGGTGGAGCCTTGCAGACAGAGTTTCTATCCTCCTGCAAGTGCAATTCATGTCTTATGCCCATATCATACAAATCTATCCTAGAATTTTGTGTGTCCTTCGACTTGCCTACTATATTGAGTAATGTGCCAAGAATATTTTCACATACATTCTTCTCAATGTGCATCACATCGAGATTATGTGGAAGCTTCAAATGTTCCCAATATGGCAATCTCCACAACCCACTTTTGTGGCTATAAATCTTTGGACCGTCACTGCGCTTCCTTTTATTTCCAGTAATAATGTTAGCATGCTTCCCTGGCCTGACATCTTTCACCTTGTCTAGCTCCTGTCGGACCTCCTCCACAGTAAACTTGCCAAGCTGATCTTTCTTTTCACGCTTACCATCAAAAGCCAAGTTGTTCCACCATTCATGTGACATTTTAAGGTAACAACGATGTTCAATGTAGCATATCTTGTTCCTTATTCCCCGAGACAATGGATCCTTGTCGCAATGAATACATGCATAATACCCTTTTGTTGTTCGCCCAGATAACGTGTCCAATGCTGGATAATCATGTACACACCATAGCATAGCAGCACGAAGCTTGAACTTCTTACCTGTACATGCATCTAAGGTACTGACACCCTTCCATAGCTCGAGCAGTTCTTCGATTAGGGGCTCAAGGAACACATCAAAATCCTTTCCTGGAGATCTTGGACCTAGGATGAGTAAAGACATAAAGCAGTTTGCTGGATTCACACATTCCCATGGTGGGAGATTCAGCGGTGTCAGAAAGCACTGGACACATACTGTATTGTGTACTCATGTTGTCAAATGGATTGAATCCGTCGGTAGCTAAGGAAAGCCTTAGGTTCCTCGGATCAACTGCAAAAGCTAGTTCCCTCCTATCAAAGTCCTTCCATGCGCTGGATGGCTCATCACGTTGTCGACTGGCTTCCTCACTTTCTTGTTCCATTATGTTTCCTCAGAAGTTCGTTTCGAAGCATAAATTCTTTTCAACCTTGGCAAGAGTGGAAAGTGCCTCAAAACCTTATGTGGAACCTGCTTCATCCCTGTTTCATCTTTCCATCTAGACTCCTTGCATACTGGGCACGCATTCAAGTTAGTGCAGACATGGATGTTTTCAAATGCAAGGCCCAATTCTTTAAGATATTTCTTGGCCTCGTCATATGATTTTAGCAACTCACTCAGAGGGTAGCCATCTGACAACAGCTTCATCATTGCAGTAAATGTTGTATTGCTAATTCGATAATAAGACTTCATATACAACATCCTCACCATAAAGGAAAATTTTGAATGACTAGAACCCGGGCTAAGCGCCTTCTTCGCATCTTTAAGAACTCTTCCAAAACTTGGTTGTTCTCCATCAGCCTCTGCCGCTGCAAACAGTTCGCCTATCATTTCTGGTACTCCATGATTATCATCGTAAACATCATCGTCCCCATCCACATGTATCCCAAAGTCATGATCATGTCCTTTAGCCTCCTGATCTATACCGTCATCATCAATTACAACATCTGGTGTTTGTAGGTGACATTCCATAAATGTGTATATGGGTTTCTACTTGAGTCTGATGCATCAGCCTTCGATTATGACAATTGATGCACAAACAACGGATGTGTTCGTCTTCGGGGTATCTTTCAATAACAAATTTCATAAACTCTTCAACTCCCTTCACATATGCAGGAGTGAATTGTTTCCCAAAAACCCAACTTCTATCCATCTGTTGTCACAATAAAAGTAACTTGGCTTGTATTAACTCCCTAACTGTGATTGAAGTAAACACAATTTAAAACCACATCTAACTCATGTATATATCAACAAAATTCGAACACAAATCAAACCTTATGTACCCGCGACCAAATCCCCTACTTTCCCCGCGCAATGAATGTCGATGCAGTTCTCTAGTCCTTAGGCCGCCGCGTCGTCGATGGGGGGTTTAGGTCGCGTCGCCCATGATGGCCGATCATGGGTCTATCTATGGCCCAGGTCCTGTGATCCATTCAATTGTCATGTTGAAACCTTACAAATGCATAAACTTTCTTTCTTTTTTCAAGAGTGGTCGAGTAGCCTAGTGGTAACGCTGTTACCCGCCTAGCGCGAGGTCACGAGTTCAAAGCTCGACCCACGTAGTTTTTTTGCCAAAATAAAAGGTCCAGGCTGCTGTTAGCTAGGGTCTGTGGCCCACGCATCGAACACCATCAAGTGGTCGATGTTAAAAAAATGATCTATGACCAATTCGTTTCATCACTACGTGGACCAAACGTGGCAAATTATCTATGACCATATCAAAACATAATCTATGACGACTATTTTCATCAATACAATCAAGCGCACCGACAACATGTTCTATGACGATTCCCATTTAGTAATATATGACGTTCCTATCCCTTTCGTCATTAAAAGTCAAGTCAAAACTTCGTCCCGCGTAACTTGTGATGAAATATAAAATGCCGTCATAGAAAGATACCATTCTGTGACCAAAGTTACCAGCGTCACTAGCAAAACATCACCGATGATCATATTTCTACTAGTGCTTGTGAGCCTCGAGGGAAAACAAACCTCGTCAATAGCTTAGCCCACAGTGTGTTCCTGTCATCCTATGGCCCATCTTTCCACTGGCGGATTGTGATGTTAAGATTATCCTTGACTAAGAAACCAAGTGTATTCCGAAACTTAGCTAGCACCTGTTTAGGAACTAGTGGATGTCCTTTGGAGCTCACTTCTGTCACTTTATATGTGTTCTCGGGCCACTTGTTCGTTCCCTGTCACCTCCTTTCCAATCACTGAACTTTCTTTTCCTCGAACTCTCCGTCGTGGTGGTCGTCTTGGTTAGTTACGATTCCTCATATGCAGGTGGCACTTCTTCTTCGTCACCAAATATATCTTTGAATTGAGACAATACCTCCTATGTATTGATATAATTAGATACAGACATGAAACCACTTGTGAGATAATTGATGTCTAATTTTACCTCATCTTCCGTTGGATTATAAGTAGGGTCATGTTCGAGCTATCGACGAGTGTTCCTATCTACACTAGGCGCAAGGTCGCTAGGACTATGATATGACAGAGAAGATGTTGCTTTGCCCGTGTGGTGCGACCCTAATGCTTTGCCCGTGTGGTGGGACCCTGATGCTTGACCCTTGTTAGGAGAACTCATGGCCGTCATCTCATATATAATAAATTTACATGAAAAACATATTCTATTGTATATAATAAAGAAAAGATAAAGTCATATTCTATTATATTACATAATTAAAACAATATGTATATAATAAATTTCTATTGTATAATAAGAAAAGATAAAGTTATATTCTATTATATTACATAATTAAAACAATATGTATATAATAAATTTCTATTGTATAATAAAGAAAACATATTGTCAAATTCTATTATATTACATAATTAAAACAATATGTATATAATTTATATTGTATAATAAAGAAAAGATAAAGTCATATTCTATTATATTACATAATTAAAACAATATGTATAAAATAAATTTCTATTGTATAATAAAGAAAACATAAAGTCATATTCTATTATATTACATAATTAAGACAATATGTATATAATAAATTTCTATTATATAATAAAGAAAGATAAAGTCATATTCTATTATATACATAATTAAAACAATATGTATATAAAGAATTACTATTATATAAAAAGAAAACAAAAAATAGAAGAAATCCTTTTATATATTATATAAAATAAAACAAAGAGAAAACAATTTACTTAGATCACTTGGAGGCCATATATAGATTAGAGCCACGTTAATGTTTATACAATAATGTTTATACTTTACAACTATATAATTATCATCCTTCTATGGCTAACAAAAGAAAAGAAAAGAAAAGAAAAAAACAAAAAATACAATGGGCTGCCACCGACGCCCTCCATGGGCTTCCACACCGGTCGGGCCTACTCCGCCACCGCACCGCGCACCGCCCGGCCCCGTGCACTGCCGCGCCGCTGCAGCACCACACTCGCCGGTCCCCGGGCAACCGAGAAGCACCACCCGCCGGTCCCCGCACCACCCCGCGCACCACCGCGCAGCCCCGCAGCAGCACTACCGCCTGCCCGCCACAACAGCCGCGTCATCGCTACCGTGCCTCCGCACCGGCCGCAGAGAGAGAGAGGGAGAGGGAGAGGGAGCAGGAGAGGGAGCTCACCAAGATGGCACAGTGGAGCTCGCCAACGACAACGCGACTAAGGAGGACGCCGAGCTTTCCAAGGACGACGCGGCGGTGTGACGACATGAGAATTTTCGGCAGCCTCGCGGCATCTAGAGAGGAATGCGTGCGCCATTGGACTTAGAAAATTTTCGAAAGATTTTGAGATGTTATAAGTAGAGCTATTTTTACAGGCAATTCTTTTAGCGAACCGTCTGTAGAAATCATTTCTACAAGTGGTTCGCTATGCCAACCACCTGTAGAAATCTATTTGTACAGACGGTTCGCTAAGAGAACCGCTGAGAGTTCCCCATGTGTTTGGTTTTGAGTAATTGATGAAACCTACCTAAGTACTAACCTTGATCTCTAAGTGTAAATCATGAGATAGGCTGGTACATGCCATGTGGTGGACCAAATGGATAAATGAGGTGATGGCAAGGCTCTAGCATGGTGGTGGAAAACGAAAATGGTGTCAAGGCAAAGGTGATATAGGAGCCATTTAGGTTTGGTGATCAAGACATCATACAGAGTGTAATCACATTTAGGATAGATAGCCATACTATCAAGGAGAGAGCTCTTCTGTTTGATTGCGGTTATCATGTGCCACTAGGTTCATTGCATTGCATTTAAAATCAAATGAACTAGTGAGCAGAACCAACTTAATTCCAAGAAAATGTGAAATAAAAGATAACACATGTGCACAAGTGCTTGAAACACTTAGTGTTAGCCCCTAGAAGCTTGGAATAAGTTGGAGAAGTGTTTTGGCAGAGAACGGAGGTCCGGACGGGGGGTCTCGACACTAGGGTATGTGTTGTCCGGACCATTGGTGTGTGTCCGGAGGCAAACCCTAGGGCATTTCAGTCGGTGAGAAGTGGTCCAGACGTTGTTTGCGGTCCGGACGCTGGCTCCAGACAGGGCGTCCGGAGTTTGGCGCTCACTGGAATCCTCTGTAGAGCTCCGGACGCGTCGTCCGGAGGTTTGTTGCTCTCGAGTGGATTCTGTGTTGAGTCTGGATGGGGCGAGCATTGGTCTGGAGTGGCCATTGTAGGTCACGTCCGGAGACACGTGGAGATCGCTGGTGAGTGCACGAACGAGCAACTTCAAATGGGGGCTTGACCGGACGAGCGGCCTTTAGTCCGGACGGCACGTCGCGCGCGTCGGAAGGTTGCGTCCGGAGGTGAGACAGAGATACTAACTGAGCCGTTGAGGGGCGTCCGGACGCTGTTGATGGTCCGGACCCTCACTGTTGCTAGCGTCTGGAGGTGGCGCAGAAGCTCTGTTTTTTGGGAGAAAACGGCTAGTTGTGAGTGAGGGGCTATATAAGTGATATGGCCGGCCCTTTGGGGTAGACTCTTGCACATTTTCATCACTCACACACTTGTGCTTATTTGTGAGAGCCTCCACCACTCACTCTCTTGATACACTTGCTAATTTCATGAGAGATTGAGTGAACCAAGTGCATTGCTTCATTGATTGCATACTAGTGGCACTTGGTGATCGTCGTCATCACGGGAGCTCTTGTTATTCGTGGAGGTTGCCACCTCCTAGATAGCTTGGTGCGACGAGGATCGTTGAGCGGAGGAAGGTGATTGTCTCCGGCTCCGATCGGTGGATTGTGAGGGGTTCTTGAACCTTCCCCGTGGGAGTTCGCGAAAGGTATATCTAGTGGATTGCGTGTAGCTTGTGGATCCCTATCTTGTGTTGGTTTTGTAGCACCCGGTGATGGTTTTGGCGTGTGATGCCAATTAGCGCGTGAACCTCCAAGTAGGTGAATCGCTACAACAAGGACTAGCTTGTTGGCAAACAAGTGAACCTCAGTAAAAAATATTGTGTATCATTGTCTCTCTATCGAGGATTCATCTTGTGATTGTCTATTGATTGGCTATCTATTGTTTGCTACTCTCCACAGTGGTACAACCTTCCTAACTCTAGCTTTGCACATTACTTTCTTACATTCTTGCAAAGTAGAGTAACTTAGCTCTCTAGGCTTGTGTAGCTTTGTTAGAGCTTTTTAGTTAGCTAGCTTTTGTGTGTGACATAGTTTATATCTAGCTAGGAAATAGAATTGTATTAGGTGGCTTGCCGACCCTAGTAGTGCTAGTGCAAACTTGCTTCATACCGTGTCTTATTCGAACAAGTTTGCTTAACTGTTGTTGTAGAAATTTTGAATAGGATATTCACCCCCCCCCCCTAGACATTCCTAGACCTTTCAACCGCATGTAGAAAGCCTTTTTAGGTTTTATCTCTTATTTAATTTACTAATTAGGTGTTTATATATTGTTTATTATACTATTTAGGGTTTATCTATTATTTACTTTACTAATTAGGTGTTTATATATTGTTTATTATACTATTTAGGGTTTATCTATTATATACTTTACTAATTAGGTGTTTATATATTGTTTATTATACTATTTGGGGTTTATCTCTTATTTACTTTACTAATTAGGTGTTTATATATTGTTTATTATACTATTTAGGCTTTATCTATTATTTACTCTACTAATTAGGTGTTTATATATTGTGTATTATACTATTTAGGGTTTATCTCTTATTTACTCTACTAATTAGGTGTTTATATATTGTTTATTATAAGCATGAAGGAGTGATACAAGCAACATTAAACAAATGTAGAATAAAATAGAGTCTGACATGCGGATACAAAGAAGGGTAGCATAAGGTACAAATTATAACATAAATGGATTACATTACAAATATGAAAAAGAATCTAGTCAGCTACTATTCTTCCTTGTCCATCGTTGTGCACCCAGGGCAATGAATTATGTGGAATGCTTCGCTTAACATTCCTTACCTTAACTGGATGGTCCGTAAAGAGGGACATTTCACTAAACTGGTTAAAATCTTCAAGATCAGATACACCATCAACCCCTATGGCTTGTTGCTTTCTAGGAAAAACTACATGCTTTGGCTTGTCATTACTTTTCTTCTCCGTCTTAGAAAGGATTTGTTCAGAATAAAAGACCTATGTAGCACGGTTAGCATGGATCCACGGGTCATCTTTATAACCTACCTTACTTAGATCAAGAACTCTGACCTCATAGTTATCCATTGTGACATGTTTGTCTTCAACCATTAACATCGAAACATAGGGATCTGAAATGTGCCATAGTCTAGTTCCCATATATCCTCAATGAAGCCAAAGTATGTATTAATCTCACCAGTTTCATTGTCTATGGCCTCGCATCGAACACCACTATTTTGTATCATTCTCTTTTTGTCCTTGGACTTGGTACAAAATTTGAAACCACTAATGTCATATGTTTGCCATGTCGTGACCTGGCATGATGGTCCAGATGCCAACACCTTAATGGTTTGGTCCTCAATTGTGTCTCCATGTGGAATGTTCTTCTTCTTTAGCCATGTGCTGAACTAAAGCTTGTGTTCCTTTATCACCCAATCGTCTATGTGCCCATGATTATGTTTGCAAAGCTCATTCATGTTTCCTCAATCAGAGGCTCCATTATCGCTAGCTAATGTAGGATGCTATGATGTGCATGAAGGACTGTATTGTAATCTGGTGAGATGAATGATTTCCACCCCATCCTCCCTCTTCCTTGCAGTCTACCCTCATGTCTTGACGAAGGCAAACCTATTGCAACCTGGTCTTTTAGTATAGTATTGCAGAATGGACCTCCAAACTCAATAGCTTCTTTGGTATAGTACCCATCTACCATGGACGCTTCAGGACGAGCATGGGTTGATACATATCCATTTAGTATTGACATGAAGCGCTCGTATGTCCAGATTTCATGCAAGTACATAGGACCCAATGCCTCTATTTGTGGTACCAAGTTGAAAGGATCAAGATGCCCAAGATGGGGGTGAATTGGCTTATTTCAAATTTCTAAAGCAAATATGAAAACCTAACAAGTGTCAATCCCCTCCTAGTGCCTACTGGTCGTGTGTCCTAGCTAGAAAGCGGTAGTAGTTCATGGAATTGAAAAACAACCTACGCAATTCTAGTGGAAAGCAAGGAATACAATGGAAAGTAAATGCGGAAATGAAAAGAGCTCGAGAAAGAGAATTCTTGACACGGCGATGTTTTCCCGAGGTATCGAGGAGTCGACACTCCCCCTAGTCCTCGTTGGAGCACCTCGCAAGGTATTGCTCCCCCTCAATCCCGCGCAAGGGATGAGTGCTCTCTATGGGCTGGTTCTTCGCCACTCCGGCTCGGTGAACTGCCCACAACCGATCACAAGTCGATGAAGAAGGGGCGCCGACAATCCTCCCGGCGATCACCTTCCTCCAAGCACCACCGGACCGTCTAGGTGATGTCAATCACCAAGAGTAACAAGCCTTGATCTTCACTTGACTCAATCAAGCCTCACAACTAGAGTGGATACACACTTGATCTCTTGGATGAACTAGAGAAGAGGATGGATGGATGGATTTGCAAATCACTCTCTCTCTCTCTAGGGCTCTTGCTCTCTTCCCAACCCTCTCAAAGGCTTCAGCAACTGAAATGAGAAAAGGCAAGGTGGGAAGGCAAGGGGTGGGCTATAAATAGCCCCTCACACAAACTGCCTCGGGCTGAAGAAAACTATCTGTTTAAGTTGGTGACGGATGCTCCATCGCCTAGGCGACGGACGCTCCGTCGCCCTGCCCAACGGCTAGTTGCTGTTCATTTGAACAGGCGACGGATGCTCCGTCGCAGGGGTGACGGACGCTACGCTCCAGCGTCCGACGCCTCAGGCTGAGGCTGACTGAATTCAACCGCCTCTGGAAGGCCGACGGACGCTCTCCCTGCGTCCGACGCCAAGTTGACGGACAGCGTCCGTCAGACACGAAAACACTCGGGCTGAAACAGACCTCTTGGGTAGGCCGACGGACGCTCGGGGGCTGACACCCCAGCGTCCGACGCCTCTATCTGGCGTGACGGACAGCATCCAATACCTCTGTCTGCAGCGTTCGTCACCCAGAACTTGCCTCTCTCAACTTCATTTTTTGCCGTGATGAAAATGGAAGTTGTTCTAGGCTATCTTACGGTCACCATAGGCTTTCTTAGAGCTAAGGAAGTCAAGTGTGCACCACACCTAAGTCATGAAGCTCTCCTAAGTCAAGCT
This sequence comes from Microstegium vimineum, assembly GCA_022036555.1. Taxonomy (NCBI): domain Eukaryota; kingdom Viridiplantae; phylum Streptophyta; class Magnoliopsida; order Poales; family Poaceae; genus Microstegium; species Microstegium vimineum. The sequence continues at coordinate 18,320,813 of CM039126.1, read as the reverse complement.
ACTCATCTAGATGCCCCTTGATAGTACGGTCAAAGATCAAATAAAGCCCTATCTATTTCTAAGTGCCCTTCATCTCCTTATGGCACCTAGACCTATCATTCTAGGGTCTTCTTCACTTCGTCTTTAAAATCTGAAACGATATCCATCTTGGGGTTTAGTCATAACCGTTAATGCCCATTCTCATTGATCACTATGGCTAAACTACGCATAGCCTCTGCAAAACACACATTAGCCATAATAATCTTCAATTGTCAAAAATCACCAAAACCATTAGGGCCATGATTCTTCAATCTCCCCCTTTTTGGTGATTGACGACAATAATCCTTGAGTATAAGATATAAGAGATGAATATTAGGATTTCAATGTGACTTAGTTGGATTGAGCAAGGGGTTAGTGAAAAGAGTGAACAATACTTGCTCATCCAAGCCAAGCCACAAACATGGTACTCAAGAATATGAAATAGAATTGGAGTACCTCATGATATTCTCAAGTATATATCGGTGTAAGGCGCGGAAGCTCAAATACCATTAGATCATAGAGACATATCATGAACCAAGTGACAACTCACAAGATGTATTAGTGAATAATCAAGAGTATGACACACACAAAAGAGTATCTCACAATCATCAACCAGCACACATATAAACAATGCAAAAGGTAGACATGATGCATGAGAACGGGGAAATAAAATCACACAAAGAAAATCCAAATCCCTCCCCCTATCTCTGATACTACTCAACTACCCTCTCCCCCTTTGGTGTCTAGCACCAAAAACTAAGCATCTGGAGCTGGGGGTGGAGCCGAGGAAGTTGCAGCCTTGCGATCCAACGTGATGAAGTCCTGAAGATCTGAATCATCTGACTCGTCACCCTGTGTGTCTGCCGGAGTAGGCTCAGCTGTGGTTACTTCTGGAGCTGGAGCTGTAGACTCAGAAGCTATGACTGTCTCTCCTAACTCCCCCTGAGGCTCAGACGATCCTGCCTCAGAAGTAGCGGGCACAGGGGCCCGACGAGTGTACACTCGAGACAGAGGAGAAGGAGTAGTAGCAAGAGCTGCAAGGGTAACTGCTGCAACAAGCTCTGCTGGCTGACCCTAAGAGCGGAGAGGTGAGGACACTGCCACTGTGACTGCTGCTACATTTGCTGCAAGCTGACTCTCTAACTGGGTTGGTGCCTCTAACTCAACGGCCTCTGTTGTAACTGTAGTAGCGTCTGTCTGAACAACATCAAGAGGTGGTGTCGTGATGGTCTGAGCTGAGCAGTCTGGCCCAACCTCCGACGAGGCGACTGAGGACATGTGAGTGCCCATCGCTGGAGGAGGAGCCTCTGTAGGCTGTGTCTCTGGAACTGCTCTGACCGGTGAGTCCTCTCCTGTGATCTCTCGATACGAGGCTGTGAGGTCACGAGTAGCATCTGCAATGGTGGCCCCCGGGTAAGCGTGAATCCGGTCTAAAACTCACCGGGGGAAGCCAACCATGATGACACCTGGGTTATCGGCGTCTGAAATGCAGGAGAAGCTGGTGCCTGACTCTGAAGCCTACTGGGCTATAAGGTGGGAGTCGACATCACCACTAGAGGTGTCTGAGCCTGAGAGGTGTACTGCTGCTATCGGGAGGTCTCTGGTAGAGCAAGTTGTGGTGTAATAGACGGACCAAAGCTAGAACCAAGGAGCCGACTGAGTAACTCTGTCTGCTTTCACTAAACCTCAGCCTGCTATATCTGATTGGCTAGGAACTGGCGTTAGAACTCATCCTGCCTGGCCTGTGCCTATGCCTGAGCTACCATCTGCTGAGCTGTGAGCCTCCGATCCTCCTCTGCCTGCCTCCTCTGCTCCTCTACCTGTCGGGTCTGCTCCTCCTGCATCCTCGAAAGGATGGTGAGTATAGTAGCCTCTGAAGAACCTGATGCTGGAGCTGCTCCTGACCCACTGGCCTCGTGGTTGTGAGACCAGGGTACGTACTCTGGTATAGGTCTGTAGTCGTTGTCTGAGCTGTCGAAGGCCAAGTCCTCTCTGTAGGTGGCATCAGCAGCAGCATCAATCTGAGCATCGAGGTCTGCTAGCTCTGCTTGTGCAATCCGCTCAACAGTAGCATCTGTCTGCTCCTCAGACTGCGGTGGAATGCCCGTCTGACGAGTGTATGGGCGGTAAGCGCGACTGGGGCATGAAAGGTTACCATGAATGACTAACTCGCTCATCTGGTACTCAGGGATCACGGTAGCTGACCGGTGAGACTAGTAAGCAGTGAAGGTGACCCGGCTCTAGAGATCATCAGATACGAGATCTAATGTGCGTACTGTTACTGCCAGTGTCCTCTGAATCCTGCTGCGATGATGTCCTCCATCTCACTCATAATCAGATCCCAAAGATCAAACTTCTCCTTCCTCATCACATGAGCTAGGAGCCAAAGCTGCAGACGGGTCAGAGTGTCCTGGGCTCCTACTCTCGGTAAGATAGTGCGCCTCAGCGCCTCATGAAGTGTCCGAGCAAGTGGTGTGAGGTCACGTGGTATTCGGCTGGAACCCTCACCGAACGGCTGCAGGAAGCAGGGCCGCACGAAGTCTATCGACGGTACTATGCCGTCGTGAGGGCGACGAGGTGCCTCCTGGCGACTGTAGCACAGACTATGAATCCTCATCTCAGAGGCCTCCAGGTGAAAAATCTCTCTGAACCTGGCAGCTGTCACCCTATAGTCTCGGCCTCTGAACCCATAGTGGAAGAACTTGTGGTCGGGTGAGATCCACAGGGAGGCGTAGAACTGACGCACCCAGTCCTCCTAGTAGGTGTCGGCACGGCCTAGTAACTCGGTCAGGCCCTGATGATACTAAAGGTGCTGGGCAATCTCTGGGACACCGACGCTCTCAATCCACTGAAGAGGGCAAACTCGGTGTGCACGAAGCAGTAGAAATCCTCGTGCACTGTAGTTAGAAGTCTCGACCAGCACGAGGGTTTCTCTGAGGTGTAAACCAAGTCTAGAAGTCGGTGAACCGAAGTGCCTAAATCTACTTTGCTGATAGTCCTCTGACCTTGTGTCTCACAACGTCTAGCAGGCGAGGTCTAGGTGGACTGTCAAGACAACCAGACCCACGAGAATGAGTGATTCGCCTGGCCATCAACTCCTGCACTGAAGAGTGCCTGTGGCCTCTGGCTGTGCGGCCTCTGTAGTCCGCTCTACCTCGTCAGACTCAGTAGCCTCTGCGAGCTCTGTCTCTAGACGCAAGGGGGGCTCACGACGCGCTCCATGGCGAGGAGAGCCTATCCTCAAACCGGCGCGTCGTCCACCTTGCTTTGCTATCTCCACGGCCTCTGTTGCTGCCAATGCTACCACTGAAGCTAGATCCATAAGCGGCCTCTTCCTCTTCATGAACATGTGCTTCTGCTTGCCCTTCCCCCGATCAGTGGGTGGACATGGTGGAGGTGGAGGGTCACCACCACTACCGGGGATAGGACCGGCGTTCTTCGTCCATGCCATTGGAGGGCACAAGAAGAACCAAAGTCAAACTGCTAGAACCAACTGCCACTGACAAGCACTCCCAACTGATCAAACCTCTGTCACTAAATAATCTACAATTAACCCTCTGACAAATCCCAAACTCTGCAAGAGTGGCTCTGGAAGCCCAGGACTGTCACTCTCGAGGCTTTTCCTCGTTCGGTACTCGCGGTCTTTGCCCTGAGTTAACTGCTACTGTCTCAAACCCTGCTTGATGGATAGATAGAGAATATATAACCATAAGCAAGTAATCTAGGGATGAGAATTTCTAGTGGACAACATGAAATTGGGTAAGAAAGGAATCGAATATGCCATCCATACCTCTGACTCGGTGACCAAAGCACACGAAAGGGAAATAGATCTCGATCAATTAGTCACAATCCACAACCTAAGCAAGGAGGTGAAGGAAGAGTTGCAATTTGGTCAAGGGTTCCAAATTGAATTAACTATGGTGATCAAACCCTAGTACAAAGAGGGGACATGGCAATAGGCAGGGTGGAATCACCTTGAACAGAAGTAAGAACCACCAGCAGAGAGGCCCTGCGGGAAGGAGGGAGCAGGGCAGCCGCTTGGAGCACAGATGGCAACCAGGCGGTGCAGAGGTCCCTCTATGGGCTAAACCGCATGCACAGAGGAGAAATCTGATGGGCGCGGCGGCGGTGGATGCGGCGGCGCTGAGCAGATCTGCGACGGCGAGCGAGATGCGGCGCTAGCGAAGGTGAGTGAGGGTGCATGCGCTAGGGCATAGCAGCAAGAGGTGGTTGTGGTGGCGGAGAGAGACTCGGCGGTGTACGGATGTGATTGAAAACGACCGAGAGAGAAAAATGGTTTTCGAAAACGATATATTTCCTCTAAGTTCGCGACGGACGCTCTGGAAGTGAGTGACGGACGCTCTGTCGGAGTGCGACGGACGCTGGGCAGCGTTCAACGGCATCGTCCGTCGGGCTTACAGATAGGGTGTAGAAATGCCACAACACATCAACGTGTCGGACGCTCCATGATGGACGCTAGGGAACGTCTGTCACCCCTCAGACAGGTGGGTTTTCTGTACAGACGATCGCGATGGACACAGAGGCAAGAGTGGTTGAGCGTCCAACGCAGCGTCCAACACCTTTTTTCAAAGAATTTTTCAAATCTGATTTTTGCTTCTATCTCCCAACCAAGTCCCAATCCCAATAAGATCCAAATAACACCTGATTGGACTTGATATGAGAACCATCTCTCAAACTCTCATTTGCATGTAGTTTTTCATAGGTTTTAAACTAGTTTTTAGCTCAAAATATTCGAATTGAACCTTGCAAGGAGACATCATAGGGCCACAAGAGGGGTATAGAAGTGTCTTGAGCTTTGAATGCTCCCCCTAAGTGGACGAACCCAGCGGATGCTCAAACTTAACCGAAAAGAAATGGCAAACAACACACATGCACATGCAATGCATTGCGGAATTTGAATCTAGGTTGCTTGCAAGTTTAAACCGCAGTTAAGCTTTGTCACATGCTTTGAGGGCGGTTATCTCAACCGCGTTAGCCAAGCCTATGTGCATTACTAAATTAAACATGTTATATTACACTTGAATGCAAGGTTGCTTCACTCAAAATCATTTTTTTAGTGAAGTTAGAGTGATCAAGCACATTTAACTCGCTTCGCAACCTACAAAAGGTTGTTTCATCAAGTGATTTTGTGAAGATATCCGCCAATTGCTCTTCGCTTCTTACTCCAACTAGTGTGATATCCTTCTTAGCCACATGATCTCTAAGAAAGTGATGGCGAATATCTATGTGCTTGGTGCGAGAGTGTTGAACCGGGTTGTTTGCAAGCTTTACGGCGCTTTCATTATTACACAAGAGTGGAACATTTTTTAGGGCAACACCGTAATCAAGGAGTGTTTAGGTCATGTATAAGATTTGTGCACAACATGTTCCCGCGGCAATGTATTCTGCCTCGGCGGTAGACAATGCCACACTATTTTGCTTCTTAGAGGACCAAGAAACAAGTGATCTTCCTAGCATATGGCACCCTCCGGAGGTACTCTTCCTATCAACCTTACACTCGGCATAATCCGAATCGGAATAACCCACAAGTTGGAAGGGAGCTCCTTTGGGATACCAAAGGCCAATGCTAGGGGTGTGCCTTATGTACCTAAGGATTCTTTTAACCGCACATAGATGCGACTCCTTAAGGTTTTCTTGAAACCTAGCACACATACACACACTAAACATGATATCCGGCCTAGATGCGGTGAGGTAAAGTAAACTACCGATCATAGAGCAATAGAGAGTTTGGTCAATCGGATTACCTCCCTCATCAAGGTCGAGATGTCCATTAATAGGCATGTGGGTCTTGATTGGCTTGCAATCCTCCATCTTTAATTTCTTGAGCACATCATGAGTGTACTTCTCTTGAGATATGAAGGTGCCCTCCCTTAATTGCTTCACTTGGAAGCCAAGGAAGAAGGTTAGCTCGCCAATCATCGACATCTCGAACTCCTTGGACATCAAGTCACCAAACTCCTTGCAATGATCTTGGTTTGTTGACCCAAATATAATGTCATCGACATATACTTGGCAAACAAAGATCTCTCCATCTAACACTTTGGTGAAGAGTGTAGTTATCAACTTTCCCGATCTTGAAGCCCTTCTTGAGTAGGAAGTCTCTTAGCCTCTCATACCAAGCTCTTGGAGCTTGCTTCAATCCATAGAGTGCCTTGGACAACCTATACACATGATTAGGACAATTTGGGTCTTCAAACCCGGGAGGTTGTGAGACAAAGACAAGTTCATTAATGAAACCATTTAAGAAGGCACTCTTCACATCCATTTGAAATAGTTTTATTTTGTGATGTGAAGCATATGCCAAAAGGATACGTATGGCTTCTAGTCTTGCAACCGGGGCAAAGGTCTCCCCAAAATCCAAGCCTTCAACTTGGGAGAACCCCTTTGCCACCAATCTTGCCTTGTTCCTCAGAACCACGCCTTGATCATCTTGCTTGTTCCGAAACACCCACTTGGTGCCAATGATTCTTGCTCCTTTGGGCTTCTCTACGAGTGTCCACACTTCATTCCGGGTGAAGTTGTTGAGCTCTTCATGCATGGCATTCACCCAATCCGGATCCGCAAGTGCATCCTCCACACTAGCAGGCTCAACAAAGGAAACAAAAGAGTGATGCTCAACATAAGAAGCAAGTCTAGATTGAGTTGTTACCCCCCTTGATGGACTCCCTATGATAAGGTCTCTTGGATGAGCTTCAAGCATAGATGTAGATCTTCTATTTGTCTCTTGAGGAGGGGGATGTGGTGCATCAACATTTTGAGTTTCCACCTCGGCTTGATCTTGAGGGATGATGGTATCTTCTTGTGCTTCCCTCACTTGTTCTTCATCAACTTGAGGCGTGCACGTGGGAGAAGGTTCTTGATTTGCATCAACTTCATCTTCTTCCACCTCTTGTGGGTTGATAGCACCAATGGGCATATTATTCATAGCCTCCCTCAAGGGTTCATCACCTACATCATCAAGATTCTCAAGTGCTCCTTGAGAGCCATTAGTTTCATCAAACTCCAATTCATACGTTAATTCAACTAAGCCGGTGGCTTTGTTAAATACACGGTATGTCTTGGATTTAAGCAAATAACCAACAAGGAAACCAATGTCACAACGCCTTTGAAACTTCCCCAAGTGTTGGCGCTTCTTGTAGATGTAGACTTTGCATCCAAACACCCGGAAGAATGAGATATCTGGTTTCTTCCCATTCACAAGCTCATAGGGGGTCTTCTTGAGAAGCCTTTGGACAAATAGTCGGTTGGCCGCATAGCATGCGGTGTTGATTACTTCAGCCCAAAACTTCTCGGGGGTGTTGTACTTATCAAGCATGGATCTAGCAAGTGTAATCAAAGTCCAGTTCTTCCTCTCAACTATACCATTTTGTTGTGGAGTATATGTGGCGGACACTTCATGCTTGATGCCATCTTCATCACAATAGTCTTCAATCTTGGTGTTCCCAAACTCGGTGCCATTGTCACTTCTTATCTTCTTGATCTTCACATCAAACTCATTTTGTGCTCTAGTTGCAAATTTCTTGAATACTTCGGTTGTCTCTCCCTTGTCTTGAAGAAAGAACACCCAAGTGTACCTAGAGTAGTCATCAACTACCACCAAGCAAAAGAGATTGCTACCAAGGCTAGCATAGATGGTAGGTCCAAATAGATCCATGTGGAGTAGCTCTAGGACTCTTGAGGTTGACATGAAAGCTTTGGTTGGATGAGTGTTTGCCACTTGCTTGCCGGCTTGACATGCACTACAAAGTTTGTCCTTCTCAAACACCACATCCTTAACCCCTCTAACCAATTCCTTCTTTATAAGCTTCTTCAAAGTTGACATGCCCACATGTGCTAATCTTCTATGCCATAGCCAACCCAAAGAACTCTTAGAGAATAGACATGTTTGAAAGCTAGCTTAATTTGAGGTGAAGTCCACTAGATAGAGATTGTTGTGCCAAACCCCTTGAATATCAATGAAGAATCTTCAATCTTGGTCACAACTACCTCATTGGGAGTGAAGAGACAATGAAAACCAAGATCACATAGTTGACCAACCGATAGTAAGTTGAAGCTCAATGATTGCACTAGCAAGACATTTGATATAGATTGATCATTAGAGATTGTCACTTTGCCAAGCCCTTGAACTTTGCCTTTTGAATTATCCTCAAAGGTAATCTTGTCTTGACTTGCACAATCCTCATCAAGTGTGGTGAACATCCGGGGGTCGCCGGTCATATGTTGAGTGCAACCACTATCAATTACCCAATGGCTACCACCGGTCTTGTAGTTCACCTACACACAAGCAACTTGAAGTTAAGCTTGTTGTTTGGGAACCCGCACATTGCGGGGACCCATAGCCTTGTCAACCAACTCCTTAGCAACCCACAACACTTTAGGATTGTTCTTCATGGGTGGACCAAGAAACACCACTAGTGGTCTACCCTTAGAGTCCTTGTTGATGACAAAGTGTGCATCATGAGCAAATGGCCTTGTGTGCTTGGACAAGGTCTTGGGAGGTGGTGTCTTGCATTGGAACCCAAAGTGACCAACTTGTCCACATCCAAAGCACTTCTTGGGCTTGGGCTTTGGCTTCTCTTGATTGTAGCCATTGTACTTGTTCTTATAGTAGTTCTTTGCTTCAATCTTGACTTTGGCCTTCATGAGTTGGTTCTCCTTGAACCCAATACCCATCTTGTTGGTCTTCATCATGGTGTTCATCAAGAGCTCACTTTGAAGATTGTGGCCCTTGGTGAACTTCTCCAAACCACTTGCTAGCTTGATCTTCTCATTCTTGAGCTTTGCATTTTCTTCTTTAAGTGTGTTGATCAAGGTAGTAGCATCCTTGTCATCTTCCTTGGCCGACTAGTGAAGGGCTTGTTTGCCTTGAGGTTGATTAGCTCTTCCTTGAGCTTTGAGTTCTCTTCTCTCATATTCACATAGTGATAGGTTCCGATTTGAATCGGAAAGAGGATGGCCTGATCTTCACGGCAGTAGGTTTACGAACAAAGGATAACTTGCTGCAAACAGCGAGATAACTAGATTTATATCTGACAAAGGTTGGATGCAACCAAGCGACGGGGAGAGAGGCACCGAAACCGCAAAGACTTTGACTCGATCTCCGAATGACCGTAGAACAACAATCCGGAACTAAGCCACACAATACGGCGCAGCCTAACTGGAAACCGTAGAGCACAAAGTAGGGGACCTCAGAGATATCTCTCACAAGTCCAAGAAGAACAAGGAAGAACAAAGGTTTCAGTAAGACACTCAACAGCTCGGCTGCAATACCATACAGGTTCTCAAATGATCAAAAGTTGTTTTTATGTAGCATACATATGTTATTTATACTAGGAACAAGTCTCTTAGATAGTTATGAACTGAAGGAGCCACGTTGGAATGTGAAAGGTCAATAGCCGAGAGCATTCACGAAGTGGTCTTCAACTCCAGCGTGTATTCTGGGCTTCTGCGCAACCTTTAGTAATTGCGCAATCACTCCACCTAGGAAAGTCCAAATGATGCTCCATTTGTTGGGTTGGAAAGTTAACTTGATAGCCTTTCACACCATGTGCAGCATGCACCACGAAATATCGTATATTGGTACAGTTTGACACGAGAACTTGGACAACATGCAGATTGTTGACCTATTGACCAGTATGTACAAAACCTGGTTGGCCGGCTAACTAAAAATTCTAAACTGGTCGGCACTGGCGGCATTTGAAGGTAGACTTCATAAGTTTTCCAAAATGTCCTCATTCACCCTCATAGCTTTTGGGAGTCAAAAGTTATGACAGATTTGTTCGGACGGTTCTGCAAGACTGGATGAGTTCGAGTGTGATTCTTCTCTGTGTTCCATTCTTGGTGCATACTGATCGTCCTCCTTGGTGAACCTAAGCAATAGCAACGTGCACGACTTAGGTACTATATAATTCTCATTAACATTAAAATGAATTTCACAAAGTAGCGCGTTCACCTCTTGTTGTAGCTTCTTAGCTCGGCTACGTGTAATTGGTCCATCATTGACTTGGACTGGTGTAGCAGTGGTCGGCATGGCCATATCATCCTCCCCCTCTTGAAAAGGAGTTGTCCTCGACTCTTCCAATCCAAAGAAAGGAGACAAATCGGCGACATTGAAACTTGTACTCACACCAGAAGTACTTGGAAGGTCAATTTCATATGCGTTGTCATTGATCTTGTGAACCACTTTGAATGGACCATCGGCTCGGGGCTGAAACTTGCTCTTGCCTTGGTTAGGAAACCGGTCCTTGCGAAGATGAACCCAGACCAAGTCTCCAGGTTCAAACAACATCTTCTTACGCCCTTTGTTGGCACGCTTCTCATATAGCTTGGTCATCTTTTCTATATTGGCTCTTGCTTGATCATGGAGGTTCTTGTCAAATTTAGCTCGCTTGCTTGCATCAAAGTCCACACGTTCCTGCATAGGCAAAGGCAAAAGATTGATGGGAGCAGTAGGTTTGAAACCATAAACAATTGCAAATGGACAAAATTTTGTAGTTGAATGTACTGCCCTGTTGTATGCAAATTCCACATGAGGCAAACTTTCTTCCCACAATTTCAGATTATTCTTTAGGACAGCTCGCAGCAATGTTGATAGTGTGCGGTTCACAACTTCAGTTTGCCTATCGGTTTGAGGATGACATATAGTGGAGAATAGCAGCCTTGTACCAAGTTTACCCCACAAGGTCTTCCAAAAGTAGCTCAAAAACTTGGTGTCATGATCAGACACAATGGTACGTGGCACTCCATGTAGACGTACAATTTCCCTGAAAAATAGTTCTGCAATATGTGAAGCATCATCGCTCTTATGACAAGGAATAAAGTGTGTCATTTTGCTGAAACGATCAACCACAACAAAGATTGAATCCCTCCCCCTCTTTGTTCGAGGTAAACCAAGAATAAAGTCCATAGAGATATCTTCCCATGGTACACTAGGAATAGGCAGGAGTGTATAAACCATGAGGGTTTAAACGTGACTTAGCTTTGTGGCAGGTTTCACAACGAAGAACATGTCGCTCCACATCTCGCCTCATCTTCGGCCAAAAGAAATGATCAGCGAGTACTTGCTCTGTTTTCTTGACACCAAAATGGCCCATAAGTCCACCGGCATGAGCTTCCTGCACAAGCAAAATGCGAATAGAACAATCTGGAATGCAAAGTTTATTAGCTCGAAACAAAAACCCATCATACAAATGAAATTTTTCCCATCCCTTGCCATCACAACACTTGGAATATGGTTCAGCAAAATATGAATCAGTAGCATACAAATCCTTTATACTCTCTAAACCAAGAATTTTAGCATGAAGTTGTGAAAGCAAAGTATGACGTCGAGATAAGGCATCAGCTACAACATTATCCTTCCCTTTCTTGTACTTGACAATGTAAGGAAAAGACTCAATGAATTCACTCCATTTTGTATGTCTTAGGTTTAGTTTTAGTTGTCCTTTAAGATGTTTCAAAGATTCATGGTCTGAATGTATCACAAATTCTTTAGGCAAAAGGTAGTGTTGCCAAGTTTCCAAACTCCTCACAAGAGCATATAATTCTTTATCATAAACAGAATAATTCAAAGTTGGACCACTTAACTTTTCACCGAAGTATGCAATAGGCCTTCCTTCTTGCATAAGCACACCACCAATCCCTACACCACTAGCATCACATTCAATTTCAAAGGTCTTACCAAAATCTAGAAGTGCAAGGAGTGGCGCAGTTGTCAACTTATTTTTCAACACCTCAAATGCCTTCTCTTGTGCTTCTCCCCATTGAAAAGGCACGTCTTTCTTTGTCAATTCATTGATTGGAGCAGCAATGGTGCTGAAGTCTTTCACAAATCACCTATAGAAACCAGCAAGGCCAAGGAAGCTTCGTACTTGGCTCACATTTTGTGGGGGCAGTCATTCGCGAACAACTTTGAGCTTGTCCTCATCCACCTCCACACCATGAGCTGAAACAACAAAACCAAGAAAAACAACCTTGTCGGTGCAAAAGGTGCACTTGGCAAGGTTAGCATACAAGCATTCCTTCCTCAAAACAGCAAGCACACATTTTATATGTTCAATATGTTCATCAAGAGACTTGCTATAAATCAAGATATCATCAAAGTAAACCACAACAAATTTTCCAATGAAACTTCTAAGCACAAGATTCATCAATCTTATGAAGGTACTAGGTGCATTGGTCAAACCAAAAGGCATTACCAACCATTCGTACAACCCAAATTTTGTTTTGAAGGCTGTTTTCCACTCATCACCTTCTCTCATGCGAATTTGATGATAGCCACTTCTCAAATCAATTTTTGTGAAAATGATAGCACCACTAAGTTCATCAAGCATGTCATCAAGTCGAGGTATGGGATATCTATACCTTATAGTAATGTTATTAATGGCTCGACAATCAACACACATTCTCCATGAGCCATCTTTCTTTGGAACTAAAAGAACCGGAACTGCACAAGGTGAGAGACTTTCCTTTACATAACCTTTGTTGATGAGCTCTTGCACTTGGCGCTGAATTTCCTTTGTTTCCTCGGGTTGGTACGGTAGGGGGCACGGTTAGGAAGTGGAGCACCAGAAACAAGATCAATTTGATGTTCTATGCCTCTCTTTGGTGGCAGCCCTGGTGGTACTTCCTCTGGAAATACATCTTCATGGTCCTGTAACACATCAAAAACATCTTTGGGCAAAGTAGAGGTGAAGTCATTAGTAGAAAGAAAATTTTCCTTGTACAGGAGTACAAAGAACATGGCATTGGGTTCACTCAATTCTTTTAAATCCCCTTCCTAGCCATCATAACTAATCCCTCTTTTCCCATTGTCTTGGTTCTTTGTAGCTATGGAGTTTTATTTGGCTTTGGATCCACTCCTTCACTATTTTTGTGGGTCACTCGCAATTGATTGTCTCTCTCACTGTTTTCTTTTTTTATCATCCTTCAAAATCTCCTCTGGTGTCAAAGGAAGCAAATAAATTCGCTCTCCTTTGTACATGAAAGATAGCTTGTTGGTTCTACCAAAGATTTGAACATCACGATCATATAACCATGGTCTTCCTAGCAGCAGTTAGCATGCTTGCATAGGCACCACATCACACTCCACTTGATCATTGTATCTTCCAATGGAGAAAGGAACAGTCACCACATGATTCACATGCAGCGCACCACAATCATTAAGCCATTGCATTTTATATGGAGAAGGATGGCGCCGTTGTTTTAAGCTCATTCTCTCAACCAATTCTTGACTTGTAATATTGTTGCAGCTGCCATTATCGACAATAATTCTACACAACTTTTCTTGGATCATGCCTCTAGTATGAAAGAGATTGTGTCGTTGTCCATTCTCTTCTTTTGCAGCAGTAACACTAAGCACTCGAAGAGAAATAAAGCAATTATTATCACCTTCGTCGGGTTGGATCTCACTTTCATCATTTGGAAGTTCTTCATCATATTTTGGAGCATTATCTTATTGATCACTTTCAGATTCCCAGTCACCATGTTCATTTATAATCATGGTCCTCCTACTTGGACATTGTGCAGCAACATGTCCACGACCATGGCACTTGTGGCACACAATTTCTCTACTACATGTAGAGGAGGTAGCAGCTGAAGCAACGGTTCGGGCTGCAGCACTTGCAGCAGATCGTTGTTGATTTGCAAGGGATGACACTGTAGAAGCCGCCATCTTTGATGTAGCAATGGATGGAGAGGACCTAGTTGCAACTCCTGGGGATCGACTTCCATCAAAAGAATTACCAGACTGCTGTTTGTGCCATGGGGTTGTAATAGAATTACTTGCATAAGATTTCCCACGTGCCTCTTTCTGAATTTTTCTCTCTATACGCATAGCTTGATCAACAAGGTCTTGTAAATTATGGTATGGAAACATCTCAACAAACCTAGAAATTTCTTCATTGAAACCACCCAAAAATCGTGTCATTTTTGACTCAGCATCCTCTCTAATTCCAGCCCGCACTAACAACATCTCCATCTCCTTATAATATTCATCAACCGACCTCTTTCCTTGCTTCAACATTTGCAACCTATTACGAAGGTCACGCTGATAGCTAGATGGTACAAACCTTCTCCTCATCACTATCTTCATCTCATCCCAAGTATTGATATGATCACGTCCCAATATAAGCTGATTTTCTTGAATCTGATTCCACCAAGTGAGAGCATAACCAGAGAACTCAACTGAAGCAAGACTCACACGCCTCTGATCAGAGAGATTATGCACTCTAAAAATTTGATCACACTGCTCAGCCCAATCAAGATATGCATCGGCATCTTCTTTTCCAGTAAATTTTGGGATACTCAACTTGACACGAGCAATGCTGTCTGGGTCATCCCTATTTTGACGACCACGATGATGCAGCACGCCGGTGATGATCTCGTTGCCGCTCAAATGGCCCACCATTTGCAAACGGATTCTCATTATCATCAAATCCCTCTCCAAGATCACTGTCATCAATTTGTTCATCTTGAAAGTGTACATGACGACCATGTCCACGTCGTCCTCCATGCTGGTTATCAAAATCAGCATATCGACCATGACCACGATGACCACCATGACCACGACCAAAGCGGTCAAATCCATTACCAAAACCAGAATTTTCATCATCAAATTCTTCATAGTGATTGTCTTCATGTTGACGATGTCGGCCTCGATCACCCGTTGCGGGAAGATGTTCATCCAACATCCTCTCCATTGCCTCCAAGAGTGAGTTTGCCATGTGGCGTAACTCAGTCCGTGCAACAGGGGGTTCTTCATCACCGCGGTTAGCACCACCAACACTCAAATTAGATCCTGCCATGTTAGAGAGCTTGCAAGAAAAGTGGAATAGGATAAATTTGTCGAATCACAAAATCTCACCGCTTACTTACCAATGTCCTTACGCGTTCTCAAGGACTGTGAGTGTGCTAGTGTAGTAGCTCAATGGATGTGATCGAGAGGTCGCAAGGATTACGAATTGAACGTCCCGGTTTCAGATTATTGTGGAGCTATAGGTGGATGTTCAAGGGAGGCTATGGTACTGAAACAAAGTAATATAAATTGTTCAAACAAGATGTAAATGTTGCTGTTTAGTGCACCACAAACTTGAGAGAAAAAAAATTGGAACTTGGAGTTTCACAATCTGCAACACAACCCCTTTCACTTCTCTTCTCTTCTTTTTTTCTTTTTTTTGTAACTCTTACTTTTCACTTCTTTTTTTAGACATTTTTTCAGCGAACTCAAGATAACAACTAGGGGTGCGGATAAAATTAACAAGAGTATGGCGGAAGACAACGATGGAGACTAGCAACAAGGTGAATGAAAAAAAAACACAAAGTATCAGTACCACGAAATGGTTATAGGATTTTTTATGTGTGGCTTTTTAGTGGACTGTAGGATATGAATGAATACAAATATATGTGATGGATGAAAAAAATAGTAATAGATGGTAAACAGGATGGTAGATAAGTGGGTGATAACAAAACCTATCGTGACAACGATAGCTCTGATTACCACATGATAGGTTCCGATTTGAATCGGAAAGTGGATGGCCCGATCTTCACAGCAATAGGTTTACGAACAAAGGATAACTTGCTGCGAACAGCGAGATAACTAGCTTTATACCTGACAAAGGTTGGATGCGACCAAGCGACGGGGAGAGAGGCACCGAAACCGCAAAGACTTTGACTCGATCTCCGAACGACCGCAGAACCACAATCCGGAACTAATCCACACAATACGGCGTAGTCTAACTGGAAACCATAGAGCATGAAGTAGGGGACCTCAGAGATATCTCTCACAAGTCCAAGAAGAACAAGGAAGAACAAAGGTTTGAGTAAGACACTCAACAGCTCGGCTGCAATACCATACAGGTTCTCAAATGATCAAAAGTTGTTTTTATGTAGCATACATATGTTATTTATACTAGGAACAAGTCTCTTAGATAGCTATGAACTGAAGGAGCCACGTTGGAAGGTGAAAGGTCAACAGCCGAGAGCATTCACGAAGTGGTCTTGAACTCCCGCGTGTCTTCTGGGCTTCTGCGCAACCTTTAGTAATTGCGCAATAACTCCACCTAGAAAAGTCCAAATGATGCTCTGTTTGTTCGGTTGGAAAGTTAACTTGATAGCCTTTCACACCATGTGCAGCATGCACCACGAAATGTCGTATATTGGTACAGTTTGACACGAGAACTTGGACAACATGCAGACTGTTGATCTGCTGACCAGTATGTACAAAAATTGGTCGGCCGGCCAACTGAAAATTCCAAACTGGTCGGCACTAGCGGCATTTGAAAGTAGACTTCATAAGTCTTCCAAAATGTCCTCATTCACCCTCATAGCTTTTGGGAGTCAAAAGTTATGACAGATTTGTTCGGACGGTTCTGCAGGACTGGATGAGTTCGAGTGTGATTCTTCTCTGTGTTCCATTCTTGGTGCATACTGATCGTCGTCCTTGGTGAACCTAAGCAATAGCAACGTGCACGACTTAGGTAGTATATAATTCTCATTAACATTAAAATGAATTTCACAAAGTAGCGCGTTCACCTCTTGTTGTAGCTTCTTAGCTCGGCTACGTGTAATTGGTCCATCATTGACTTGGACTGGTGTAGCAGTGGTCGGCATGGCCATATCACATAGTCATCATACTTGTTAGCTTGTACCACTTGCTTGCCCTTGCACTTAGCTTTTTGCTCACTAGCAACATCATCAATCAAGTTCTCACAAGAAGTAGCACTATCACACTTAACAACCCGGTTAATAGCAACATGTGTAGCAAGATCATGTGTAAGCAATTCATTAGCTACCACAAGTGTGCCATGTTCATTTTTCACTTGGTTGTAGTCATCTTTTAGCAAGTTATACCTTGTTTGGGGCTCTTGTGTTGACCTCTCAAGCTTATCATGTTTCTCATTAGCTTGCTTGAGTGAGGCTTTGAGCTCCCTAGTGCTAGATGTGAGAGTTTTGTTCTCATGCTTCAAATCATCATTAGCACTAGACAAGGTATCAAGCTTAGTATGCAACTTTTCTTGGACCTCAAGAAGGTTTTCATTTTTACCTTTGTACTTCCTTATGATGTTTGAGTATTTGTTGCAAATTTTAATTAGTTCATCATAGGAAGGTGCCTCATCATCACTATCATCACTAGAGGAATCACTATCATCATCCTCTTTTTGTACCTTCTTGTCACCTTTAGCCATGATGCATAGGTGGAGTAGAAGAGCCAATCACCAATGTGGCCACCTTCTCATTTTCACTTTCATTATCAGAGGAGTCACTTGAATCCTCAATGTCGGTGAGCCAATCACCAACAATATAAGCCTTGCCATCCTTTTTCTTCTTGTGGAAGTCGAAGTTCTTCTTATTATAAGGCTTATCTTGCTTCTTGTCATCTTCACTTGAGTCATCTTATGCACCCTTCTTGTTATTGTAGTTCTTGAACTTGTCTTTCTTCTCTTCGGTGCATGTATGAGCTAGATGACCAAGAATGTCACAATTGTAGCACTTCATTTGGGAGATTGGCTTCCTTGAAGAGCTTGTGAAGAATTTCTTCTTCTTTGAGTCAAACTTGACTCCATTCTTATTTAGTCTCTTCAACATCTTGGTGGTCTTCTTCACCATGAGAGCGATGTTGTCTTCATCATCTTCATCACTTGAGTCCTCAACCACTAATTGGATCTTGCACTTCTCTTTGGTGGAAGCTTTGAGGGCCAAGTCCTTCTTCTCCTCTTTCTCTTTGTCTTTCTTCTTGGAGGAGGATGAAGAGCCGCCATCACCAATCTTCATATACATCTCATGAGCATTGATCTTGCCCAACACTTGTGTTGGTGTAGAATCTTAGAGATCCCCTTGGTGAAGAACGGTGACAATGTGGCCATACTTATCAATTGGCAAGAAACAAAGAATCTTGCACACCACATCAGCAGGTTGCATTTGGGTGAGCCTAAGTCCATTCAACTCCTCTACAAGAATATTAAGACGTGAGTACATCTCATTAGCATTCTCATTAGCAAGCATAGCAAAGGAGTTCAACTTAGCCATGACCAAATGGTAGCGTCCCTCATGCTCACATTTGGTCCCTTCGTGTAGCGCACAAATGTTTGTCCAAACATCGTTTGTGGTTTTGCAATTCCACACACGGTTGAACACATCCTTGCCAATGCCATGGAAAAGAATGTTCTTTGCCTTGGCATTGTTCTTCTCAAAGAAGGGATCCTCGGCGAACACGGTGCCACCTATGGTAACGGCTTTGTGCACACCGATATCCATGGCCTCAAGGTAGGCCTCCATTAGCAATTTCCAATATGGAAAATCATCCCCATCAAACATGGGTGGCGGTCCATCCCCATGTGACATCTTGCTCTAAACTGTGAAGCCTAATTTAGAGCAACAAGGCTTCGATACCAATTGAAAGGATCAAGATGCCAAAGAGGGAGGGTGAATTGGTCTTATTTCAAATTTCTAAAGCAAATATGAAAACCTAACAAGTGTCAATCACCCCCTAGTGCCTACCGGTCGTGTGTCCTAGCTAGAAAGCGGTAGCAGTTCATGGAATTGAAAAACAACCTACGCAATTCTAGTGGAAAGCAAGGAATACAACGGAAAGTAAATACGGAAATGAAAAGAGCTTGGGAAAGAGAATTCTTGACACGGCGATGTTTTTCCGAGGTATCGAGGAGTCGACACTCCCCCCTAGTCCACGTTGGAGCACCTCACAACGTATTGCTCCCCCTCAATCCCGCGCAAGGGATGAGTGCTCTCTACGGGCTGGTTCTTTGCCACTCCGGCTCGGTGAACCGCCCACAACCGATCACAAGTCAACGAAGAAGGGGCGCTGACAATCCTCCCGGCGATCACCTTCCTCCAAGCATCACCGGACCGTCTAGGTGATGTCGATCACCAAGAGTAACAAGCCTTGATCTTCACTTGACTCAATCAAGCCTCACAACTAGAGTGGATGCACACTTAATCTCTTGGATGAACTAGAGAAGAGGATGGATGGATGGATTCACAAATCACTCTCTCTCTAGGGCTCTTGCTCTCTTCCCAACCCTCTCAAAGGCTTCAGCAACTAAAATGAGCAAAGGCAAGGTGGGAAGGCAAGGGGTGGGCTATAAATAGCGCCTCACACAAACTGCCTCGAGCTGAAGAATACTGTCTGTTTAAGTTGGCGACGGACGCTCCATCGCCTAGGCGACGGACGCTCCGTCGCCCTGCCCAACGGCTAGTTGCTGTTCATTTGAATAGGCGACGGACGCTCCATCGCAGGGGCAACGGACGCTACGCTCCAGCGTCCGACGCCTCAGGCTAAGGCTGGCTGAATTCAACCCTCTCTGGAAGGCCGACGGACGCTCTCCCTGCGCCCACGAAAACACTCGGGCTGAAATAGACCTCTCGGGTAGGCCGACGGACGCTCGGGGGCTGACACCCCAGCGTCCGACGCCTCTATCTGGCGCGACAGACAGCGTCCGACGCCTCTATCTGCAGCGTCCGTCGCCCAGAACTTGCCTCTCTCAACTTCATTTTTCGTCGCGATGAAAACGGAAGTTGTTCTAGGCTATCTTATGGTCACCATAGGCTTGCTTAGAGCTAAGGAAGTCAGGTGTGCACCACACCTAAGTCATGAAGCTCTCCTAAGTCAAGCTACTCATCTAGACCCCCCTTGATAGTACGGTCAAAGATCAAATAAAGCCCTATCTATTTCTAAGTGCCCTTCATCTCCTTATGGCACTTAGACCTATCATTCTAGCGTCTTCTTCACTTCGTCTTTGAAATCCGAAACAATATCCATCTTGGGGGCTTAGTGATAACCGTTGATGCCCATTCTCATTGATCACTATGGCTAAACTATGCATAGCCTCTGCAAAACACACGTTAGCCATAATAATCTTCAATTGTCAAAAATCACCGAAACCAATAGGGCCATGATTCTTCACAAGTGCACCACAACATGCACCATCATATCAAAGAATGACAAAGGAAAACACATCTCAAACTGAGGAATAGTCTCCACTGCGAATTCTTGAAGAGATGCCAACTCATCATGATGAATTACCTTTTGTGAAATCTTGTTAAAAAAGTAGCACAAGCGTGTGATTGCCATCTTTAAGAACACATGATTTATAGCCCTGATGGCATTAGGGAGGAAAGTAGTAGCATGACATGGCAATCATGTGATTCGTAGTTGGTCAGTGTAAGGTCTTTCATCGACACAATACTCCATATGCTAGAGCAGAATGTAGATGGAACTTTCAAATTCTTGAACCACACGCACATCACATGTTACTCATCCATGTTAAGGTTGTAGCTTGCTACCAGGATATTGTACTTCCCATTTTCTTGAAGAATAGGGTGAAGTTCTTTTTTTAATGCCTAACTATATCATGTCCATACGTGAATTAAGTCCTTCCTTTGTTTTGCTCTTTATTTCTAGCAAGGTGCCAATTAGGCTTTCAAACATGTTCTTCTGAACATGCATACCATCGATCGTGTGACGTACATCTAATTCTTTCCAGTATGGCAAATACTTGAAGAAAATAGACATCTTCTTGAATGTAGCCCTTGGAGTTGGTTTTACATCTTATCTTCTTCCCAAAAACAAATTTGATGTTGCTGACTATTTGGAATACTCTGTAACCTTTACTGTTACCTAAGGGAGTTGAAGAATGTGCTTCATCATTATTGTTGAAGTACATATCCATCTTTCGCAGACGATACCTATGTCCTCTCGATAAGAAGTGTTTGTGTCTCATGTACACTAGCTTTTTAGATGCATCAAGGGACACGTAAGAAGTTCCATCTATGCATTGTACGCAACTAGCTTTTCCTTTGAACTGTCCTGATAAAGTGAAGAGAGCATCGTAATCATTGATCATAACAAAAATAATTGCTCTCAGAGTGAATGAATTTTTGCGGTACTCATCCAACATTTGAACACCCGTGTCCCACAATATTTTCATTTCCTCTATTAAGGGCTCCAAAAATACATCCATGTCAACTCCAGGTTGTGTAGGTCCAGATTTAAGAATGGTCAACAAAAGATACTTTTGCTTCTGCATCAACCATGGAGGAAGGTTGTAGATGGTGAGGATAACTGGCCATGTGCTGTGCTTGCTACTCCTCTCAACAAATGAGTTCATTCCATCAGTATCAATGCAAACCTAACACTCCTTGTTTCCTTAGCAAAGTCTAGGTGGTTGTCATTGAAATCTTGTCACTGCTTCCCATCAGCTGGATGTCAAAGATTTCCATAATTTTTGTGCTCATTAGAAGCATGCCAGCTCGTTCTGCATCCTCAGAGTTAGCGAATAAACACCTTAATCAATCAACCACAGGAAAGTACCACATCACCAAAGTAGGAATCTTTTTTGCGCATAATAGTCTACTTCTTCTTTTTCTTTGTTGGTGGGTGTGGAACTCTGTTGGCTCTTCTTTTGCTTCTTTCCTTTACACATAGAGGCAGCACACTCTTCCTCTTGATAGTCTTTATTAGTCTTGTACCTACTTGCATCACACTGTGGACATCTCTCTAAGTCTTTATAATCATCCCCTCGAAATAGGATACCATGATTTATACACATGTGGATCTTCTCGACACCCATGGTGAGCGGACTAATTAGCTTCTTTGCATAGTATGTGTTAGCAGGCACTTTGTTATCCTTTGGAAGCATGTCTGTGATAAGACTCAAGAATGCATCGAAGCTAGCATCAGACAAACCATATCTTGTTTTTAACAACAATAACTTCAGCACAGCTGTAACGTTGTGAATTCTTGGGTACAACCCTTAGACTCATCATACAAAGGCTCTTCTGCTGCCTTCATTAGGGCCTCCATACCTCTCATAAAGAACATTGATGGATCCATATGACGATGCAATATTGCATTTACTAATTCTGCATCTTCCTCGTCTGTAACATTTGGTAGAATTTAAGTTATAATTCCTTCATTTCCTCCAATGACACCATGATTGGTAACATTAGGCACAACATGTTCACTATGTCCAAAAGGTTGATGTGTGTCATCTATGAACTGATTGCCATCATGAAGCATGTCTAGATCATCAGCAATGTTTGTAGGGTTTCTAGTTGTATAAGGTACAGAGCTACCCTCTCCATGCTTTGTCCAAATCAAGTAATCCTCCATAAATCCCTGGCATATCAGATGAGAATTGATTGGTTCTGTGTCATCAAATATAACAACATTCTTGCAGTCTATGCATGGACAATATATGTGCTTCCTCTTTTATCTCCAAGCATGGTTCTTAGCGGCATCAATAAACTTATGGACCTCTGGTATGTATGTTGGATTTAGTCTTGATAAGTTATACATCCAGAATGATCTTTCCATCACTAACTGTCAAAAATGCATTGAGAAAAGAAGTATTTAAAGTCAAAACTAATTAATTCCCTATAATCTTGTATACATCACATGATTACAAATACGTAAAAAAGACATAAACTAACCTTTCTTAGCAACCTCCTTCAAAGAAATAAAGATGAAAACCTCTTCCCTTAAATTTTGTGAAATCTCGACCTCTGAAACCGCCTCATATAGAAGGTGCCCGCGATGAATAGTTCTAAACATAAGATAATTAAAAAACATACAAAACTATGTATGAATAAGTAATTAATCATGAGAAGAGATTAAGGACAGAGATGAGAAAGACATTATATAACCATCATAAGCAACCTCATTTTAAGAAATAAAAAGAATAACCTAATTAACATCATTAAATAACTCACAAAATTCCCTATACTTTATCTATTTATTAATTCTAAAGAACATAACGTAATTCAAAAACTAACAAAACTATCTACTAATAAGTAATTAATCATGAGAAGAGAGGAGAGAGATGAGAGACATTATCTAACCATCATAAGCAACATCATTTTAAAAAAATAAAAAGAATAACCTAATTAACATAATTAAATAACTCACAAAATTCCCTATACTTTATCTATTTATTAATTGTAAAAACATGATCAACATAATTAAAAAACTAACAAAACTACCTATACTAATAAGTAATTAATCATGAGAATAGAGGAGAGATGAGAGACATTATCTAACCATCATAAGCAACGTCATTTTAAGAAATAAAAGGAATAGCCTAATTAACATAATTAAATAACTCACAAAATTCCCTATACTTTATCTATTTATTAATTGTAAAACATAACATAATTAAAAAACTAACAAAACTACCTATACTAATAAGTAATTAATCATGAGAATAGAGGAGAGAGATGAGAGACATTATCTAAAGTAACCTTATTTTAAGAAATAAAAAGAATAACCTAGATATTCTTGTATCCAACACATGGTGAAACCTTAGATCTAAAAAGTGTGTGGCTCAAATTGAGAAGGAGGTATTTATTGCAGTATTTTCACATGTGAAAACATATTTACACAGACGGTTCACTTAACACAACCGCCTCTGAAATCATATAATTTTCACAGGCGGTTTGGTTAAGTGAACCACCTGTGAAAATACCTATACACTGACGGTTCACTTAATCCAACCGCCTGTGAAAATGGAATGTTTTCAAAGGCAGTTGTTTTAAGTGAACTGCCTATGTATATTTTTTCCACAGGCGGTTCAAGAGTCAAGCCCGGCGTTTTATTTTCATATGAGTTTGGTAATGGAAACCGCCTGTAAAAATTTTAGTCCACCGTCGCCGTAGAGAGTTTTTCTACTAGTGTATCCCCGAATATGGGTATTTGATCACGCTCAATTTAGATCTTGTTTGGTTGAGTTATGGCTTCTAAAAAAAGATGTGGATTATGGAAAAACAGACGTGGGAAAAAGATGAAGGCTGCTTTGGTAGAGCAGCTGTGGAACTATAGTTTGTGCAAGAAATTTCTACAATACCCCTTAAGGCTTGAGAAGAACTATTGTGTTTACATATTCATATGTAAAGGACTATTTTGGAAAAGAAAAAATTGATTTTCTAAGGGTTTACGTCCATCAGAGAGCGCACCAGAGTGCAGTCCATCATTCTGGTATTTTTATTATATTTTTGGTTAATTTTTCTACAGAAAAATGACTAGAAAACATCAGTGTTCTTTGTGGAACATAGCAAGACACGTCTTGGCATATGACATCGGTCGTGTCCGGTATGGGTTTCCACTAAAATAGTTTTTCTTATACTTAACATGTGCTATTCTTATCGTACATGTATTAAGATATGTGCACATCAAATTAACAGTGTAAACCATATATTCCCAATACAAACGAATAATCTCAAAGTGCTTTTAAATGGTGTAGATAGTGCTTATTCAGTAGTGTGGTTATAGCACACCAACACACATGGTGTTCAACATTGCCATACCCTAGCCGCTGCAAACATTCTCTCTCTCCTAGTCCCATGTGCGGTGATAGCACACCAACACACGTGACATTCCATACTTCCATCCTTGGACAAGTGGATATACTGCGGAGACGATGTGTTATTGTTGTTGTATTGATTATTAACAATGAACCCAAGATGGATATACAAGTTAGGTGTTTTTTGGACAATTTTTTTTAAGTTTGACTAAATTTATATAATAAGATAATAACATTTATGTTATTAACTAGTTATCAGTAGATTGTTTATTAGTTATATTTTTATAGTATATATGTTTGATGTCACACACCGTTTTGTTTCTCTTTATAATTTTTGTTAAACTTGGGATATTTTGACTCTCTAATATTTTTAAAATAACTAATAATTTGGAATTGAGGATGTACATTTTTGTGTTAGTGTAGCATAGCCGCTCTTAATAGTATAGTACTAAAGCCGCTGATGCGTAGCTTTTTTATCTACTCTAGTCGCATGTGGTTGATATGCATAGTAATTGATGTCTAGAGAGTTATGGACCCCAAACACCCCTTTGACCAATTTTATGGGGATAACTTTTCTCAATATGATGGAGCTCTTAGTCAATCTATCTTTTGTTTGATTAGATTTTTATAAATATGTAGAATTATTCAGCATGGAATATAAAATTCTCAATTAATTATTTCAAATTTGACTATATAAGTTTATAAAAGACAATCAAGAAATGTTATTCTAAATAGGTATACTATATATAGCGAGGCTCCACCTTTTGCACACAACTGAAAGAAATATTGTTGAGATCATGGTAATAAAAGATTGTCAATACATCATTAGTCCATCAACTTGCTCGTCTATGCCACTTTGGTTCATCAATTTTGAAAGTGCATTTTTTTTAAAAATTGTTAAATGGTGCATATATAAATAATCCATACCCCATTGAAAGTCCATTTTACTAGTTGACGGACAAGGTTTTGGAGTATAATACTCTCAGCAAGCTAGTACTCCCTCCGTAAAAAAAAAAACTTTTATGTACTCAGAAGCATTGAATTTGGCATTTAAGCTCGCTACATGATCAAAGTTTCTCTCCGTGATTCTTACTAACTGTCACATAGGATGTTTAGACACTAATTTAAAATATTAAATATGAACTAATTACAAAACTAATCCTACAAATTAAGACTAATTTATAAGACAAATCTGTTAAGCCTTATTAGTCTAGATTTGATAATATGGTGTTATATGAAACATGTGCTAATAATAGGTTAATTATACTTAAAAATTCATCTCATGAATTAATCTGACTTCTGTAAGTAGTTTTATAATTATCTCACGTTTAGTACTTTAAGGCCAGTCTTAATGGAGAATTTTCATTACACTGTTTCCAAGACTGCCATGTCATTTAAATTAAAATGAAATTAGAATGAAACCTACTTTCAATGCAAAGTTTCATTCCATAGTTTCATGCACATTTAATTATATGACTCATAGGGAGTTGGTAACTGTGCCAATAGAGTTTCATTCTCATGACACTCCCATTGCGGTTCAATAAATCAAAATGCATATGTGACAATTTATTAAATGCAAAAGAAAATCCAACGAAACTCCCATTGAGACCGTCCTAATTAGAACAGGTTCAATAAACTTGGCTTTAAACCAAGTCATATCATCTTGAGACAAGTTGTACAATAGTTAGACTCTTCATGTAACTTAAAATTTTATTTTTTATTAAACAAGCCCACAAGCTGCAGGGAAATGAGTCAATAGCAAGTATGAGAGGGGTAGTGGGGACCTGCATGCAGCCTAGGAGAATGTGATGAGCTTGGTGTCAAGTTTAGAGCTTATTTCGTTCTCTCTCCTCTATTCTCTCTTCCACGTGAGATTTTGCTGAGTTGGCTTGGCTAGGGCGTCCGCAATGGTAATAACTAGTACTAACTATATAGTCAGTTGATGTGGAGGTGAGAGACAATAAAACAAGACTAATATATATTACTGGACCTACATGCTCATCTCAGATGGTGTTGGGCTATGTGAAATAGATATGCTATTTGTTTGTAACTAGTGACTATTCTCTCCTACTTTTCACTTGATATGTTATATTTAGCTAATCGTTTATCTCAACACCGGTTCTTGGATCAAACATCCCCTTCTTCTCCTGCATCCTGCACCAGCGCAGCGTCTCCAGGAAACAGGGCATTTACCCGAACACCAACCAAGAGTACTCGACATCACAGCTGGCGTCTCATTGAACGCACCACCAATCAATCAGTAGTCCCTTGTACTAGGTGTTGCAGGGTCCGATTGTAGCGGTACAGCCTTCTGCATACTACTACTGGATGCGTCAGCATCATGACATGTGCAGCTGATATCGTATTCATGCATAATATAATATAAGTAAAGTCGCCTCCTCTAATCACCGGATAGCATGTTTTTTGTTTAGGGCAGCTTATTTGATGTGAATGATTGAAGCTGAAGGGGTCTGAGACTGAGAGTGAAAGGCCGGTGAACGTGCCAATGCTAATTCAACTTGAACTAAGGAAAAAGACTACAGTACAAAGGTGAACCCCAACAGTTCTTCGGCTAAAAGCCTACAACTAGAATACAGTATAAAGAAATGGTAATTGAACTTGAATTAAATGAAGGAAAAAAATAGGATTCGGAAATTTAATGGGAACGAACCAAAGTTCATAAAAACAGAGCCGATGGAGAGGGAGAATGATATTGATGCTCGTTAAATTGCATCGCAAGCTAGGGAAGGTAGAAAAACAGTAAGACGACCCGACCCAACAAGTCATGATGCAATTATTACTAGGCAAAGCGAGCACCATGTTATATTCTGCCGTGCCGATAAGGATAGCCGATGCCTGCCTGTGTGAGTGTGTGCTCGATCTCCCTCAGCTCCTCGCCTCTAGCTCCATGATGCCATGGCATTAGTATTTCCTCAAGGGTCAAGATCGGGGCCCGTCACCAGCCAGCCAGATAAGCCAACAATGGCGTCCAACGGCAGAGTAGCTTCGTCCCATAGTCCAATGGCGTCCGGCGGCGCACAAAGCCAGTCCCAGTCCCACCCTGGGCCGGCCGCTTACGCTAAGCCTCCTTCAGGTTCGACGGAGTATCAGCTGAGGAAGTACCTGCTGCTGCTGGCCACCCTGGTGGCGACGGTGACGTACGTGGCCGGGCTGAACCTGCCGGGGGAGCCTGGCAGAAGGACAGCCACAGCCACGAGGGGCGGCACCACGCGGGCGACCCGATCCTCCAGTACGCGCACCGCCACCGCTACCTCACCTTCTACTACTGCAACGCCACGGCGTTCGCGGCGTCGCTGGTGGTGAGCCTCCTCCTCCTGGTCCTGGACGGCAACAACACGGGCTGGTGGGAGGCCCTGCTGCGGGTGGTCATGGTGCTCGACCTCCTCGGCCTCATGGGGGCCTACGCCGCCGGGAGCTGCCGGGACACGTTCACCACCGTCTACTCGGCGCTGCTGGTCTGCGCCGTCTTCGCCTACGTCGTCGTAGCTTTCTTGCTGTACCTCTTCTCCAGCGACGGAGGCGCCACCACCACCAGCAATGAGCAGCGGCAGGAAGTGCACGAGGTCCTGATGCTGCTGGCCACCTTCGCGGTGACCATCACGTACGTGGCGGGGCTGAACCCGCCGGGCGGCTTCTGGAGCGACACCAAGGACGACGGGCAGCACCAGATGAGCGACCCGGTGCTACGGGAGCACTACTCCAGCCGCTACCAGGCGTTCTACGTCTGCAACACCACCGCGTTCGTGGCGTCCCTGCTCATCATCATCCTCCTCGTCGACAAGAAGCTCACCACCAGGCTCTCCGTACGCCTCGTGGCTCTGTACGGCCTCACCGTCACGGCGCTGCTGGGCCTCGTGGGGGCGTACGCCGCTGGGAGCTGCAGGCAGCTCGACGACACCACCTACGTCATCTGCCTCATCGCCGGAGTTCTCGCCTACATCTTCCTCCAGGTGGCCTTCACCTACTGCAGCTGCTTCAAAACTGTATACGGTTCTGCTGCTTCGAAATGGCTACGAGATCTCATCAGGAACAAGCATCAGGATGACCAAGGCGGCGCAGGCAGCAGCCAAGCAGTGGAAAAAAAGGCCCTTGACAAAGACAAAGAACGAGGAGTGGAGAAGGCCCGGTCTCTTGTCATGCTGCTTGCGACCCTTGTGGTGAGCATCACCTACAGTGCAGGGCTGGACCCACCAGGCGGCCTCTGGTCCGACACCAGAGACGGTCACCGGAACGGCGACCCGATACTCCTGACGACACACCCGACCCGGTACAAGGTGTTCTTCTACAGCAACTCGGCGGCGTTCGTGGCGTCGCTCATCGTCATCCTCATGGTCCAGAGCAGGTTCCTGCTCAAGGGCCACACGCTGGAGGCGGCCATGATCCTGGACCTGTTCGGCCTCATCAGCGCCTACGCCGCGGGGAGCTGCAGGGACGAAACCACCTCCATCTACGTGGTTGCGCTGGCGGGGGTCGTCCTGGTCTACGTCGTCATCCACATCGTCCTCTTCACGCTAGACCACGGAGACGACATGGACAACCACCACCGCCAGCACCACCGGGGTGACGCGGACAAGCTGGAGAACCGGCGCGACGTGCTGCTGCTCCTCGCCATCCTGGCCGCGACGCTCACCTACCAGGCCGGGCTCACGCCGCCGGGGGGATTCTGGTCGGAGGACGACGTCGCCACCGGGCACCGCGCGGGCTACCCGGTGCTCCACGACCACTACCGGCCCCGTTACATGGCCTTCTTCTACTGCAACGCGGCGAGCTTCATGGCGTCCGTGGCTCTCATCGTCCTGCTCGTCAACCCCAACCTGTACAGGCCAGGGATACGCTGCTACGCGCTCTACGTGTGCATGGTGGTCGGCATGTTTGGCCTCATGGGCGCCTATGCCGCTGGGAGCTCCAGGGATCTGCGCACCTCCATTTACGTGTTGACGCTGGTTGTTGCCGTCTTTGCCTTTGTAGCCCTGGAGGTTGTCATTTTCTGGGTTTGCCCCTACCTAAAACAACATTGGAAGCAGTGGACGAGGTGCCGCAACTGCAAGAATACCTCTCCCTCCAGGCAAGCAGAATCAGAAGCAGGCGACGTCACATTTCAAGAGACAGAGATGCAGAAAAGCAAAACTCAGGGAGAGATCATGGCAGCAGCAGAAGCAAAGCAAGAACATCAGCTCTCTGTCTCTGGATCGTCAGGAGAGAGGAACATGCGTGAATACTTGATGCTGCTAGGAGTCCTTGCTGCGAGCGTTACCTACCAGACTGGCCTGAAACCACCAGGTGGCCTGTGGCAGGATAACAGAGATGGCCACTCTGCTGGAAGCTCCATCCTCCATGATATCAACAAAAGCCGGTACCATGCTTTCTTCTACTGCAACTCCACTTCCTTCATGGCTTCCGTCGTCGTCATCATCTTGCTCCTGCCATGGACTCTCCACCAATTGCCACTCTGGCCAATGCACACAGCTATCTTGCTTGACATGTTCGGCCTCCTGGGGGCCTACGCAGCAGGCAGTACCAGAGACTGGGAGACATCCAGGAATGTCATCTACTTGGTCATCCCTGTTCTGGCCTACATTGCAGCCTATGCGGCAGTGTCCATCTTCCGCAAGAAAAGATGGTGCCACAGCCCATCAGAGCAAAGTCTGAAGAGCATTAATCATCTGGCGCACTGATGAAGATCAGAAGTGAAAAAAAAAGTCTTTTATTTTTTATTTCATTCAATTGTGACAATCATGTTTACATTAAGATATTGGAGTTGTTTGAACATATGTGTTATCGAAATATTATTGGCATATCCCTTGCGTTCTTAATCCTTATGAGTGATAGTGTAACTGAGGGAGAAAATCCATTTCAGTTTCTACATTTCCTGCAAGTGTGCCCAAACTATACGCAGATAGCCAAATAGCAAATATGCTAAAGCCAATCCAAAATGAACCTTCGACTTTTCATACTACCTGCTTTATATTGTCCCGGTCTCTATACTCGACACCACAGATCCATACCAACCACCCCAACATCCTCTTCATCTTCAGCTTAGGCGGCGGCGATAGTTCTCTGAACTCGCCGTCCAATCCCTTCCTCTGCGGCCGCAGCCGCCGGCAGTCTCGCCGGCGGCGGCGGGATCGTCCCTGCCGGGGGCGGCGTGTTCCGATCGGAGGATGCCTTCCGTCTCTGTTGCGCCAACGAT
This sequence comes from Microstegium vimineum, assembly GCA_022036555.1. Taxonomy (NCBI): domain Eukaryota; kingdom Viridiplantae; phylum Streptophyta; class Magnoliopsida; order Poales; family Poaceae; genus Microstegium; species Microstegium vimineum. The sequence continues at coordinate 18,290,255 of CM039126.1, read as the reverse complement.
TCGGAGAGAGTTAAGGAGAATTACAGCCAAGGATTCACACGATGTCGATCAAGGGTTCAGTGCGGGTACATTGGCTTGCTCGCAGCATGAGATTCTGCTTGGGTCGTCGTCCCATCTTTGTGAAGGATCGGGCAAGTTCTGGGACTCCGAATCAGACTCGGAATGCGAAGATCTTGGGGATGCGGATGCCCGTTCTTGGTCCAATGGCCAACATCTTCCTCAACCGGCAGGATCCTCGGCAGTAATCCCACGGGCGCTTCAACCCGCTCGACAGAGCACTCGACCCGCTGCAGCGACGGGATCAACCTCGACGAAAGCAGCTAGGTCGACACCTCTGCAGCGGCCATGGAAAGGGCCGTTGCCACCGCGTCGCAGTTCACCGGCGGTGACGATCGGAGATTTCGTTTGGCCGGCATTCAAAATTTGAATCACGAGATGATGATTGGCTTGACGCGGCCCACCACGGTCCAGCCTAACCGAGAGCTGGCCCCACGCGTTTGCTTTGGCGGGTCAGGCCAGAACCAAGCGCCTGCGAAACCTAGCTTCCGCTTGGTCAGGCCGCTAATCCCCCTGACTAGCGAATCGACGCCGCCGCCGCTCTCTGTCTCCGACGCGACACAGCCGACTCTCTCGTACCGGGACGCTCTGATGGCGACCGGAGATCGGGGACGACCTCGTGGCCGGGCCACCCAAGGACGTGCGACGAGCGACTACCGGCGTGGTCGGGGTAGGGGTCCCGCTGCTGATCAGGGACGAAGCAGGGAGATCGGTCAAGTCCGGGGGCGAGGTGGACGCGGAGCTGCCCCGCCACCGGCCGGTGCGGCGGGCCGGGGTGCCGGGACGGAGTGGCGTGGACGGGGACGCGGAGTTGGGGCGACCGCTGCCTCTGCAGAGACTCGAGGCAGAGCCAGTGCACAGCGCCCACATGGAGTTGTAGGGGACTCGGTTGGCGATCCCATCGTCGACGAGTCTCCTGCGAAGGTTGTTGAAGATGAACAAGGAAAAGAAAGAGGAAACGCAAGGAAATTGCAGTGAAGCTGGAATGTTCAATCTGCTTGGATGAACACTACACAAATCAGTGTCCACAGCTTCGAGGACCTAAACCTATGGTTGCATATTGTGGCACCACTGATGATGGAATGGGTTTTTTCCAGGTCCAGGCTGCAAGGAACAATCAAATTGTTGATCCAGTTATGTCGTCGGTCGCAGCCCTCATCACTGTCGAAGCGGGAGAGGTGTCCGCTCATTTGCTTCGGACAGAACTGGCTAGGATCATCCCAGTCCGTTGGGATTGGGAGGTACAGGAGCATGGGGCGAAGGAGTTTCTAGTCCCGTTTCTGAGTGTGGAAGAACTAGAACGCATGCTTGCAATCCGAACAATCACAACGAAGAACAAGGAGGGTACCATCATTTTTGAAGAGTTTGTTGACGATGTCCAACCGATCAAAGTGCTGGAACAAGTTTGGGTCACAGTCTCTAGGGTGCCCAGGGTTCTTTGACCTTTTCTTCCTCTGTGGGCAATCGGATCTATTATTGGGGCAATGCAAAAGGTCGACATGGTTCACCTATGGGCGACTGGTCAGGTGCGGATCTTAGTGGCGGTCCTCGATGTCACAAGGGTTCCCAAGCAGGTTGATGTTTGTGTTGGTAGCAGTATATATCGCATTTTTTTCAAACCTGATGATGGTATTCAGAATGTTGACTATGATCCAGAAGAATGTGATTTATTGGGAGGGGGTGGCGATGGACCCGATGGCCTTGATGGGGAAGACCGTGAGATGAAGGATGCTGAGGAAGCTGAGGATCCCAACCCTCAAGATCCCCCTCAAAATAATAGTTCTGATCCCCAAGTACCTCCTAAGGACATGCCCTCTCAGCAACAAGCATCCTTGGTGGATAAAGCTCTGGATCTTGCAGTTGAGCAACTACTAAACGAAATCAGTATTAAGGTAATGCTTGATGGCGACCAGGCTACTAGGAAGAAGTACTCTCCTCCAACGGAAGAAGAACTGGCGAAGTATAATACCATGGTTGATAACCATTCCGGGGTTCCTTCGTCGGATGACTCGGTTAGCGGGGTTGCAGTTGATGCCTCTATCCTTCAGGGGCATACGGTGGCTGGCTCCAACAATCCAGAGCTAGGTATTTTAACTGTGGATGCAGGTATACATGCGGTGGGGCAACACAGTACCCGACCGGCTGGAGCTAGGGCAACTGGACTGCACGACCCAGCCCTGTTCGGTCTCGGCCAGGTGATCGGGCGCGGCCAGGAAGGGGTCGGCCACCCCTCTGCTCCGTCGGGACTTGGCCTGGAAGAGGGCGGGTACCCCACGGATCTGGCAACTGCCGATGTTGTGTCCAGTGCTGCTATAACCAGCGCTGGAGCTACCAGGATTGCTCAATCCGAGCCCTTCGCGTCCCAGCCAGCTGGTGCCGCTGCCCCTGCAACTCCCGTGCAAGTTGTTGCCAGCAACACCGAGGCTGGGTTGGTAGTCTCTGGGACGGACACATCCCCGGGTCTAGGATCAGCTTTGGCTGGCTTGGGGGGATCCTCACCCTCCGAGTTGGTCTCTTTTGGCGCTTCTCCGACGACCGACGGGGTAGCCCGTCCTTTGACATCGGAGGCAATTACCGCAGAGGAGGGAGACTTGGCGGCTGACTCTCCTGCGCAGGCAGTGGAGGACAGCACAGGAGCTGGAGCTCTTCCGGCAGGGGGTGGTGATGGAGATGCTACATCAACTACAATCTCCACCTCCACCCTCAACTCGCTCTCCGTTGGGGCAGCCCCTTCGGCCTTGACGCTTCCAGGGGAGCCCTTCAAGGAGCTGCGCCGCAGTGCCAGGAACGTGGATATGGTAGATGTACACACTATGCAAAAGGTTTGAACGACTGGCGGCGAAAAGGAACCTCGAGAATTCAGGTAATTCGTTCTGTAATTTTCCAGATTCCAAATTCTATTCAAACCTTGGTAGGATAGGCATCAACCTTATTTCCTCCGATATAGCGGTTATTAAGAACCTAGAGGTAGATAGGTTGCTTCTTCATGCTAAGCAAAAGAAGGGTGTCTCGATTTCCAAAACCCCTAATGCTGTCAGTGATGATGAACGAGAAGAACGACTTGAAGCAGTTCTCAGCCACGTTTGTGGAGATCTAAATGAGAACATGTTGGACAGAGAGAATGGTCATATAATAGATCTTTCTCCTATCCGTCTTAAGAAAAAAATATAATAATGCCAAAAAAATTAAACAAAGGCAGACTTCCCAAAAAGCCTAACTCCCTTTCCAAAATTATTCTAAGATGAAAGGAGTTTTCTGGAATAGCAGAGGTCTAGCAGACTTGGCTAAACACAAATTCCTGTCAGAGTTAGTTAAGGAGGAGCAAATTAATTTTATCGTTCTCTCCGAAACTGGAAAGGATTCGTTTCCGGATCATATCCTAAAAAATTTGTGTGTTGGAAATGATTTCCTTTGGCATACAAAGGCTCCCCGTGGTAGATCAGGAGGCATCCTTCTGGGGGTAGACCTGAATGTTTTTGATATTGGAGCCATTAATGAGGGGCATTTCTTTGTTAAGTTTACCCTTAGGTATAAAACAAATGACTTCAAATTTGTTCTCTATTCTGTTTATGGGCCAGCGCAATATCAGAAGAAGAGTGCTTTCCTCTCAGAGTTAGCCAACTCTTGTTCTAAGGAATCCCTTCCATATATGATAGGAGGGGATTTCAATATCATGAGGGCTCCAGAGGATAAGAGTTCAGGGGACTTTGACCCTAGATGGCCAAATATCTTTAATGTTGTCATTGAGTCTCTAGATCTTAAGGAGATTGTGATGTCGGGCCGCCAATATACTTGGGCTGGGCCGGGGGATAATCCAACTTTCGAGAAGTTAGATAGAATTCTCGTAAGTACGGATTGGGAAGATCAATTTCCTTTGTCAAAGGTTGAACCTAGAGATAGGAATATTTCTGACCATACTCCCCTTGTGCTCAGGACAGGTGTGTCAACCCATCAGACACAAAACAGACCGTTCAAGTTTGAGAGAGGGTGGCTTACCCGGGATGGTTTTTATGAAATGGTTGCAAATATCTGGCAAGCTCAAATCCCTGTGTTCAATCCTCTAGAACGCTGGCAATTCAAAATCCGTAGACTAAGACAACATCTAAGAGGCTGGGCGAAACACACAGCTGGATCTTATAGAAAAGAGAAGAAGACTCTCCTAGCTCTTTTAGACAATCTTGATAAGAAAGCGGAGGTTTCTTCTTTATCTGATCTAGAAATTAATCTTAAGCATTATTTAAAAGAACGCCTTGTCTCTCTTCTGAGGGAAAAGGAACTAAAGTGGTATGAGAGAGCTAAAGTCAAGACCCTTTTAGAGGGGGATGACAATACTAGGTTCTTTCATCTAGTGGCTAATGGGAAACACCATAAGCAACAGATCTATAACCTTGAAGATGATCAAGGTGTTGTTGTTAGCGATGATCGTCTCAAGAGCCATATTACTAATTATTATAAAGACCTTTTTGGGCCACCAGAGAATTCGGAGATCTCGCTATTGGAGGATCGGATTTCAGATATTCCACAAGTCTCCCCAGAGGAGAATGATACACTTATTTGCCCCTTCACTGAATCTGAGGTGAAGGAAGCAATTTTCTAAATGGAGCATAATAAAGCTCCAGGTCCTGATGGCTTCCCTGCAGAATTCTATCAGGTCTTTTGGGGGGGTGATCAAGGATGATCTTCTTTCTCTCTTTCCTGATCTTCATAGTGAGGCCCTAGATATTTACAACCTCAATTTTGGAATTATTATTTTAATTCCTAAAATTAAGAATGCCATCAAAATTCAGCAATACAGACCAATTTGTGTCCTCAATGTTAGTTTTAAGATCTTCACAAAAGTAGGCATAAATAGGCTGAATAAGGTAGCCAAAACTGTGGTGAGCCCAATTCAGACCACATTTATACCGGGCAGAAATATTATGGAAGGAGTCGTTATCCTACACGAAACCATCCATGAACTGCATACAAAAAAAGAGATGGCATCATTTTCAAAATCGATTTTGAGAAGGCTTACAATAAGGTAAAGTGGTCTTTCATACAACAAACTTTACGTATGAAAGGATTCTCTTCCAAATGGTGTAGGTGTGTTCAAAGTATGGTCACGGGAGAAAGTGTAGGGATTAAAGTTAAAGACGATGTCGGCCCCTACTTCCAACCTAAACGTGGTCTAAGACAGGGAGATCCTATGTCGCCTGTCTTATTTAACATCCTTGCGGATATGCTAGCTCTTCTCATTAATAGAGCAAAAAATGATGGTCAGATAAGAGGAGTCATCCCTCACCTTATTGATGATGGTTTATCAATTTTACAATATGCGAATGACACCATTATCTTTATTGATCATGACTCGGAGCAAGCAAAGAATCTAAAACTTTTGCTTTGTGCTTTCGAACAATTATCTGGACTTAAGATCAATTTTCACAAGAGTGAAATCTTTTGCTTTGGTGCAGCTAAAGGGATGGAATCCTTTTATACAACTCTCTTTGGTTGTAACACAGGAGACTACCCCTTTAGTTATTTAGGGATCCCAATGCACCATAGACAACTCCTGAATTCTGAATGGAGGAAAGTTGAAGAGCATTTTCAGCAAAAGCTATCTTGTTGGAAAGCAAAATACCTGTCATACGGTGGTAGGTTAGTTCTGCTTAATTCTGTTCTAAGTAGTCTACCTATGTTCATGATGTCCTTTTTTGAGATTCCCAAGGGAGTCCTAAAAAGACTTGATCAATTCAGGTCAAGGTTCTTCTGGCAAGGATCTTCGGATAAACATAAATATAGACTTGCCAAATGGAGCATCTTATGCCGCCCTAAGGACCAATGGGGCTTAGGCATCCTCGACCTAAACCTTCAAAATAAATGTCTTTTGGCCAAATGGGTGGTCAATCTAGTTAACTCGGATGGTATGTGGCAGTCCATGTTAAGGAATAAATACCTAAGATCTAAATCTCTTACTCAAGTGTCAGCCAAACCTTTTGACTCACCTTTTTGGAGAGGTCTCATGCATATCAAAGATGAAGTACTGGCTAAAGGCCCCTTTGTTATAAAGGATGGGACTAGTACGAGGTTCTGGAATGATATTTGGATAGGAGGTAGTCCTCTAAAAGTGAATTACCCTTCCTTATATAATATCGTACGCGATCCTCATGCTACGGTCGCGAAAGTGTTGGCTACAAGTCCTCTTAACATCTCTTTTAGGAGGGCTCTGGTAGATAACAAACTTTTAGAGTGGGTTAATTTAGTAGCACGGATTTCTAATGTTGAGTTGGTGCAAGGAGCAGATTTCTTTAAATGGAACTTAACCAAATCCGGGGTTTTTTCGGTTCGCTCTGTGTACCTTCTCCTTTTGGATGCACATCCACCTGTCATCCATAGAAAAAATTTGGAGATAAAGATTCCTCTAAAAATTAAAATCTTCCTTTGGTTCTTAAAAGGGGTGTCATCCTAACCAAAGACAACATCGCTAGGAAAAACTAGAAAGGAAGTCAAAAATGTATCTGCTGTAATAGAAATGAGACTATCAAACATCTTTTCCTAGAATGTCCCTTTACCAAAATAATTTGGAGGATTATCTTTTTTGCTACTAATTTGGACCAACCAAGATCTATCAGCCATATGTTTGGCAACTGACTTATTAATCGTCATAAAAGGGTTAAAAGTTTGATCTGGGTTGGGGTGGCTGTTATGTGTTGGGCTATCTGACGATGCCGGAATGATGTTATTTTAACAAGCTGAGAACTAACTCTATTATGCAGGTTATTTTCAGGGGAGCGTACTGGTTACACTTTTGGGCCCAGCTGCAGCGTAATGATCAAGCCAAGGACGCACTCTCGTTGATAAGCAAGAGATTAGAGATGATTGCTTTAGAGATTTCGAATAAAGGATGGAAACATTTATATTGTTTAAACTAGTGTCCTGGTCAATTCTTTTGGCCCTGGCTTCTTCTTGTTTTTTATTCAGAGTCGCTGTAATAGTTGGTTGTGTACATTCTCAGATGTAGAGGCCGGATATTGATTATCCTTTATTAAAAAAATATTGTCAATGCTAGGATCGTCGCCTCATGTGGCAATTTCAAGCATTCTGCTTGCCGGAAATTTTGCCAATTACAAAACCACAATCATATGTGACTTTCAGTCTTTCACTACAAAAATCATTTTTAGAAACAACTCTATCAGCATCCGCCTCTAAAAATAATTCAAACGAACTAAAATGACGCTGCACAATATAAAATTTATAACTTTTCAAAACCAAACTAAAAAAACTTTATATTAAATTGTAGTGCTTGAAAAGAAATGTAATTTTATAACAATATTCTAATCTTGGATGGAGAGATGACCTAATCAAAGTTATAATACTCAAAGAGATATGCTACATTATAGTTGACTACTTTTTCGTTTGAAACTATTTAGGTTCCGAAAATTATGTTTCACGGTTTCACATTTGAATTTTTTTTAGTTTTTCAAATGACCTTAGATTGAAACGATCTAAACAAAAGTTATTTTACTCAAAGGTCTGTTTGTTTCCCTTGAATTTACCGAATCCATTCTCAGTGGCCCGTTTGGCTGCCCCTAGAATCAATTTGTGTATTTTAGCCCATTTTTTATCTGTAAAATGGTGTACTGCTCTCATTTCAGACGCCAACAGGGGCGGAGGACCCCCTACTTGACTCAGCCGCAAGTCCTTACCCAAAGCGATTTCGCTGGTAGTCAGTAGCCATGCGTAGTTTGGAAGTTCGAATGTCTGAGTCTAGATACGAACGTTGCCCAGCCAAAGGTAGAAGATGAGCAGTTGAGACGAAACGTTTACTTGGGCTGTGGGCTAGGCTTTCAATAGTTTAGGACACTATTGGTCTACTGCAGAGTCTGACTCCGATGATTCGTGAGTTCGCCCTTTCGTCTTCTCCATCGTGAACTTGCGAGGTAACCGTGTTCGGCGATGTGATGAAACCGTGAGGGCACCGGCCATCAGGGAGGCATCATGCGATAGGCCTTCCTACTCATCCAGCAACAAGGTTGGGACTTGCAACAGGCCCAACAGTAGATTGGCGCGGTTCATGTTCAGTTGTCAGTTGTTTACTTGTGTCTTCAAATAATCAATTTGTTAACTTTCTAAATGTTTTTTTATATATTTTGTGCTAGACGACCATGATGTCTTTGTATAAATTATTTTAGGGCTTGTTCGGTTAGCGGTGAATGACGCTAAGAATCATTCATGCTATTAAAAGTTTATATAAATTATCTAACAATTCTTATCGTAATTGTTTTTTCTGGGAGTCATTCCTAAAAAGCGAACAGAGCAGAGATAGTATTACTTTGCTATCTATGTTAATTGATTGCGCCCTACCTTAAATTTTTTCCGTCCGTCCTCCGCCACTGGACGCTAACCCACCTGAAATGCTCAGAATCACACTCTCGTCGCCTTCCTTCACCTATCCGACTCCATCTCGACGCATTCCTCCTCCCACCAGACTCCATCACGCCTTCGCCGCCACCAGCTTCACATGCCCGGCCTGGATCCTAGATCACAAGGTTCCCCACGTAGACACCCTCGACCTGATGCGCCACCCTCTACCTACCCGTGGGTGGCCCTCGACCCACCCATGCGCCCAAGCCACCGTGGATCCTCTCATGTGTCGCCGTCACCTCGGACAGTGTCACCTAAACCTCCGGCTCTGCAGCCCTGCAGGTGAGCTGTTTCTCCATCCGTTAGGGTTTCAACTACATCTCCATTATTTCTGGTAGGTCTAAGGTCTTAGACTCACCTCTCAAGGTAATCGACTTACGCCTCTCCATCTTATATTCAAAGCCTGGTGAGTCAGACGTTGTCACGTGGATACTTTCCTGCTTTTTCTATGCACCCACAGTGACAGATCGCATCCCATGTGCTCAGGCCTTGCACAGCTCTGACTCCCTCTTGGATATATGCCCAGACATTGCTACTCGCCCGTGTGTGTCGGTTGTCGGTATTATAAATTAATTAGTCTGTGTTAATGCTCTGTTCAGAACAGTACTCCCTCCGTCCTAAAAAGGAGGTCGTTATGAGATGCGTGTAAGTTAAATTTTCTCAACTTTGACTAAGTTTGTAGAAAATACGTGCAACATTTATATCTCTAAATAAATTTGTTAAAAAACTAGACTTAAAGATCTTTCCGATGATACCAATTACTTAGCCTAATTATTTATATATTTTAATATATAATTGTCGATATTTTTGAAAACGTTTACTTCTCGAGAAACGAGAATGACATCTATTTAGGGACTGAGGGAGTATGTTCTCTGTGTTGTGATGGCCATTGATTTCTAATGTAAGAATTTGCCACTGGTTTTCTAACCTTAAGAATTCGCCGTAGTAGTGAAGTTTTTTAAATGTCAACATAATATTTTTTTAGTGTAGATCATGCGATAGAGCAGGATAGGAGCCTTTCCTTTTTTTTTTAAACCATGCAGGCATGAGTTCTATTGAAGAATGCAAGTTAAGAGGCTGTAGTGAGTAGTATGTTTGGGCATGATAAGCACACATAGAGACTGCAGAAGAGAGTCCTGCTGGTTTGACACGGCTTGGTGAAGCCCACAAGTATGAATTTTAGTTCACCGGATATTAGTGCACGGCCCAAGGGTGCAGTAGTAGGCTGGTTTGTTCAAGCAATCTAGGGGGTGTTTGGAGCTGCTCTACAAACTCTGCTCTGTAAACTCCACCATAGAGCAACTCTAAAAAAAACTTGAGTTCGTGGAGTACTTCTCTTACAACTTCACATTTTTTTATCGAATTGTGTGCGTGGAGCTGAAACCGTTTGATTAAAAATATAGAGCGGAGCAGGAGCAGTCCCAAATAGACCCCTAATTTATCAGGGAACTCCCAATGCTATATTTATAATGATTACTATATGTATTAATTAGACAGTGACATAAATATTTTCCTGATGTGTCAAGAGATTAATTGAAGCGAGAGGGGGAAAAGAAGGAAACCGTTTCCTCGAGGAGAAACGGATTCTACTCTTGGAACGAAATGTTAGAAACCGTGAAAAATGCGTTTGGGAGACACACGTCGTGCCTTCCTCTCACGCCGGATCGATTGCATCGCCCAGGTTCCGCTTCGCGCCGTGCGGCCGGGCCTTGCGCCCGCTCCCTCCATGCGCGCGCAACAAGCAGTCCTGCTGTGGCGCCGCCGTGCAACAGACCCCACCGTTGCGCTCGCCGCCGCGACAGAAGAAGCTAGTTTAATCAGGAAGAAGCGATCGCGCGATGTAGGTATGTATACATATACGTACGTCCGTGCTCCCGAGGCTAGAAGAAGCCGGGGCACCTCGCCGGTCAACTCTCCATGCCAAGCATGATGCACGCTCGGTCATCCCGAAGTCCAGCGTCGAAGGGCTTGTTTCTGTTCTGTGTCTTGCTCACATGCATCGTCGTGTCCACAGAAGATCCAAAGAAGCACACCGAATAAATGGTCAGATTGTTATTTGGACTCACAAACAAAAAGATACATTTTGAGGTATAGTTTCTTGGGCACAATATCCTAATATATAAAAACTAGTCTTGGTTTCTTCATTGAAACTGTCCTCATGTGCAAAGTACAGAAGTAGTAGAGGCATATAAAAGACATCGTGGCATGATTTGTTTTGTGCCTATCAATACCGTAGAGAAGGCATGTGTATACCTTTTAAAGTAGCTAGGCTTCTCCTACTTCAGTGAATGGAAAATTTTTATGCCTGATTGTGCCATTATTTGGTAGTTACTTCTTGCCGAATAAACAACTGAGAACTAGCTCCATATGGATAGAACTCTCAGAATTGTATGAGAGGAGAAAGAAGAGTGAGCTTGAGTGAGAGAGGAGAGAGACCGAGCTTGAGAGAGGAGAGAGAAACTGAGTGTGAGAGAAAGGAAAAGAGAGATTGAGCGTGAGAGAGGAGAAAGAAGATAGAGAAGAGAGTGAGAGGGAGGGGAGAGAAGAAAGATTGAGCATGAGAGAGGAGAAAGAATAGAGAGGAGAGAGTGAGCGCATGAGAGAGGAGAAAGAACGGAGAGAAGAGAGTGAGTGTGTCGACGAAATATGCGTCGCAGTCTACCTAGGGGTACCCTACGGTAGTAGATTGTAGGCGGAGGTGTGGCGACGGCGATCAAGCGTAACACATAGAGCGTAAACACGGCGATTTAGACAGGTTCGGGCCGACAAATCGCCGTAATACCCTATGTCTTGTGTTTTGGTAGCTGAATTGATCTTGCGTATTAGGTTACAAGATCTGTAGATGATCTGAGAGAGGTTGTTAAAGAGTTTTCGAGGGGGTCCCTGCTCGCCTTATATAGCCGGGGAGCAGGGTTACAATTTCCATATCCTAACAGATTACGATCGGTTCCCTATGGCAAGGGATCCGAGTCTATCCACTAGGATCTTCCTTGGCGAGCAAGACTTCTTCGGAGTCCTTGGCGAGCACGGCGGGCTGGACGCGTGCTGCAAGGCCTTGCGGGCTGGGCCGTCTCCTGGTCGGCAGGCCCATAAGGTCTCTGGGGATATGCCAAGGTAATATCCCCAACAAGTCCCCGAACACGTTGCATTCTTCTAGCGAGCCCGCAGCTTCATCCTCGAAGGCGTTCAGCTGGTCGTCATCATGCGGAGTGGTCGTCGTAGAGTACCGACCAGGGTGGCTGGTCGAGGTGCTGCTCGGAGAAGTTTCCCGACCAAGTTGAGCTGGTCGAGAACGTCGTAGCTTGATGAGCGAGTTGGTTGCCTGGCCGGATGCTGCGGCTGCTTGTTGGAAGAATGTGACGTGCTGAAGAAGAAAAAACTTTTGGAAAGTCCTTCCCTGGTGAAGTGTGCCCACTTAGGCTCTGCAAAAACACGCATAAAAAATAGCAGAGCTTTGTCGAGAAGAAAATTAGCACATTCACCGCAAGGTGAAGTGTACCCACTTAGTCCCGAGCATGGTAGCACGTGAAGTATGCACGTGGTGCCATGCTTTATAAAATGATGCATAAGGTATGTAAATGAAGATTGAAGCATAAGTTTGCAAAAAACGACAGCAAGTACCCGTAGTCCCTGAACCTAATGTAAGAAACTGGAAGCTTCTTGCATCAGGATCGTATATGTGGAGAATAAAGAATTGAAATACTAGTTTAGTAAGAAACGACTGCGAATACCCGTAGTCCCCAAGCCTGATGGAAGGAGCTTGAAGGGGTTCTTGCATCGGGGTCATTTTGGTTTTCATTCGCAGTCCCCGGGCGTCAGTCCCCGGGTGTTGTCCTTCGATGCCTTAGCCGCAGTCCCCGAGCCTTGATCGGTGCGTAGTTGGACGAAGCCCCGAGCCTGGTCGGGAATGCGATTAGTACTCGGGTGGTAGCTACTGTCGACGGAGTCCCCGAGCGTGCTTGTGCCGCCCACTCTGTGAATCTTGTCGGTCGGATTACTGTAGTCATCTACTGTGGTTGTGCAAAAATAACAAAGATGCGCGCTGAGTCGTCGGGGCTCTAGTGTTGGTGATATTGCAAAGAAAAATTATTAGCCATAAATCATGTAATTGACTATAAGTGAATGTATAAGGAAGAGGAAGTAAATGGGCCGTGTTCTATCTGCGCGATTATCAGCCCGTTTTTGGTGCGCAACAGGCAGGCAGCGTGGCGGTTCCATATTTGATCGTTGCGGTTTTCCAAAAACCCTGGAAGTCAAAGCGCCGCGCCGCTTGGTGTTTAAGGCTATCCTGATGGTTGACGGAACGGGAAGGGTCACGTTTCTTTGCCTTAGTGCGATTAGGATTCGAATAGCCGGCGATTCAGTGCCATATATCCTTGGTGATCGGAGAGGATTCCCATCCGTCTTGTCAATAATCTCCACGTGCGCCGCCAGCACAGTTTAGGCGAAGAGTAGGAGAGTTCGTCAGTGCTAGGGTTTGGTCGGTGAAGATGGAGGGAGACGGCGCGCGCCTTGCGGTTGGTTTCGCCGCCCTGCTAGCTTTGCCGGAGGACTTGGTCTTTCGGATTCTTCTTCATGTGATCGACGGCGGCGACAATGTGCGTGAGTATGCGAGGATTCGCCCATCCTGCCGTCTTCTGCCGATTTTGCGACGACGATTCGGCTCGTGTCTCTTCAGCGTCTTCAGGACTTTTGCCGGCCTTACTACCCTTTCCTAGAGCCTGCCTTCGTGCAGCGCTTCCTTGATGTCAACCAGTGGGAGGCCTTGTTCTTCCGCGGTTTGGAGCGGTTGATGTTGGAGGGGCAGGATCCTGTTGGTCAGGAGCTTATTGGTAGGGCGGTGGCTGCTGGAGATGATGTTGCGATGTACTTCAGGGCTATGATGTTGTACTACGCTGATTCGGCGAATCCGGAGACGCTTGCTATCCTTGGTTGCCTCGGCGGAGGTGCCCTTCCAGATGGTCGGTTTTATGATCGAAGCATGCGTCGTGTTCGAGGGTGTTCTCGTGATGATATGCACAGGATCTGGCGGCGGTGGTGGATTCGTGCCCGGAGGATGTGCCCAATCTGGTTGTCGTGGTCGGTCCTCATCTGTGCGTCTGGAACGAGTGCCGTCGTTTTGGTACCAACATGCCTGGGATCATTATGTATTATAGCCTGCAATGTCAGCTTCGGCATGAGTTTGATCTCTAGACTAGGAACATTAGTGAAGTAGTCGCTTATCGTATGAGGTTGTAATCGTTGGTATGACTTGTCTTTAGGTGTGGTCTCTTCTTCTTCGGAGTCTCGACTTTATCTTTATGTGTCTATTTTGCTGCGAGACAACGATAATTTGTATCTCGGATACAAGTATTCGGACGTGTAAGCGAAAACTACAAAGCTATAATATATCCGGGGCGGTGAGCTTTTGTTTCACTTGTATGTCCTGTCGTGCCCGCTAAGTCGTGAGCCGTAGAGACGAATCGTTCGGCCTTGGGTCTCAAATGGTCCAGGTCATAGGGCTAGTGCCACTTCATGCGTAGGAGACATAAGGACTCCCAAGGAGGCACGCTGCTGGCAATCCACGGCGCAGAGGGTGAACAGCTCATGCACGCTTAGGATGATACCAGAGATAGGTCCTTTGTTTGAGAGGCTCGATCGTGGCGTGACTAGGGCCTGTGAAGACCGTTCCTGCATACACTGGGCGAAAAGCCATGCTGCTTGTAGAGTTGTCGACCGTACCGTGGTCGTGTACAAATTCTGGGCAGATAGCCTCATGGCTCCCGACCCAAATGATACCGCCCGGTTGTTGGGGAAATACCATTTGGGAGGTCTGTCAACGTGGTCGTCAACGATTAGGGTAGCTACTTCTATTCGCTATGACTCGTTGATAGACCAACTTTGGGAGCTTTCTGGTTATGGCCAGGCTGTTTGGAGAAATGCCCTGTTGCGTTTTGGCGAGGTCGTCGAACACTATGAGAGTGTTTTGGAGAGGTCATCGGTCGTTAGTAGTCGCACTGTCGTGGTCACCGAACGTTATTGATGTTTTTATGATGGTGGTGATACGGCGTGGGTGTTTTTTGGAGCGGCCGCTCTGCCGTGAGCGTGTTTTGAAGATTGTCATACGCCGTGAGCGTTTTGCGGAGATCGTCGTACGCCGTGAGCGTTTTGTTCACATAGCAGGTTTGGTTAGATGAGACAAGGGAAACAAAGCACCTTTATTCATTGCTTGGAGAAGAAAGAGTACAATCTTTATTGAACTATGTTTATATTGGGACATCTTCTTGCATCACTTGGAGCTGGCGGCCTCTATGTTTGTGCGCTGGCGAGGTTGGGAGTGGTCGCAGGCTGCCCTGCTTCCTTCTATTTTTTCGCAGCTGGGCTGTCACCGTCTTCGGAGTTGTACGTGTCTAGGAGACAGGGCTTCTCGACGGCGTTTTATCGTCTGCTGTTCGCATTCGTATGCGATCTTGAGGTTGGTACGGAGGCTGAGGATGCCTTGCTGCGTCGGGATCTTGAGCACCATGTAGGTGTAGTGCGGAACCGCCATAAGCTTTGCGAGTGCTGGTCGGCCCAGTATCGCGTGGTAGGCTGTTTCGAAGTCGGCGACAATGAAGGTGATGTGTTCCACCCTGAAGTGGTCTTGATTGCCGAACTGTACAGGGAGGGTGATCCGGCCTACTGGTGTTGACGCCTTATTCGAGATGATGCCCCAGAAGGAGAAGTTCGCGGGCATGAGGTCCTTCTTGGAGTATTCAAGTTGACGGAAGGCATCGGCGAATATAATGTTGAGGGCACTGCCGTCGTCGACCAGCACCTTCCTGAAGCGGCACGTGACGATGGTTGGATCAACGATGAGCGGGAAATGACCAGGGTATCTGTAATCTGTCCACTCGTCTTCCCCGGAGAAGCTGATGGGTTTTTCTGACCAGTCTAAGTAGCGGGTGTTGTTCAAATCTTCACCTGTTGCTGCTACCGAGTAGACATCCTTGCGTACGTGACGGCGTCTCCTTTCTGCTTCAACAACCACGACGCCTCCAAAGATGGAGTACGTCATTGATGGTGGGCGAAACTCCGGTGCTGGTGGTTCTTGGTCTCTTCCCTTGTCGGGGTCATCCTTTCTTGCTCTCTTATCGCTTCTTCCCTTTACCGCCGACTCAAGAAGGTCGCAGTCACGCATGGAGTGCTTGGAGTTCTTGTGTATGGGGCAGGGGCCGTTGAGGATCTTCTCGTAGCTGGCGTCGTAGTACTTCTTCGGTCTGGCGTTCGTGTTGGTGACGTAGCGGTTGTCTCGCCTGTGATCGTACCTCTGTGGGTAATGCTCGGAGTTGCCCGACCGGTAGTCCTGGTAGTCATCGGCCCTTCCATCGTTACGGTAGTCTGATCGGCGGTCCCTGTCCCTTTCGCGCTCCGGGGAGCGGGAGTAGCGTCGCCTGTTCTCCCTGCTTCGTGCTGCATCATCTTGGTTAGCGTAAGGATTCGCAATCGTCATGAGTTCCTCTATGGTTGTCACGTTCTTCCGTGCCAACTTGTTTCTAAGTTCGTCGACCCGCAGACCGTTGGAGAAGATGGCGATGTCCTCCGGGTCGGAGATCTCTGTGATGCTTAAGCGTTTATCGGAGAAGCGCCTAATGTACTTGCGGAGACTCTCGTTACTCCTCTGGCGGACGTTTTCCAAGTCATAACGTGTCCCCGGCTGGACACACGTGGCTTTGTACGTCTTGATGAAGATTTCCTTGAGCTGTTCCCAGCTATCGATTGTGCCTTCGGGGATCTTCTGGAGCCAACTGTTGGTTGAGGTCGACAACATCACCGGAAGGTAGTTGGCCATGACGTCTTGATTTCCTTCCGAAGCGTATACGACGATCTCGTAGGTGGACGCCCATTACTCTGGGTTTACTTTGCCATCGTACTTGTCCACGGACGTTACTCGGAAGTTCTGGGGCCACCGAACAGCACGCAGGCGAGGGGAGACAGGGCGCAAGTTCCCAACATGTGGTGACGTCAGGTCGCGTCGCCGATTATCATCATACTGCAGAGATCTACGTCGGTACTCTCCCGGAGGGCTTCGTCGCGCCGGGTCCGGTGTTCGTTCGCGCCGGGGGTTGCCGGGTTCCTTTCTGTCTCGTGGGGGGGGGATCTTCGCCTGAACTCCCGAGGAGGGCTTCGGCGTGCCTGCTCCGGTGTTCGCTCGCGCCGAGGGTTGTCGCGGGCGCCGCCGTCGCGCGGCGATCTTCGTCAGTACTCCCACGGAGGGCTTCTGGAGTGGTTTCTGTTGTGGGACTGGTCGGAAAATTCAGTTGGGCGAGCCGCTTTATTTACCTGGACCACTGCTGCCATGAGATGGGCTTCTATCTTCTCGACCGCTGGCGTGGGTGGGAGTTTGGACAGTTCGCAGGTTGTTGCGGCCAGGTTGGCGCTTCGTGTTGGGTATACCGGAACGTTGCCTATCTGGTCAAACTCATGCTGAAGATTGCGTCCTGGCATGCAACCTCCGTTTCTCTAGTCCTGCTCGCGCTGTTCACGTGCAAGTCGTTCGCGTTCACGGCGCTTCTCGTCTCACTTCTCCTGCTCGATGCGCTCCCGTTCGCGCCGTTGTGCGCGCTCGATGTTGCGTTGTTCTCTTGCGATACGATTGGCCTCCGTCTCCTTGTCGCGAGGAGTGTTGTCGGCAGAGGCTTGAAAAATCGTCCCCCCGAAGCCTGGGGGGAGCTCTGGGAAGTCGCTGGTCGATCCGGAGAAATCAGGTGTTTCAGGCCTCATGGTAGCGACTGAGCCTGAAGAGACCGTGCCACCGAGGGATACTGCCTGGTCGGAGTCACTGGAGATCGGGGAGATGATGACGGTGTTCACGATTGGAGCTGCCGAGATCTGGTCGAAGACCGATCGGTACACTTGGTGCTGGAAAGCGGCGACCTGATTACTGAGGCCATAAGGCATCGTTGGAGAGGGGCAAGTATCCCTGGTCGTCATGGCCATCGTCTTCGGCGGGGACCGGCGGCGGCGTGGTCGACGGCCGTGGTGGCCGGAGAGTCGGCGTCGTGCCGCTTGTACGAGGTCGAGGCAATCCATGATACCGCTGCTAGAGCGATCGATGGCGTCGACGAAGCGTCGACCAGGTCGTCGACGCCGGTCTTCTTTCGCGGGTGGTGTATCGGCGCAGCGGAGCGACGCATGGGCGGCGGCGTGTCTGCGCCGCGTGGAGTAGATCCAACGGTCCAGGACATAGATCCGATCTGGAGCACGGTGTCGATTGCCGGTAGGACCATCAAATCCGGAAAAGTAACCGCTTGACGAGCCATGAAGTCGATCCACACACCTCCTACCTGGCGCGCCAACTGTCGACGAAATATGCGTCGCAGTCTACCTAGGGGGTATTCTACGGTAGTAGATTGTAGGCGGAGGTGTGGCGACGGTGATCAAGCGTAACACAGAGAGCGTAGACACGTCGATTTAGACAGGTTCGGGCCAACAAATCGCCGTAATACCCTACGTCCTATGTTTTGGTGGCTGGATTGATCTTGCGTATTAGGTTACAAGATCTGTAGATGATCTGAGAGAGGTTGTGATAGAGTTTTCGAGGGGGTCCCTGCTCGCCTTATATAGCCGGGGAGCAGGATTACAATTTTCATATCCTAACAGATTACGATTGGTTCCCTATGGCAAGGGATCTGAGTCTATCTACTAGGATCTTCCTTGGCGAGCAAGACTTCTTCGGAGTCCTTGGCGAGCACGGCGGGCTGGTCGCGTGCCGCAAGGCCTCGCGGGCTGGGCCGTCTCCTGGTCGGTAGGCCCATAAGGTCCCTGGGGATATGCCGAGATAATATCCCCAACAGAGTGTGTAGATTAACTATATATTTAAGTTAGCCAAACATCATTTTGATTTTAATTCTTAAAAACAAATTCCGTGATAGCCAAACAGGAATAATGGAAATGAATTGGTTTCAATTCAAATCAATTCATTTCATGGAATATGATACAGTGAAATCAATTCAATTCTTGGGATCCAAATTGTCCCAAAGAGATTTGAAACTTTGTACTTTGGATAGTTTTCATTTGATACCTCTAGGTATCACATCTCACCTCCGTTGTTGAGAGTGGGTTAGACCAATACATAAGACTTTTAGAGTTCATACAACTATCACCGTTTAACTCTTTTACATGATCGAAGCAAGTACCAAAGCTTAAGTGGGTTGATGGTAGTGTCTGGTTCACTCAGCATGTGAATTGAATCTGAGTTGTTTGGACTGTGGGGTATTACATCGTGCTCTGGAATTGTTTCAAAATCAGATTTTTGAAATTCAATGTCTCAAAATTTTCAAATGGTATTAGGTGGAAAAACAACTTACACTAAAGTTTGGATAAACCAAATATTTAGTTCTCATTCTATAGAGGTATATCACTTTTACCATATTTTTCATGTTGTCGACCTGCGTTCATCGACCCGTCAGAATTCTTGTGACTATAGACGGGACCCTAACCGGGGCTCCCCAACAAGCTGGCCTTCACCCCCTCAATGCGTCCCCAATGTTCTGGGGGGCGGCTGAGGCACCTGACTTTTTGACCGGGTTTAGGCCCTGTTTGGCTTCCATAAGTCAGGTGACTTAAAACCAGTGATTTATAAGTTATGTCTGTTTGGTTTCCAATGACTACATGATAGGGGTGAAGTGTGGTCTCTAAGAAAAAAAAAGGTTGTGAAAAAGGGTGACTTATAAGTTTTAAGTTGGGATGAAGCAACTTATGAACTTATAAGTTAGGGTGTTTGATAAAATAAATCATTTTTTTTTTCACTTTTAGACTTATAAGTAGGTGACTTATTTGAAAACAAATATGACCTTATTGACCATCTCCCAGCGCCGTTCACCCTTCATGTGTTCGTGGCAATGCCGGACCCCGTCCGCGGCCTTGGCGGGTGCACGTGCGACGGGACATCTGATCCGAGGCTGCCAGGAACAAGGGAAGGCGATTTCAACCATCATTCCCGTGACTCGTGCTGCATGGTGCAGTGCCAGGTTACCAGTGGTGTGAACTGGATCTTTTCTTGGCCTCGCGGAGGTCAGCGAATCGGTCATCAGTTCATCACCCCAGTGACTCGGTGCATTGCGTAGTGCCAGATTACAGGTGGTGTGAACGGGTGGTTGTCTTGGAAAAAAAAATTTGGGAGATCCCCGCATATGCTTTGCGTTGTCGCTGTCCGCAGATTTCATTTCAGCGCTTCGGCTTCCACTTCCGGTTACTCACCTACCCATCATTGCCTTCAGGTATTAAAATTCCTTGCAACTTTTCCTTTGCGTATCTTTGCATCAATTCATTTCATAACTCAACCGAGCTCAATATGATATTAGCAATTGGGCATGATTTTTTGTTGAATCTGAACGGACCTCATGACTTCACTACTGACTGGAGCTTGGGTTGTCATTCTTTACAACGCTCGATGTTCAAGCTCCACTGTCAAGTAATTAACAAATTGGATACCAACACCTTGTTGGTTGACACAGCTTGCATAGGGCTTTTAATATGCCATGAGAATCACCTCATAGCTTTAGCTACACATAACGTGGGCATTGAGGTGGGGTCTACTGAGTGTCCAGTCTCAGATGTTGTCATCTATCATGCTGATTGCTCCTAATCCTTTTAATACAGCCCATGTTTTACTATATGATGAGTATTGTAGTATCTTCCAATACAACCCTGTTCGTCTATGATGCTGTTTTTAGCTGTTTTGTTGTGAAAGAAAAATACTATTTCAATGATAAGTCAAACGAACAAGACGGCAGCACATATGCCTATATGAGTATATGAGCACTACAGTATTGGCCTAACAGAATGCTTATTTATTTTATAGACAACTCTGGCAGAACAAACAATCAAATCCAGTCACTAGGGGTGTGTATGTGACTTCTAAATTTTACACTTTTATGGAGTAAACAATACTCTCTGTGCTAAAATTGGAGTTTTTCTGGGACTAAGCAGTAGTTTTTTGGGAGAGAAAAAAATACTTTGGGGATGCACTGCACTGTCCCTGTCCTTCTGAGCTCCAGCCAGTATGGACTCTCAGAGTTGACTGGGTCCCACTTGGCCAAGTCATTCACACTATGTTGAAAAGTCACGCATGCAACTGAAAGTTGTCGCCAGTGGGGTCATTTAGCCTTGTTTTTTTAAGTATAGAGTACAAAGTAGACACTCAATACGTACGCACACTCGCTCAACACGTACGCACACTCGCTCCTACGGTCACCACAGGCGTCTCGTTGTCGACGGGAACGTCGCCTACCACTTAAAATTCTGGAATAAATCCAGAATAAAGTGTCGCACCCAGATTTTGAACCCTGGGTAGGAGCCCCCAACCAATGGCCTTTGCCATTGCGCCGTAAACCCTTGACAGCCTTAGTATTTTTTTTTAACAGATTGTTTTCCGAAAGAAATCAATTGAGCCTTCAGTGTGTCTTCAACTTGTGACCTTTGCTTGGGGCATTGGCCTCACCCAAGTCTTCGTCTTCCTTCTACGCCTGCTGCCAGTTTTTCCTCTCTTTTTGTTCAGAACCATGCTTGGATTTCTCCTCATTCCAGATATATCTTCTCTAAGCCAATAATCCCTTGCTCTCTTCTTCCGATGCATGGTTAGAGGGCAATTTCACCTGAGTGAGAGGCCCAGGTTAACAACCTTTGTTGGAGAGCGAGCAGCCATATGGCCAGCACCGCTGCTACTCCGGAAGCAAGCAACAATCACAATGAAGACAGCACCACTCATGGGGGCAGCACAGGGGATCTTGCCGTGGCCACCAGCAATATCAGGCAAGAATCCGTTGATAGTTCGCCCACCTGGAATTTGCTAACCCCTAGGCATGAATCCAGAACCACCGTAGATTTTGAGCTCCTGTGGAGACTGCGGAAGTATCTGCTGCTTCTTGGTATCCTAGCCGTCAGTGTTACATACAATGCTGGATTAACTCCACCTGGAGGGTTCTGGTCGAAGAACACAAAAGATGGGGGTTCTGGACATGACGCGGGTGACCCTGTCCTTCGGGCTCTGTTCATTCCACGGTATGAGGTATTCTTCTACTGCAATGCAACAGCCTTTGCAGCATCTCTTGTCCTAATCATCTTGCTTCTGAGTAAAACTGTGACAAGGCAGAAGTTATGGCTCCGCTCTATGCAACTTACCATGATTCTGGACCTGTTTAGCCTAATGGGGGCCTATGCTGCTGGAAGCTGCAGAGCATTAAAGTCATCCATTTACATCTGGGTTCTGGTCTTTTCTGTTTTCACATACATTATGATCCATATCCTAGTATTTATGAGAGTTGTTCCAAAATTTGTTTCCGAGAAAATATTTGTTATAAAATGGCTGAAAGATATGGCAGTGTTTGTGCAACATTGGATTCTATCCAGGTGTGGTGGTCATAGGAGTGAAAGGAACAACTCCCATTGGAAAGATCTAGAGGATATCTGTCAAAAAAAAGATCTAGAGGAAGCTCGCAAGTTCATTTTGATGCTTGTGACTTTCGCTGCAACTGTGACATACCAAGCAGGGTTGAGTCCACCCGGTGGTTTTTGGGCTGAAAACAATGATAAAATTCCAGCTACATCTATGCTTCGCAGTAAAAACCTTGCTCGATATAATACTTTTGTTATTTGCAACTCAACTTCCTTTGTTGCGTCTTTGGTCACAATCATACTGCTTCTGAGCCCAGAACTGAGTGGGCATGGCATCAGAACCAAAGCTGTGACTGTGTGTGTTGTTGTCGACATATTGGCCTGGTTGGAGCATATGCTGCAGGAAGCTCAAGGAGTGTGGCGACATCTGTCTTTACTATTTTCATTGCTGTTGTAGTATGGATCTGCTTTGCAGTTTTAGCCGGGATCTTTGTTAACAGATCTGTAGCAGGCTGGTTTGGAAAGATCAAACCAGATATTATGTGGTACATGGATAAATTTGGCCGGGTTGTTTCATTGAATTTTGGCAGTAAGAGATCAAGAAATCCAGAGGGCGAGAATTCTATTGCAAGTAATCAGCAAACTGCAGATTGCATACAAGATGCAGCAGAACCAGAAACTGCTAGCGTACCAGAATACCAGCTTCAATACCATCAGCAAGTTCCAAATACTCCTATTAAAGAGGGTGAATCCTCTGGGGAGCATCAGAGTCCAGGCAAACAACAAGCTACAAACACTGAGGAGGTTGTGTACAGCTCAGAGCATGCATTTGTGAATGACATCCAAGCAGAAAATAGCAGCAATGTCACGGCCAACCTGGAAGGTCAGTCTACAAACCCAAGTTCAATTCCAAATGAGGCTATGTCTGAAACTGAAACAGGTAATCCTTTTATGAGGTTTTAGTAAGGTAAACATACTAATACCAATATGTCTAACTCTGATTCTCAACCTGCAGAAAACTTGCAAGATGCAAATATGGAGGAACAACCTTCATTGGTGGATGAGCATCAATTGGTAGATAATCATAGAGTTGAAAGTATGATCGAACAATCTTTTTCTACTGATGATCAAGAATCGACAGTTATACTGGTGGAGTGCTTTTCTGAAGACAACATTGTATCCAATAACCATAATGGAGCCACTAACAGTTTGAAGGAAGAGAAAAAAACTTCTGAGTCTTCGGATGCAACTGAGATTTGCGAAGCCAATAATGTCACGAGACCAAATGACAACATTGGCATGCATGAAGTAGCTCCCAGACAAGATGCCAGCAATGCAAATGCTAGTAACAATCCAACTGATGAACATCTGCTGAAGTCCCGGACATATCTTCTTCTTCTAGCCATTCTTGCAGTATCCCTGACGTATCAATCAGGTTTAAATCCACCAGGTGGTTTCTGGTCACAAAGACAGAACAATAATTCAACTGGTCATCCCATTCCTAAGAACACTCGTCATCGTCCCTATCATTTACCTGGTGATCCCATCCTTGAGGACACTCACCATCGACGCTATATTGCATTCTTCTATTTAAATGCTATCGCCTTTGTTGCATCCCTTGTCATGATTATTATGCTCCTGAACCGGAGGATGAGTAACAAGGTTATAAAACGTTACGCACTGCAGATTACAATGATAGTGGATCTTCTTGCTCTAACAGGGTCTTACGTTATGGGAAGCTCTAGGGAGACAAAGAGTTCCATATACATCTGGCTGTTGGTGGGCCTTGTGCTGGTTTATGTTGCTGGCCATGTTCTGATCGCAATACATGTAATCCCTGTAGGGTGCAAAAAGGTTGTGGCACGTAAGATTGAGAACTTCTCCTGCAGATATATATGGACAAAACCTTCATTTGGGAACAACCAGAGAAGTGATGCTAACCATAATGATTGTGAGCTTGGTCAGAGCCAGGGGGGTGGTGCTGATGACAAGAACTGGGAGCGGAGGCATAATCTACTATTGATGCTTGCTGTTCTAGCTGCAACGGTCACATACCAAGCTGGCATGAATCCCCCGGGAGGTGTATGGTCTGATGACAAGGGCGTGAGTGGTAAAGCAGGAGACCCAATCCTTCAGCACAACAATTTTAAGCGTTATGATATTTTCTACTACTCAAACTCACTCTCATTCGTGGCGTCTGTAGTTATCACAATATTACTTGTGAACAAGGAATCGTGTGAGCATGGTATCAAGTCCTATGCACTAAGAGTGTGTTTGGTGGTGGGCTTGGTTAGCCTCTTGATCGCCTATTCTGCAGGAAGCTGTAGGAAAGCAAGAGAATCTATTTATCTCATTGTCATTGCTGTTGCAGTTCTGATTGCCCTTGTGATTCAAGTGCTTTTGCTCTCCTCAACACGAGATAGTCTAAGAGGACGGAGTGGAAAATTTATAAAACTGCTTCAACTGCTTTTTGGAAAGGAGGAGGCCTGGCATGGAGCTGCTTCTAATAAACAGCAAGAAAGCTCAGATCGTTCTGAGGAAAAAGTTCGGAAGAGGCACAAGTATTTGATGCTGATTGCAGTTTTAGCTGCCTCCATCACGTACCAAGCTGGTCTCAACCCACCTGGTGGTTTCTGGTCTGACGATGATGAAGGCCATGTGGAAGGCAATCCAGGCCTAAAACCACCTGGTTACTTGTGGTCTGATAACAAAGGTCATTTGGCAGGAAATCCTGTTCTTCTTGATATTAATCCTCAGCGCTATGAAATATTCTTCTGCTTCAACTCTATCTCATTCATGGCATCTATTGTCGTAGTCATGTATCTGTTGAACAAATCTGCCCGGAAGAAGGCTGTGCCACTTGAAGTTTTGCATTTGATCATGATACTGGACCTGCTGGCCCTCATGACAGCTTTTGCTGCTGGAAGCTGCAGAAAATTCAGGACTTCAGTCTATGTGTATGCTCTAGTACTCGGTGTTGTAGTATACCTTATGATTGTAGTTCTTTTGTCAAGTGGCATTGCAAAATATCTGAGACCGACGGAGAGAAATAAGGTTTCCTCTCAGAGAAGTCCTATTCGCGCTTCTGGAACAAGCACACCGATACCGGGAGACCAAGTTTGATGGTTCCATTTCTTTGGTACTAGTACTAATTTAAAAGTTTGTTTGGCTGTATTATCTGTAGATACTGGACGTATTTGTTTTTTTAGTATATATTATGTTTTTCACTTTTCAGAGTTTGAACTGAATTGAAATTTAGCGATGTTGTATGCTGCCCTTTTCTTTGAGATTATAAAATCAAATGCAATCTGGGTTCTTATTTTTCTTTCTATTTTTTAATATAATCGGTTGCCAGATTCTTTTTTGAAAAAAAAAATCCTGAAGCTACGTGTGTATGCCTTAGGTTCCAATAGTGTGCAATAACAAGCAAATCCTGTGGACTGTATTATGATTTTCTATTTGTCCCGTATGTCTAAGCTTGAAATTTGCTGTGTATACTTGATACCAGTGCTCCGATTTGAGGGGTCTGTTCTCCGTTTCGAGGGCTCTGTTCTGACATGGGAGTTGATAGTGCCATGGCATTGCCATTTATAGTCTTGGAGTCTGAACTCTGAAGGTTCCAACTTCCATTCTTGTGGTAGCATTGTTGGAATGAAAATATTTTTTGTCTTATATTGTCTTCAAATGATGGCTGTGGTTTTGTTTCGGTGAATGTATTTTGAGTTCAAACGGACATGGAAACCAGTGGTGCAGTATGCTCATCAGCTATGTTGATTTTCCCCATGTTATTAGGTTCCGATGTAGCCCATGCTATTACAGCCCTAGAGATTATTATTTTCATAATTTTTGCCGCATATGCCTGAGCCTATCAATCTATCATGATTTAGCGATGTTTGCTGTCACTGGATTCTTGATGTTTGACGATGTCTTTTTTTTTTTTGATGAAACCGGAGGTAGCTAAAAGTCTAAAACTAAACAAAGTTGAGAAGCCATAACTCTAAAGAAGGGTGCAGTGCTGCTTTTGCTCTTAGACGAGAGCAAACTCTTTCTTGAAGACAGACTTGTATCTTGGAATTGAGTTTGAAATATTCTTGAAAATGATGTCATTGTGTAGTATTTTCTCCTGTCTCATTAAAAATGTTGTTTTCGATGACTTCTTATTTGATATTTCATCTTATTCGATCTTTTTATGCAAATAATAAAATAAATAAGTATTATTAAATTATCTCTGATAATAAAATAAGTCATAATAAAATAAATAATAATTATATAAAAAAATTGAATAACAAATCAAAAGTTTCTAGAAGTCAAAAACGAGTCTAAGAGCGCACCTGTGGAGGTAGGAGTATTGTTTAATTAGGGATTCGGCCCCTGCCTGCGTTCCTGGCCGGCTAGTGTTGCTAGGAATGCGAGGCCGATGGCGGACCTGTGCTCCACGAATGCTCTGCACGGTCCTCACGTTGAGGGCCTGAACGCGCAGCAGTGGATGAGTGGAACGGTTTCGGATCGAATCCGCTGGAGGGAATATTCCTCATTTGCCGTGCTTCGTCTTGCCAGGGGCACTAGGAGCCGTCGGAACAGCGCCCGGCCGGTGCTCGACGAAATGCCAGACCGAGCGACGGTGCTTCGCCGCCCCAACTGACCCCCGGTGTGCTCGAACAAATGCCCGAGCAGTGGAGGTACCCGGCCCGGGTGGGGTGCCCCCGCGCTTGTCAGCAGGCGAAGCAGCGCCGGCATACGGACACCAAGTCCGGTGCCCGGCGGGCGGGCGCGTCCACCGCTTGGCCTCCGCTGAGGAAAGCACGACAGGGACGTCATGTCACGGTTCCTCACGCCCGGATGAGACCGGCGAGCCTCGACGCGCAGTGGAATTGTCAGATGCCCAAGTCAACGTGGCAGGTGGCCACGGTCACCGAGCAGAACGACCAGTGGGTGCCTGAGCTGAGCTGGGACGCCACGGTGTGAACCTACGGCACCACCAGTCAGCCGGTCCAACCTGTTCTGGAGTTGGAGTGGACTTGCTCTCCGGCGTGAGCCAGTTCACACGGTATGTCTTTGTCGGGGCCCTCTACAATTCCGGTGAGTACTCCTACTGGTGACCGAGTGCTGTTATACAAGTATATTTGCATTTTTCCCGGAGGTGAGGTATGGTGCTAACAAAGGGCAGTAGTATGCTCAGTTTGTTGTACCTTGCAATTCCATTACCGTTACCAAACTAGTACAGTGTTCTATTAGTTTGGTAGCCAGCAAGCTATTCCGGAAATATTATAATCTTGAAACAGATCATCTCTGCATTGGATAACGTCCATGTCAACCAGCTTGTTGGCACTCCTTTTTTTAATCAGTACTCTATTCTTTATCCGGGGAAACAGCATATTGGCTATTTATTCTTCTTTGGCTGTGTTTAGTTGCTCCAAACTTTCCAAACTTTGGCACTATGTAAAAAGAAGATTCTCCGTCACATCAAACTTGTGGTATATGTATGGAGTACTAAATGTAGACGAAATCAAAAACTAATTGCACCGTTTGCTTTAACTTTACGAAACGAATCTTTTAAGTCTAATTAGTCAATGATTGGACACTAATTGTCAAATACAAACGAAAAGTGCTACAAAATTTTTTCCACCAACTTTTCATCTTTTTCCACTAACTAAACACAGCCAAAGAAATGGGAAAACAATCTTGCAGGTCAGTATTACAGTAAGTCAGTACTATCAGCTAATTGCCCATTCAATCATAGGTGCTACATGACATGGTTGGTGGCTTCTCGCTGTGGGGTCTAGGGAGCTACCATAAATACAATTCCCTTAGTTGCGTCGTTGTGTTGGCCTCTGGCTATGGGGGGCATTGACTTGACCTGGTCTCAGGTCTCCTCCCTTTGTAACACTCACACTCACTCACACGATCCATTAGGCTCTTCAATAGCTTAGCTTCTTGGAGTCCTTACAAATGTGCTCGCCAGTCCGAGAAGCCAAGTCATCTGCTGTTCTCTAGTTCTCTAGTCGAGCTTAAACTTTCCACCTCCACTACAGAGTGATTGTATCATGTCATTCAATCTTTCAATGTAACTGCATGAGCAACGCGATGTCTTCCCCATAGGTATGTCCTCGTCTTCCTCCCAGTGTTTACTCATTCGTTTTGTAGATCTGCATGTAACTTAGCATTGCCAAAATGCTAGTAGCCAACAGCTTCCAGTTAATGTCTTTCAGGATTGTGGTATATATAGTAAAAACTTCTAAACATCTTTTGCTTGCAACATACTAATTTTTTTTTAAAAAAAAAAAATCGGTTTGTTTCTTTGGTTGTCATGTATTTTTTTTTAACATAAACCCAGTTCGGATTCTAATGATGAGCTGTCTTTCTTGTTAATACTCTCACTCAGTTTGTTTCTTAGCCACAGAAGCATACACAATAATTCATTGCTACTGTTTGCTCTCTTTATGTTGATGACATTGACTTCACTCCAAGTTTTCTCTTCCTCCCTGCACCCTTTGTTTTGCCATTGTTCTTGTTCCAAAAATCAGAACACTCCTTGAATCACCTGTGACTCTGAATCTTCCAGATATCTTCTCACATCCAAAGAGCTATTTACTGCTGCTGCAAATGGAAGGGTAGAGGACATCTGAGACTTGCGCTCTCAGTTGAGGAGCTACGATATGGCTACTGCTGTGCAAAAAGAGCATGCCATTGCTCCGACCAACTCCACAACTACTCCAGAAGCAAGCAATGATAAAGTTGAAGACAGCAACACTCATGGTGACATAAATAGTGTTGAATTTGATTTCTTGTGGAAACTGCGGAAGTATTTGGTACTGCTTGCAAGCTTGGCTGTTGGTGTGACATACAATTCTGGATTAACACCACCGGGAGGATTTTGGAATACAACCAAGGATGGCCATAAAGCTGGTGACCCGGCCCTTCGTGTTGAGTTCTACCAGCGGTATGAGATATTCTTTTACTGCAACGCAACAGCCTTTGCTGCATCTCTTGTCTTAATCATCTTGCTTCTAAGCAAGAGAGTGACCAATCAGGAGTTATGGCTCCGTTCGATGCAATTTACCATGCTAGTGGACCTATTCAGTCTGATGGCGGCCTATGTTGCTGGGAGCTGCAGGGCACTCAAGTCATCCATCTACATATTGGTTCTATTCATTATTGCTTTTGCATATATTTTGATTCACATCCTAGTATCCACCAGGATTGTTCCAGAAACATTCAAAAAGAAGGTGGCGAGAAAGGTGAATGAAATTCTATCCAAATTGGGCATGCAGAGTAGTCGCAAAGAGAAAAAAGACCTTGAGGAGGCTCGGAAGTTTATTCTGATGCTTGTAACTTTTGCTGCTACTGTCACATACCAAGCAGGGTTGAGTCCACCAGGTGGCTTTTGGGCCGAAAATGGTGTTTCTCCTCCTTACAAGCACCGTCCAGCTACTCCTGTTCTTCGCAGTCACTACCTGCGCCGTTATAATATATTTATCAGTTGCAATTCAACCTCCTTTGTGGCATCTTTGGTTACAATCATACTGCTTTTGATCCCAGAATTGAGCAGGGATGGAATAAGGTCAAAAGCAGTGATTGTTTGTGTTCTAGCTGACCTGTTCTTCCTGATTGGTGCTTATGCTTCTGGGTGCTGTAGGGATGTAGCAACATCATTCTATGTTATGTTTATTATCATCATAGTTTTGATCTGCATTGTCCTTTTAGCTTGGATCTTTGCTTATGATCCTGTAGCAGAATGTCTACGAAAGATCAAATCCAACACTAAGCGGTGCATGAGTTTACTCTCATCAAATGGTGGTAGTATCAGATTGAGCCACACAGATCAGGAGGGTTCTAATACAAGATACCAGCAGGCTTCAGTCCATGGTCGGGGTGCACCGACGGGTGAACTAGAACTCCAGTTTACAGTAAATCAGCATGTTTCAAGTACTGAGAAGTCCTCTGTGGAGTATCCACCTGAAGACAACCGAAAAACAGAAAATAGTGGGGAATCATTCTCCAACTTTTGGCATACATCAGCCAACATTCCACAATCAGCAAATACCAAGGATCTCATGTCCAGTCTGAAGCATGAATCTACAGACACAGACAGCCAACTAGTTTCAAATATTGAGTCTCTGACGGGCATAGAGTATCCATCATTTAACTTCCAGGAAACACCAGATAGCAATGGTATGTCTGCAGATAGACAACAAGTTGTAGGTATGAATGAGGAGAAATCTTCTGATGATGTAAGGAGTACTGATATGCCAGCAAGTGGCTCTTCTGAACAAACTATGTTTTCCAGTGACTCTAATGGAGCCACCAGTGATATCACAGAGGATGAAATGCCTTCTTTGCCTGCAGAAACCAGTGTTAATGTGGAATCTGCAGAACAAAAGATTTCAATGGGATATAGTAACCATGACACTGAAAATGGTGGCGTTAACACTAATGCAGGTATGAATGAGGAGAAATCTTCTGATGATGTAAGGAGTACTGATATGCCAGCAAGTGGCTCTTCTAAACAAACTATGTTATCCAGTGACTCTAATGGAGCCACCAGTGATATCACAGAGGATGAAATGCCTTCTTTACCTGCAGAAACCAGTGTTAACGTGGAATCTGCAGAACAAAAGATTTCAATGGGATATAGTAACCATGACACTGAAAATGGTGGCGTTAACACTAATGCAGAACATGAGACTGGGAATGGACATATAGACAGCAATCAAGGAGCACCTGATAAAATTTCTCATGAAATTTCAACTGAAGATCATCTAGAGAAGACCCGCACATATCTGCTTCTTCTTGCCATTCTTGCAGTATCTCTGACATATCAATCAGGTCTGAATCCACCAGGTGGCTTCTGGTCAGAAAGTAAGAATGGTCATTCAGCTGGAGATCGCATCCTCGAGGACACAGACCCTCCACGCTTCATTGCATTCTTCTATCTCAATGCAGTTGCATTTGTGGCATCTATTGTCATCATTGTTATGCTCCTGGACAAGACTATGAGCAGAAAGATTACAAAACGTCGTGAATTGCAGCTAGCTATGATAGTGGACTTACTTTCCTTAACTGGGGCCTTTGTCATGGGGAGCTGCAGGGAGCGAAAGAAGTCCATTTCCACATCAGTATTATTGTTTCTTGTGCCTGCTTATGTTACTCTTCATGTTCTAGCGATTCATGTAATCTCTCCACTGGTTCCAGATAAAGTAAAGCAGCTCTCGTGTGGGAATGTGTGGTTTCCATTTCTTCAATTAGACCACAAGCAGACACGGGATAAAACTGAGGCAAAGGAATTGGAACGGAGGCGTAATCTACTATTGACACTTGCTATTATAGCTGCAACTGTGACATACCAAGCTGGTATAAACCCTCCAGGCAGTGTATGGTCTGATAACAAAGATGTCAGTGGCAAACCAGGAAATCCAATTCTTCAGGACAACCATCCAAGGCGATATGATGTGTTCTACTACTCAAATTCAATCTCATTTGTGTCATCTGTTGCTATCACAATACTACTTGTGAATAAGGAATCATGTGAGCGTGGAATCAAATCTTATGCACTGCGGGTGTGTTTGGTGGTCGGTTTAGTTGGCCTCTTGGTTGCCTATGTTGCAGGAAGCTGCAGGCATAAAAAGCAATCCATCTTTGTCATCATCATTGCTATGGCTGTTCTAGTATCCCTTGTGATTCAAGTCCTACTATCTTCGATGTATCAAACACTAGGAAGACCATTGGCTAAACTTATGGAATGTCTGCAACAGCTTATGGAATATCTGCAAAGGTGGTTTTTTCGTGCAGAGGTTAGGCGAGAGATTACTCCTAAAGAGAGTGATAAAAAAAGAGAAAGAAAGAGGCATAAGTATCTCATGCTTATTGCCACTTTAGCAGCCTCTGTCACATACCAAGCAGGTTTGAATCCGCCTGGTGGATTCTGGTCTGATGACGATGGCCATTTTGCAGGCGATCCACTTCTCCGTGATATTAACCTATATCACCGACGCTACATGACATTCTTCTGCTTCAATGCTATCTCCTTCATGGCCTCTATTGTTGTGATAATGCTTCTGCTGAGTAAATCTATGAGAAAGAAACCTGTCCGGCTTGAGGTACTCCTCCTGATTATGATACTGGATCTGCTGTCTGTCATGACAGCTTTTGCTGCAGGAAGCTGCCGGAAACTCAGTACTTCGATCTATGTCTTTTTGCTGGTAGCTGGCGTTGTAATATATCTTGCATTCCTTGTTGTTATTTCGAGAGCCATTGGAAAATGTCACAAAAAGTGGAAGACAGTCGTGCTTTTCTGCTCAAGGTTTGTTGTTTGTGTTTCAAGCACAAACACAAAGGTACACAGGGAGCAAGTTTGAGGAAATCATTCCTGCTGTTCTTAAGTCAGTGTATCTTCATCTTCTTTTTCTGTAGTGGGGGGGCAACAAAATCAGTGTGTTGAACTCTGACACTGTTTATGCATTCAAATTTTCGTGCAAGATGGTTTTGCTGTATGTAATTAAACATTCATTTAGCAAAGTCGAATCCAGATTAAAACCTTTTAACATATCTGAGAGTATTCATGTAAATTGTTCCACATTTCACAAAACTAAGTGGACCACGGAATTTGTCGTGCATTATGTGATGTTCTCTTTTTCCTATTATATGCTAGATAACCGGATGCTGAAAGTCTTAAGCCCTGTTTGGATCTATCCAACTAAAATTCAGCTGGCTAAAATTTCAAAGCTCAACTTTAGCTAAAAATTCTTTCAACTAAACTTTAGCTAGAGTGTTTGCATCCTCCGGTTAATAGATTCAACTAAACTTTATCTATATTTAGCTGGATTGAAGTAGCTAAACTTAGCTAAACTTTAGTTGGTCTTTTAATTGGGCCATTTGGATCCATTGTAGCTAAATTTAGCTAGAAAGTTTAGTTGGTGGATCCATGGTAGCTAAATTTAGCTAGCTAAAATTTAGCTCGTGGATCCAAACAGTCTTTTATGGTTTCTCAAAATTGTAGTGGCTTTAGAAAACTAATTGTATACACACCTTCTCACCCTAACTAATGTTTGGGGGCATTTGTTTTTTCTACAATTATGGTTTTTCTGTTGCATTATTTACAACCATATGGGATGAATATGTTGAATTTCAAATATCTTATGAATGGCAGCACATTGCCGGGTAAACTTCAGCACTGCTCACGATTGGATATTAAAAAAAAATATTCAGATAAAAAATATCATTAGTGGACGCCTCTAACGTCTTTAGCGGGCCATTAATAATTCTAACATGTTATTTTTTAAATGTTACCATATGATAGTATTGATTATGTATATCATACTGCATTCCTGTCATGAGAGTAATTATAGCTGCTACAAACACTAATTAATACTTTGGAAACACATATATGAATTAGAACAATAGTACATCTAAAAACTTTTAGCGGTCATTAATAATTGTAACACTTTATTTTAAATGTTACCTTATAATAGTACTCAATCCGTTCCAATTTATAAGATGTTTGACATTTTTGACACCAAGTTTGACCACTCGTCTTATTCAAAAATTTGTACGAAATATCACTTTTTTGGCATAGCTTGGTTTATTAACAAAAAAGTTTTCAAGAATGACTTAAATTTGACTACGTTTGCACAA
Source organism: Microstegium vimineum (assembly GCA_022036555.1). NCBI lineage: Eukaryota > Viridiplantae > Streptophyta > Magnoliopsida > Poales > Poaceae > Microstegium > Microstegium vimineum. Next base: position 18,256,811 of record CM039126.1, on the reverse strand, counting down.
ATTTTTTTGAATAATTTGAATAAGACGAGTAGTCAAACTTTAAGTTAAAAAAGTCAAACGATCTTATACTTTAGGACGGAGGGAGTACCATTTATATATCATATTGCATTGTAGTAAATATAGCTGCTACAAACACTCTTTAGTACTCTCTTCGCTCGAATAAATCAATTCATAGAAGCTGTGGTAGTCAAACTTTTTTAATTTTAATTAAATTTATATAAAAAAATAACATCTATAATATAAAATAAGCACCCTATGAAAATATATTATATGTTAAATCTAATAATACAAATTCGATACTATAAATCTTTTAATATTTTTTCTAAAAAATTGGTCACAGTTTAAAAAATTGACTTAAAATAACTCTAGGAATCTATTTATTCAGAATATTTTGGGGATACATATATGAGTTAGAACAATAGAGTAAAAAGGTTCCATAGTTATTTCTAGGGCAACTAATAACCTATTTGAATAAAAATAATATATTTTAAGCTAAAATAATATTTAATTGTCAAACTAAAAAATAAATTATATCTAAATGGTACAATAACAGATATGAATAATCCAATTATTCATACTTGAGGATATCTGTCTATATTTTTTATTCATTTTAATATAGATATAAAAAAAATTAAAAGAGTCGATTAAAAACTTTGTCGTGATTTTTATTAGACGAAGAATTACAATCTGATTCTCCTGATGCGATCTTGATACCCTTTGTACTTGTGTTGCTGCTCTTCCCCATGTCGTTGGCTAGTAGATTTCAGATGTGGTATCACAAAGGAACGAACCAGGCATGAAATGAGGTGGTGCACGGGGAGCGGCGTAGGAGCAGCCGAGCCCCGGTAGCGGACCATTCCTTGGCAGCACGGCAACCACACGCTCAACCCATATCCATGGAACACAGCCGCGGGATCACAAGTGTAACGATCTCGATTTTTCACGAAGAGAAAATCCACATATGCGAATTATAATACGATAGTCTCGAAGATCATCTCATCACATTATCAAATTACAGTCGATAACATCATCATACAACGAGTTCTGAAAAAAAGACTACAATAGAGGGTCTAATTTATTTATTACATCACCACACTGGCGGAATCACATGAGCACGAAGCATCTATAACAGCGAAAGGGAAACGTAGATCTTCAGCATCTTCGACTTGAGCGCAGTACGAAACCCTACACCTCCGGGTCGACGTCCTCAATCTCGTCCTCCGGCTCGTCACCTGAATCCAAAATCTTTCAGTATGATTCGTACTGGTCACTGGCTCCCACACTATGCATTGCATTCGCTTTGTGGAAAGTGGTATGCAAGGGGTAGAGAAAGAGAACCTATATTTGACTGTGATTTTCCTATGCAAGTCATCATTATTAAGTAACATAGTAATAGTTGTGTTAACACCGTATTTTGGCACGACCAAATAAATACGAGTGAGTCCCGAGGACGGAGAAATATGCTACACACAGGTGAACTCGGAAGGCTGGTTAAGGAAACCGAGTCGGAGGAGATAACGCGTATCGACTGTTGAGATACGTTTGGTGGGCTGCGCCAATGATTGAGGCCCAAGACATCTAGGTTTTCTTATTTCGGCCAGCGGCCGGTTTTACGCTAGGGTTATGCTATGGTCTATAAATAGTAAGGGTTAGGAAACGAGAAAGACATCAAATCAATCAAATACACAACTATTTCTTAGTTTCCGGCCTCCGGCCACCCCTAGAAGTAGGAGTAGAGTAGATTCCGGTGAACCTTGGACGGATTGGGCTGCATTGACTAGATCGACCTCCGGTTTGCTTGTAAGTCTAACATTGGTTCATGTCTCGTTTGTACGGCTTATCGATGGGATATCCTATAGGGTACCCATAGGCCGGCTTACCAGAGCCTTGGGCCGTCTTCACTCGGCCCACGGAGGGAGACAAGCAAACAAAACGAATTCTACTCGGGGACAACAAGACTGAAGAACAACTTAGAACTCTAAGTTTGTAACCGAGTAGGATTAGAAGCAACCCTCGGCCAGATCCTGGACTATAAAGGGCTGGTGAGGGTATCACCCAAAAAACATCTGAACATACCACGCAACACCCGATACGTAGAGCGACGCACAACACCTTGTATTACATGATCATAGCAATAACAAGCAACCTAACTGGACGTAGGGTTATTACTTGACTGTGTCGAAGGCCTGAACCAGTATAAACTGTGTGTCCCTGCGTGTCCAACTATCAAGATTTCACTATTTGCCGAGGCACGAACAACTATCTCGGGTAACCCCATGGCAGGCTATCGGTGGTAAAACATCGACAGCTGGCGCGCCAGATAGGGCTTTCGGCGAATTTTCTCTCGAAAGCTTGGTGGACCACGACCTCAAGATGATGAAATCGACGGAATCAACATTTTTCTTCGGATCATGGATCTGCGAGATCGACAACGACGGAAAGCTTCAAAGCCGACTCCGAGAAGGAGGAGTCAACAAAGAGATTGAGCAAGACCTTCAAGAACTAAATCAAATGACCAAAAATCTCACGATTTCGAAATCAACCAGAACATCAGAAGAAGATGGATACGAAACCGACTTGGAAAAGGAGATGTCGCCGCACACTGACTCCAAATCAAGCACTAAAGGACTAAACATAACCTGAGTCAAAGCATGCAACCGAACCTCACTCAAAAACAGAAACAACTCGGAAATAGTCAAGTACTCGGGCCCGTTCGGACTACACAACTCCGTATCTACGCACAGAGATTTTCTTCGGAAGACGATGGCAAAGAGCATAGCTCTGAGAGGCGCTCAAAAGGGGATGATAATGTCAACAACTCCTGAAGGATGCATCGTACACTAGCCAAACCAATCCCCAAGAATGCAAGACCAGGATGGAGAACTACCATTCCAAGTAGGAAAAGAACTCGAACTCTATCAGGGACTATCATGCAAGCCAAGAAAGAGAAACCAACAATCAAAAAGAACTCAGAGAGCACATACTATATACATGGCGGAGTTAGAACCTTACTTGGAACCACCACAAATACCCGACTTGAAATCATCAGATGAATCAGAAGGAGATATCTCAGACGATGAGGAAGGCGATGACAATGAAACCAACGACCACAAAGCTGCAGGGTTAAAGAAGAACAAAGCTAGAGTAGGAAGAGGAAATTGAGGCATCCAGAGAAAGCAAATCTGGAACAAATACAAAGCAGAATTGATAGAATACAACAGGAAGAAGGTGGAAAGAGAATCCATAAAAAAACACAAAGAGAGAGAGAATTGAAGAACTGACAAAAGAGCTAAATATCCTTACCAAAGAGGAAAAATCACAGATGAGCCGAATAAGGAAGACGGAGACCCCAATAAACAACTCGAGGACAATGCACCTCCAGAAGGACAAGGGAAAAAACAAGAGGAACAACCCCTCAAGAAGTCAATATTCCACGGATTGGGAAGAACAGAGGTACCACAACCATCGGAAAGACAAGAACAACATCTCGGACTAATAAAACAAAACGGCCCAGATTGGGGCCAGCGTTACCTGGAAGACTACGAAGAATCCGAATACAGAGGGACAGGGAATATTACAGAAGAGATTGGTCACCCGACTTCAACAGAACAAAACAATATGACAGGTACCCATGTTTTGTAGGGAGATTGCAGACGTTGAAATTACCACACAAATTCAAACTAGCAAATCACTCCAAATACAATGGAAAAGTAGAACCTAGATAGTGGATAAGAGTCTATTCCCAATCCATTGAACTCGCGGGAGGAAACAATGACACTAAAGCCCTATACTTTCCAATGGAACTTGAAGCCATGCCTCTACAATGGTTTGATAAGCTGAAACCATGATCAATCAAATATTGGGAAGATTTGCAAGAAGCTTTCTGCAACAACTTTGCAAGAATAATAACACATACCATGACAGCGGCAGAATTGAAAAACATAAAGCAAAGAAAAGGAGACCCTAAGGGAATATTATTGAAGGTTCGGAGAACTCAGAGCTCAAATACATGACATCACCGATAGAGAAGTAATAGAGACATTTGCAGATGGAATCCTAGCAAATTGGCAATTCAAGGATTATTTCAATGAAAATCAAAGATCCAATGAAGATTTCAAAAGAGCTGCTGAGAAAATGATATCGTCAAAAGAAAGAACTCGGCACAGATTCACACGAGATTTTCATGAAAATAGAAGACCTGATTTTAGACCACAAGACAAAAGACCAAGACAAGACAACATGGTAGCAGCAACAGACAACAAAAGAAGATACAATGATAATGACAAAGGAGGGTACAACAACAACTACAACAACAATAGAAACGCAAACCAAAATAATAGATACTCAAACAACAACTACCAGGGAAACAACTATGCGAGAAAGCCAGCAGAGAGGATAGAAGACCTACCCTGCCATATACATCCTCATGCAGGACACAAGCTAGTCGAATGTGACATCTTTCAACGAAGGTTCACAAAAAAAGAAGAGATGCGAGCAAACAACTCGGAACAAAGGATAGACTAATCCGGAAAGGATACAAAGAAAGCAGAAGGAAATTATCAAGAACCACAACGACAAATAGCAGTATTCTTTTCTGGAGCATCATATACAAGAAGTAAAAGACAGAAAAAGCTAGCACACAGAACCATCATGGCAGCAGAACCAGCTACCCCAAGATATTTAGATTGGTCAGAATACCCAATTCAGTTCACAAGAGAAGATCAATGGACAAGTGTAGCAAATGCTAGCTACTATCCCCTAGTAATGGGAGCAACAATAGCAGGACTGATAGTACCCATAGTGCTCATTGATGGGGGAGCAGGACTAAACATAATCTTCGCAGACACCCTAAGGAATATGAATTTAGACTATGAAGGCGTGATCATACCAACAAGTATTCCCTTCTATGGGATAATACCCGGAATAGCTTCTATACCATTGGGGCAGATCACCTTACCAGTCACCTTTGGAACACCCAACAAATATCGAACTGAGTTCATTAAATTTGAAGTAGCCGACTTCGAATCATGCTATCATGCAATTCTTGGAAGACCAGCACTCACAAGATACATGGCAGTACCCCACTATCCGTACCTATTGCTCAAGATGCCGACAACAAAAGGAGTCCTATCACTAAAAGGAGATCTAAAGAAGGCTTATGACTGTGATGTACAAGCCATACAAATATCAGAAAGGTTACAAGACTACAAGGAAAAAGAAGACATTGCGAAGTGGGTCGAGGAAATGAACCCAGATGAAATTCAAATACCGGCAAAGAAGCCAAACAACTTTACACCTCCAAAAGAAGCCGCCACAAAGACAATTGACTTACTGACAGGAGACGCAGAGAAGACGGCAATAATCAGCGCAAATCTAGACCCCAAATAGGAACTCACGCTCACCAACTTTCTAAGGGACAACAAAGACATATTTGCATGGAAACCAGCAGATATGCCAGGAGTCCCAAAGGAGTTGGTTGAGCACAAAATTGACACAAACAAAGGATCAAGACCCGTAAAACAGAAGCTACGCAGATTCGCTCCAGACAAGAAAGCAGCAATCAAAAAGGAGATCACAAAGCTATTGGCAGCAGGATTCATCAGAGAGATAATCAACCCGGACTGGTTAGCAAACCCAGTCTTAGTGGAGAAAAAGAACTCAAAAGAATGACGTATGTGTGTTGACTACACGGATCTCAACAAACACTGCTCAAAAGACCCATACGGGCCGCCAAGAATTGACCAAGTCATAGATTCAACAGCTGGATCATCATTACTATCTTTCCTAGACTGCTACTCAGGGTATCACCAAATATCACTAAGGGAAGAAGATCAAAGCAAAACATCTTTTATAACACCCTTCGGAGCATATATCTACAAGTTAATGCCGTTCGGACTAAAAAACACAGGAGCAACATATCAAAGAGCAATACAAACCTACCTTGGAGATCAAATCGGAAGAAACGCTGAAGCCTACATTGATGACGTGGTAATTAAAACAAAGGAACCTGAATCACTGTTGGAAGACTTAGAAGAGACCTTCAAAAATCTAAAAGCTTGAAAGTGGAAACTCAACCCCACAAAATGCGTCTTTGGCATACCATCAGGACACCTACTCGGTTTCTTAGTCAGCAATAGAGGGATCGAAGCAAGTACAAAACAAGTCAAAGCAATTATGGATATGAAGCCACCAAAAAAGATCAAGGACATACAAAAACTAACAGGATGTATGGAAGCTCTTAACAGATTCATATCAAAATTGGGAGAAAAAGGACTACCCTTCTTCAAACTTCTAAAAAAGAAAGAGAACTTCGAATGGACAGAGGAGGCGAATCAAGCTTTCATCAAGTTAAAAGAATACTTATCATCATCTCCAGTAATGACAACCGCCAAGAAATAAGGAAGACATGATGCTATATATCACTACAACAAAGAACATAGTAAGTGCAACAGTTATAGTGGAAAGAGAAGAACCCGGACATACCTACAAAATACAAAGACCAGTATATTACATCAGCGAAGTACTCACGGAATCAAAAGTCAGGTACCCACACGTACAAAAACTACTATATGGAGTGCTCATATCATCAAGAAAGTTGAGGCATTATTTCCACGAGCACAAAGTAAACAGTCACGACCAACTTCCCATTACAAGACATACTCAGAAACAAAGATGCCATAGGCCGAATATCAAAATGGGTAGTAGAGCTTGGGGCTTTAAACCTGGACTTCAAGCCAAGAATGGCAATCAAATCACAGATATTACCCGACTTCATCACAGAATGCACAGAAATCACAGAAAAAGAACCCAAACCAATACGAGACCATTGAAAGATGTACTTTGATGGTTCTTTAAGGCTTGGAGGGGCAAGAGCAGGTGTGTTACTAATCTCTCCAGAAGGAAGACAATTAAAGTACGTACTACAAATATTATGGCAAGCAACAAACAATGAAGTAGAATACGAAGCACTCATACACAGATTAAAAGTAGCAACCACTCTGGGGATCAAAAGAGTACTCGTCTACGGAGATTCAGCAGTGGTAATCAACCAAGTAAACAAAGAATGGGATTGTACAAAAAACAACATGGATGCATACTATGCCGAAATAAGAAAATTCGAGAAGAACTTTGAAGGACTAGCAATCCATCATGTCCTAAGAGATTCAAATGTGGCAGCAGATATCCTGTCAAAATTGGGATCGGACAAAGCAAAGGTACCACCTGGAATATTCGTAGAAGAACTTGCAAAGCCATCAATCCAAGAAATTAGCAAACAAAAAGAAGACTCAATGGACATAGACAAGATAGAAGAACCAGACACTTCAAGACAGATCCTCAACATAAAAGTGATTGGAGACAACCATACATTGATTACAAAAGCGAAAACAAACTACCCGGAGACAAAACAGAAGCAACAAGGGTCGTAAGGAAAAGCAAAGCGTACATTCTCATAAAAGATAAACTATACAAGAGGGCAGCATCTTCTAGAGTATTATTGAAATGTGTATCAACACAAGAAGGAAAAGAGATATTAGAAGAAATCCACTCGGGATGCTATAGAAATCATGCGGCATCTAGAACACTAATCGGTAAAGCATTCAGAAGCGGATTCTATTGGCCAACAGTGCTCAAAGACGCAAAACAATTAGTCGAGACATGCAAAAACTGCCAAATGTTTGCAAGACAATCGCATGTTCCAGCACACAATCTAATTTGCATACCACCAGCCTAACCTTTCTCATGCTGGGGGTTAGATCAAGTCGGACCTCTCAAAAAAGCAAAAGGAGGATTTGAATACATATTCGTGGAAATAGATAAATTTATCAAATGGATTGAATACAAACCATTAGTCAAATACAACGTAGAAAAGGCAACAGAGTTCATACAATACATCATGCACAGATTTGGGATGCCCAACCAAATAATCATAGACCTTGGATCACCATTTACAGCAAAAGAATTCCAATATTGGGCGAAAGATTGCGGAATAGAGATAAATTATACATCAGTAGCTCACCCTCAAGCAAATGGACAAGTTGAAAGAGCCAATGAGCTATTATTACAAGGACTAAAACCAAGACTATATGAATACCTAAAAGATTATAGAGGAAAATGGATAGAAGAATTACCAAAAGTAGTATGGGGCCTAAGAACCCAAATCAGTAGAGCAACAGGATACTCACCGTTCTTCTTAGATAACGGATCAGAAGTTGTACTACCTGTCGACTTAATATGGCAGTCACCAAGAATAGAACAATACGAGGAGGGAGAAGCCGAAGAAACAAGACGGCTAGAGATTGACACAATTGAAGAAATAAGAGACAGTTTAGTAATACAAAACGCAAGATACCTACATGGCTTACGAAGACATTACGATAGAAACATGCATCCGAGAACATTAAAACCAGGAGACCTGGTACTATGACTGATTCAAAAGAAAGAAGGAAGACACAAACTACTCAGCCCATGGGAGGGCCCTTTTATCTTCAAGACAGCAATACAACCCGGAACTTATGAGCTAATGATAGAAGACGGAGTTCAATTAAGCAACACTTGGCATATCAGCCAACTCAAGAAATTCTACAACTGAAGATACAAAAAAGATACAAGACTTCAAGAACAAACGATCTACAAGTCAACCGTTTCGTGAGACGGCATGACAAGCCGACAGCTTTGCACCATGAGCGGCACTGTCTGACATCCTAAGTCAATTGCTTCATGAAGCAACATGACAAACCGACTGCTTTGTACCATGAGCGGCACAGTCTGATTCATATATATAAGTCTACCATTTCGAGAGATGGCATGACAAGCCGATAGCTTTGCACCATGAGCGGCACTGTCTGGCATTCTAAGTCAATTGATTCATGAAGCAACATGACAAACCGACTGCTTTGCACCATGAGCGGCACAGTTTGGTTCATATATATAAGTCAACCGTTTTGTGAGACGGCGTGACAAACAGCAAACTACTCGACATAATGAGAAGATCAGTCTACCTCGACGACGTCAAAGTCAAACACGGTGCAAAGGGGTACAACACATATAATCAACTGCTTGAAGAGTAGCTGTCGATGTTTTACCACCGATAGCCTACCATGGGGTTACCCGAGACAGTAGTTCATGCCTCGGCGAATAGTGAAACCTTGGTGGTTGGACACGCAGGGACACATGGTTTATACTGGTTCGGGTCCCCGACACAGTCGAGTAATAACCCTACGTCTAGTTGGGTCGTTTGTTATTGCTCTGATCGTAATACAAAGTGTTGTGTGTCACTCTACGTATTGGGTGTTACGTAGTATGTTCAGATGTGTTTTGGGTGATACGCTCATCAGCCCTTTATAGTCCAGGGACTGGCCAAGGGCTGTTCTAATCCTACTCTGTTACAACTTAGAGTCCTAAGCTACGCTTCGGTCTTTGTCATCGTTACCGAGTAGAATCCAGTTTCGCCGTGTTCGTCTTCCTTTGTGGGCCGAGTAAAGGAGGCCCAAAACTCAGGTAAGCCGGTATATGGGTACCCTATAGGATATCCCATCGACAAGCCCTCGAGCATCTCATGATTTTTCTTCAATATGCCAGGTTGCTTTGAAAGCAAACCGAGTTCTTTTTGAAGCAAAATCGCGAGATGATCTTCTGTGTTTTTGTCTTGTAGTATTTCTGCACATTTTGTTTCTGGACAAAATGTGCACTCATTGAGTGTAGCCCCCGAGCCTCTGGATACTTGGTACAAGTGTTTGGAGGATATGAGAAAAATGTCTTGTAAGGTAGGTATTTCCAGCCCCCGAGCCTTCTCTGAGTTCTTTTTATCAGAAAAGAGCTTGGTAGAAGGGTCTGAAATATCCTGTTCTTGTCTTCTTTTATTCATGGTAGGTATTGTGTCTTTATGGGTATGTAGAATCTTGCTTTTACTGTTTGCTTTGGTCTGCTTTTGTCTTTTTCTTGCTTTTCTTTCTCGTGACTCTTGGCTTTTGGCGGTCCTTCCTTGCTATATATTCTGTTGTGCTTGCACTGATATCTTGACCTTTAGGGTTCCATGATCATGCTGCTGAGTGCAACTGAGCAGCCCCCAGGCTTATGTCCGTCCTCTGATAGTTGAGTGGGTAGAAGAATTCTCTTGAATGGAGTTAGAGGTAGACTAGCTCCTCGGTTAGATTTTCCTAGGAAGTTTGGTGTAGCAGGTAGAAGAAGTCTTGTGATGTGGCTTCCATGTCTTCTCTATCTGTCTGCTGAACTCTGGGCTGTAACTGTTGCTGCTTCTGAGTTGATTGAAGTTGTATGCTCCATCTTCCTGGCCGTGCATGCTTGCACTGAACTCCTGCTGGAAAGGCTAGAGCTGGAGCTATCCCCCTTATTTGCTAGGAGTGGTTTTCTGCCTATCAACCAGAACTTTCCTCATGCTGTTCGGGAGTTCTGGGTTGTTTTATTCTGCTAGTTTTTTTTTACCAAGTGTTGGGTCTTCTTTGGTGGTAGACCTAATATAACCCTGGTTGTAGCCTTTGTAGCCTTTATATTTTGTCACTTGCGGTCTTTTATTGTAGATGAGGTTTATATTGGCCTTGTATTGGTAGCTCCTAGTTGTTGTATTTGTAAGATTACTGACCGAGTTGTTTTTAGTATCCACTGAGTGTTCTTGGTTGTATGATTGTCCTTGGAATATTCTTCTGGATATTCTATCTAGTATCTTGATGTACTGCTTTTATTGTAGCCATTTGTATCTCATCAATGTAGTCCTTGTAGAATCTTTTGCCTTTACTGCTCCCTTCATGTATTATTGCTGTTGTTGCCCGATCTTTATGGACCTGGTGTATGTGCACCCCTTGTTCCTCTATAAATAGATGTGGTATGGTTCCCTTGTCACATATCTTCTGCTTTCTCTTGTGAAAGACCTTTGTTGTATCATGGATATTGTGGTTGGCGAGCTTGACGAGCCTTTGGGCTTCTTTCTTCCCTTTCTTAGTTGTAATTTGGTGAATGGTGTAGATCTTGTGATAGAGACTAGTTGCAGGCTAGTTCTGTGGTGGTAGAATTCTATGGAAGGAGCCAAAGCAAATGGTGTAGGCCTTGTGATGGTATTGGTGTGTACTGTCATGGACCGTTCAGTCGTTTGTTTGTGTTTCCTTCCGGGTTGTTCTGGATTCGCTATCCTTGATGATGCCCGTCTTGGATGACTTCTTGGTTCTACTTCCTTCAGTTAGCAAGGATGCGCTTCCTCTCGTCTGAAATCAAGCGCTTCCGAGCTGCTTTTTCCTGCACGACAATTACCGGTTCTGGTTTGTGTAATTTTGACTCTACCATTCCCTTTTGTCATAGTACTTTTGTATCTGTTGAGGCATTGCATTCTGATGTAAAACCGGTTATGTGCTGATACTTCTCAATAAAGGGCTCTCACTGATCTGTTTATCCCACGTTCTGCCGAGTTGTTTTCGTCTCCGGCTAACTGATTCCTTGCCATGCTATATTCTGCAGGGTGTAAATGTTTAAGGTACTCAGCTGCGGCTGGCTTGATTTGATCATTGTTTTTTCTTTTTCCGATGCGTAGTTTTAGGAAGTGACGGTTTTGGTAACCGTTTCGCTATTTTCCGTAATTGCTGCTTCTGGGTAACGGTTATTTATGGGAACCAATCTCTTTATTTTAATCTTTATATAAGTTCCTTCGCCCTTTGTTACTGTGTCTTTCTCCAATTAATAGAAATTTCTGTTCTTTGTTTTGGCTTAACCTTCTTCTGTCGTTCTTCCTGGAGTAATTTTTGCAATGAAGGGTAAAGGGATTCCAAAATCTTCCATTCAGCAGGGTGATCTTGATCTCTTAGTTGCACAAGGACTTCTTCCAAGATCGGCCCTTTCTTCTTGCGAATTGCCTGGTGATCATCTGTCTTCGAGTCCATCTCCTGATCAATCTCTTCTTTTTGTTTCTTATGTCAGATCTGGACTTTGTTTTCCCCCGTCTGACTTCTTAATTCAGTTTTTTAATTTCTATGGTCTCTGACTTCACCATCTTGTTCCCAATGCTATCCTCTTCCTTTCCTACTTCGTTCATCTTTGTGAGGTTTTCATAGGAATTCCTCCTTGCCTCTTGTTCTTCCGCTACTTCTTTCGAGTCCGTTTTACTGGTAGGTCGAAGGTTCCTAGCTGTGGTTGCTGCATGATTCAATCTCGGCAGAGCCACAAGAATGCCTTTCCTTCCTTATCCTTATCTGATTCTGTTCATGATTGGACTGAGAAGTGATTTTATGTTTCTCAACCATTCTTTCCTAAGCCTTTTGATCTGTCTTCTCTTTCGGTATCTCTTCCTTGTTGGTCTAATAAGATTACTTCTTCTGAAAAGCGAACTCTTAAGCCTTTGATTGTTCATCTCAGTTTTTTGAAGTAATCTGGTTTGATTGGTAATGGTATAGTTGCTAGCTTCTTACGTCGCTGAATTCAGGCTTTGATGAAAAGGGATCATCTATGTTTTGAATATAGTGGTCCTTCTGATTCGTCTTGTCTTGTCCTTGAGCATGAACTTTCAGATGATGCTATTCTTGAGATGATGAATAGAGTATTAGGTAGTGTTGTTATTCTTCCTGTCACAATTCAGGAGTATAGTGCTGCCAATCCTCCACCTGATGTAAGCTTTTTTGCATCCTTGACCTGTTTTCTTTGTTTTGATATTTTTGATCTGATGTACTTTTACTTTGTAGGGTTTTGGTCATGACTTTGCTCTCGATGTTCCTGCTACTGATAATGGTGGAAATTTGGATGATAAAGATGATGATGATGATGATGATGATGATGATGATGATGATGATGATGATGATGATGATGATGATGATGATACTAATGCTGCTACTGGTTCTCGTGTTGCCTCTCCAAAGCGAGGACATTTGGATATAGCCATTAAGCCTCCTCGGCCAAAAAGGAGGCAGTCTGCCCATCAGGGTTCTTTGTCAGGTTATCTTTATGTTGAGTTCTTTTGTTTCTCTTGTTTGTCTTTTGTTTCTTGGTGAGTCGAGTTCTTTTGTCTCTCTTGTTTGTCTTTTGTCTCTTGATTTTTGTTTTCTGATTCGCAGATGGGTATTCAGCTCTTTTGACTGAAGATGAATTGGGTGATCCTTTGAGTCCTTCTGGGTAAGTCTTTTCCTTATTTTTTCCTTTTATGTACTTTTATTTTTATGATGTTGGCTGACGCTTGGTCCTTTAATGTAGTCGGATGTCTGCTGATGTTCCTTTTGCTTCTGCTATACCCTCTTCTTCTGTCTTACCATCTTTTGATGATGGTTTTGATTTTGCTATTCCCAAGTTATCTTTCTCTCACACTGTGGCTCAAATCAAGAAGTCTTCTAGGTACATTTCCTTGCTTTTTTTGGTGTTCACTGAGTTCTTTGTAAAGATTTGCGATATTTTTGATTGCAGCGTTCCTTTAGATGGCTCCTCTTCTTCTAAAGCTGTCATAGACTTGAAATTGTCTTCTCCAGGTAGATTTACTTTCTATCCTCTTTGGTTTTTTATATATATTTGTGTTGATTTCTTTGTTGTAGGTGATCTGGCTGCTCCCTGTGATACCAATATGACTGGGGTGTCTCTTGGGAAGTCACAAATTTCTCCCATGGTTGATTGTTGTGTTCCTTTGTCTGCTCGGTCTGAGTGGATTGGTAGATTGCTTTCAACCTGGGAATCTTTTTCTTCAGAATATGGCACGGAGCTCAAGGTGCTTTTGATGATCTTTGTTTCGTATTTCTGTTTTTCTCGTTGCTTTTCCCTTATCTTTAGTTTTGTCAGCAGACTTTCCATCAGGATCAGGATGTTCTATTTGGTCCTCAAGAAGAGAGGTCGGCTAACCTTATTCAAGGTAGCCTTGGTAGAGCTGAGGCCGAGTTGTCTCGTGTAAAGGCTGAATTGGTTCGAGTGAAAGAATTGCAGGAGTCTGCTGCTACTCGAGCTTCTAATGAAATTGCTGATCTAAAGTCTCAACTTGCTAGTATCATTTGTTCTTTTACTTGTTTTGATTTTTCCAGGTTGCTTTGGTTTATTTGTTTGATATTTGTCAGATGCCAAACGTCAACGTGAAGCTTAGAAAAGAGATCGGGAGGTGATGACCGAGACTCTCCGGTCTTCTGAAAATAAGGCTGAGCATGTAAGTGAATCTGCTGATAGTACTTTAAAAAAGGCTCAAGATTTGCTGGCTGAAGCTCAGTTGATTCGGGCTGGTACTTTGTCTAGGCTTTACAATCGGTTCAGACTTTGCAAGGGAAGTTGAATTCTGCCCGAGCACAACTTAGGTCTCTGCTTGAGGATGTTAAGCCCATTATTGATGTTGTTTGCCATCCTGGAGATGATAGTGCTGGTGTGGATAGTATAATCCTGTTGTTATCTTCACGATTTCATGAGTTTGTGCAGAGTGGGTTCATACTATGTATTAGCAATGTTGCTTCCTTTGTTCGAGCTCTTGCTCCTGAGGTTCCTTTGAACCGAATCCTTGAAGATCCAATGGACGCCGATCTCTTGGCGAGGTGGGACGAGTCAAAACCTGAGGTTGAAGATCTTTGTAGTGAGATACTCAGTCAGATGAAAGTGTTGCCCCCTTCTTCTTAATAAGAACATTTGTTTGTCTTTGAGTAATAATCTTGTAATATGCTCTGGATGATATTTTTGCTTTATATATTATCAGGCTTTGTCCTGATATTGTGATGCCTTTGTCTTGCTTTGTCTATAAGTTGCCTTCTGGTCGACTTGCTTGTTGTTTTGATGGGTACTTTATTTTCTAGATCTTGTGAGCTATTGTCGAGTTCTTCTATTTGATGTTTGTAGTATTGTGCCTTTATATTAGGCTTTGTAGACTCATCCGTATTCCTTGAGTTCTTTTTGATAGGTATCATCAGTCTTCGTGTCTTGACATTTATATTAAAAATGTTGTTGCTTGTGCCTCTAAGTTAGTCTTTGTAGACTTGTTTGTATTCTCCGAGTTCGTTTTGAGTAGTATTATCAACCTTTGTGTCTTGATGACTATACTGAAAGTATAGCTCATAGAATGTATTATGCTTCTGAGTCTAGGCTTTGTAGATCTTCATCTTTTAATGACCTCCGAGTTATTTCAGGGTAATACTTTTGTCTTTATCGAGTAGTTTTCAATGTTTGGAATAACGAATGCCACTTCTTGATGTAATAATACTCAGCTTGCAGTCTTTGTTGTGCCGAGTTAGTGCTACTTTTCTAGCAGTTGATGTGTTGTCACTTTGTACAAGTGATTAACTTAGATGTCGTCGAGGTAGGCTGATCTTTGTTATTGCGCCGAGTTGTTTGATATTTGTCATGCCGCCTCACGAAATGGTTGACTTGTAGATATATGAACCAGACTGTGCCGCTCATAGCGTAAAGCAGTCGGTTTGTCAAGTTGTCTCACGAAACAACTGACTTAAAATGCTAGATAGTGCCGCTCTTGGTGCAAAGCTGTCAGCTTGTCATGCCTCCTCACGAAACGGTAGACTTATATATATGAACCAGACTGTGCCGCTCTTGGTGCAAAGCAGTTGGTTTTTCAAGTTGCCTCACAAAACAACTGACTTAAAAATGCTAGACAGTGCCGCTCATGGTGCAAAGCTGTCAGCTTGTCATGCTTCCTCACGAAACGGTAGACTTTTATATATATATGAACCAGACTATGCCGCTCATGGTGCAAAGCAGTCGGTTTGTCAAGTTGCCTCACGAGACAACTGACTTAAAATGCCGGACAGTGCCTCTCATTATGCAAAACTGTCGGTTTGTCATGCCGTCTAACAAAAATGGTTGACTTGTAGACCATTTGTTCTTGATGTCTCGTGTCTTAAGTCTTTAGTTGTAAAATTTCTTGAGTTGGCTGATATGTCAAGTGTTGCTTAGCTGAATTCCATCTTCTATCATTAGCTCGTAAGTTCCGGGTTGTATTGCTGTCTTGATGATAAAAGGAGCCTCCCATGGGCTGAGTAGCTTATGTCTTCCTTCTTTCTTTTGAATTAGCCGTAGTATCAGATCTTCTGGCTTTAGTGTTCTTGGATGCATATTTCTGTCGTAATGTCTTCGTAAACCTTGTAGGTATCTTGCATTTTGTATTACTGAGTTGTTTCTTATTTCTTCTATCGTGTCAATTTCTAGCCGTCTTGTTTCTTCTGCTTCTCCTTCGTTGTATTGCTCAATTCTTGGTGATTGCCATATTAAGTCAACCGGTAATACAACTTCTGACCCGTATACCAGGAAGAAAGGTGAATATCATGTTGCTCTGCTGATTTGAGTTCTTAAACTCCATACCACTTTTGGTAATTCTTCTATCCATTTACCTCTGTAGTATTTTAGGTCTTCATATAGTCTTGGTTTTAGGCCTTGTAATAATAGCCCATTGGCTCTTTCAACTTGTCTGTTTGCTTGGGGGTGAGCTACTGATGCATAGTTTATTTCTATTCCGCAATCTCTTGCCTAATATTGGAATTCCTTTGCTGTGAATGGTGATCCAAGATCTGTAATAATTCTGTTGGGCATCCCGAATCTGTGCATGATAACTTGTATGAACTCTGTTGCTTTTTCCGCGCTGTATTTGACTAGTGGTTTATATTTGATCCATTTGGTGAATTTGTCTACTGCCACGAATATGTATTCAAATCCTCCTTTTTCCTTTTTGAGAGGTCCAACTTGATCTAGCCCCCAACATGAGAAAGGCCAGGCTGGCGGTATGCAGATTAGATTGTGTGTTGGAACATGTGATTGTCTTGCAAATATTTGGCAATTTTTGCATGTCTTGACTAATTGTTCTGCGTCCTTGAGTGTTGTTGGCCAATAGAATCCACTTCTAAATGCTTTGCCGATTAGTGTTCTAGATCCTGCATGATTTCCGCAGCATCCCGAGTGGATTTCCTCTAATATCTCTTTTCCTTCTTGCATAGATATGCATTTCAATAGTACTCCAGAGGATGCTGCTCTCTTGTATAACTTATCTTTTATGAGCATATGCTTTGCTTTTCCTTATAACTCTTGTTGCTTCCGCTTTATCTCCGGGTAGTTTGTTTTCGCTTTTATAATCGATGTATAGTTGTCTCCAATCGCCCTCTATGTTGAGGATCTCTCTCGAGATGTCGGGTTCTTTTATCTTGTCTATGTCCATTGGATCTTCTTTTTGTTTACTGATTTCTTGGATTGATGGTTTTGCGAGTTCTTCTATGAATATCCCAGGTGGTACCTTTGCTCTGTCTGATCCCAATTTAGATAAGATATCTGCTGCCACATTTGAGTCTCTTAAGACGTGATGGATTTCTAGTCCCTCGAAGTTTTTCTCGAGTTTTCTTACTTCTGCATAGTATGCATCCATGTTGTTTTTTGTGCAATCCCACTCTTTGTTTACTTGATGGATTACTACTGTTGAATCTCCATATGCGAGGACTCTTTTGATTCCCAGAGTAGTTGCTACTTTTAATCCGTGTATGAGCGCTTCGTATTCTGCTTCATTATTTGTTGGTTGCCATAGTATCTGTAGCATGTATTTTAATTGTCTTCCTTCTGGGGAAATCAGTAGTACACCTGCTCCTGCCCCTCCAAGCTTCAGAGAACCATCAAAGTACATTTTCTAGTGGTCCCGTATTAGCTCGGGTTCTTTTTGTGCAATTTCTGTCCATTCTGCGATGAAGTCGGATAATATCTGCGACTTGATTGCTGTTCTTGGTTTGAAGTCTATATTTAGAGATCCGAGTTCTACTGCCCATTTTGATATTCAGCATGTGGCATCTTTGTTTCTGAATATGTCTTGTAATGGAAAGTTTTCTGCTTCATTATTTGTTGGTTGCCATAGTATCTGTAGCATGTATTTTAATTGTCTTCCTTCTGGGGAAATCAGTAGTACACCTGCTCCTGCCCCTCCAAGCTTCAGAGAACCATCAAAGTACATTTTCTAGTGGTCCCGTATTAGCTCGGGTTCTTTTTATGCAATTTCTGTCCATTCTCTGCGATGAAGTCGGATAATATCTGCGACTTGATTGCTGTCCTTGGTTTGAAGTCTATATTTAGAGATCCGAGTTCTACTGCTCATTTTGATATTCAGCCTGTGGCATCTTTGTTTCTGAGTATGTCTTGTAATGGAAAGTTGGTTGCTACTGTTAGTTTGTGCTCGTGGAAATAATGCCTCAGTTTCCTTGATGATATGAGTACTGCATATAGTAGTTTCTGTACGTGTGGGTATCTAACTTTCGATTCTGTGAGTACTTCGCTGATGTAATATACTAGTCTTTGTACTTTGTAGCTGCGTCCGGGTTCTTCTCTTTCCATGATGATTGCTGCACTTACTATGTTTTTTGTTGTCGTGATATATAGCATCATATCTTCCTTATTTCTTGGTGGTGTCATTACTGGAGATGATGATAAGTATTCTTTTCGCTTAATGAAGGATTGATTTGCTTCTTCAGTCCATTCGAAGTTCTCTTTTCTTTTTAGGAGTTTGAAGAAGGGTAGTCCTTTTTCTCCCAATTTTGATATGAATCTATTGAGAGCTGCCATATAACCTGTTAGCTTTTGTATGTCCTTGACCTTTTTGGGTGGCTTCATATCCATTATTGCTTTGATTTGTTTTGTGCTAGCTTCAATCCCTCTATTGCTAACTAAGAAACCGAGTAGTTGTCCTGATGGTACACCAAAAATGCATTTTGTGGGATTGAGTTTCCACTTCCATGCTTTCAGATTCTTAAAGGTCTCTTCTAGATCTTTCAATAGTGATTTTGGTTCCTTTGTTTTGACTACTACGTCATCAATGTAGGCCTCGGCGTTTCTTCCGATTTGATCTCCAAGGCAGGTTTGTATTGCTCTTTGATATGTTGCTCCTACGTTTTTTAGTCCAAACGGCATTGACTTGTAGGAATATGCCCTGAAGGGTGTTATAAAAGAAGTTTTGCTTTGATCTTCCTCTTTCAGTGATATTTGATGGTATCCCGAGTGGCAGTCGAGGAAAGATAGCAGTGATGATCCCGCTGTTGAGTCTATGACTTGGTCAATTCTTGGTGGTCCATATGGGCCTTTCGAGCAATGTTTGTTAAGATCTGTGTAATCCACACACATACGTCATTCTTTCGAGTTCTTTTTCTCCACCAATACTGGGTTGGCTAACCAGTCCGGGTTGATTATTTCCCTGATGAACCCTGCTGCCAGTAGTTTTGTAATTTCCTTTTAATTGCTGCCTTCCTTTCTGGTGCAAATCTGCGTAGCTTCTGTTTTACTGGTCTCGATCCTTTGTTTGTATCAATTTTGTGCTCAGCCAACTCCTTTGGGACTCCTGGCATATCTGCTGGTTTCCATGGAAATATGTCTTTGTTATCCCTTAGAAAGTTGGTGAGCGCGAGTTCCTATTTGGGATCCAGGTTTGCACTGATTATTGCTGTCGTCTCTGAATCTCCCGTTAGTAGGTCGATTGTCTTTGTGGCTGCTTCTTTTGGAGGTGTAAAGATGCTTGGCTTCTTTGCCGGTATTTGGATTTCGCCCGGGTTCATTCTCTCCACCTTCTTCACAATGTCTTCTTTTTCTTTGTAATCTTGTAACCTTTCTGATATTTGTATGGCTTGTATGTCACAGTCGTATGCCTTCTTTAGATCTCCTTTTAGTGAAAGGACTCCTTTTGTTGTCGGCATCTTGAGCAGTAGATATGGGTAATGGGGTATTGCCATGTATCTTGTGAGTGCTGGTCTTCCAAGGATTGCATGATAACATGATTCAAAGTCAGCTACTTCGAACTTGATGAACTTAGTTCGATATTTGTCGGGTGTTCCAAAAGTGACTGGTAAGGTGATTTGTCCCAATGGTATAGAATCTTTTCCGGGTACTATCCCATAGAAAGGAATACTTGTCGGTGTGATCATGCCTTCATAGTCCAAATTCATCTTCCTCAGGGTGTCTGTGAATATTATGTTTAGTCCTGCTCCTCCATCAATGAGTACTTTGGATACTGCTACCCCTGCTATTATTGGTCCCATCACTAGGGGATAGTAGCCAGCATTTACTGCACTTGTCCATTGATCTTCTCTTGTAAATTGGATTGGGTATTCTGACCAATCTAGATATTTTGGGGTAGCTGGTTCTGCCGCCATAATGGTTCTATGTGCTAGCTTTTTTGTCTCTTGTTTCTTGCGTATGATGCTCCAGAGAAGATTACTGCTATTTGTCGTTGAGGTTCTTGATAATTCCCCTCTGCTTTCTTTGTATCCTTCCCGGATTCATTTGTTCTCTATTCTACTTGATTGATCTTGGTTTCAGTTTGCCATTGGAAAGTATAAGGCTTTGATGTCATTGTTTCCTCTTGCGAGTTCAATGGATTGAGAATGTACTCTTATCCATTGTTTGGGTTCCACTTTTCCATTGTACTTGGAGTGATTTGCCGACTTGAATTTTTGTGGTAATTTCAACGTCTGCAGTCTTCCTGCAAAGCATGAGAATCTGTCATACTGTTATGTTTTGTTGTAGTCTGCTGACCAATCTCTTCTGTAATAATCCCTGTCCCCTCTGTATTCGGATTCAATCTAGGTTGTTTTGTTTTATCAATCCGAGATGTTGTTCCTGCCTTTCCAGTGGTTGTGGTATCTCTGATTTTCCTAATCTTTGAAATATTGACTTCTTGAGGGGTTGTTCCTCTTGTTTTTCTCCTTGTCCTTCTTGAGGTGTGTTGTCGTTGGGTTGTTTGTTGGGGTCTCCGTCTTCTTTTGTTGGTTCGTCTATGATTCTTTCCTCTTTAGTGAGGATGTTTAGTTCTTTTGTCAATTGTTCAATTCTTTCCGCCTTGAGGTGTGTTGTCGTTGGGTTGTTTGTTGTGTTTTTCATGGATTCTCTTTCCGCCTTCTTCTTGTTGTATTCTGTCAACTCTGCTTTGTATCTGTTCTAGATTTGTTTTTTCTGAGCAACTCGATTTCTTCTTCCTGCCCTAGCCTTGTTCTTTTTCAGCCTTGCAGCTTTGTGTTCGTTGGTTTCATGGTCGTCACCTTCCTCATCGTCCAAGATATCTCCTTCTGATTCATCTGATGATTTTAAGTCGGGTATTTGTGGAGGCTCTAAATAAGATTACAGTTCTGCCATGTATATAGTATGCAATCTCTGAGTTCTTTTCGTTTGTTGGCTTCTTTTTCTTGTCTTGCATGATAATTCTCGGTAGAGTCCGAGTTCTTTTCCTACTTGAAACGGTAGTTCCGTATCCTGGTCTTCCATCCTTGGGGATTGGTTTGGCCAGTGCACGATACATCCTTCTGGAGTTGTTGACATAATCATTCCCTCTTGGGCGCCTTTCAGGGTTATGCTTCTCGTCATCTTCTTCTGGGTAAAATCCCCATATGTAGATGCTGAATTGTGTAGCCCGTATAAACCCGAGTACTTGATTGCTTCTGAGTTGTTTCCTTTTTTAACTGAGGCTCGGTCGCTTATTCCGACTTGACTTGCGTTGAGTACTCCTGTGTTATCCTCGGAATTGGCCTACGGTGATGTCTCCTTTTCTGAGTCGGTTTCGTATCCATCTTCATCTGCTGGTCTGGTCGGTTTCAAAATTGTGAGATTTTGGATCTTTTGATTCAGTTCTTGAAGATCTTGATCAACTCCTTCTTCTCGGAGTCAGCTTTGAATCTCTCCATCATCATTGATCTTGTAGATACATGATCCGAAGAAAAATGTTGATTCTGTCGATTTCGTCATCTTGAGGTCGTGGTCCACCAAGCTTTCGAGAAAAAAATTCGTCGAAAGCCCCCACCTGGCGCGCCAGCTGTCGATGTTTTACCACCGATAGCCTGCAACGTGGTTACCCGAGACAGTAGTTCGTGCCTCAGTGAATAGTGAAACCTTGGTGGTTGGACACGCAGGGACACACGGTTTATACTAGTTCGGGTCCCCGACATAGTCTAGTAATAACCCTACGACCAGTTGGGTCGTTTGCTATTGCTCTGATCATAATACAAAGTGTTGTGTGTCGTTCTACATATCGGGTGTTACGTAGTATGTTCAGATGTGTTTTGGGTGATACCCTCACCAGCCCTTTATAGTCCAGGGACTGGCCAAGGGCTGTTCTAATCCTACTCGGTTACAACTTAGAGTCCTAAGCTACGGTTCAGTCTTTGTCGTCGTTACCGAGTAGAATCCGGTTTCGCCGTGTTTGTCTTCCTTCGTGGGCCGAGTAAAAGAGGCCCAAAACTCAGGTAAGCCGGTCTATGGGTACCCTATAGGATATCCCATCGACAGCAGCACAATTCGGCGCAACAGCAACTACAGGCCAAACGCTATCACATCATAAAGAGACACTGACTACTCCAATTTTAACAACCACTTGGCGAAATCAACAGTACTACCCCGAAACAACTCGGAGGTCATTACACAAGAGAAAAATATGATGCAAAGATGAAGCTTAACTCAGAGGCATAAAGATATTAAGGCATTGTATGAGCAACAATATTTTCAGTATAGTCATCAAGACATGAAGACCGATAATACTAATCATAAAGAACTTGGGGAATACAGACGAATCTGCAAAAGCCTAATATAGAGGCACAATTCTACAAAATATCAGTCAGAAGAACTCGACATGCCTCACAAGATCTAGAAAGAAAAGTATTCATTAAGAGTGACAAGTAAGTCGATCAGAAGGCAACCTACGCGACATCTGCAGACAAAACAATTACATATCTCAAAGCCAAGAGATCATAATATCAGGAAGAAACCCGATGATACATTAAGAGCAAAAGTATCATCTAGAGTATATTACAAAACCATCATTCAAGGACAAATAAATGTTCATTATCAAGGAGAAGGGGGCAACACTTTCATCTGGCCAAGTATCTCACTACAAAGCCTCTCAACTTCAGCCTTCGATTGCTCCCACTTAGTCAAAAGCTCAGCCTCCATAGGATCTTCCAGAATCCGATTCAGGTGAACTTCGGGAGCAAGGGCCCGGACAAAAGAAACAACATTATTAATGCAACATTCAAACCCACTCTTTACGAACTCACGGAATAGTAAAGACAACACTAGGATTATACTATCCAGACCAGCACTGTCATCTCCAGGACGACACACAGCAGCAATAATAGGCCTCACAGCCTCAAGTAAATGCCTAAGTTGCTCTCGAGCAGAATTCAACTTTCCTTGCAAAACCTGAACCAATTGTAAAGACTGGACAAGATCACGATCAGCACCAAACTTGAGCTTCAGCTAGCAAATCTTGGGCCTTTTTTAAAGTACCATCAGCAGATTCACTTACATGCTCGGCCTTATTTTCAGAAGACCGGAGAGTCTCAGTCATTACCTCCCGATCTTTTCTCCAAACCTCACATTGGCGTTCAGCTTCTGACAAATATCAAACAAATAAATAGGGGAATATGACAAAATCAGAGGCAAAAAGTGCAAAGCAAATGATACTAGCAAGTCGGGAATTCAGATCAACAATCTCATTAAAAGCTCGGGTAGCAGCAGACTCCTGCATCTCTTTTACTTGAACTAACTCAGCTTCAACACGAGACAACTCGGCTTCAGCCTTTCTAAGGCTACTCTGAATAAGGTTAGCTGACCTCTCTTCTTGAGGACCAAACAAAACATCTTGATCCTGATGAAAAGTCTGTTGACAAGAACTAAGATAAAGAGAAAATAATAAGAAAACAAAGATACGAAACAAAGATTATCAAAAATACCTTGAGTTCCGAGCCATATTCTGAAGAGAAAGATTCCCAAGTTGAAAGCAGCCTACCAATTCATTCAGACCAGACAGACAAAGGAACAAAATGATCAGCCGCAGAAAGAACTCGGGTAACAGATGGGGAAGTTACGAAGGGCCTCCCAAGAGACACTTCAGTTGCCAAATCGGCACCACTAGGGACCGCCGAAACACTAACAACAAAAAGCTCAACATAGGGATACATAAAAAGATAAGACCAGGAAAGATAGAAAATATACTAACCTTCGGAAGACGGCTTCAAATCTATAACGCCTTGGAAGAAGTGGAGTTATCTAAAGAAGCACTGCAATCAAAACATCACGAATTTTTTTACAAGGAACTCAACAAAAATAAAAAAGAGAGGCCACAGAAAGAAAATGTACCTAGAAGACTTCTTCATTTGAGCCACAGTCTGAGAGAAGGATAACTTTGGAATAGCAAAATCAAAACCACCATCAAAAGATGGTAACAAAGATAAAAGCACATAAAAGGGGAAAAGAAGAAAAAGACTAACCCAGAAAGACTTAAAGGGTCACCCGATTCGTCTTCAGTCGAAAGAGCCGAATGCCCATCTACAAATCAGAAAACAAAAATCAAGAGACAAAAGACAGACAGGAGAAACAAAAAAGAACTCGGCATAAAGATAACCTGACAAAGAACTTTGACGGGAAGACCGCCGCCTTTTTGGCCGAGGAGGCCTAATGGCTGCATCTAAATGTCCTCGCTTTGGAGAGATGGCATGAGAACCAGTGGCAGCATCAATATCATCATCATCAACAACTTCATCATCCAAAATTCCACCATCACCTGCAGCAGACACAACGAGAGCAAAGTTAGGACCATAACCCTACAAAGCAAAAATACATCAGATCAAAAATATCAAAACAAAGAAAACAGGTCAAGGATGCAAAAAAGCTTACATCAGGTGGAGGATGGTAGCACTATACTCTTGAATCGCGATAGGAAGAATAACAACACTACCCAATACTCTATTCATCATCTCAAGAACAGCATCATCCGAAAGTTCAGTCTCAAGGATAAGGCGAGTCGAATCAGAAGGACCACTATACTCAAAACCTAGATGATCCCTTTTCATCAAGGGCTGAACTCGGCGACGCAAGAAGCTAGCAACAATACCATTGCCTATCAAACCGGATTTCTTCAAAAAACTAAGATGATCAATCAAAGGCTTAAGAGTTCGCTTCTTAGAAGAGGAGATTTTATTAGACCAACAAGGAAGAGAAACTAGGAGAGAAGACAAATCAAAAGGCCTAGGAAAAGATGGTTGAGAAACATAAAACCACTTTTCAGCCCAATCACGAACAGAATCAGATAGGGACAAAGAAGGAAATGCATTTTTATGACCCTGCCTAGATTGAATCATACAGAAGCCACAACTAGGAACCTTCGACCTACCAGTAAGACGAACCCAAAAGAAATATCGAAAGAACAAAAGACAAGGAGGAATTCCTATGAAAGCCTCACAAAGATGTACGAAGCAGGAAAGGAAGAGGATAGCATTAGGAACAAGATGGTGAAGTTGGAGATCATAGAAATCAAGGAACTGAATTAAGAAGTCAGATGGTGGAAAACAAAATCTAGATCTGACGTAAGAAACAAAAAGAAAAGATTGATCAGGAGATGGATTTGGGGACGATTGATCACCAGGCAATTCACATGTAGAAAAAGCCGATCTTGAAAGAAGACCTTATGCAACTAGGAGATCAAGGTCATCTTGCTGAACGGAATACTTCGAAATCCCTTTGCCCTTCATTGCAAAATTACCCCGAGAAGAATGATAGAAGAAGGTTAAGCCAAAAACAAAGGAAAGAAATTTCCCGTTAGTCGAAGAAAGACACAGTAACAAAGGGCGAAGGAACTTATATAAGGATAAAACAAAGAGATTGGTTCCCATAAATAGTTGTTACCTAGAAGCGGTAATTATGGAAAAATAGCGGAATAGTTACCAAAACAATCGCTCCCTAAAATTGCGCAAGGAAAAAACAACGGTCAGATTAGGCCAACTACAGTCGAGTGCCATAAACAATCACACCCTGTAGAGTACAACATGACAAAGAAGCAGCTAGTCGGAAATGAAAACAACTCGGTAGGACAGGAGATACACAGATTAAAGAGAGTCCTTTATTGAGAAATATCACAACCAAATTACATCATAATACAGTACCTCAACAGATACAAAAGTACCTCGATAAGCGGGGAATAGTAGAATCAGAAGTAAAGATTACCCAAACCAGAACCGGTAATTGTTGTGCAGGAAAAAGCAGCTCGGAAATACTTGATTTCAGATGAGAGGAAGCACATCCTTGCTAACTGAAGGGAGTAGAACCAAGAAATCGTCCAAGACGAGCGTCATCAAGGGCAGCGAATCCAGAACAACCCGGAAGGAAGCACAAACAAACGACTGAAGGGTCCATGACAGTATACACCAATACCATCACAAGGCCTACACCATTTGCTTCGGTTCCTTCCATAGAATTCTACTACCTCAAAACTAGCCTGCAACTAGTTTCTATCACAAGACCTACACCATTCACTATAGTACAACCCAAAAAAGAAAGAAAGAAGCCCGGGGGCTCGTCAAGCTCGCCAACTACAATATCCATGATACAGCAAGCCCAAAAATAAGGACCTTTACAAGGGAAAGCAGAAGATATGTGACAATGAAACCATACTACAGCTATTTATAGAAGAATAATGGGCGCACATACACCAAGTCCATGAAGAAAAGATGACAGCAGCAATAGCACGTAAAAGAAGGCAGTAAAGGCAAAAGATTCTACAAGGACTGCATTGATGAGATGCAAACGGCTACAATAAATGCAGTACATCAGAGTACTATACAGAATATCTAGAAGAATATTCCAAGGACAATCATACAACTAGTAACACTCAATGGATGCCAAAAACAACTCGGTCAGTAATCTTACAAATACAACAACCAGGAGCTACCAATACAAGGCCAATATAAACCTCATCTACAACAAAAGACCACAAGTGATAAAATACAAAGGCCAAAACCAAGGACAGATTAGGTCTACCACCAAAGAAGACCCAGCACTTGGTGAAAACCTTGCAGAGTAAAACAACCCAGAACTCCCGCACATCATGAGGAAAGTTCTGGTTCATAGGCAAAAAGCCACTCCCAACAAATATGATTGGAGCTCCAACTCTAGCCTTTCCAGCAGGAGCTCGGTGCAAGCATGCACGACTATGAAGAGGGAGCGCACCACTTCAACCAACTCAGGAGCGGCAACGGTTACAGCCCGGAATTCAGTAAACAGATAGAGAAGGCATGGAAGCCACATCACAAGACTTCTTCTACCTACTACAACAAACTTCCTAGGAAAATCTAACCGATTTAGTCTACCTCTAACTACTTTCACAAGAATTCTTCTACCCGCTCAATTATCAAAAGACAAAGAAAAGCCCAGGGGCTGCTCAGTTTCACTTAACAGCATGACCGTCAAAAAGGGAAAATATATCTCTCAATCTCAAATGTCAGTGCAACACACAATCAAATACCATAGAATTTATAGAAAGAAAGGAGCACCAGAAGCCAAAAGACAAAGGTCACGAGAAGCAAGAAAACTACAAAAGTACAAAAGTTGACCAAAGAAAACAATGAAAGCAAGATTCTACACACTCGTGAAAATACAATACCAACCCATGAGCAAAATCAGACAAAAGCAAAGTATTTTAGACCCTTCTGCCGAGCTCTTTTCGCTAAAAAGAACTCGGAGACGGCTCGGGGCTAGAAATACATAGCACACAAAGTTTCTTCTCGGATCCTCCGAATACTTGTACCAAGTAATCGGAGGCTCGGAGGCTACACTTAATGAGTGCACCTTTTTGTCCAAAAACAAAAGGTGCTGGAAGATCACAAAATGAAGACACAGAAGATCATCCCATGATTTTGCTTTAAAAAGAACTCAGCCTACTTTCAAGTTAACCCGACATGTTGAAGAAAAATCATGAGATGCTCGGGGGCTTGTCGATGGGATATCCTATAGGGTACCCATAGACCGGCTTACCGGAGCCTTGGGCCATCTTCACTCGACCCACGGAGGGAGGCAAGCAAACAAAACCGAATTCTACTCGGTAACAACAACAAGACTGAAGCATAGCTTAGGACTCTAAGTTTATAACCGAGTAGGATTAGAAGCAACCCTCGGCCATATTCTAGACTATAAAGGGTTGGTGAGGGTATCACCCAAAAAAACATCTGAACATACCACGCAACACCCCATACGTAGAGCGACGCACAACACCTTATATTACATGATCAGAGCAATAACAAGCAACCTAACTGGACGTAGGGTTATTACTCGACTATGTCGAGGGCCTGAACCAGTATAAACCGTGTGTCCCTGCGTGTCCAACCACCAAGATTTCACTATTCTCCGAGGCACGAACAACTGTCTCGGGTAACCCCATGGCAGGCTATCGGTGGTAAAACATCGACACGGTTGTATTGTGTAACTCGTGCAAGCTCGGTATGAGCTAGTTATCAGTTTGAATCTATTGTTCATGGGGCTGCATTGCTTCAATCTCACATGAATTGTGGCTTCAAGCTAGTTATCGGCTCTATTAGATTGGCGATCTAATAGATTCATTAAGTTATTGATGTTGTTTGTTATGTTTTGTTTAATCTATTGCTACAATATCATGCCTAATCTCATCTGATGGATTGGTCTGCGTTTTATTTTCTATCTAGATCTATTGCCTCCGTTGCATTTATCTTTACACCTAGAGAAGCGATAGATCTAAGATCATATCGGCTAATCCATTAGTTGTGATTGTCACACGTTGCAGGTTCGAGACATGTATTCGGTTATTAGATTGGTTTGAGTATGGTTGGATCTAGCTCAACATACATGGTATGGTTGCATCTATCGGACCCCACTACCATGTGTGTTGGGTTATATCTGTCCAGACCTAGATCCGTCCGAGGTTGGATGCATGGATCTTGTTCAAGCTTCATGGATCCCATATCGGCTAACGTAGTCGATCTAGTTATGCTTCAATCATATGATACGTGTACTTTGTCGTTGCAATCTATTAGATCTATTAAATATATTGTACATGGCTTGGCTGCATGGAAACACCACAATGCTAGTAAATCGGTTAGGTTATCGGGTTAATTGTCATCATGGTTGCATGGGAACACACCTCTGTTGATGGTTAATCTTTATCTGGTATGCTTGGTAGATTTGGTAGTTTGATTACGATAATGTTAAATGTATCGCATCTTTATCTTATTCTCATTATATGATCGGCTAATCGTGTACCTTATGCTTAATATCCTGTGATAGCCGTTTGTATACCATCATTATGTTTTACACAGTCCGGAGTTGACTCTTTAGTCAGTCTCCTATATTCATCGGCTATATCAGAGTCGCACACTCATGGAACTGTCTAGCAACAACTGGCAGGTTCCATAATTTGACGTTTCATCTCCTTATCAATTGCAGGTCAAATTGACTGGCACGCCTAGAATCGATCATCGAAGTGGCCTAAGCTGCTTAAGAGGTTTAGGAGATCAAGCTCCGCTGCTGCACAGTCTCTGCAGGCCTTACGCAGTGCTGACGCCAAAAGCCCCATTTTTGGCCTCAACAAGTTGTATATCAAGTTTTAACACATTTCCTCCATCTCATCCACACACATCTCACCACACACACTCTCACACTCTCTAGGCGACAAGGACAACTCCCTCTTGTCCTTGTCTCAGCGGCTCACAGCCGGATCCTACAAAACCCAGGGGAAGAAGAGAAAGGACTCATCTCTCTAAAATAAGCAATGCGTAGGTCATGAGTAGTCCATATCCGGGGACACGGCTATACGTATGGATCGATCAACTCTGCAGAGTGTGTACACCTGTACCCACAAGATCGCCATCATCGACATTGTACAACGCCTAGGCCGACAACGGGCTATCTCTCGACTCGGAACGACACCACCCTGCCACTCAGCCCTAGGGCTCCCCGGCGCATCGGCAAACTAAGACTGGGAGACGTAGCGCCTGGCCACTGTGGTACTACGCATCTAGGATGGTACGGCCACACACCGGCACCACCCACCCTATCACCTAACAACCTGGCAGTAATGGCATTGCCCGAACCGATCGACATCCGCATCCTGCCCAAACAGGGACGAGTGGTGTGCACGAATAAACCTCATGGTCCTGATTCACTTGCTATTCCAGATCCTAGGTGGGATCAGACAGACCATCTCTACAACAAGGTTCCACACCCCATGCCATCACAGCACCTCCATCCCGGGGCTCGCCACGGGATCTCCTCAGAACACATGTACCGCCACAGGTACCTCTCGTGGGGATGCCCAGGTCGCACCCCTAGCAAGACTCGTCCCACAGACTCGTCGTAGGACCTGTCAAATCGACTCAACCCTCACCACACGCCCAAGACACACGCCAAGATCTCCCGAGTTGTTATCATATAATGGCACACCGTTCCTAGTCCACGCACAAGCAAGTCCTCTAATCAGCATCAAAAGTAATAAGCATGAATAGAAGCATGTGACATGGTAATATAAGCGGTGTGTAGCCTATCAGCGGGTATGCAGGGGTGAGGTTGCGACAAGGCATCGGCTTAACAAGCAAACTACCATGCAACCTAACAGCTCATTTGCAGAAAGTAAAGCACTAGCAATCTACTCACAATTTTGATTGGCATGCCTAATAGGAGCTACGATGGTGGGTGGGACGTGGCACCTGTCCAGTCGTCACCGGCGTCCTCTGTGTAGTCTGAGTCCTCCTCCTCAGCGGTCGGCTCCTCCGGGTCTATATCGGAACAAGATCCACGACTTAGACAAAATCTACGGATAATCACAAAGAAGCAAAAGAGATCAAAAAAGATCCAAAGTCACTAAAACATAGGCCTATGACGTAGGGATTGTTTTTAGAAAAATTTGGACACTAAGTTCACATTTTTCTGAAAACCTATGAATTTTTCCAAGACTTAAATCAATTTTTAAAGGAGAGAGGGTGGGAAACAGGACTGGGCCGGTTGGCTGGCTATTTGGCTCGGTGGCATGGCTGTGGCCTCCCACAGGGTTTTGGCCCTCTTCCTGCTAGGCCACGCCAGCACTGAGGCTTGAAAGGCATGCGGCCCATATATCCCCTTTCTTCTTTCCTCCCTCAACCTTCTCTGGGCCGCGGTGCGCTCGAGGCCCACTCCTCTCCTCTTCCGGCCCATGTGGCATAGCCGCGGTCCACGGTGGATAGGTCTCTCCCCCCGTCCACACTTCCAGCTTGCGGTAGACCGCATGCACGCACGCTGGGATGCGTCGTCCTCCTCTGCCTTCCCTTGCCCCCTGGCATGACTGCGTCGAGCTCACGCGCATGCGCGCACTCGTAGCTCCGGCTCCAACTCTCCCTCGTCTCTACTCACCTGTCGCGCTCCAAACACCAAGGGGAAGGCTGCAGGCTCAGTGGTAGCTTGGGCTGCTTCAAGGCTCCTAGGTGCCGACGATGTGGCCGCAGCAGTACTCGGCCGGTCGGCGGTCGTGGTAGCGCACTGTCATGGGGGCTTCTAGTGCTGTGGCTTGGGCTGTGTGGGGAGGCTAGCTCCATGGGCTAAGCAGGGTGGCGAAGCGTCGTGGTTCACGGTGCTTGGCCACGCCAGCAAGGCGTACACAGCGAGACCCAGCCGCGGCACAGCGACGGCGGCAAGGTGGGTCTGGGGCTCGGTTGGCTCGTCCAGCGATGTGACAGGGCGCACGCAGCTTTGGTGGAGCTCTATGGCCCTTCCTTGACCAGCGAGGTGGCCAGAGTGGCGTGGAACATGCTTGGCTTGGGTGTGATGGCAACGCGCATGGCGCTTGGGCAAGCGCGGCACGCAGCGTGCCGGTGGGGGTGGTTAGGCACCAGTGGGCGTTTGAAGGTGCTCGAGTGGTGGCGAAGGTAGAGGCACAAACAACAAGAGCTCAGGAGGTCCGAGGGGGTGAGAACGTGACCTCACCATGGCGGTGTGCGTCAATGGCGAGCGCGAACAGCAGGGTGAGGTGGAGGTTCATGGTGACTCACCGTTGGTGGCGGTGTAGTTGGCTAGCGTTGCAGAGAGAGGTGGGGCTGTGACGAGTCGGCGCAGTGCCGTGTCGTGCCTATCCGCGACATCGAGGTAGTCGACGGCACGGCTCTCTCCTGGTGAGTCTGAACAGCAACGTGGCGGCGGCGGGCATCTCCTTCCTCCCTTCCTTCCTCTTCCTCTCCCTTCCTCCTCCTCTGTGGGGTCAGTATGGGTGTGGCCACTGGCGTGGCAGCTGGGACTAGGGAAGGGGCGCTGGGCACTGTGGCTCTGCTCTAATAAAGGTCAGCTCGGCTATGGCGGGGCGCGAATGGTGAGGATGGGGAGAAGGGGTACGTGGAGGGTGATGCAGGCGCTAGGGCTAGGGTTTGGGGAGCAGGGCGAGCTTAGGCGGGCACGGCGCTCCCAATTTTTGAATGTTGCCAGTCAAAAGTGCAGTGTCGGCGTTACGGCTAGGCTGGCGAGCAGCGTCAGCAAGCTCTGCGCGGCGTTTTGGTGCCGAGCGGGGGCGGCTGCAAGGGGAGGCGCAGAGTGCGGACGCGGCGTCCGTGACCGCTGGGTCCAGCTGCCCGGCGCGAACGGTCAAGTGGGGTGGCTCCCCTACCGCTCTGCTCTGTTCTCGGGCGAAAGGGGAAAAGCAGAAGAAAAGTAGAGGAGGGGGCCAAAGGTAGGGGATGATAGGTGGGGGCGCTGAGAGATCTCTAGTGTTTTGGCAATTGATGAAACATATGTACTAACCTATCTCTAAGTGAATGAGTAGGTATGGTACGCCTAAGATGAAGTTGATCAAGTGGTAGAGTAAGAAAGGTGACTAGAAGAAGTCACAAGATCATGGAGGATCAAGCAAAGAGAGCTCACACTTGAATCAAGGTGATAAAGGGAGAGACCCTAAGAAAAACAAGGCAAAGGTATAGGCTAGGGCTTTTCTTTTGGTGATCAAGACACCTAGTGGGTGTGATCACATTTAGGATAAGAAACCGTACTATTAAGAGGGGAATATGGTATGTGGTTGCAATTGTCAAGTGCCATTAGATGAATCAAATCATGCATTGCATTATAACCTAATGAGCAACCCTTGTAAAAGTTGATAAAATATGCTAACACACGAGCACAAGTAGTGGAACACTTGGTGTTGGCACATGTGAACAAGGGGAGAAAAAATAAGTGAATTCTCACTGTTTTTCAGGCTCCGAACTAGTTGGTTTTGGGGGCATCGGACCATAGGAGGTGGTCTGACGGCTGACCCTTAACACTGGCCGCCACATTGGAGGCTCCGGGCCATGTGGAGACAGAGGCTCCGGACCATAGTTGATTGGTCCGATTGCCTGGTCTTGGCAGTCAGCAGGTTCAAAGAAGGCGTCGGACCATGTTGTTTAGTCCGGAGGTGAGCATCGGACGAAATCTGACGCAAAGTCCGACATTTTGGTGCTCTCTGTTGTGCGTCGGACCAAGGGGTCTCCGGACCTTTGAAAGAAGTCCGACGGTTGGAAGTTTGCGCACCAAATGGTCGATTTCAAACGGTAACTACACGTGGCACGCTGAGGAGGCGTCGGACCAGAGCCTATGGTCCGACGATCCCGATATCTGGTCCGATGGTCGCGTTTCAGGCAGACCCAACTGCATAACGGCTAGTCCTTTGTGAGGGGCTATTTAAGGTGTTTGGCTGGCTCAAGCTCACCCTCTTGCACACTTGGACATTGCATACAAATTGTGAGCTTGTGACACACACTCTCACTCATCTCCAACTTGATGGTTCATCCATTTGAGAGATTTGAGTGATTCTAGTGCTATGCATGAAGTGAGTTCATCTAGTGGCACTTGAGAGTTGTTTCTCGCTGCGGTATTCTTGTTACTCTTGGTGATTGCCATCACCTAGACGATTTGGAGCAGCGGATGTGGTTTGGGAAGAGTTGGTGATTGTTCTTCGCTGCCACCAAGTAATTGTAAGGGGTTCTTGTGCCTTCCCCGTGGGAGATCGTAAAGGCAACTCTAATGGATTGCGCGTGGCTTGTGTGAGCCTCATCTTGTGTTGGTTGTGCGGCACCCGGTGACGGGTTTGGCATGTGATGCCAATTAGCGCGTGAACCTCCAAGTGGGTGACTCGCCACAACAGAGACTAGCTAGTTGGCAAACTAGTGAACCTCGGAGAAAAATCTTGTGTCAATCATCTTGTCTCCATATTGTGATTGATTGGATTTCATTGTCTCTCTATATTGATTGGATCATACCTCTACAAGGTGGTATAAAAACTCCTATCCTCACTTGCATTACTTCTTTCATTCTTGCAAGTAGAACTAGTAGGTTTGTGGTTTCTAGCCTTAGTGTTTATCTTGTGCTAGCTTGTGTAGTTCTAGTAGTTAGCTTTTAGTTCTTGTGTTAGGTTTTGTGTGCCTTAGAACTATTAGGCTAGAATTGTTGGATAGGTCACTTCACAACCCTCTTTTAGGCTAGCGCAAAACTCGCTTCGCTATCTTTTAGTCTAACTTGTTGTTGAGTTTGTTTGTAGTTTTTAAATTAGGCTATTCACCTCCCCTCTAGCCATTGAATAGGACCTTTCAGCCACGGGCCCGCCTGTCATTGGTGCTATGAGGAGGGAAGGGGGTGCGGGCTGTGGCTGTTGGGAGGGCATGTCGAGCTGGTCCACTGTGCTAGCAAGGCCACCGCATTGGGCTGGGCTGGCGCATGCGGTAGGGGCAGGCCGGTTGGGGCGTGTGCACCACTGGGCCGCGCGTCTTGGCGGGTTGGGGATTAGTGCTGGGCTGCCTGTTGGTCCGGACTGGTTGGTTCTCAGCTAGGCCCTCTTATTTCCCTTTTCTTTTTCTCTTTTTCTAAACAAGGTTATTTAGTTGCTAATTAGCCACACAAAAAATTCGAGAGAAGCAAATCAGGGTTGATTAAATGAAATGCTATGCAACTATTTCTAAGTCTATTAGGATCTACTTGTGCAACTACAGGGGGGTTTTCCTAACATGCAACCATCATCTTGGGTTACTTAAGAAAAATTTTAAAAAGTTGTGATTTTTGTGTGTTTTGAAAACTCGGGTTGTTACAGTCCTCCCCCTCATTGGAATCTCGTCCCGAGATTTAAAGCGAGACGTACCTTTCGAAGAGGTAGGGGTACAACAACCGAAGCTCAGACTCTTTCTCCCAAGTGGCTTCACGCTCACTGTGGTTGCTCCACTGAACCTTGCACATGGGTATAGTGGTGCTTCTGGTTTCTTTGGTGGCTCTGTCTAGAATCAGAACCGGGTGTTCCTTGTATTCCAGAGTATCTTGCAGATCAAGAGCCTCTGAGGAGATCTGCTCACTGGGCAGCTTCAAGCACTTACGCAACTGAGACACGTGGAACACTGGGTGCACTTCCACGAGTTCTTCGGGGAGCTCCACCTTGTAGGCCAACTTGCCAATTCTCTAACATATGCGGTAAGGTCCCACATACCTCGGTGCTAGCTTCCCTTTCATGTGAAAGCGGGAGGTGCTCCAAAGTGGTGACACCTTGAGGTACACGAAGTCCCCGACTTTGAACTCCAAGCCACTCCTTTTATTAGCATAGCTCTTTTGTCCACTCTGTGCGATCTTCAGATTTTCACGCACCTAAGAGACTCCTTCTTGACCATCCTTGGTTTTTGCAGAGGCAAAGAATGATCTCTCCCCGGGCTCAGACCACATCAGCGGGGTTCTGCAAGGTCTCCGGTACAAGGCCTCGAACGGGGACATCTTGAGACTAGCCTAAAAGTTGTTGTAGGAGAACTCTACATGAGGCAAGCATTTCTCCCAATCTGAGCCATACTTCAAGACACAATCTCGGAGCATGTCCTCTAGGATCTGGTTCACGATCTGGTTCACCCTTTTTGTCTGACCATCAATCTGAGGGTGGTATGCGGTGCTATAGTCCAGACGGGTACCAACAGCCTTGTGGAGCGATTTTCAGAACCGAGATACGAACTGGGTGCCTCGATCGGACATGATACGGCTAGG
The DNA here is from genome assembly GCA_022036555.1 of Microstegium vimineum. Classification (NCBI taxonomy): domain Eukaryota; kingdom Viridiplantae; phylum Streptophyta; class Magnoliopsida; order Poales; family Poaceae; genus Microstegium; species Microstegium vimineum. The sequence continues at coordinate 18,221,111 of CM039126.1, read as the reverse complement.
GGCCCTGTGGAGCCAAAGGATGTTCTCGACATAGAGATCTACCAACTTGTCAGACGAGTAGTCGGTCTTGACTGCCACAAAATGTGCTACCTTGGTCAGACGATCGACCATCACCCATATGGAGTTATGCCCTTTTGGGGATCTAGGTAGAATGACTATGAAGCCCATGGATATGCTATCCCACTTCCATTCAGGAACATCCAGTGGTTTCAGAAGTCCGACGGGCCTCTAATTCTCAGCTTTGACTCGGTTGCAAATGTCGCATCGAGCCACGTAGCTTGCAATATCTGCTTTCATGTCTTCCCATTAGAAATGCTTCTTCAAGTCAGCATACATCTTGACACCCCCTGGGTGGATATAATACTTGGAATCATGGGCCTCAGACAAGATCTCATCACGCAAGGCTTGATCGGTGGGCACATAGATCTTTGGCTTGTACCAAATGGTTCCCTAATCATCTTCCCTAAACTCCGGGCATTTGCCTTGCCCCATCAGATCCCTGATTTCTTGCATTTTTGGGCACTTCTGTTGTTGCTTGCGTATCCGATCCATGAGATCATACTAGATGCGAAGCTCGTGCAGGAGGTTTGAGGGTATTATCTCGAGCTGGAGACCCTCCACTTCCCGGTTCAACTTTGGAGGTAGGGTGCTCGTGATCATGGTGTGGCAGTAGCTCTTGCGACTTAGGGAATCAGCGACTACGTTGGCCTTCCCAGGGTGGTAAAGTATCTCCAAATCGTAGTCCTTGATCAACTCGAACCATCTTCGTTGCCTCATGTTCAGATCTTCCTGAGTGAAGAAGTATTTCAGGCTCTTGTGATCTGTGTAGATCTCGCACTTGTTCCCAATCAGGTAGTGCCTCCAAATCTTCAGAGTGTGCACAATAGCTGCAAGCTCAAGATCATGGGTCGGGTATCGTTGCTCATGCTCCTTTAGCTGACGAGAGGCATAGGCAATAACCCTTCCATGTTGCATCAGAACACAACCTAGGCCTTGCCTCGAAGCATCATAGTACACGACGAAGGCTTGCCCAATGTCAGGTAGTGCTAGCACTAGAGTGGTAGTAAGCTTCGTTTTGAGTGTTTGGAAGCTCTCTTCGCACTCGAGCGTCCACTCAAACTCATTGGTCTTCTTCGATAGGTTGGTCATAGGCCTGGCTATCTTGGAAAAGTTCTCGATGAACTGACGGTAGTATCCCACCAATCCCAAGAAACTTCTGATATCAGTCACACTGCGGGGTTGTTCCCACTCCTTTACGGCCTCAATCTTGGCCGGGTCCACTGCAACTCTCTCGGGGTGAGTATGTGACCCAGGAAAGCGACTTCTTCAAGCCAAAACTCGCACTTACTGAACTTGGCATAGAGCTGGTTCTGCCTTAGCTTCTCGAGCACAACTCCGAGGTGAAGCTCGTGCTCCTCTGTGGTGGCGGAATAGACTAGGATGTCATCAATAAACACTACCACAAATTTGTCAAACTCATTCATAAACACCTTGTTCATCATATTCATGAAGTAGGCTGGGGCATTTGTCGTAAGTTGAGGCGAGTCTATTGGTGGCCAACGATGTTGTTAGAGGCTGTAGTGGTTGTGCGCGGTTGTTGTTGTCGACTGGCCTTAGAGTTAGAGTTATGTGATTGTTATTGTTGTTTTACTCTTTTTTTTCTACAGGTAGCTTCTTTAGGCTACTAGCTATATTTAAGACATTATCTTCGGTGCTGCTAAACACATTTTATCTATTTATTAATTCTACTTTTTTCATTCTAAATTATAAATATTTTCGTTTTCTAGATATATATAGTTTTTGTTAACGCTTAAATATACATTAATTACATTAGAAAACAATATATGTAGAAATATTAAAATAACTTATAATTTAGAATCAGAGGGGAAAACACAAGATCCCTGCCGGCCTGGCTCTGTGATTTGAATTTCACTTTGCATCCCTTGTTTCTGGATCTTCAAATGAATTTGTTTTTGCATGTCAAGTGACGCGCGGCAACGTGCAGCAAGGTAAAGAATCCAAAGTTCCAAACCATAAAAAAAGAACAAGAGTGCTGAACGAGAGGAGTACTATGGATAAATTAGAGCGTCTCCAATGGTTAGTTATTTGGCTAGCTAGATCTGACATGACATAAAAAAAGTAGGAGAGAGTAGTCACTAGCGACGAGTAAATAACTAGTCTATTTCACGTTTCCCAAAAATATATGAGATGTCCATGTGAGTCCTGTGATATAAAATAATCTTTGTTCGTATCTCTCACATCTACATCAGGTATCAAATAGCTAGTATAAGCTATTACTATTGCGGAGAGCCTTAGTATTCAGCAGATTCGGACAGGAACCAGTAAAAAAAATCTTGCGACGAGCCGGCAAAACATCTGACCATAGCCGGCCAAATGCCCAAATTTTTACCTGAGCTGCCTCGGTTCCGGTGCCCTGGCTCACACAAGGAACCACTCTCTATTCCTGTCACAAGTTTAAAAAAATTAGATTTGAAGATCTTTCAAATATATACCATAAATATTAATAATTTTTAATATATATTTTATCAAAGTTTTTTTTTCAAACAAAAGCGACAGATATTTGGGATTGAGGGAGTAAACTCAAGAGCTTCTCGAGCCTCACACCTAGGCCTCCTGCTCAGTATTTGAATAGTGGGGTAAAAAAAACAATTTCATCGTACCTCTTAAGGGCATCTGTAATGGTATAAGTCAGCTACTAGCTCTAAATCAATCTCTCCAATAATACTAGCTTTTATTACTAACTCATAGTATGATTATGCTCACATGTCACTCTCACATAACTTGGGACATGTGTATGAGCCTAGCTCTTAACTAAGAGCTAGCTTTTTTCTCTCTCTTCTATTTAAATATAAGAAAAATACTAAGAGTTAGCTTAAAAGCTAACCATTGCGGGTTCCCTAAGCTCTCTATTCTTATTAACTTTCTATTTTTCGTCATTCACCCTTTATTTCTCTCCGTTGCTCGACGCAACCGCCCCGACCATCCTGGCATCCGTCCCAGCCATCCCGACAGCGGACCCTTTCATCGGCACGACATATCTCCCAGCCCGTCTGGCGCGCATTCTTTCCCGCGGCCGTGACACGCTCTTCCTTGTGCCGCTACTTCTTTCGCATCGCTTGCCACAACTTCTTCCTCGTACGCGCCCACGACTCGCTCCTAGGGAGATAGCTCAATTGATATAGATGATAGGTGAGCCTTAATTGACAGTGTTTATTAAAAGGATTTAAGTGGTCTAATCTGAGAACTAGAGTAAAAAAAATTCAAGAAATAAAAAGTAGAGGAAGCCCACGAATCAAAATAAGGCCTCTGATTTGAGGGCCAGTGATGAAGATGCTCGTGGCCAATGCTTCGTCTGCATTTGCATTTCAAATAATATAATTGACGGCCAGGAAATCCAACAGGATGAGACTTACTCGATCAAATCGATTTGATTTTTGATTTTTGATTTTTGATTTTTTTAAGGAAATTAAATGGACTGAGTTTGCGATGTTGTTGTTTTATAGATTTTGTAATTTTTGAGATGATGAGAGTGATGGAAGGAGGCCACGTCGCTGGAGTCAGCCAAGGCCAAATATCAAAGACGGCATAAAATCGTCGTCATCGCGCAGACCTCGTATTTGGTGGTGACTAGTGGCTGTCCCATGCCATCGCGGGAACTCGGACACAAATTATGAGTTGAATAAAATATTTTGATAGTGTGGAGACTAAGATAGCTGGTTGGATAATAAAGATATAGTACATCGCGCGCATGTGCAAAGGATTATGCAGCAGATAATAAGTGGTCTATGAAAATCCATACGAAAAGAGACGTATAATTCAAAGGCAGAAAGAGGATCCAGCCAACAAGAACAATATGTTGTTACAGGTTTGGAGAAGAAACAACGTCATGCTTAATTAGAGTAAAAGGTAACAAACCAAGAAGCTCAAACAAATCATCACCCATCCCAGAGCATCCTAAAATATTGTCTACCTAGATAATAAAATATAAACACATCAAACATTCCATCGGCATCATCTACGTAGACAATAAAATGTAAACACATCAAACATTTGTCACACCCGGTTTTAAAGAACAAAACCAAACTAGCCATATGTGTGTCTAGGAAGTCCACACATACAACAACAGAAAGGAAGAATATCAAAATCAATGTTATATAGCGAAAACATAGATACATTAACACTTACAACAAAGTATAGCGGAACGATTACTAAACTTTCTTGAAGCTCCAACTTCACAGGGACAGTTGACTGGGGGTTGCATACGCCTAACACTTCTTCGAAATCTCACTAGATCCATCTTTTGTTACCCATCCAGGCTTTTTATCCAAAGTATTGAAAAGGAAAGCAAACGTAAGTACATATCGTACTCACCAATATGACATGGGGTTCATGAGGCTCAAAAGGTTAACACTGGTTTACTGCGATTAGCTTTTAATGAGTCATAGTTTTAACATTAGTAGCAACAAATAAGCAATGCCCCAATTAATCACATGAAACTGATAACATGAATAAGGAATAGCATTAAAAAACACAGTAGATCATTTATCAATGTTTAATTAATTTCCATTAGTCTGTGAGTTTTCCGGGCCGCTCGTATCCGTGAGCACGGCTGATATATCAGTTTTTAACACTCTGCAGAGGTTGTACATCTTTATCCACGAGTCGTGATTTACCCTTTCGTCCGAGGTGATCAGCCTCTTGACCCACTTCCAAGGAAGGTCGGCAGGGTTCACTATGAAGTCTTTCAAAAGGGTTCGCTGACAAACAACAGACACTATGGATCCACGGGCAAGGGGTATACGGGGACCCCTCGATGGTACACAGACGCAGTGGTAGCCACTCCGGTCGTACCCCACAACCGCTCGGCAATGGCAACTTTCGTGAACTGCCACATGCGAGAGAGTAACCCTCATACTTGACTAAAGCCAGAGCCATATAGCCCTCATGGTTGTACTATATGTCCCAGCTTTTGCTGACAGAAAAGTTCTTATATTCCATGTTGGTAAAAAGCATCTTTTATTTCTCGTTGCATATTCTATTAATCAAGTTATAGTTCATGATCATAATTACTTGAGCACTAGCATCAATTCTACCCAATGCATAACCATAGGATGACAAGGAATCAGGGTTGTTGACACAAAAAGCGTCAGGATCTGCGAGCACCTCGGGCTTATACCCGAAATTCGATATCCGGAGGCGTGCCAGTCGATTTGACCAGTTAATCGACAAGGACGATAACTAGAACAAGATTCAATCAAGACAACGGCGATACACCCGGATGTCAAGATTGGAACTTGATCAGGATAACTAGAGCAGAGCTGAATGAGACAACAGCGATACGCCCGGATGTCAAAGCTCAGAGGTACTCCCACGCGGAACTTGCAAGGGTTTGACGGAGATCAGGATGATGTAGCCCGTGGAAGCTTGAAGAACTCCTTGATAAACTAAGACTAATGCAAAAAGGGTAAATTGCGATAAAAGTAGAATAAGAGTAAATTGGTTTGATTTGATTGGATTGATCTTTTTACACGCAGCCCTCGGGCACATATTTATACTCGCGCATAGAGAGTTGTACAGAGGCACGACCCGTACCCTTCCTAAAACAAACTCCTACATTTAAGGAAACTGACTCACGCAGGAGTCGGATCTAAAATAACAATATTATTTTCCTAAACAAACACACCTATTTTAACGGAAAACAAACGACTCACGCAAGAGTCGGACTCAAACCGCTATAATAATACTGGTATAAAATCACCAGTTTCCTTATGTCTTTCCCTCGATGAAAACTTTCCATCGGCAGACCCCTTCAATCCGCGACTTCCTTTTTTCACCATCAGCTATCCCTTGCTGACGTTCAACACTAAGTCACCCTGTGCCTATCGGCACTCCATTCCCATCAGCATTGGTAATACTTTCTGATCGGCAACCTCATACTGGTAACTTGTCTCCACCACTCAACCCTTATCGGCAATCGGCATTGGCAACATCTCCTCATCGGCAATCGGCATCAGCTTCTCATCGGCATTCAGCATCAGCAACTTTATAGCTTAGGTCACTCGACTTCACCAATTAACCATTGTCGGCAAGGATCATCCAGCCTCCATCGGCAACAACTTATCTTTCCGGCAGCACTCTCTTGTCGGCAGATTCAACTAATACTTTCCCGATGCCGACAGAAAACATCCACAAGTCTTAACTCATTTGACACGTGCCGAAAAACGGTGTCAACACATGCCCCCCGGTTTCGGAGTGTATAACACTTTACACGCCGAAATTCTCTCTACTGTAGCCGTTACCTTCGAGATAACTGCACAACTTCCTCGATCTCCGCGCGCAGAACCGCAATTTATTAATAAAATCCCTCGATTATAGCACAAACAGTTGCAAATCTGATAATATCTCCTTGATTATCGCGCACATCCACCACAGGCCTCTCCACATTCCTGCACAGTATGAACCGAAGTCCCAAAATACCCCTGAGTAAGCTTATAAAAGTTACCAGGACCCAATCTGCCTTTTACCCTGAGTCCACTTTCACTTTTACATCTGCCTTCGTCTTCAACCTCCGGCGGCGCCTCCGAAGAACACCTGTTCGAGCTCGAGCGACAGTACCTTCTTCAAACCAAGCACAATCCGTAAGGACTCCCCAGCTCCAATGGCGATCCAAGTTGACATCCCTAAGGTAAATCCACTTTCCTCCTCATCCAATCTTCCGCTACTTCCTTTCACGTATGAATCCATAACTTTCCCCTTTCCTTCTTTGATTCCTTCCTTTCTTTTCTTTTTGAACCCTAGGAACTGTACAACAAGGTAGTGATCCCTCTTGAGCAGTCCAGCTTCACCTGTCTAGGCCCCATGAGGAATCCGGATCCTAGTTACATGATCAACGCGGAAACCAACCGTATTCCATTCAGATCCGAAAGCCTCAGTTAGGATTATGGAAGGATGCCTTCCGCTCATGGCCCAAGCCTACCAAGGGGTGGAAGAACTGGTACCTTAGGGTTGTTAGAACACAGCAAGTCTATTGGTCAGAGCGCAGTTTGGATCAGTGCATCAGGCTCTCCATCGCCGATATGGAGAAAAATGAGAACATGTTGATAGCGGCCTCCTACTTCTGGTCTGACACCATGAACGCCTTCCTATTCCGACATGGACCAGCCACCCCCACGCTTGCCGATGTGCACATGCTGACCGGCCTTGACGTCTCCTCTGCCGATACCTTCACTCTGTTCAATAGAAAAGCCGAGTATAAAGTGAACACTCGGAATATCGGCGGCTGGACTGGCTATATCCAGGAGTATTAGAAGACTGGATCGGTAAACCAGAGGGAACACGCCATATTTCTGAATATGTGGCTGGAAAAATTCATCTTCTGTGGTAGGGCAGTCGGACCTACTACTATGCACCTTCCGGCAGCTGAACTCCTTGCCGATGGAACAAGACTTCCTCTAGGCAGATATCATCTTGGATCGGTATACCACCTTCTACATCAAGTATCCAAGAAGTTACTTTTAGGCGAGCCCATCGGCAACCTCGGGAGTCCCTGGTGGCTCATCAACATGTGGCTGAACGCACACATGTACAAAGCGCTTTAGTTTGACTTGTTCGTTCAACAATTCCCAAGGGACATATCGGAAGATTACAAGTATAGAGATGATGAATCGGCAACTCGCCCTCCACTCAACTTCGGAGAGGCCATCATAGTGTTGCCAGGGACCGATGCCGATGCAGAGCAGTTTGACCTTTTCTTCCAAAAATTTTACAATGGAATCCCTGCTTCAGAGCGGCTCTGGTGGCCATATGTTGATGAGAACAATCAATTTCCGCAGCTATTCAATCTTACCGATGGGAATGTACCTCAAAATCATATAATCATGAAGGCCAGTATTGTTCCTTGAGCTATCCCAGTCAATATCTTCGGAACTGGGAAGAATGCCCCTCCATCCTTCGAGTTCTACTACCCATCGGCAGCTGCGAGACAACTGGCATTTGGCCAACTGCCGATCAAGCTCTGCTACTCCAAGCTGGTAAAGCCTAGGCAGACTATCTCCAGCGCTATGGACTGGAACAAAGTCGTCAATCTTCCTCCCAATGCCGATACGTCAGATATTGACTTATCCTCCTGGTCACCAACATCCTTCATCACGAATGAGTACAAATTCTGGTGGCAAGAATGGAGATATCAATTATTTGCTAAGTCATCGCACTACTATCGGCATATGATTGACTCCAACCACATCATCCCCGATGACGCAGTTTTTATCCCGATGCATTCCTTATTACTTTACTTTTATCATCGGCATCTAACCTCCTTATGCTTAACAGGTGGACGATCCGATTCCCAAGATGAGCAACAGTGGCAAGCCCTTCAATCTCCGAATGATGAGCCCCATATCACTCATCGGCAATAACGCCCCTACACTGGCCGCCTTCACCCCTCAGAAGGTACCCAAATCGACGCCTGCAAAAACCAAGGCTACATCGGCTGCTGCTGCTGCCTTAACACGGGTTTTTGCAGTAAACTCTTCTTCACTCATACCGATCACATACTGTTTCATCGGCAACATTTTATTTTACGTGACCTGCACTATATTTTCAGGCAATGAGGTCATCGACAGCTGCTCCCAACACACAAGCATCTTCAAGCCTTGCTGCCGATGCCCCCAGGCTTCATCGAAATGGGCTGGATCTTCCACTGCCGCACCAAGGAAGAAAAGGCGCCTGAGATTGGCCACTTCATCTTCGCCATCGACCCCAATCGCATCACCAACCACCGATGCGCCAACGGCAGAACCGTCATCGGCTCCTAACCCTGATCATCCACTAGACGACATCCCTGATCAGGAGATAACACCACCTGCTATAGTAGCGGAGGCGACATCGGCATCGGCACCTTCACCAGCCGAAATCCCCGATGAGAGAACGGTGTCGCCACCACGGGAGCCAGCTACTACACCGGAAGCAACGCCAGCAACGCCACCAGTACCAACGGTGTCAACTGCTTCCCCAATAGAAGCTCATTCATCGGCAATTGCTGCCGATCTCCAGGATGAGGCTGGACCATCCAACATGCCAAGTCCTAGGCAAGAAATTCGCTTTAAAATGGTAAGTCAATCACCTAAATTCTGTAACATAACCTTATAATCGGCATATCATAACCTCTTCTTTTTTCAGGCCCAAGACTCTCCAGACAGCCTGTTTTCCTTCGGCCTCAACCTCCAAGACGAGGATGAACACCAAGAAGGCCCCGCTCGAGCAGACAGCCTATTCTCCTTCGCTATCGACATTCCCGATGAGGATGAGGATGAAGAAAGCTCTGCTCCAGCTCTATCAGCAGAGGTTAAATCCAAACTCGAAGCACTGCTCTCCTTGCTGCAACAAGATACAGCCCAGCTCATCCAGAATTCAACTGCAGCAAGGACAACTTTCAAGGATGTCCAAGGCCACCTCCCTGCCGATACAGAAGAAACACTCTTCCAGGCAACTTTCCTCGATAGCAAGCTACTCCAATACCAGAGGCTCTCTCGTCGTATAGCCGATAGAACTGCCCAATCTCAGACTGAGGAAGATAAGCTCAAGTTCAAAAGTATTGCCGACGAGAAGAACAAGAGCATCGGCCAAGCAAAAGTCTCCAGCGCCAATCTTGAGCAAGAAATTACTCAGCTATCGGCAAGGAAAGAAGAGCTACTGAATGAGTTGAAAAAGGTCGAAGAAGCTCTAAGCACAGCCAATCAGAAGAAAGCCCAACTGTCCGACATCATCAGGGTTCTGCAGCAAGAAAGAGACCAAAATGCCCGACAAGCCATTCTACTGAAGAAGAAGATTAAGCCAGTCGAGGGCTCTGCCGATGCCGATGCCGAGGAGATGGATGAGATAGAGCAAATTCGCCTGTGTGCGATATCAGCCATCCAATCCTTGTTGTAATTCATTGTATCGGCCGTTGTAACATTGATACTTGACTTGGCTTTGTAATATAATGTCAGTACATTTTTACCGATGCTTATATAACTTTTTTCCTTCATCGGCATTCAACCGAGCACTATGCGTCTACCCATATGCTAGGGTAATATTTCTTCAAGTATTTACCGTTGATTGCCCTAGAAAATGCAACTCCTTCGAGAGTCTCCAAAATATAGGCATTGCCAGGAGCAGATTGTTTTATCTGATAAGGACCTTCCCAATTAGGAGACCATTTTCCAAACTTAGAACTCTTAGTCCCAATCGGTAAAATCAACTTCCAAACCAAATCGCCATCGGCAAATTCTTTTACCTTTACTTTCTTGTCATACCATCTGGCAACCCTCTTCTTATTCTCCTCAATGCTGATCAATGCCCTCAACCGATGACCTGCTAAGTCCTCTAACTCGTCTTTCATTAGAGTAGCATAATCATCAGTCGTCAATTGATCTTGAAAAGATAATTGCCTAGAGCCAGTTTTAATTTCCCAAGGCAGGACAGCATCGTGTCCATAGACCAACTGATACGGTGAGACTTTGGTTGCACCATGACAAGCCATCCGATATGACCATAAGGCTTCATTTAACACCACATGCCACTTTCTAGGGTTTTCTTTAATCTTGCGTTTTATAAGCTTGATAACTCCTTTATTAGTAGCTTCAGCCTGACCATTAGCTTGAGCATAATAAGGAGAAGAATTCAATACCTTGAACCCCATACTAGCAGCAAATTCGTCAAACTCTCCGATGTGAACATGGTTCCTTGATCGATAGTAATAGTTTGAGGAACACCGAATCGGTAAACAATGTGTTCTTTAACAAAATCCACCATGTTTGTCGATGTCACCTTCTTCAAAGGAATCGCCTCAACCCATTTAGTGAAGTAATCGGTAGCAACAAGTATAAACTTATGCCCCTTACTCGATGGCGGATAAATTTGGCCGATGAGATCAATAACCCATCCTCTAAACGGCCAAGGCTTGATTATAGGATTCATTGCCGATGCAGGTGCCCTCTGGACATTACCAAATTTCTGACAATCTTGGCACCCTTTGAAATAGTTGAAGCAGTCTTCAAGGATTGTCGACCAATAATATCCATTCCGCCTAATCATCCACTTCATTTTAAATGTCGATTGATGTGCTCCACACACACCCTCATGGATTTCGCCCATCAACTCTTTTGATTCCTCTTTACCAAGGCACATAAGTAAAACTCCATCAATTGTCCGATAATATAATTCATCGTCGAGGAGCACATACTTGGTAGCTTGAAACCTCAGACGCCTTTCAACCTTTCTAGACAGATCTTTTAAGTAATCGGCAATCTCCCTTTTCCAGTCATCGGCAACTGCTACCGATGTCATGACTTCTTGAATCGGCTGATACCCTGAAGCATTATGTGCTAACCGATTGGCCTCTTCGTTATGCAATCTAGGAATATGCTCGAGGCGGTATTCTTTGAATTCTTTTAATAATTGCAAACACCTCTCATGGGTTGCAATTAAAGCTTCACTTCGGCATTCATACGTCCAAATCAACTGGTTGATCACCAACATAGAATCACCGAAGATTTCAACAGCATCGGCACGTACCTCCCTGAGTAATTCCAACCCCTTAAGTAAAGCTTGGTACTCAGCCTGATTGTTTGTTGAAGTAGCAACAATTGGCAACGAAATTTCATACTTCCATCCTTGGGGTGAAATCAAGAGAATACGGATGCTTGCTCCGTCCTTGCACGTAGACCCATCAAAGAACAAAGTCCAAAGAGCAAACTCCATAGAGCTTACCACATTGCAATGCTGAGTAACAAAATCGGCCATCACTTGACCTTTAACTGCCTTAGCCGATTCATACCTCAGGTCAAACTCTGAAAGTGTCAAAATCCACTTGCTGATTCTTCCACTTAACATCGGCATCGACAGCATATACTTAACCACATCATCTTTGCAGATAACAGTGCACTCATCCGATAACAAATAATGCCTCAACTTGATGCAAGAGAAATATAGACATAAGCACAACCTCTCTATGGCCGAATACCTTGTTTCAGCATCCACCAGTCTTCTGCTTAAATAATATATCACATGTTCTTTCCCTTCAAATTCTTGAATCAAGGCTGACCCGATAACACCGTCATCGGCAGACAAATACAATCTGAAAGACTTCCCGTGTTGAGGTGGAACCAAGACTGGAGGGTTCACCAAATATTTCTTGATTTCCTCCAAGGCTAACTGTTGTTCTTCTTTCCATGTAAACTCTTGATCGGCTTTCAGCTTTAACAATGGACTAAAAGATTTAATCTTACCAGACAAGTTGGATATAAATCTTCTAATGAAATTAATCTTGCGATCAAAGATTGCAGCTCAGTCTTGTTTGTAGGAGCAACCACCTTGTTAATTGCATCAATGGATTTCCTGTCGATTTCGATGCCTCTTTGATGCACCATGAAACCCAGAAATTGACCTGCCGATACACCGAACGCACACTTATTAGAATTCATCTTCAGCCCGTGCTCCCTCGTGCATTCCAATATTTTTCGCAAATCGGCAAGATGCTTCCAAAATCTCCAGACTTAACCACTATGTCATCAATATAGATTTCAACTATCGTGCCGATATACTTATGAAAGATGAAATTCATTGCTCTCTGATAAGTAGCACCGGCATTCTTCAAGCCAAAAGTCATGACCACCCATTCAAATAAACCGACGTGACCTGGACATCTAAAAGCAGTCTTGGATATGTCTTCTTCAGCCATGAATATTTGATTATACCCAGCATTACCATCCATAAAGCTAATGATTTGATGTCCAGCAGCAGCATCGATCAGCAGATCGGCAACATGCATCGAGTAGCCATCCATCGGCGTAGCCTTGTTAAGATTCCTGAAATCAATACAAACACAAAGTTTTCCATTCTTTTTATATACAGGAACCACATTAGAAATCCACTTGGCATATCGATATTGCCGAATGAATCCAGCTTCGATTAACCTTGTAATCTCAGCCTTAATGTCGGGTAGAATAGTAGGATTGCATCGGCACGCAGGTTGCCGATGTGGTTGGAAACCAGACTTGATGGGTAACCGATGTTCAACTATTGATCGGTCTAAACCAGACATCTCTGTATAATCCCAAGCAAAACAATCTTTATTTTCTTTCAATAAATTGGTTAACTGTTGTTTACATTGGGAATCTAACTTAGCACTAATAAAAGTAGGCCTAGGTTTACCACCATCGCCGATGTCGATCTCAAGTAAATCATCGGCGGATGTGAAACTCTGTCCCAGTTTTCCATCATCAGCGAACCGATCCATTAAAACTCTTCTTCAGGACCGACTGCTTGGATCGGTGTAATACGGTAATCGACAACTTTGAGGAACTCTTTGTCCCAAGCTTCACCGGATATGCACTTGGTCTGCTCATAAGTTTCCGATTCTGCCGATGCAACAGTAGATGGAGCTTCACTTCGGACGACTTCAATTCTATCCTCGATCCATTGTACAAGGCTTTGATGCATGGTGGAAGGAATACAACAATTAACGTGGATAAAATCCCTTCCTAGGAGTAAGTTATATGTGCCTTTGCCACTGATTACAAAAAATGTTGTCGGCAAAGTCTTGCTGCCGATGGTCAATTCAACACATACGGCTCCCATGGCTGTCGACACGTTGCCCTCGAAATCCTTGAGCTTCATGTCCGTCTTGACTAAGTCTTGGTCGCCTTTCCCAAGCTTTCTGAACACGGCATACGGCATTATGTTTATTGATGCCCCACCATCCACTAGTATTTTTGTCATAGGCTGCCCATCCACTTTGCCCTTAACGAACAGAGCCCTCAGGTGCTGCCTCTCATCATCGGCAGGCTTCTCAAAGACAGTTGTCATTGGATCCAGCACCAATTGTGCCATCTCAGCAGTCTCCTCATCATCGTTGACAGGTGCCATGAACTCCATCGGTAACATGACGACCATATTGATTTCTGCCGATGGGTCCCTATCCTTGCGCTTTAGCCTCCACTGCTTTTCCCCTGAGGGAGTCTCACTGCTGTATAAATCACCTCGGCGTTCGCGTTGGATCCTTCTCTTCTGGGTCTTGGTCAGACCCTTAGGGCACCACTGAGGAAGCTTGGTTTTCCAGACAGGCTGGTGCTGCTTTCCACCGCTTGCATCGGTACTCCTCCCGATGTTGGGATCTCTGGAGAATATTTCTTCGTCAGGCACTCTTGCATTGCCCATCTCCTCCAGCTCCTCTTGATCAACATGTCTGCCAAGCTTGTTATGGGCACTAAGCTTACCCCCCAATCGGTCATGCGCCGACCTCTTCTCTCTGAGCGGCTTGGCGTACCTGGGCATCCGATCATCAAAACAAGGTTTCTTACCTGACCGATCAGCAGTGTAATATCCATTGCACTCGGGGCAATTATCGGAAGTAGGCAGCTTGATGCCTTCTTCCCAACAGTGAACGAAGAAAGGACACCTCCAGTGATTCTTATGCCGAAGCCATTCTTGGTGCTCCTCTTCTTCTTGCCGATATCGCTCCTCACGGGATTGCCGATAGTCTCGCTTTGGCTGCTTATGCGTGATTATAACACCAGGAGCCCTATCAGCACTGCTACCTTTATCGGCAACTCTCTTGCCTTTTCTGTCATCGGCAAACCTTCTTTCGTCGTGCTCAGCTACTTGATGGTTGGGGTCTACCGATGCCCTCTTCCTGGCAGCTTTCGATGTTAGCACTTTGATTTTTCCACTGGTTTCCACCATATTATTTAGAAACGGGTGTTGATCAATCTTCATCGGTTTCTGGACCTTAGAATTTTCAAACTTGATTCGTCCAGATTCAATCTCTGACTGTAACTGCTGCCTGAATACCTTACAGTCATTGGTACTGTGGGAAGTTGCATTATGCCACTTGCAGTACCTGATCTTCTTGAGTTCTTCGGCCGACGGAATTACTTGATTAGGCGCCAACTTAATCCGCCCTTCTTGAAGTAATAAGTCGAACATCCTATCGGCCTTGGTAATATCAAAGGTGAACCTTTCAGCTTCTTTCTGGCCGAACAGACAGAAAACAGATTTCTTATCCTTCACCCATTCAGCTGCATCGATGCTTAGCTCTTCATCTGACCCAGAATCTTCTTGCCCAATGAAGGTCACCTTCTTATTCCAAGTCTTTCAAGGCTCAAAGGTTTTGATATCTTGATCGGCAATCCTTTGCACCAGATGACTTAGGCTTTCAAATTCTTGAGACGCGTACTTGTCCTTAATGTGCGGCAGTAATCCTTGGAAGGCTAAATCTGCCAGTTGCTGATCATCAAGTACCAGGCTGTAGCACTTGTTCTTCACGTCCCGAAGCCTCTGAAAAAAGTTCTCCACCGATTCGTCATTGCGTTGCCTCATTTTGACCAGATCGGTAAGCTTCTTCTCATGTATGCCAGCGAAGAAGTATTTATGAAATTGCCTCTCTAGATCGGCCCATGTGATTACAGAATTTGGAGGTAGCGATATGAACCATGTGAATGCCGATCCAGACAATGATGAAGAGAACAATCTCACCCTCAATTCTTCCCTGCTGGCAGCTTCTCCGCACTGGATAATGAAGTGATTAATATGCTCCATCGTTGATGTGTCATCTTGGCCGGAGAACTTGGTAAAATCAGGCACTTTGTACCGATTTGGGAGGGGAATCAAGTCATACGCTGGAGGATACGGAGTCCGATAAGAGTATGTATTGACTTTGGGTTTAATGCCGAATTGTTCTTTCATAACTTCAGCGATCTTGTCGGCCCAATATGCATCCTGCTCTTGCCGACTCCTTGGTTGGTTGTTGACTGGTGGAGCCGGCTGATGCGCCTTTTGAAGATGATGCGTAGTAGTCACGGGCGCAACACCAGTCATCTGAACGCTATGCATCGGTTGATGTACCGATGGATAGTTTTGCACACTTAGCAGATTAGGTTGAATCATCATATTCATCGGTTGTTGTACCGATGGTCCGCTCTGAGTGTTAGCTGGGCCTCCATAATGATACATTGGTATGTCAGGCTGTTGAACTGGCGGCTGGTTAGCCCATCCAGGATTGTAAATCATCGGCATGTGACTTACCGATGGCTGATAGCTAACTGGCGCGTGTTGCTCTTGTATCATCAGATTACCTTGAGGAACTAGCACTCCGACTTGAGGATTTGCAACCATAGGTTGGCTTCCAGCTGCTGTAGCGTGTTGCATCGGCATAGGGCTTGCCGATGGTGGCATCAGAGGTATTTTAGGAATCGCTTGAAAATCTTCTGATGGCACTTGTACAGTCAGAGAGGGCGCAGAGTAATGCATCATAGGGGCCACCGGTTGTGATTGCGCTGCCGATGCCATGGAGCCCTTCCAAGCTGAGTTATCTCCCTGCACCAGATTAGAACGAGCAGGTAGATTTGGAGGCATACCGTATCCCCACCAGTTAGCGGGAGCTGGTTGACTCTGGATAGCAGGTCCTGAAATTGCCGATGCCACTGGATCTGTATGGAGCTTGGTGACGCTGTCAGGGCTCGGCCTTGGCGGTGTAGTCACATCGGCAGACGGTTCCACAGGAGTAGAAGACGCCATTGGGGCTGCCAATGGGCTTATAGATGCCGATCCAGGTTGATGATACGTTGGACCAACATAATTGGGTGCATGTCCTTCTTTGAATGATTGCATCACGACATTGTAGACAGTATTGGACAGCACGCTGGAATGGCTAATTAATGCTTGATTTAGAGCAGAATTAACCATCTCTTGTAACTTACTAGGATTGGCGTCATACGTGACCTGCCGTGGCAACGGCGGATCTTGCTTCTGAATTGCTTCGCCGCTCCTGCTTAGGCTGAAGGATTTCAGATACAATTGCTTGTACTCCTCCATAGCCCGCTCCATGGCCAGCTTCTGATCATCTTTTAGATCGGCCTCGGAGACTTCAATGACGTTCCTCTAGTTGACGTCGGAGTTATCACCCATGATAGATGTATAAATTTGTATAATCGAGTCCCACCGAGCATGCCAAAAGAGGTGTTAACACAAAAAGCGTCAGAATCTGCGAACACCTCGGGCTTATACCCGAAATTCGATATCCGGAGGCGTGCCAGTCGATTTGACCAGTTAATCGACAAGGACAATAACTAGAACAAGATTCAATCAAGACAACGGCGATACACCCGGATGTCAAGATTGGAACTTGATCAGGATAACTAGAGTAGAGCTGAACGAGACAACAGCGATACGCCCGGATGTCAAAGCTCAGAGGTACTCCCACGCGGAACTTACAAGGGTTTGACGGAGATCAGGATGATGCAGCCCGTCGAAGCTTGAAGAACTCCTTGATAAACTAAGACTAATGCAAAAAGGGTAAATTGCGGTAAAAGTAGAATAAGAGTAAATTGATTTGATTTGATTGGATTGATCTTTTTACATGCAGCCCTCGGGCACATATTTATACTCGCACATAGAGAGTTGTACAGAGGCACGACCCGTACCCTTCCTAAAACAAACTCCTACATTTAAGGAAACTGACTCGCGCAGGAGTCGGATCTAAAATAACAATATTATTTTCCTAAACAAACACACCTATTTTAAAGGAAAATAAACGACTCACGCAAGAGTCGGACTCAAACCGCTATAATAATACTGGTATAAAATCACCAGTTTCCTTATGTCTTTCCCTCGATGAAAACTTTCCATCGGCAGACCCCTTCAATCCGCGACTTCCTTTTTTCACCATCAGCTATCCCTTGCTGACGTTCAACACTAAGTCACCCTATGCCTATCGGCACTCCATTCCCATCGGCATTGGTAATACTTTCCGATCGGCAACCTCGTACTGGTAACTTGTCTCCACCACTCAACCCTTATCGGCAATCGGCATTGGCAACATCTCCTCATCGGCAATCGGCATCAGCTTCTCATCGGCAATCAGCATCAGCAACTTTATAGCTTAGGCCACTCGACTTCACCAATTAACCCTTGTCGGCAAGGATCATACAGCCTCCATCGGCAACAACTTATCTTTCCGGCAGCACTCTCTTGTCGGCAGATTCAACTGATACTTTCCCGATGTCGACAAAAAACAGCCACAAGTCTTAACTCATTTGACACATGCCGAAAAACGGTGTCAACAAGGGTATCAATACAACTAGGATATATAACTATGGTTATCAAGGTAGACACATGCAGATGAATTAAATGACATTAAAGTGAATAGAACAACAAGGAAAATCCCATGCTATACTTGCCTTTCACTTGCGCAACCCTCACGCCATCAGCTATCGGTCATCACCTTATGATCTTCATCCCTCACAAACATTTCTCGTTCTACTCATAGCAAGCACCACACATAGACAACATACAAACAATAAATAGAAACAACTAAGAATAATACACCAACAAGAAGATAGATCGGTACTACGGTCGAGAGAACATAATAAACGTCAATTACGGAACTATCGTTAAAAGAAACAACTATTGTAAGTTTCATTATATTTAAGAAATAACTACAAGCTTAACTGATGTTAATTAAGAAAGGTATATGATTAAGTATTAATTCAGTTTGAACATAATCACAATTTATTATGAAAGCCAAATTGAACTAATTGAATTTATTTATAAACATGATCAAATAATCTATTAAGCATATTAAACTTTATCGTTGCAAAGCAACTTAGACATGTGAGAGTATTTAAGTATATGGTGCATGTTTAAACAAGCAAACTATATGTTTAGAAGCATATTAATATTGTCAACTAATCATATTAATATTATTTATTTATATTTATATAATACCAAAGTATAAATCTATATTGATTTCAATTATTAAACTAGTTTCATGCTTATTTAACTTATTCAATATTTTAATAATATATGGAAAAACATGTAGCATGACGAAAACATTGATGCACTAACATAAAGATCATGGCAACAAGAAACAAACGCAACTTAAATAGTTCAAAACAGAGTTAAAATCTAACTTGTTTTAAATTAATTAAACAACTATTGGTTAAACATTAATTAAATTAATACTTAAACTAACAAAAATTAATAAATAAACAACGAGAAAAACATTAACACTACGACTACGATTCTAACGCAATTTGAACGAACTAAAACGGAGATAAAACGAAGAAACGGTGGAGATTTGATGGCAAGCTCGTAACTATTGCACTTGTCTCCATCCTTCACTTCTGTACGGACGAAAAAGGAACCCTGATGCTGCTGCTCGTTCGTGCGGCAAGGAGGGATTTTGTCGGACCAAGGGATTTGTCGGTCAGAGAGCACCGCGGTTTGAGCTAGGCAATACGACAACGGCAGAGTAGGAAAACATATGATTGTCTACCATTAGGTATTCCCAAACTAGGGGCTCCCCTTCGGTAGATGTGGTGTGATTTGGTCAAGAAGGTGGGTACATATTTATAGGGAGGAAGACTCTCCACCTCAACATCAACTAGCGATATGGTACTAATTGATGGTGCACCTCCACATTTACTAACGGGCCAAATTAATCATCAAAGCCCATTAGTAAACAAATGCTTGTGCTTTTGTGATGTATGAGGATTATTGCCATGGGCTTTGAGGGCTTGTGGGAAAATTGAGGTCTTCATTATTTATTTTCGGAATAAACTATTTTCGTAAATAAAATAATTTCAGAAAAGTCCAGAATTAATATTTAAGCAACGAAAAATACTCCGAATGCTTCAAAAATTTGGAGGAAATTCTTGGAGGAACTTTGGAACATGATAAACTCAAATAAAGTGGTTGGAGCTCATAAAAAGATATTTTGGAGCATCTAAAAATTAGAATTTGCTCGTAGATAAATAGGAAAAAGGTCCGGAAAAATTTCAGAAAAATTTCCAGAAAGAATTTAGAGACATGTTGATGAATTATGAACTCAAGGGAATCATTTGGATCAAGAGACAACGGATCCTGGGAATGTCCAAACGAAAGATTAAGATCGAGAACAAGAATTTGATTATATAAAAAGATAGAGACGAGCCAGAGACCGATAAACAACTTACTAAACGCGTTTTAAAAACTTTAAACACTCACATGCATCAAGACAAGCAATGAACAACCACCACAACAATTAAAGTCTATCAAATTGATTTAGAAAAGTTTATAAATTCACTTTTCCTACACTAAATTTATATAAATCAAACTAATCTTGAAAAATTTTATATGAACATAGAAATCATTTATTTTATTTAGTGTTTTCTAAGCACAACCCAAAATTTGGGGTGTGACAACATTCCATCGACATCAGACTAAACCATTATTTGCATGCAATTCTAGACATGAAGGAAACATTTCATAGAAGTAGGCTGATCAGCCTAGTGTAGGGCCGCGCCATCACGTGCATGTGCAGTGATACATGAAATTTAAATATGGAGGTTTTGCTATGTACAGATTGTTCCCTCGGTCGGTGGTTGGTCTACGCTGATCATCAGAACTCCATTTTCATGTGGCCTTCTTGTGACTGACCTGTATTTAGGTGAGGTGTCTCAGCCAAATCGATCAAAATTTGGTGAAACGTTTTAGAATATTTAGTGTTTTATTTACCAACCATGAAAACTCTGCGCTCATACTGAAACCCCGGTTGGGGCAGAGCTTTGGAGGTCCTCCCAGTAGCCTCTTTACTCAAAAAACAGAAAATGTAAACCCAAACTATGTTAGGATTCACTATTCAGTAAGCTAACTAAATGGCTAATGAGAATGAGCTCCTCAAGAATCAGTTAGTTTACCTGCAAGTTTGTACCAACTGTTTGGTCCCGAGAAGCATACTGATGCTCCTTGGTAGCCTTGGACAGATCCAGGTCCAGCGGGTTGAGGCCGCACTGGTTCTCCAAGCCGTTTGGAACAAATGTCTGGAATACATTTTCTTGGTCCCTGAACAGAAACTCTGAGCTGGAGCTCTCCAGTGAGGAGACTGAGCTTGCGGAAGGGCCACAGGGTTTGGATCATGTAAATTTTGTCGGCGGCATGTGTGAGTAAGTTACTAATTTGGTCGACTGGTCCATCACAGGACATGGTCAGAAGGGAAAGCTTGAACTCACATCTTTTTATAGGAGGCTACGCATGTTGCTGAAGTTGAGTGGGGTCACGGTTGCAAGCTTCATGCACATGAGCCGGGGGTCAGAAAGCAGTGAAATTGATAAGAACCTTTAAAGATGGAATTTTTGTTAGGGCATCGGACAGTTTGAACGGGGTTCTGCTGCTTACCTCGACATGTCGTTGCAGCGACTGCACTGTATCTTATGATTTCGTCGAGCATCAGCGTCTTGCCAATCACCTAAACAAACAACATTTTGGCAAAATAATTAGGTAAACGCTGTGGCTAACGATCGATCATAAGATCCTCGAATACAAGATTTTTACTACGGTGACGCTACTATTCACCAATAAATATAATACAAACAGAGCTGTATGGTAAGATTTTAAAGAAGAAATCAATATAAGGACTCCAGATGTCATTCTTCTATGCCAAAATTTGTAGGAGGATAAAGAAACTGCGAAAAAAAATATTCAGAAACATACATTATGGAGAGTGCAGGGGCACATGTTAATATTTGTTCCTTCACATTACACAAAGTTTGAATAAAGGTAAAACCTAATAAAAATTTCAGCATACCAGAGGGAAATAATAATGCATTGGTTTTATTTTATATGTGCGTACTCATACACCAAACTGTGTAGTAGCTAAATAAGCAATTTTGATGCAATTACATCACTATACATCGAGAGTTCAATCACAGGCATCAAACATAAGGATAACATAAGGATGATTTTATATAACTAAAACTTATTTATGTGCGGGCTTAAACATGCCTAAATAAGTTATGAAAATATTGTGCCTTTATTTTCCAACTCAGACCGTAGATAACTGAAGGGAAAAATTACCAAGCCGAGAATGAGGCATATAGGTGAGCTCTTGATGGATATATTCGATGTTCATAACTATATTTTGAAGAGGGCACCTGTAAATGAATAATTGCATTAGCATATTGCAATGTAACAATGACGAGGCTCATAATGTGGCTCTACCTACATAGTTGTTGACAGAACTTTGAATGTTAGCTGTGGAACAATATTAAAATATATAGCTCATTGGTTCATATAACTTACGAATAATCAAATTAGGCTAATGGAAAGCAACAACAGTGAGGTCTCACTAATTTATTCCTGATTCACTGGGTGTCCATAAATATTTGAATGGTTGTCATTGGAGCTTTTGTTAGACTAAGGAATAATGTTTGCACAGTACGAAAGTACTGAAGAAAAGGGAAAGTGGACTGAACAGTACATGCCTTGGGGTAAAGAACTTGTTTTTTGGTTTTGGGGTCACCATCTTGTAGGAATACACATTTGGAGAGGACCACCCTTTCGTTGCGTGGTTGAGATCTTTAACCTGCAAGAACTATATTATGAAATACAAAGCAACAATTAGGTCCTATAAAAAACAGCTGGAAATAGGAGCAGCGCTTGCGTGGTTGAGCTCTTTAATCTGTAAGACCTGTAAAAAACCATTACAATGGTCAAAGGCTCAAAGCGGTGGAATGTGAAAAGGAAACATATGCATTAAAGTAAAGAAGAAAGCTCTAGCGCTTTATAAACATCATTTATGATGGGGGAAGGAGTCAGGTCCCAAAGAGTAGTGAACCTATTTTAATTTTGTAGTCTTGTTTGATGAGTAGGTCCCAAAAATTATTAGCTTCTTAAGAAACAATTAGATCTGTTATGTTAACACAAGATAAGGCCTATGGGCTAGCTGGGTTTATGTTGCCATCGACAGCTGTACTGAACAACATTACCAAACGAAGCACAGCTATGGCCAAACTGGAAACAACTAAACTTGAAGATATATAGGAAGTGTGTGTGCAGTGACTATAACAACTATATATACACATATATGGTCAGGATCTATATATTACATACTCCCTCCGTCCCTAAATAACTTTCTCACTTTTCGAGAAATAACTTGGATTAATTTTATATAAAAAGCTATTAATATTTATGATACAAAATTAACATCATTAGATAGATCTTTTAATCTAGTTTTTTAATAAATTTATTTGAAGACACAAATATTGCACATATTTTATATAAATCTAGTCAAAGTTGTGACACGAAAACCCAAAACGATAGTTAATAAGGGACGGAGGGAGTAGCAGGACGCCGACAAGCAGCGACACATGGTCCATTCAAAGCTATCAATTTATATAAACGGAGTAGATGCTAAAACTAACAAAATGGGCCAGTTATTCTTGACAAATCCAAGTATTTCCTATACTCTATATAGATTTGTAGACAATATCTGGATCACTCCAAAATTGGAAAGGAACTTAAGTTAACGAAGACAAATATAGCAGGAGCAGGTAAGACTGGGTTCGGCATCCTTGTGCAGCGGTCTTTGTCTGGCTGCGTAAGCACAGGCTGCAAAATATCCGGGAAGACCAAAAATTGACTGGTGCACGGAGATGCTGAAACCAGTTCAAAAAAAAAAGCGCGTCTTTTAGTAAAAGTGCAAGAATCAGATAAAAAAACACCTCTTACAATGGACCTCCAAACAGTAATTATGATCTAGACGATACATAGATTAAAGTGTTATGAGAGCTGATGAAAAGCCTTACAATTAAAGCCCTTAACTCCATGGCTGTTTAAATTCCAAAGTTAGTGAAAATAAGGCACGAAAGAGTCGACATGACAGCTATAATAATACTGTAAAACATTTCTTTGGGCTGGGAGAACTCCATAATAAAAAAAATGGCATCACTAAATTAGCAGCTGCTGCAGAACTGTCTCTTTGCAGAAGAATTGACCAATTAATTATGGAGTTAAGATCCAAAACAAATTTGTACTCAAAATCGACTGGAGAACATGTAATTGCGTAACTCGAACTTAAACAATTGGTGTAACCATGTGGACTAACAATTTATGCCCTAATAAGCAAAGCATTGCGTTTTTCAACAATCCAAAATATGTAGTACAAGAATTCAGCGAACAGTATCTGGTGTGCACATGGAAATGAAGCAGCCAACCGTACCTGAAAATGAACTGCCAATCCAAATACTGATGAACCAAGAAAGCAAATCTGTCAATGCATATATCCTTTCTCGAACAGCTCACTTGCTGCTATGTATCAGGAGCGCCATGACAGATATGTTATGACGGTGATCTCGTACATGGCAACCACAAGAAGCAAGGCAGGCTCCATTAGAGAAGGAACAAGAGAAATGAAAATAACAAAGTACGTACGAAACCAACCTGCCTGGTTGTCATAAGGATTGCAAGAAACAAACAAGGCAGTCGAGGGCCATCCCAATGAATGAAACAGCTGAGTGCTCACTGTGATGCAGCAGACGTTTACACAAATTCATGGCAGCACATATGACTATTTCTTCCTTTCCTGGCAGTTGCTCCAGCAACTGCATATGTATCGACAGGCCATACAAATCAAGCGTGCCCATTGCACCAGTCACCAGACATTTCCTCCAAATTCAAAAGCCCATGTGATCGTCATGCCTATATGTACCTAACCAGAATTTTGTAGCTCTTTGCTACAAATAAATCTGTAAAAAGTTAAGTGGATATTTCCTTTGGTATGAGATATGCACACCTAACCTAAACCTCTGGTGACCATCAACTTTCTTCAGCTTGACACATGCCAAATTTTCACGCTCTGTTGTTTCGACGTGCTCGATTGAAGCTGTAAGAACAGATAGACACGCCAACACATTAAGTATCTCTAAATCTAATGCTCCAATCCTAAGATTTCTCTAAATCTCAGCACCTTTTTAGACATTATTTGCTTTTGTAGGTAGAATGGTAAGTAGAATGAATTTAAATTCAGAAAGAAAATATGTGGGGATGACCTGCATAGAAGGAATGTTTTTAATGTATTAATCTCAATACTTATATGTGCATGGAAAAGAACCAATAATTGTTTTGCGCAGGGTAAAAATCTTCAATGGTATAGAACAGAGAGGAAGTACCGGTCAAAGTAGTAAGAATGCCTCTTGTAGAGCAAATTTTGTATGATTCACACAAAATCTGGAGGGATATATATTTGGGTATAGTAAATCTTATACAATCATGCACAACCAAGGAAAGCTAGGCAATTTTGACTTTGTAAGTAAGTAAACTACAAACATCAGGGACTGCAAAAATAGGAACAATTAAATCAGGGCCTTGCAAAACAATATGACAGCCACAATTTGCTGCACCTGTGACCCAAAAAACTGACAAGACTATTTTGTGAGCATCACATCAGAGGTTTCATGACTCGCAATCCTGGGTAGTGTTCTCCCTAGCATTGTCATAGCCCCTCTTTTGTTAAATTATGATTTCACTCATTTTTTGTTCAGTAGACATCCTTTGGTTTTCATGACTCGCAA
The DNA here is from genome assembly GCA_022036555.1 of Microstegium vimineum. Lineage (NCBI taxonomy): Eukaryota > Viridiplantae > Streptophyta > Magnoliopsida > Poales > Poaceae > Microstegium > Microstegium vimineum. Next base: position 18,195,726 of record CM039126.1, on the reverse strand, counting down.
TCCTGGGTAGTGTTCTCCCTAGCATTGTCATAGCCCCTCTTTTGTTAAATTATGATTTCACTCATTTTTTGTTCAGTAGACATCCTTTGGTTTTGCTAAAAAAGCGAATTAAACTGAACCTAAAAGAAGATGGTGAGCTGTACACGCATTTATTTCTCATGAAAGCAAATTCACTGTATGTCACCTCATAATTGCAAACACAATGGGACAGGGATCCCGTGCAGTGGCTATTCACACTGCAACTTAAGCAGTGGCCACACATGAGCCATTGATCCCATCAGCAACGGTCAAGACGAGAGGATGTACCGTTTCTTTTTCCATGGCATTCGTGAAGGCATTCTTGGAGGGAAAACTCCATGGCTTTGGCGCCATTTCGACGAGCGCTGGGAGACAGGGCACGCGTGGGACGACGCCGTCGCACGAGCCCATCTCGATGTCCTCCAGCGGGCCCTCCGCCGCCGCGTAGAGGTCCAACGAAGGCGCCGAGGCGTGCGCCATGGAGCAGAGCGGCGACGCGCAAGGGACGCAGCGGGAGTCCGGTGGCGACGCGCAAGGGACACGGCGGGAGTCCGGCCGCGGCCACAGCAGGCTCGAGTGGCTGCTCGGCGGCGTGGGCTTGTCCTCGCAAAGCATGCAGGTGAGGGGGCGGCAAACCACTCCAGGAAGCACTCCCATGGCGCAAACCACTCCAGCAGCTGCAAGTGAAGATGCCATGGATGACGCCCAGCAGGTGCTCGAGGAATCGCCTACAAGGTTGTGCTAATCCTTTTTCCAAAACTACCTAATCAGTTCTGCATAGTTGAGTTAAGGTTGTTGAAATGTTTTAAGAATGTTAGGGAAACACAATATTTCAATTTTATCTGATTGGTTCTTTTGATTGTAGATTGTACCGATGAAACATAGAACTGACAACATTTATAACTACAGGATGGCTGCAAGTCCTTTTTTTATTCCTAAAATCAGTATGACATTTAGTAGTGATGATGAGGCTTGGAAGTTCTGGGTCAGATATGGTCGTAGGATGGGGTTTGATGTTCGGAAGTGCTATTCAAACAAGAGCAGTCTCGATGGATTAGTAACAACTTGTAGGTTGGTTTGTTCAAATCAAGGTTCTCGGGCTATGCAGAACCAAGAATTTTGATGATGGTATTTTTGGCGGTGATATTGGGTGATAACATTTTGTACAAGAAGATAGGAACAGTGCATATACGCTCTTCTCTTCAGCTTTTGCATTAAATTAGTGATATGGATCAAAAAGATCTAATATGTATGCGGTGGACATTGTTCTGTACGGCTGACAATTCAGCTAACTCATATTCTGAATATGTTAAGACGTGGGCTACTCATCTGCATATGTGGTCTGCTAGTGCTCTTGAATGATTTTTCCATGCGTTTGAGTAAATGGTGAGATAAAGAAATGAGGGGAAAAAGTAGAAGGCCATCCCAGCCGTTGCTGATGGGATGAGTGGCTCATATGTGCCCACTTCTTAAGTTGCAGTGTGAATAGCCACTGCATGGGATCCCTGTCCAACACAATGACCGGACAGAGCAGTTAGTTTAGGTTTACTGAATGTGTTGATTAAGAAACTGAGCAGCAGTTCGTTATTCCTTCTGTAGCTTAGTATTTGGAAAAAGTAGAAAATAGGTCACTATGGACAAATATTTGATGATTTGTTATTTCAAAGAGAACACTAAAAATAACCTCTTGAGGAATCGGTTCTATCGATTTGCTTCGCTGAGTCTTATCAAAAGTTCAGCTCTTTCTGAATCAGCCATAAGAGCATTAGGATTCATGGTTTCCTCAGTTAAAAAAAAATACTAAATGCAACATCTTGGACCTGTTCATTGATCGACTGAAGATACAAATTTGAAATCCAACCAACAAAGAAATCAATGGTGCAAGCAAATCTTTTTTCCTATCTTTTCACTAAGAATGTAAAGATATTAGCTTAATCTAAATGGTTCTTCATAGGATGAACACATGGGAGAAAACCACTCTGAGCTGGCAGTTAGCATCAGACTGCACATAATAGGAATTTTTTTTTAAAAAAAAAGCAACACAAAAAAAGAAATAGGATGGGCATTGGGCAACATCTCAAGGGCAGAACTACGTCCTCCTGCCCCAACCAAACAAGCTCGGCTCCAGGACCTTCAAACGTAGAGGAGGAGGAGATCACCTGGCTTTTTGCCGCCGTCGCCGCGACACAGGCGATCTGGAACGAGCAAATAGAGACAGGAGAAGGAGAGGCACCTAGGGTTTCATCGAGCACAGGAGCCACGCCGGAGGAGGACGCGAGGGGAGGGGCACCTGCACTGGCGGCATAGGGCGGAGGGCCCTCGCTCCGCGTCATGGCCAGCGACGGCCGCTAGGGCCAGCGTGCGGTGCTGCGGCGTAGCCCGAGGGCGCCGTCGATGGCGCCGTCGGTCCGCTGCGCCCGGCGCGGTGAGGTAGTGGCGGTCGGGCCGGCCGGCACTGCGCCACGTCATGAGGAAGAGGGAGGAAGGGAAGGTGGGGGCGGCGGCGGCGGCGGCGGGTGTGCCGCATGAGGAGAGGCGTCGAGGTCGGGAGGAGAAGAAGTGAAAAAAAAGCTGCGGTAGATATTTTGAGTGAAGAGAAGTAGAAGCTAACCTATATATTGGTTTGGTTAGATTGGGAGAAGAAGCTGATTAAACAAAGAAGAAGCAGGGGAGGGTAAAAGGAAATAACGAGAAGTTGCTTTCATCGAGAGTCGCTCTGGGCAATCTGGACCCTCTGATGCAAGATCCAACGGTATAAAAAAATTCGGGTGATGTGGCCACCGTAAAAATACTGGGAGCTGTGCTACTTTAGTTTTCTTATTATAAGGGTGGAAAGAAAAAAATTCAGATGATGTGGCCATCGTAAACATACAGGGAGCTGTGCTACTCTATAGTTTTCTTAATGGTGGAAAGAATCAAACAATCGCTCCAAACACTATCCGACTGCGACAATTCTTTCGACCACAGCGAGTACACGAGTCGTGAAAATAAACTGCGGCCCGTGTCTGCGGCTTGTGGGTCGCCCGGTGCCCACACCGCAACGCACGATCCAGGACCGCGGTCCCAAACAGGACCTCAAGTATCTTCTCTGAACGATTCCACCGCTTCCGCAGAAGTTTGAGAGCGCGAGCCTGTGAGGGGGCAGACACGTCACCTTTTCTTCCCGCCCCTGTTCCGTGTTCATTCACCGCTCACTCTCATGTCTCACACCACTCTGGTCTGGTCCTACACACCTCGGCACGCATGACGACACGGCGCGGGAGCCTATGAAAACCTCTCGGTCAAATGCTTCCCTGATTCGATCCGCCTGCGCCGGCTTCGCCCGACTCCGCTTCTCCGGTTGGTTCCTGGGTTCATCTCCGCCCAATCCTTAACCCCATTCCGGTGAGTTTTCTTCTTCTCCGTGGGGTTCGCTCCCATCCCCATTAACTCTTCTTTCCCCATTTGCTGCTCCTGCAATGCGATTTCGCCGTCCTCTTAGATCTTCGTCGCCTGGATTGGTTCGTCCCTTTTCTTCCTTATTACTACCTCCACCGTACAACATGAATTTCACGAGTTCGCGCTCCAGCATTTCGCAGAAAGACGAAAGGGCGTCCTCCGCTTTTTGCCCTTCTTTATTTCTAGCTTTATTAGTCCTTCGTTCACCCTTTCTGCCAACAAAAGGCCGCGCCTTGATGTGACCGAAGCCACCAGTAGCAGCCCTTGCCGCACCAAAGGGGCGCCATTGATCTGCAAAGCTCTCTTATGTGTTGCACTGGCGGCAATGCGCCCGCAGGAAACTAACCAAAGGGCCCAACATTCTGGTTTGGGCGATGGGGGGATGGGACATGGGAGCCACCGTGCTCTCCTTTTGAGTGGAAAAGATGGCGCCTTTGACAGCAGAAGCCATCTTTGCTGATCTCTAGCACTTTGTTTATTCGCAAAAAATGGGGATTGGTAGATCTGTAGACCGCTGTATGATTGTGGTTAGTGGGAGGTTGGGCAGGCTCGGCAGTCTATTTGGGCCTCTGGAGCCGTCATCAACTAAGTTTTTCAGTTTTGGGGGTTCAACTCAACTAGTATCAGCTGTTAGAGCTGAGATGCGTTGGAGGATTGATGTATCTGAATTGGAGGCTATTTCTTAGATTTGGTTTGCACTCTAGCCTGATATTTTATTTTTCCTGTTCGATGAATTTCTGTGTTTCTATATGTGACCCTTCTCTGCATGTGTGAGTGGTTCAGTATATTGAATGTTTGTCCTTGTACGCAGATTTCTTGAATAGAAGGTCACAGTTCAAATCTCCAGGGTTGTGCCTAGCTTGAATTTTCGATTGAGCAGTGCTTGTAGAAGTCCTTTTGATTTCTGCAGTCCGAGCCAGGGTATAATTTTGTCTGTGAGATACAATGGCTACAGAGACATTGCCTGAAACACTTCCAGTGGTCGACGACATTCAAACTCTGAAGCTGCATTCTGATACCTCTTTGGAGGCTTCCAGGCTGAATAAACCTAGTGCATCGGTGCCAACCAGGCTGCCTGAACCAAACAACTTGAGCAAACCAAGTTCTGAAATGGAGCCTAAGGACAAGAAACCAAACAACCTACTAAATGAGTCAGTTGATCATACTAGTTTAGACAAGATTTCTGCAGACCCAATACAAGATGAACTGGTTTCAGAGTGTCCTGTGGATGAACAGAAGAAAGATGTGAAACCATCTTCGATATTGGATAAGGAATGTGGCCTAGCAAAGGCAAATGAAAATGATGGGCTGATCAAGAGATCAGATACCGGTGAAAGAGGAATAAGTAGCAGATACAGGCCAAGCAATGTCAGTGATATCAGTGATGAAAGCTCATGTAGCAGTATCACCAAGCCTCATAAGGCAAATGATTCACGCTGGGAGGCAATTCAGAGGATCAGGACTAGAGATGGGATCTTTGGTCTGAGCCATTTTAAGCTGTTGAAGAAGCTAGGCTGTGGTGACATCGGCAGTGTATATCTTTCAGAATTGAGTGGAACAAAGAGTTATTTTGCAATGAAGGTCATGGACAAGGCATCACTTGCAAGTCGTAAGAAGTTGCTTCGGTCCCAGACTGAAAAGGACATCTTGCAGTGCCTGGATCACCCATTTCTTCCTACATTGTATACCCACTTTGAGACCGATAAATTTTCATGTCTGGTTATGGAGTTTTGTCCTGGAGGAGCATGCATACTCTGCGACAAAGGCAATGTGGCAAGTATTTTCCAGAACAAGCAGTCAAGTACGTCTTATTTATTATATTTTGCCCCACGCAAATGATAGAAATAGGTGGCATGGAGGAAATAATATGGCTTAGTCTAAGTTAATTTGTGGAGGAATATGGTCTGGATGTTAGCCAATCAGCTGTATAACCTTGTGTGCTCTGCCAATAAGAAAGAAGCATACACAAACTGAAAATGCATGGACACGGATTGATTTTATTAATTAATTTATTGCAGTTTGCATTCATATATTTACCAAAATTCACCAAATAGTGTGAAAAAGCCAATATATTATACTTCTTGAATTGCCCATTTTTCATCTATGTTTATTTCTGCTAAGTGAACTGTGTAGGTTTAGTTGTTTCTGAGCTAGTGAGCTGCTTTACTTATACTAAATTTGCTTCTGAATTGCAGATTCTATGTAGCTGAAATTCTCCTAGCATTGGAGTACCTGCACATGCTCGGCATCATATATCGGGATCTCAAACCAGAAAATGTCCTTATCCGTGAGGATGGACAGATCATGTTAACGGATTTTGACCTCTCCCTACGTTGTGCAGTGAGCCCAATGATGGTCAGGTTGTCTAACCCTGATCCAGAATCACTTAAGAAGTATAACCAAGCTCATAGTGCTCAACAAGCTTGTGTTCAGCCATCCTGCATGATGCAGCCATCATGCACAGCTCCCACGACGTGCTTTGGCCCACGTCTGTTTTCTAAATCAAAGAAAGTTCGAAAACCAAAGCCTGAAGTTGTCAACCAGGTCAGCCCATGGCCTGAGCTTATAGCAGAACCTAGTGATGCACGGTCGATGTCATTTGTTGGTACACATGAGTACTTGGCACCCGAGATTATCAAAGGTGAGGGTCATGGTAGTGCTGTTGACTGGTGGACGTTTGGTGTATTCCTATATGAGCTCCTGTTTGGAAAAACACCATTCAAAGGCATGGGGAACCGGGCAACACTGTTCAATGTCATTGGTCAGCCCTTGCGTTTCCCTGAATATCCAGTTGTGAGCTTCCCAGCTAGGGATTTAATAAGGAGTCTCCTGGTCAAAGAGCCCCAACAACGATTGGGTTTTAAGCGTGGTGCCACAGAGATAAAACAGCAACCATTTTTTGAGGGTGTGAACTGGGCATTGATACGCTGTGTGAGTCCTCCAGAGGTTCCAAGGCATTTTGACATTGAGAAGCCCCCGAAACAGCCTGTGTCAACATCAGAGAGTGCTGCCCAGAAAGGTTGTGATAACTATTTAGAGTTCGGATTCTTTTAGGGGAATAGGACGAATTTTCTTTGTAGCAATTGGATTAAGTAGATGTTTGCATCTGTGTTTTCAAATGAATGATAGTTCGAGTTTTGTTCGTGTCAACATGTTTCTATTCTTTAAAATGAACACGTGGATGTTTCAATCTGTATTCCTCAACATGTTACAGTGCATTGAGTCAAAATCTTTACCTAGTGTTATATGTAAGATAATCTGCTGATCCCTCTCTTAGTTTTGCTGCAGCAAGGACAAGGAGTTGGCCATAGGTCTATCCTGCTGGCTGTCCTTGTATCTACTAGAGAGGCATGGCAATAGGCCAACCTAGTAGTGGCTTACCTCAGCCATTACATAGTTGTTGAGGGGCTGATCTCAGCCATGTCCTCTTGTACTAGTAGTAGGTGTACAAACCTTGTATAAATACTCAAGGCAATGCAAAGGTAACTAGTTCAGTTGCTGCAGCTGCAGACTTGTTCTTGTGCTGTGTCTGTGCCCTCAAGTTCAGTTCATCTTCTACTTCTAGCCGTGAGTTGTCATAGTGTGGGTCTGAGTGAGCTGATTTATCACCTCTGCAGGTGGCTGGATTGCCAACATTATATACATATCTCATTTCAGTTATATGCAGATTGTATTTATGATTGTAAGTTGTGGCAGCAGCTATAATTCCTTCTCAAGAGGTAGAAAGTTTGAGTTCTCTTTGACTCGAATTTGGGTGCCTATTTCTTATTTACAATACTGTCTAGTTCTTCATGTTTGGTTGAGTTTCTTTCTTAGAAAAAAAATCATTTACAATACTGTCTAGTTCTTCATAGGTTTGGTTGAGTTTCTTTCTTAGAAAAAATCCTTTCTCATGCAACATTTCATTTTCAGTTAATACTGATCACAGTTCTACTCTTATGACTTATGAGCCTATATATTTTATCTATGCATTATAATGTGTTAGACTGAAGTACTGAACCACTCTCAGTACAAAATTTGCTAGGTTGTTTGGTTGAAGTAATGCCCTCAACAAACTAATATTATGAACAAGTAGCAGTTCCTTGGCGCTGATGACTAATAGCAGCATAAGTTTGACAAAACATGGTGGCATAAGATGCATTCATTTGTCAACACAACTTACTGTTTTTTCATAATCCCTAATTTGCAGAAGCTAGCCCAAAAAATCTGTTTATAAATGGGTTGACTGCTGAGTACTGACAGAGCCATGTGTACCTATCCCATGCTCCTTGTCTCAATCAGGTTTCTAACTAGGCTCACTGTTTTGGCTGCACATAGAAGTGTTGTGTTGCCTGCGTTTGCTATTTTGATACTGTCTGGTTTCTTACATGTTTTATCTTGTAATTTTCATGTGTTTTCTGACTTTTTACAGATACACAGAACTCTTCATTTCATCTAGTTAAGGAAAGCAGTGGAAAGGAAAAAAAATTCTACAAAATGCTAAAAGGTTTCCACATATACATGAAAATCTCCTTTTGTACACAAGAAATCAAGAACTTCCATTAACAAAAACATTGGCAAAAAAATGATAACCACAAACTTATGCTACCCAATCATGATGCATACAATGTGCTAGCTCTGAGAAGGTAAATGAAACAGGAATATGACAAATAATCATAATGAGAAGCATCTCAGAAACTTTGTGATTTTCTTTCTTTCTCTGGGTTCACTGTCTTTTCTGTCAACATTTGCTGTTGTTTTATCATGATTCGGTGTAGACGATGGTGGTGTCGGGTTGTTGGATCTGATGTTGTTAACAGGAGAAGGTGACAGTGGTGGTGTTGGATCAGCAGTCGTCTCCGTCGTCACCTCCTTGCCGTCGCAGATGATCTTGACTTCACAGTAGAGAGGTGCGCTCTTTTGTACCTGTCCTGCAATTCCGGTTCCTCTCTTCAGCTTCCTGTGTTCATTTTGACAGATTCAGCATAAATTTGCAGAAGTGGCATGCACACAATTTCGTGTTTCTGTTACTTGAAGGCCTCGTAGACCTTACCGTACATTCGACTTTGAAACCCCTAAAACTAGCTGTTTAATGTGCAGAACAGGAACAAGTTCGATGATTGCGTTAGCAATTTGATCGCTCTCGATGAGGTACACATCAACAATAACCTGAGTATGAAAAGAGTTGATATCAAAACTGAAAACTTGTTGAGAAATCAGAATTGGTAACGAACTGGTCCAGCTGCTTGCCTGAAATTTGCGGCACTGCTCCAAGAATTTCTGCAGCATCTCTCGCCTCTTTGATCTCTCTTGATTCAAGTAAGTTTCGATCTGCTCTGGGCTTGCTTGGCTCTTAGGCATCATTCCTACTATTTCAGAAATTGAGTGTGTCAGATTCATCACAAATTACCCTTTTTAACTGAATACTGCTTTAATCATCATCAGATGCAGAAATGGGCAGTAACACGTACAGAAACTAGAACATCTATCTTTTTTTGTTCTTTTCCTTTTGTATATATTAGTTGCTGAACCAGCTGCAAGACTATTTTCATCTTTGTGCCATTTTGTCAATACTGAAAGGTAGCAGAACGGAATCCTACCGTGCTGATCCTGTTCACACTTCAGTGGCAGTCTAGCTCTGTAGCATCACACATCCTACTACTCTACAGGGCATCTCATCACAAAGCTACTTTGTTTTTTGGTACCCACTATTTCTGTATGGACCACGAATCTCGTTAGCATTCGCTGCAAGGATCTTAAATAATGGATGCATGCATATATGTGATCTGTGAGAACGGATTCTGAGTGTTTCACTAAAGCGAAACTCAGGTTTGGTTCCTGATCGAACCACAAGCCTCTGATTATATAACCCAAGAATTTCACTGGAAACAGTTTGATTAGAACCCAATAATTTGACAGGAACCATGCTGACCAAACAGATCCCAACCCCATTATTCGTTTGCCAAAGAAAACTGATCGAAAAACAAAATACAATATTAGGAGGGAGGCATGGCCTTGTTGGTGTCTCCGACTCCCATCCCCTAACTACGAGGTCAGCATCAACGGTTTGGAACTTTGCTGCTGCAGCTTTGCGCCGGGGACAAGCCCAATGTATTCTTGGCACAAGAGGTTACAAGGCTCCCAAGGGAACTCCGGCCGGTGAGGACGACGACACCTTTGAAAGTTTCAGTCAGGCGAGCAAAATCTCGAGAACGCCGAGTCCAACAAGTTGACCGTCTTTCCATCACGACCGTCGTCATCTTTATTGATTGATTGGCGACCCCAAACAAGACTTTGTTTGTTTGCAAATTTCAGCGCTGTCGTCTTACTACTAGTTGCTGCGGTATTAGTCTTCATTTCACTCCTACTTTTCCATTAGCTAGTGAGCAAACACATTTTGTTGGAGTCGCGGGTTGAGGAAGAGTGAGGTATGTTGTGGCATAGAATGATCGATGTTTTTGAACCCACAAAGCCTGGCTGTAATCCGAGAATTTCGGAGGAAGCAGTTTGATGGATCCCTATCCTAAGCGAGTCAGGGGGAAAAATAGTCGTGCTCCAAACGGAACACTACTAACCAGGCAATCTAAATCTGAATGCGAATGAGAAAGCTATAACCATCGATCAACGATCATATAATGTTAGCAACACGACACACGACGAACATCAAGCTGATGAATCAGAAGCACCAGGACGCGGCAAGGACGAAGTCATTGCGCGCTAGTTCACGGTCATCAGGCCGACGACGTCAGGGGGGCATGACGGAAGCGTGATCACCAAGCCCGAGCCGACCGGAAGCACCAGGCGATCCAAGCGACCGGCGCGCCCGAATCCTATGATCGTGGGCCCAGAGTGGGTGTGACAATCGTGTGCGCGCGGCTGCGTCCGCTGAGCTGGCCTGAGCGCCATGTATAAGGGGAGAGGAGAGACGACGGTGCACGGCATCAGTGAATTAGAACCCGAATTCGAACTTGTTATCATTCCTCATTAAGACATATGCTTGCTACCTACTCCTTATTCTCTACTACCTGCCCCGAATTCCCCTTCTAGCTTGCGTGTTGTTAACAAATTGGTATCAGAGACATTCGATTTGGATCGCATCACAGTTCTAGATCGCTGTCTCAAATTGCCTTGGTTTGGTTCTTCTCGGATCCGAGCAGTGAGCTGCTGATCGGTTCCTGAGACCCAGTAATTCCAAGGTGCCGAGATCGATTCAGAACTGCGATCTGGATCAGCCGATCGCCCCACCGCCGCCACCACCACCGCCGCCGCCTAAACCCCCAATTTGCTTCCACTACGCGCGCCGCCACAAATCCGCCATGAGTTCCGATATGCAGCGCGTGCTGGAGGAGATCCAAAAGCTTTCCACATCCACCACCACCCAAATCGCCGATACCCAGAAGCAAATCGCCAACGTCAACACCACCATCGAGAATCGCTTCAAGGCCGTCGACGATCGCTTCACCGAGGCCGATTTGGACATCGAGCGGCGCATCATCGACTCTGAGTTGCGCTAGGACGCCCGCATCAAGTCGATCGAGACTGCCGCGGACGAGTTCGAGCAGTGGCGCCGCGAGCACGACGCCGCCGTCAACGACATTCGTCTGCGCCTCACCAAGTTGGACCGCTTCATGGATCGCGCCATCATCGAGCCCGGCACCACCACGCATGAGGCCCCGGTGTTCGACGATGCTCCAATCAAGTCCGAGCACACTGCTCTGGACGAATGGGAGCAGCACGCCGCGACTCCACCTGCGAGCTATCAGGCTGCTCGGCCCAACGGGCACCGCGTCGAAAACCACCATCGAGAGAATGATCACGGGGTTGTCACCACCCTGGTTCATTCCCCGGTGTAGAATCATGGACCCTTGTGTTTAGGCGGTTAACGACAATACTAGATCACTATGACTAACGTGTGTTTTGCAGAGGCAAAGTTGTTTATGTTAGGTCATTAGTGATGCAATTTGAATGGGCTTAATGGATTTTCATGCCCCCAAGATGGAAATCGTTTTGGTTGCAAAGGATGGTGATACAAGTTAAAGACTAGGCTAGTTCTTAGTGCCGTAAGGTTGAGAAGGGCACTAAGTATAGCTAGGGCTTTTGTTTTTCCTTTGACTGTACTATTAAGGGGGGTATGAGGTTAGTAGCTTGACCTAGGAGAGTTCAGGAAAGTGGGTATATGCACACTTGTCACAACTAGTCCTAGAGACCTTGCTTTCAGCCCTTGGTAAAACCTAGAGATGGTAGGAGCAAAATCCCTTGAGAAACCTCAGCGAAAACAGTTGATATAGAGGGAGAAAGAGGCTCCGGACCACTCTGCTAAGTGGGTGTCGGACCAAGAGAGTGGTCCGACGGTCCTTGACTTAGGCAGAATTCGAGCTCGAGAGGAGCTCCGGACCACCTGTCTGGAAAGCACCAGACCATTGGAGAGTGGTCCGGTGGCTTGGTTCAGAGAGTCAGAAGGCTCCGGACTAGTCCGACGGTTAGTCCGACGGCTAGTCCGACGCCTCAAGACAGGGGTTTGAATTCATGTAGAGAGCTCCCTGGCTCCGGACCAGAGCGTTGGACCAGGGCACCGGACCAAGGAGAGTGGTCCGGTGGTGTGTAAAAGAGAGAAAGGTTTTCACTCAGTGAGCACCGAGGCTCCGGACCAGTGCGTCGGACCAAGCAGAGTAGTCCGACGGTGCCTGAGTTGGAAACGAGAGTGACCTCCGGACCAGTGTGCATGGTCCGGTGGTATGAGCTCCGGACTAGTCCGGTGGCTTCGTAGAGAGAAGAAAAAGTAAAAAACGGCTAGTTTTGGAGGTGAGGACTATTTATAGTTGCCCCCTTGGTCCTTAGAGGTACTCTTGGCCATTGTTTCAGCTGGTGACACCTTGAGAAATCCTTTGGAGAGCCAAGAGGCTAGTGAGGGAGAGATTAGAGAGAGAGTTCATCTTGTTCTTCCCTCCTAGAGTGATTAGGAGTGACTTGTGTGCATCCATCCACCTTTCTAGCCTTGAGTTGGTCAAGTGAAGGTCTTGTGCTTGTTACTCTTGGTGTCCGACAGCACCTAAACGGTTTGGTGGTGTTCGGAGGAAGTGACCGCCGGGAGATTGTTGGCGGCTCTTCTCCAAGCTCTTGTGATCGGTTGTGGGCGATTCACCGAGCCGGAGTGGCGAAGAATCAGCCCGTAGAGAGCATTCTACCCTTGCGCAGGTAGAGGGGGAGCGATACATTGCGAGGTGCTCCAACGAGGACTAGGGGGGTGTGTCGACACCTCGATACCTCGGGAAAAATCGCTGCGTCAATGAGATTTTCTTTTCCCTAGCTCTTTACATTTCCGCATTACTTTCCGTCTTGTTTTTATATTACCTACTAGAATTGCTTAGGTTGCTTTTAATTCCTTTGAACTGCTACCGCTTTCTAGCTAGGACACACGGATTGTAGGCACTAGGGGGTGATTGACATTTGATAGGTTTTCATATTTGCTTTAGAAATTTAAAACAAGCCCAATTCACCCCCCCCCCCCCTCTTAGGCATCTTGATCCTTTCAATTGGTATCAAAGCCTTGTTGCTCTAAATTAGGCTTCACCGCATAGAGCAAGATGTCCCATGAGGATGGACCGCCACCCATGTTCGATGGGGATGACTTTCCGTATTGGAAAGTGCGGATGGAGGCCTACCTTGAGGCCGTGGATGTCGGTGTTCACAAAGCCGCCACCCAAGGTGGATCGGTGTTCGCCGAGGACCCATACTTTGAGAAGAACAATGCCAAGGCAAAGAATATTCTTTTCCGTGGCATTTGCAAGGATGTGTTCAACCGTGTGCGGAATTGCAAAACCGCGCATGAGATTTGGACAAACATTTGTGCTCTTCACGAGGGCACTAAATGTGAAAGAGAAGAGCGTTATCACCTTATCATTGCTAAGTTAAATGCGTTCACTATGCTATCTCATGAAAATGCTAATGAAATGTATTCTCGCTTGAATGTGCTTGTAGAGGAGTTGAATGGCCTTGGAATCTCTCAAATGACACCGACCGATGTGGTGCGCAAGATACTTTGTGTCCTCCCAATAGACAAGTATAGCCACATCGTCACGATTCTTCATCAAGGCGATCTCTCCGCAACTACATCAACGCAAGTGTTGGGCAAGATCAATGCTCATGAGATGTACATGAAGATCAATGATGGAACTTCATCTTCCTCCAAGAAGAAAGAGAAGGAGGAGAAGAAGGGCTTGGCTCTCAAGGCATCTTCCAAGGAGAAGTGCAAGATTCAATACGTCGTTGAGAGTACAAGTGATGATGATGATGAAGACAACATCGCTCTTATGGTGAAGAAGACCGTCAAGATGTTGAAGAAGCTAAACAAGAATGGAGTCAAGTTTGACTCAAAGAAGAAGAAATTCTTCACAAGCTCTTCAAGGAAGCCAATCTCCCAAATGAAGTGTTACAATTGCGGCACCCTTGGTCATCTAGCCCATGCATGTCCCGAAGAGAAGAAAGACAAGTTCAAGAACTTCAAGAAGAACAAGGGCGGCAATGATGACTCAAGTGATGATGACAAGAAGCAAGACAAGCCATACAAGAAGAAGAAGAACTTCAACTTCCACAAGAAGAAGAAGGATGGCAAGGCTTACATTGTGGGTGATTGGCTCACTGATATTGATGATTCAAGTGACTCCTCCGATGATGAGAGTGAAGAAGAGAAGGTGGCCGCATTGGTGATTGGTTCTTCTATTCCACCGCCACCTCCTCCTTCATCGCCGGGCTCATCCTCTACACACCTATGCCTCATGGCTAAAGGTGACAAGAAGGTACAAAAAGAGGATGATGATGATGACCTCTCTAGTGATGATAGTGATGATGAAGAAGCACCTTCCTATGATGAGCTAATTAAAATTTGCAACAAGTATGCTAGCATCATAAGGAAATACAAGAGTAAAAATGACAAATTTCTTGAAATCAAAGAAAACTTGCATGATAAGCTTGATAACTTGTCTAGTGCTAATGATGATTTGAAGCTTGAGATTAACTCTCTCACATATAGCACTAGGGAGCTCAAAGCCTCTCTTAAGCAAGCCAATGAGAAACATGATAAGCTTGAGAGGTCATCCCAAGAGATCCTCACAAGGTTTAACTTGCTAAAAGATGACTACAACCAAGTGAAAAGTGATCATGGCACACTAGTGGTAGCAAATGAATTACTTACTCAAGATCTTACACATGTTGCTACTAACTCGTGTGCTAAGTGTGCAAGTGCTACCTCTTGTGATATCGAGCTTGATGATGTGGCTCTTGAGCAAAGTGTCAAGTGCAAGGGCAAGAGAGTTGTAGAAGCCGACAAGTATGATGATTATGTGAAGATGAGTGAAGAGAACTCAAAGCTCAAGGAAGAGCTAATCAACCTCAAGGCAAACAAGCCCTTCACTATCAAGCCGGCTCAAGAAGAAGACAAAGATGCTATCACTTTGATCAACTCTCTTCGAGAAGAAATTGCTAAGCTCAAGAATGACAAGACCAAGCTTACAAGTGGCCTTGAAAAGATCACCAAGGGCCATAATCTCCAAAGTGAGCTTCTAATGAGCACCGTCATGAAGAATGACAAGACCGGTATTGGGTACAAGGAGAATCAAGTGATGAAGGCCAAGGTCAAGATTGAAGCCAAGAACTACTACAAAAACAAGTACAATGGCTACAATCAAGAGAAGCCAAAGCCCAAGCCTAAGAGGTGTTTTGGATGTGGACAAATTGGTCATCTATCATTTCAATGCAAGACTCCACTTCCCAAGACCTTGCCCAAGCACACTAGGCCATTTTCTCATGATGCTCACTATGTCATCAACAAAGATTCCAAGGGTAGACCATTTGTGGTGTTTCTTGGACCACCAATGAAGAACAAGCCTAGGGTTCTTTGGGTTGCTAAGGAGTTGGTTGACAAGGCAATGGGGCCCCGCACTAAGGGGGTTCCCAAACAACAAGCTTAACTCCAAGTTGCTTGTGTGTAGGTGAACTACAAGACCGGTGGGAGCCATTGGGTAATTGATAGTGGTTGCACTCAACACATGACCGGCGACCCCCGGATGTTCACCACACTTGATGAGGATTGTGCAAATCAAGACAAGATCACTTTTGGGGATAATTCAAAAGGCAAAGTTCAAGGCTTAGGCAAAGTGGCTATCTCCCAAGATCAATCAATCTCAAATGTCTTGCTAGTACAATCATTGAGCTTCAACTTGCTATCGGTTGGTCAACTTTGTGATCTCGGGTTTCATTGTCTCTTCACACCAAATGAGGTGGTTGTGACCAAGATTGAAGCCGGATATTAAAGAAGACCCCCTATGAGCTTGTCAATGGGAAGAAGCCGGATATTTCATTCTTTCGGGTGTTTGGTTGCAAGGTGTACATCTACAAGAAGCGCCAACACTTGGGTAAATTCCAACGGCGGTGTGACATTGGTTTCCTTGTTGGTTATTCACTTAAATCCAAGGCATACCGTGTATTTAACAAAGCCACCGGCTTAGTTGAAGAAATGTATGACTTGGAGTTTGATGAAACTAATGGCTCCCAAGGAGCGCTTGAGGATATTGATGTAGGTGATGAACCCTTGAGGGAGGCAATGAAGAATATGCCAATTGGTGCTATCAACCCGCAAGAGGTGGAAGAAGTTGAATATGAAGCAAATCAAGATCCTTCTCCACCCCACACGCCTCAAGTTGATGAAGGAGATCAAGTGAGAGAAGCTCAAGAAGACACTCACATTCCTCAAGATCAAGCCGAGGCCGAAGCAAGCAATGTTGAAGCACCGCATCCCCCTCCTCAAGAGACAAATAGAAGATCAACATCTATCCTTCAAGCTCACCCCCATGATCAAATCATAGGAAGTCCATCAAAGGGAGTAATGACTCGATCTAGACTTGCATCTTATGTTGAACATCACTCGTTTGTTTCCTTTGTTGAGCCTACTAGTGTAGAAGAAGCACTTGCGGATCTGGATTGGGTGAATGCCATGCATGAAGAACTCAACAACTTCACCCGGAACCAAGTGTGGACACTTGAAGAGAAGCCAAAGGATGCAAGAATCATTGGCACCAAGTGGGTGTTTAGGAATAAGCAAGATGATCAAGGCGTGGTTGTGAGGAACAAAGCAAGATTGGTGGCAAAGGGGTTCTCTCAAGTAGGACTCAATTTTGGAGAGACCTTTGCTCCGGTTGCAAGACTTGAAGCCATCCGTATCCTTTTGGCGTATGCTTCACATCACAAAATGAAACTCTTTCAAATGGATGTGAAGAGCGCCTTCTTAAATGGTTTCATAAATGAACTTGTCTATGTCTCACAATCTCCCGGGTTTGAAGACCCAAACTTGCCTAATCATGTGTATAGGTTGTCCAAGGCACTCTACGGATTGAATCAAGCTCCAAGAGCTTGGTATGAGAGGCTAAGGGACTTCCTAATCAAGAAGGGCTTCAAGATCGGGATCGTCGACACTACACTATTCACCAAGAAGCTTAATGGAGAGATCTTTGTTTGCCAAGTATATGTCGATGACATTATATTTGGGTCAACAAACCAAGACCATTGCAAGGAGTTTGGTGACTTGATGTCCAAGGAGTTCGAGATGTCAATGATTGGTGAGCTAACCTTCTTCCTCGGCTTTCAAGTGAAGCAAATGAGAGAAGGGACCTTCATATCTCAAGAAAAGTACACTTATGATCTACTTAAGAAGTTCAAGATGGAGGATTGCAAGCCAATCAAGACCCCAATGCCTACTAATGGGCATCTCGATCTCGATGAGGGAGGTAAACCGATTGACCAAACTCTTTATCGCTCTATGATCGGTAGTTTACTTTACCTCACCGCATCTAGGCTGGATATCATGTTTAGTGTGTGTATGTGTGCTAGGTTTCAAGCAAACCCTAAGGAGTCGCATCTTTGTGCGGTTAAAAGAATCCTTAGGTACTTAAGGCACACCCCTAGCATGGGTCTTTGGTATCCCAAAGGAGCTCCCTTCCAACTAG
Organism: Microstegium vimineum; assembly: GCA_022036555.1. Taxonomy (NCBI): domain Eukaryota; kingdom Viridiplantae; phylum Streptophyta; class Magnoliopsida; order Poales; family Poaceae; genus Microstegium; species Microstegium vimineum. Next base: position 18,178,294 of record CM039126.1, on the reverse strand, counting down.
TTGGCTATTCCGATTCGGATTATGCCGGGTGTAAGGTTGATAGGAAGAGTACCTCCGGCGGGTGCCACATGCTAGGAAGATCACTTGTTTCTTGGTCCTCAAAGAAACAAAACAGTGTGGCATTGTCAACCGCCGAGGCGGAATACATTGCCATGGGAGCAAGTTGTGCACAAATCTTATACATGACCCAAACACTCTTTGATTACGGCGTGTTTTTAAAAGAAGTTCCACTTTTGTGTGATAATGAAAGCGCCATAAAGCTTGCTAACAACCCGGTTCAACACTCTCGCACCAAGCACATTGATATTCGCCATCACTTTCTTAGAGATCATGTGGCTAGGAAAGACATCACACTAGTTGGAGTTAAGAGCGAAGATCAATTGGCGGATATCTTCACTAAATCACTCGATGAAACAACCTTTTGTAGGTTGAGAAGCGAGTTGAATGTGCTTGATCACTCTAACTTCACTAAAAGATGAGCTTGTGTGAATCATGCATTCATATGTAATATAACATGTTTAATTTGGTAATGCACATAGGCTTGGCTAACGCGGTTAAGATAACCTCCCTCAAAGCGTGTGACAAAGCTTAACCGCAGTTTAAACTTGCAAGCAACCTAGATTCAAATTCCGTTTTGCATTGCATATGCATGAGTGTGCTTCTTCGTTTCTTTGCGGTTAAGTTTTTTTTGGTCATCATTAGGTTCAACACTTAGGGGGAGCAATTCAACGCTCTAGCTTCAGCTAATACCCCCCTTGTGCTCCTATGGTGACCCTTGGAGCTTTATTGAACTATTTTCTTAAGAAAACTAATCCTAGCCTATGGCAAACTACTTCTAAAATTGAGGGTTTGAGAGATGGTTCTTATGTTAAGTCCAACAAGTGTTCCTCTTTGCTCTTTTGTGTTGGTACTTGGCTAAGAGAAAAGATTGGAGAGAAAAATAGGAAAATTCAGAGCAAAATTAAGCACCGGACTACCCTCCGGACCACTCTGCATTGGTCCGACGCAGTGGTCCGACGCCTCGACCCTCACTGCATAAATTTTCTCCAGCCACAAAATCCGTCGGACCAGTGTTCGACGCTCCACCGGACCAATGACAAGTTGTCCGGTGCCTCTGTCAATCCTATCCTTGCACCGTCGGACCAGTCCGGTGCTCCATCGGACCAGTCCGGTGCGTCGTCCGACGCCCTGGTTCGGTGGTCAGGCGCTCACTGTATTCTCTTCTCTGGTACCGTCAGACCACCCGTCGGACCAGCCACCTGACCAAGCGGAGTGGTCCGACGCTTTGAAAAATTGCGGATACCCCCCCCCCCCCCGCGTGCGGCTCTGTTTCTTCAGTGCTTCTCTCTGCCATCCGTACGCCGTCGCGCCGGCCTTCGCAAGCTCCCCTGCGTTCTCACGCCGCCGGTGAGCCCTCCCCCGAGCTCCGCCGTCGTTCCTCTCCTCCTCGCCGTGCATCAGCACCGCTGCCGTCCACTGCTCCACCGCGCAACTCACCTCGCCGCCGCAAGCACCACCTCGCCGGCGAACTGCTCTGCTCCAACTCCATCTCCCTACCAAGCGCAAGCCACTTAGGGTTTACCCCCTTCCTTCCATTCACATTGCCACTGCCAAATCAAGAAGTTAGGGTTTGCACTAACCCTAGGAGGGTTCCGACGCGTTCGTCCTCGAACGAATTCATTTCGTCGTCATCGTCTTCGACGTGTTCGTCCTCGACCGAACTCCTATCGTCGTCGACGGCTTCACTCTTCGCTGCTAGGGTATGGTTTCGATTTACGATATCGCGTTTTGTCGAGTCGTCAATTGAGTTATGCCCTAGTATTATTCCTTGAAGATCATTTATCCATATTCAATCCAATTTACTAAATCAATTGCCAATTGTAATTCGCAGCTGATAAATTTCGTTCGGAGTGTGCTTTGGTACTTGACATTGCTCTGAATAGATACGCTTTCTTACCTCAGGTATCATGTCAGATTTCATTCTATCACTTATCTAGATGCTTGCTTCTATACAAATTCTTATCTCTAGATTTTATATATGCTTATGTATACCCTGTCTATTCTATCCAGCAGCAGTCAGTGGCCGTTGAACTCGGGACAAAGCTTGCGAGTAAGGATTGAGGCAAAGCCTCAGAGGTTCAGTCCAGTGGCTTGCAGGCCCCTCTTTCAGTTGCTTGATCAGTGGGCAGTGGTTCTTACGGCTTTCAGTGGTTCTTGTGGCAGTGGTTCTAACACCTCGCAGTGACTCTAGTGTTTGACAGTGAGCAGTGGTACTTTGATTGATTCAGTATGACTCGCAGTACTCGTGCTCGTGTAGCTGGGTCAGGTGATGATGCTCCTCCTCCTCCACGTCCTTCCAGCGATATGGGCAAGAAGCCCGTTGTTGAGAAAGCAAAGAAGAAGAAGCGCAAGCTCACAGAGGCTGAGAAAGCCGAAGCAGTGGCTGATGCAGCAGACCGCGCAAAGCGAGGGGGTCGCCGAGGCGCAGTGAGACTGGGCACCCCTCCGCGGGATCTTCCTTCCACTCCTCCAGTTGGGTCACACACTAAGGATACTCCACAGGAGCAGGAGCTTGTCACTGAAGCTCTTGGGACTCCGTTGGCACCTAGTTCCTGGGGGCGTTCCACACGTTCCCAGTCAGCTCAGTCACCCCAGTCAGCAGCTCCCACAGCAGCTTCAGCCTTAGTTCACCTCGATCTGAGGAATCTTACAGCAAAGCAAGTGAAGAAACTCAGATTTGTTGCTCTAGAGAAGTGGTGCCCGGATCAGAGAGACCCCAGAGCCTCACCAGGATGGCATACACCTCTCATGGAGGATTTCTACAGAGCAGCTCAGCTGACCAGCATTCAGATACGACCGCACAGGGTTTGCTCCTTAGAGAGCATCGTTGAGCTAGCTGGAGAGGAGATCAGACCGTTCCTGACTTACCTACCGGGACTCGCCGATTTACTTGGGCGTTCCGGTAACTACATAGAGAGATGGGTCAGAGAATTCTATGCTTCAGTATGGGTGGATCCGGAGCACAAGTTTGTGCAGTACACTTTCAGAGGCGAGCGATACAGGCTTTACTTGACTAGACTCAGAGAGATCTTTCGCCTCCGTCAGCAGGGTGGTGAGCTCGATTTACACTATGAGTGCTACCGAGGAGCCTCAGTGCCTCGCAGAGCTCGAGGTGGACGTACACTGTCAGTACAGGAGGTGGCTCCTCTATTCAAGCCACCTTTCTCAGAGGGCTCCAGACGTAGCCCAGCAGAGCTCAGACCCATTGTTCACAGGTTGAACGAGGTCCTCCGCCGTACTCTACTTCCTCGCACGGGTTACAAGGAAGGACTGACAAATATGCAGCAGCTACTCCTTCAGGCCCTGGTATCTCAGACACCGTTCGACGTGGCAGACTTCCTTGTGTCAGAGATAGAGGATGTGATCGCAGATGGTATGAGGGCCCGTCGTTAGTTTCCCTATGCTCACTGGATCTCTTCGATTATTGCTATTGAGCTTGAGGGAGCGAACCCTGGACTCCGCGCCCTACTGGATCAGTCGCCGACCTCTTTCCCGGCTTACAGAGTTCTTGGTTCGTTTGACAGCCGGTTTGGGAACCGGGTCCTCCGTCTTGTCAGAGAGAGGACAGCTCCAGCTGATAGAGCTGAGGTCGATGCTTAGGATGAGGCGATTCGCAGTGTTGAGCAGCAGGATACTTCAGATAGCTCAGATAGCTCAGATGCAGACTTCCAGTCAGTTCCATAGATGCCCCCACGGGCTCACGACACTGAGGCTGGCGGCTCTGCCTCTGCCACTGAGACCATGATGCTCAAGCTTCTTGATCGGATGAATGAGCAGCAGAGCTCTGTCGTCACTGCAGTTACACAGGTCCAGCAGCGACAGGACGAGATCCAGCGACAGTCAGAGGAGCGTCACTTCGAGATGCAGCGACAGATGTTAGCTATGCAGCTGGAGTCTCAGCTTCTACAGTTACAGTCTCAGCAGCTGCAGCAACAGAACATGGCCTTTATGGCCCATATGATGAAGTGGACAGGCGCTCCTCCTCTTGAGTTTCCTGCAACTCCTCAGATACAGATGATGAGCACATCTCAGCCCTCATAGTTAGTTGGGCAGATAGGAGGCCCACAGTTCTCAGTTGGCCCCTCAGTTGGCCCTTCAGTGGCCCCTACGATCTCCGCCGGTCAGACAGTCACTCCCACCCCAGCCGTACAGTCCAGTGGACTTCAGGGTGCCGGATTGACCACCCTGTTCCAGTCACCGGCGACTCAGATGACTCAGTGGTTGGACACCTTTGGCCCCACTCAGCAGTTCACCCCACTCACTACTGGTTTCACTCCGCTCACTACTACGTTGGGTGTCACTGCCAGATATCTTTCTGCGTCGTTCAGCGACATTACAGGGCAGCCGTCCCCCACTGGTCCTCAGATAGCAGCAGAGGTTGAGGCCGAGCTAGTTGCACCGACAGCCGATCAGCACCGCTCCTCAGTAGCTTCCTCAGAGGCTACCCACGACAGTCGGGCTCCAGCCGTGTCTACTCCTCCTACCGCTGCCGTTGCTACCGATGCCACAGTTGTCACCTCCACTCCAGTACAGCCTCCACAGCCTCCGGTTCTTCAGACTCCAGTTGAGTCCGTGCATGAGGCACACCCGGACACCGCTGCTCCTGAGGCTCCCACAGAGACACTGGCACCGGTTCTTGTTCCTACTTCCACTCCTTCAGCTACTGCTCCAGAGTCTTCGACCGCAGCAGGCCTGTCAGCTTCTGACCCCCAGACCGCTTCACTACCAGCGACAGACACTCAGGGGGAGGATTCAGATGATGAGACGTATCCGGTAGCTTTCAGGGTGCTCGACTGCTCCACGGCTGCTTCCACTCCGCCACCAGACGCTTAGTTTTGGTGCTTCGACGCCAAAGGGGAGAGGGAGAGTCGAGTAGATGGGCTAGCTTTAGGGGGAGCTAGTAGGACTCGTTCTTTTGATGTGTATAAACTCTATTGCATCATGCATCACGTTTACCGTCTTTATGCATTGTATGATATGTGTGATGGTTGAGACTTGATGGTTGTGTGACATGTGTGGACATTCTTCTTTATATATCATGTCACTTGGTTATGCTATTGCTTCCGCGCTAATCTCTGATCTTTTGGCTATAGCATATCCTTTATGAAATCAAGTACTATACTCTTTTCATATCTATTGTGCTTGTCATGGCTTGAATGGTTAGGCATGTACTTGTCTTTCTTATCACTAACCCATACCTATCTCATGTCAAGTCATGTTTTCTCTTATCAAAATTCACTCATTATTATCTACTCGAGCCTGTATTGTCGTCAACCACCTAAAAGGGGGAGATTGTAGAATCATGGACCCTTGTGTTTAGGCGGTTAACGACAATACTAGATCATTATGACTAACGTGTGTTTTGCAGAGGCAAAGTTGTTTATGTTAGGTCATTAGTGATGCAATTTGAATGGGCTTAATGGATTTTCATGCCCCCAAGATGGAAATCGTTTCGGTTGCAAATGATGGTGATACAAGTTGAAGACTAGGCTAGTTCTTAGTGACGTAAGGTTGAGAAGGGCACTAAGTATAGCTAGGGCTTTTTTTTCCTTTGACCGTACTATTAAGGGGGGTATGAGGTTAGTAGCTTGACCTAGGAGAGTTCAGGAAAGTGGGTATATGCACACTTGTCACAACTAGTCCTAGAGACCTTGCTTTCAACCCTTGGTAAAACCTAGAGATGGTATGAGCAAAATCCCTTGAGAAACCTCAACGAAAACAATTGATATAGAGGGAGAAAGAGGCTCCGGACCACTCTGCTAAGTGGGCGTCGGACCAAGAGAGTGGTCCGACAGTCCCTGACTTAGGCAGAATTCGAGCTCGAGAGGAGCTCCGGACCACCTGTCTGGAAAGCACCGGACCATTGGAGAGTGGTCCGGTGGCTTGGTTCAGAGAGTCAGAAGGCTCCGGACTAGTCCGACAGTTAGTCCGACGCCTCAAGACAGGGGTTTGAATTCATGCAGAGAGCTCCCTGGCTCCGGACCAGAGTGTCGGACCAGGGCACAGGACCAAGGAGAGTGGTCCGGTGGTGTGTAAAAGAGAGAAAGGTTTACACTCAGTGAGCACCGAGGCTCCGGACCAGTGCGTCGGACCAAGCAGAGTAGTTCGACGGTGCCTGATTGGAAACGAGAGTGAGCTCCGGACCAGTGTGCATGGTCCGGTGGTATGAGCTTCGGACTAGTCCGGTGGCTTCGCAGAGAGAAGAAAAAGTAAAAAACGGCTAGTTTTGGAGGTGGGGACTATTTATAGTTGCCCCCTTGGTCCTTAGAGGTACTCTTGGCCATTGTTTCAGCTGGTGACACCTTGAGAAATCCTTTGGAGAGCCAAGAGGCTAGTGAGGGAGAGATTAGAGAGAGTTCATCGTGTTCTTCCCTCCTAGAGTGATTAGGAGTGACTTGTGTGCATCCATCCACCTTCCTAGCCTTGAGTTGGTCAAGTGAAGGTCTTGTGCTTGTTACTCTTTGTGTTCGACAACACCTAGACGGTTTGGTGGTGTTCGGAGGAAGTGACCGGCGGGAGATTGTTGGCGGCTCTTCTCCAAGCTCTTGTGATCGGTTGTGGGCGATTCACCGAGCCGGAGTGGCGAAGAATCAGCTCGTAGAGAGCACTCTACCCTTGCGTGGGTAGAGGGGGAGCGATACCTTGCGAGGTGCTCCAACGAGGACTAGGGGGGGTGTCGACACCTCGATACCTCGGGAAAAAATCGCTGCGTCAATGAGATTTTCTTTTCCCTAGCTCTTTACATTTCCGCATTACTTTCCGTCTTGTCTTTACATTTCCTACTAGAATTGCTTAGGTTGTTTTTATTTCATATGAACGGCTACCGCTTTCTAGCTAGGACACACGGACGGTAGGCACTAGGGGGTGATTGACATTTGATAGGTTTTCATATTTGCTTTAGAAATTTAAAACAAGCCCAATTCACCCTCCCTCTTGGGCATCTTGATCCTTTCACCCGGTCACGGGTATGAACTACACCTCCAATCCCCATCCCAAGCCTTATTGTACTGCATCGGATTTGATCCATCATCAGCGACCTCCTGATAGTTATCGTAATCTAGTGGGGAGATTGCCTAAATTTGATTTTCCACTGTTCGATGGCACGGATCTGCAGTATTGGATCACGTGTGTAGAGGATTACTTTCGTATGTATTCAGTAGAGTCATCTGTGTGGATTCAGTGCGCTAGGATGCGTTTTACCGGGCCTGCTAAGCGTTGGGTGCAGTCAGTCATGCAGCAAGTCGACACTATGACTTGGACTGATTTTTGTCAGGCGTTGCGGGTTCGCTTTGATCGCGATCAACATGATCTCCTCATTAGACAGATGAATCGTTCCCGTCAGAAGTCTTCTGTTCAGGAGTTTGTAGGTCGCTTTGCTGAGCTAGTTGATCACCTTAATGCTTATGACTCCAACACACACCCTCGCAATTATATCAACAAGTTCATAGATGGCCTATTTCCTGAAATTCGCGCAGTTTTGCTGGTTCAACGGCCGGATACACTTGATGCTGCGTATACTTTGGCTCTCCTGCAATTAAGGCGGCTGATGTTCCACGACGTCGTGATGGACGCAATTGGAATCAGCGCGATGCCTATACATCTGGTGTTCCTGCTCTGATGACTGACAAAGCGCCACCTCAAGACTCTGGGCAAAAACAAGCTGCAGCACCAAGAATGATGGACAAGCGCTTGAGTGATCTCAAGGCATACAGGAGGGCCCACGGTCTCTGCGACCGTTGTGGAGAAAAGTGGTCTCGGGATCACAAATGTGCTGCACAAGTACCACTTCATGTCCTGGAAGAGGCATATGCCTTTTTCTCTGAAGATTACACAGTTCCATATCCGACAATGGACGAAGATCCTGATGCTGACAGTGAAGACACATGCAATTGCTTAACTGTTGAGACACCTACTGTTCCTGGACCAAAAACATTGGAGTTTGACGGCATCTTTCATTCCACTCCTGTCACTATCTTGGTGGATTCAGGTAGCACCCTGTCATTTATTAACAGCAATCTAGTTGCCAAGCTATCTGTCTCTACTATTAGTTGTGTTGTGTTGTCTGTCAGTGTTGCCAATGGTGATATTATGCAGTCTGCAGCCTTCATACCTAATGCATCTTGGTCAGTCCAGAATTACACTTTTGCACATGACCTGAGAGTTCTGAACATGCCAAAATATGATATTATTCTAGGCATTGACTGGTTAAGTTTATTTAGTCCTATGAGAGTGGATTGGGACTGCAAATGGTTAGGTATTCCCTACAAAGGTAACACAGTCTTTCTTTTTGGTGTGGGATCCAATATTAACAGTATTGTTGAGGATATGGTGGTACAATTGTCTGCTATCTCTGAACCTGTTCCTACTAGTGACACTGGATTACATCCTGCCATTGTTCAACTGTTGTTTGAATTCTATGTTGTGACTTCACCACCCACTGAATTGCCACCCAAAAGATTCTATGACCACAAGATTCCTTTGGTTGAAGGTGCCAGGCCAGTGTCAGTCAGGCCATATAGATACTCTCATGCTCTTAAAGATGAAATTGAGCAATAGGTGGACTCCATGCTTCAACAAGGAGTTATACAACCAAGCACTTCTCCATTTAATTCCCCTGTGTTGCTTGTCAAGATAAAGGACTCTACATGGAGATTTTGTGTTGACTATAGGTATCTGAATGCCCTGACTGTCAAGACTGCTTTTCCTATACCAGTCTTTGATCAATTGATGGATGAACTTGCTGGAGCAAAGTACTTCACCACTCTTGACTTGTTATCTGGATATCATCAGATCAGATTGCATGAAGGGGAGGAATACAAGACTGCCTTCTCCACACATGTGGGCCATTATGAGTTCAAGGTAGTTGCATTTGGTCTCTCTGGTGCTCCAACTACTTTTCAAGGGGCCATGAATGCCACTCTTAAACCTGTCCTCAGAATCTGTGCAATTATTTTCTTTGATGACATTCTTATATACTGTTCATCCTTTGAAGAACATTTAGTACATCTCAGACAAGTCTTGTCATTGTTGCAACAAGATAACTGGCATGTCAAGCTTTCTAAATGTACCTTTGCTCAAACCAAGATTGCCTATTTAGGCCATGTGATCAGTGAACAAGGAGTCTCTACAGACCCTTCAAAGATTGAAGCAGTGGTGAATTGGCCTATTCCCAAATCAGTAAAAGATGTGAGAAGCTTCTTAGGATTTGTTGGATTCTATAGAAGGTTTGTCAAGAATTATGTTGTTCTAGCCCAACCACTCATTGCATTGCTTAAGAAACATTCACTGTTTGTGTGGTCTTCTGAACATGATCAAGCTTTTATTGCTCTCAAGAATCAGCTGTGCACTGCACCTATTCTGGCCTTACCTGATTTTAGAAAACAGTCCTGTATTGAAACTGATGCCTCCAAGTTTGGAGTGGGAGTTGTGCTTTTGCAGGATAACAGACCAATTGCATTTTTTAGTAAAGCATTGGGTCCTAGAAACCAGGGTATGTCTGCCTATGAAAAAGAGTTCATGGCCATTTTAATTGCAGTGGATCACTGGAGATCTTATTTGCAATTGGGAGAGTTCATAATCTATACTGATCAACAGAGTTTGGTTCACCTCTCAGATCAGAGACTCCACACCTTCTGGCAACAGAAAGTATTCACTAAATTGTTGGGCCTGCAATATCAAATAATCTACAAGCCTGGCTCATAAAATAGAATTGTTGATGCCTTGCCAAGAAGAGGTCAACCTGAAGTAATGCTAGCTATGTCTGCTACTGTACCAGTCTGGCAAGAGGAAGTGAAAGCTTCTTATTGCAATGATTCATACTATCAAGACTTAATTGCCAAGCTTGCTATCAACACTGCAGCAGATCCTGTTTTCACTTTGAACAATGGACTGCTCAGGTACAAAGGCAGAATGTGGGTGGGTCCTGACAAGAAATTGCAGCTGAAAATTGTGGAAGCTTTTCACTCTTCCCCTGTGGGAGGTCATTCTGGGTTTCCTGCTACATATCAGAGATTGAAATCATTGTTTGCCTGGACTGGGATGAGGACTATGGTACTGCAGTTTGTAAAAACACGCCCTACCTGTCAGCAAGCTAAACCTGACAGATCTAAATATCCTAGATTACTCCAACCATTAGAGGTTCCTACAATGGCTTGGCAAAGTATTTCTATGGATTTTGTTGAAGGTCTTCCATCCTCTGGGGGCAAGGATTGTATTCTGGTCATTGGGGACCGATTTTCTAAATACAGTCACTTCATAGCCTTATCTCATCCATTTATAGCTTTGACAATGGCTAAAGTCTTTATGAAACAAGTCTATCGACTACATGGTCTTCCTCAGTCTATTGTGTCTGACAGGGACAAAGTTTTCACAAGCCATTTGTGGCAGGAGTTGTTCAGATTGGCTACGGTATCCTTGGACATGTCTTCTGCCTATCACCCCCAAACAGATGGGCAAACAGAAAGGGTGAATCAATGCATGGAAACATTTCTGAGGTGTTTTGTCAATGCTACTCCAAACAAATGGTTGGACTACCTCTACTTGGCAGAGTTTTGGTATAACACTTCTTGGCATTCATCTCTAGGCTACTCTCCATTCTTTGTGCTTTATGGTCACAATCCAAGACATTTTGGTATATCACCTGATGCTGCCATAGTCCCAAAGTCCCTTGATGACTGGATGCAAGACAAGTCCCTGATGACCACATTGATTCAACAGCATTTGACCCGGGCACAGAAACGTATGAAAAGCCAAACTGATAAGAAACGCTCTGAAAGACACTTTCAGGTTTCAGACTGGGTTTACCTCAAGCTCCAACCCTATGTGCAATCATCATTAGCACCTAGAGCAAATCAGAAGCTAGCCTTCAAGTTCTTTGGGTCATTTCAGATCACTCAGAAGATTCGTGCCACAACATATAGACTTAAGTTGCCTGAATCATCATCTATACACCCAGTGTTTCACGTATCTCAACTCAAGACTGCTTTGCCAGTAGCTTAATCAATCTGTCAACTTCCACATTCCCTTGATGGCTATCAAGTTCCAATCAAGGTGCTTCAGCACCGAGTCGTTACTACTAACAATGTGGTGACTCCACAGGTATTGATTCAGTGGTCAGGACTTCATCGCTCTCTAGCTACCTGGGAGGATCGTGAAGCTCTTCAGCACAGGTTTCCTCGCGCTCCTGCTTGGGGACAAGCAGCCTCTCTTCGAGGCGGGGATATTAGCAACACGACACACGACGAACATCAAGCTAATGAACCAGAAGCACCAGGACGCGGCAAGGACGAAGTCACTGCGCGGCAGTTCACGGTCACCAGGCCGACGACATCAGGGGGGCATGACGGAAGCGTGATCACCAAGCCCGAGCCAACCGGAAGCACCAGGCGATCCAAGCGACCGGCGCGCCCGAATCCTATGATCGTGGGCCCAGAGTGGGTGTGACAATTGTGTGCGCGCGGCTGCGTCCGCTGAGCTGGCCTGAGCGCCATGTATAAGGGGAGAGGAGAGACGACGGTGCACGGCATCAATGAATTAGAACCCGAATTCGAACTTGTTATCATTCCTCATTAAGACATATGCTTGTTACCTACTCTTATTCTCTGCTACCTGCCCCGAAAATTCCCCTTCTAGCTTGCGTGTTGTTAACATATAATTCCATAGGAGTCGTGATACTACATGTTATATATACTACTAGAAACGAAGAAGATATAACGAAGGCCACGAGAAGCAGACGAGGAGAGAGAGAGACCAAGTAGTAGATTGCTCACATGGGGTGGGGATGCTGGTGACGACGGGGAAGACGTGCACGAGATAGACGAAGCTCCGCGGCTTGGTGAGCCGGCGGAGCGCCCAGGACAGCGCCGCCATGCTGGAGCCACCCTTGCCGACCGCCACGTACACGTCATCGTCGGCACCGGAGGACGCGGTGGAGGCGGCGATGCCGACGATCCGCGGGTGCCGATCGTCCGGCTCCAGCTCCTCTATCTCCCACGTGCTGCCGACGCCATCACCACCGTTTGTGTGGCTCGGTGGCAGGCTGCCGGCGTCCTCCTCCACCACGACGCCGCCGCCGGACTCTGCCATGCGCCTTTGGCGTCACACCCGACGGGCCCCCCGGCTGTGGGCGAGGTAGAAGAAGAATGTGAAGACGATCGATGGAGCAGGGAGTCGTCGTCCGGAGCCTGGTGGGTGCCACTGTGTGTGTCCCGCCCTGCTGACGATGGGCCTGGAAGATATATTTGGTAAGTGGCGTCTGGGATTTCTCATGGTTTTCTACTCTTTTTCTTATAATAATTTGACATTTTCGATGTGGTATATGCCATTATTATTCGTCTGTTGGGTCCTGCAGTTGGCAGGTTATTATGCATAAATTCTGCTGGTTGCGCTGGCAATGTGTTCATCTGTGAAATAATCTGATCCTAGTGTGGTATCATTTATATTTTTATTAGACCATACGTACTATAAAGGAAATGAAATGCATGTGTTGCTTACAAGCAACTAGTGTTTGTATACCAGTTGACTACATATACAAAATAAAATATGTAAATAATGCAGTGGATCTTTAACCATTTGCATTTGTTCTTAGATTAGAAAGTTACAGGGGGGTCTGTAAAAGATATTTACACGCGTAGTGTTTGCTCGCCAATTGTCAACAGTAATGATGTTAATGCGTTGATCATTGGTACTCTTGTCCTCGGCTTGGTGTGACTGATCAATGCAAAGGGCTGGATGGCATTTTCTCTTGGCGTAGGAATCTGAATGCCTACTGTGTAGCTAGACTAGAGGAGTGCAGTGCAGGAGCGATGATGGATGAGCAAGCTAGCCGCAAGTAGCAACGCCAGCAGCTTCTCTTGGCACCCATCTCCACTGGCTGCTAAGTAAGTAAGGCAATTGCAGCATATCTGGCAATAGCCTGATATTCTTCATTTGTGATTGTTGCATGTTTAGTAGCTGATCAATCAGTTGTAAGTGTGATTTTAATCTACTGATTCTTTCTCTAATTGTCGCTTGGTGTATATATATATATATATATATATATATTATATATATATATATATATATTACAAATACACGCCAACCCTTCACTTTCACTGGGTTCAGTAAAGAGCAGGATGGTTTGTTTTATTCTGCTTTATTCGTCCCAAAATAAATAATTTTATAAGGGTAAAATTTGTCTTAAAGGAAGTAAATAACATTCTACATAAGCATGGAACACTGTCTCCTAATATGGAAGCTAATCATAGGTGCATGCAAACTAAACGGTAATTGACAATAATCTTTCTGTCTGGAAAATATTGAAAACATGGAGTATTTATCATGAGACGGGGGAGTATGCACTAGGAACGACAGCGGCCGTTGTGTTGAGAATAATACTGTAATGCATACATAGGAGCATATACATACATAGATACAGCGCGTGATCACGTTACTCCGTACGTACGTAGGGTAGGGGATGGTGAGTGAGGCAGACAACGCGTCCGCGTATACTGATGGATTTTGAAATTGAATTAGGGTTAGTAGATTATTGGGGAGGGCGTGGACCTGGAGTGGAATATGCTCACGGATCGCGGCCGGATCCCCCATCCTACTGGACGGCGCCCGGGTCAGAGGTCAGCGTGCCCACCACCGCATCTTTGAACCGTCCCTAGCGAAATCGCTGGTGGGGACGGAGACCGATCGCAACCAGCGATTTCGTCGAGTTTGTGGGGACGGAGACGAACTTAACAGGCGACGTGCACGCTTGGCTGGCTTCACCGTACCGGACCGGACTGCCTCCTGCGTCTTCGTTTCTCAGCCAGCGCGCACTTGGGCTGGCCTCTGTTATTTCAGGACGAGGAGAGGTGCTTCGGGCTGCCGGCATTTTTTTTCCTTTTATTTACTTTTTGTTTCGGTGATCTTTTATTATCCTTTTATTTTATTTATCGTTTTATATTTTTTAATTATTTTCTATTTCATTCTAATTAAATGTTTCCTTTGTCGTTTAATTTCCTATTTGTTCTATTTTTTTCTCTTTTCTTTTCTACTTTCTAAGGATGTTCTTATTTCCATTTAGTTTTGCATTTTAGATTTTATAATTTTTATTTCATTACAATAAATTATTTTTCTTTCTTCACCATTTTCATGTTTTAGCCTTTTCATGAGGTAAATACGATGCTACAATGTTTTTCTATTCACACCCATATTTCGGAATGGTGCACAGGAAACAAGATTTGGGAAGATACTCAGAAATAATGACCCAGGATCTGACTTCACAATTTAAATTTAATGTTTTGCTTATTGGTTTTTGCTTGCATCAGCCTGACATCACAAAGAAAACAACATTTACATGTTGTGTCTTCAATGCTTGGATGACCACATGCTGAAAAAAGGGGAAGTGATGGGCAGATTAGCGAGGCTGGTCGACACATACTGGGGCATCGTGTACGTGGAAAAGTGAGTCATGTGCTCACCAATAGCATGATGGTTGCGCGTTATCTGCATCCTTCAATAGTCTAGGGCTTTCGCTCCTGCACCGGTTTCTCTATCGACTCCAGCACTAGAGCTGACAAAGCCACACAAAATGCCCTCATGCATAGGAGCACTTCTTATCACCAAAACAAGGAGCTAGGGCTGTTTTCGCGTGGACTAGCCACAAAAAGTGGCTTCTCTTTGGTTCAGCATCGAAGTATGCACAAAAGAACCATACTAAACACATCCTTACCTCTCAATCTTGTTTTTATCGACATGATGAAAAAATCCACTCTAACACTTCCTTATCCTAACTCCCAATCATCCACGCTCGGGAAAACGGATGCATGCATCCACGCAGAAAGATATATGAACGATAGATACTCCCTATGTGGCTGCCTCTCCACTTTAGATTCATTGAAATTGGGTCCCCAGACACTCACTACTAGAGAATCTTCATCACCGCTAGTTCCAAACCCCTTATCACCACGGGTGTTGGCCCCTCCATGGTGAAAATCATTTATGGCAAAAATAGGTTATCACCGTCATTCGTGTTACCGGCCAGTGGTGATTAGGATTTCTAGAAATAAATTCCAAATATCATGTAAAAATAGCTAATTTTTTTAATCTCATCAAGCCCCCACTAGCTAGCCAAACTGTTGCACGTAAATGGACACACTGCATGGTAGTGGATTCGAACCTAAGACCTATGTCCTCGCACGAAGCTAATCTAACCAATCCATCCTAATATTCACTTCTCAGGATTGCAAAATGAATATTGGGACCCTAAATGATTTCTAATGAAAAAGTCATTAACTACAAAGTTGTTGTTATCAAGATCTACAACTTTGATTTGACTTTTTCTCTATCTAAGGTCATTTTTCCAATTTAGTAAATTTTAATTGTCAGAACTTCAGACATACTTTTGGGATCTCAAATGATTTCAAATAAAAAAAGTCATCAACTACAAAGTTATAGTTCTCATCAAGCCGTAACCCAAACTGGCAGTGGAAATGGGTCGACCAACACTGCTAGTTGGTAACACAAACTTACAATAATAATAGGTTGTCACGCCGGTTCGTGTTACCAGCCAACGGTAATAATCGCCCCCACAACAATGGTTGGTAACACGAATCAACAATGGAAATTATTTCACCAACGGTTCATAATATGAACTGGCACTGTTGGTGAAAGTGGTGGTGTTGATGACAGATTATGTAGTAGTGACTATTTTTCAAATTTTAGAAGAGAGAGAGAGAGAGAGTAGTCAATAGAGATTCCATTTTAAAAGGTTCTAGTGCGAGTTATGGTGTCGGGATTGGCGGTCATGGCCTAACTGCCACCCCTAGCTATGAGGTTAGTCAGAAGTGGATCTTGGGCCACTATTTTTATATATCTGAGAATACTAACAGGAAAAGCATGTAATGAAGATTTGATTTTGAAAGATCTAGGTCTGAGCTAGGGTGCCAGGGTGGCTGGCCATAACAATGAGTCATTCCCCCCACCCCCATAGTCGGGTATCTTGATATGTATGGGAGAGGAAGGCGTGTATGTATGTTTGCATGATTGAATAAGATCAAGGAAACTATTGGCGGAGTGTATTTTTTATAGAATGATTTCAAAACTAAATTTTTAGGAATTAATTTTTTAGAGACGGTTGGAGATGCTCTAGGCCTGACAAATGTCTTCTGTTGCGCTAGCGGACAAGTGAGAAGAACTCGATGAGAGATGGTTCCAGCTTTTGCTGCACGCATGGGGTCTACTGCTACTGGTGCTGATCCCTGCACCTGCAGCGCTGATCTGTCTCGCCATTCCAGTTTGATGCGCGGGGTTGTTTCTTCTGTTGTACTGTAGATCGGGATTCCGGCTGGGGTGGAAACGTAACGGCCGGCCAGCAAGCTAGCTGTAGCATTCTTGCACACACGACGTAGAACGTCACACAGAGGTCGACACCACACACATGCATTGGTCGATCTCGTTTTGGAGAGAGCGCGCGATGTGTATATACATACCGGCATGCAGGTACTACACACAGATGCATGCATGCATACTCAATCAGTCAATCTTGTTCATGTACACCCTGTAAATTGCTGCGCGTGCTTCCGATCCGATCGATCGGCACGCGGCGTTGCCATGCATGCAGCTACAAATGCAATACGATACAAGGTGGCGGTTACATGCAAGCATACGTGTACTTATTGGCTTTCTAGTTAGTTGCAATATTGGATTGGATCAGAAGGAAGGTGACACGTACGTGGTGGCACCACATACTGTATATGGGGTGAACAGTTGTAGGATGACTTGAACTGCGAGGTTTCTGAATCATGCATGGCCTTAAATAATTCACTTTTCCTAAACAAAAAATATATATACACACACTCCACTGTACTATAAAGAAAAAGAAGATGAGACTCTTGTTCGCGCACTGTACGTAAAGGTTAGCATGAATAAAATCCATCAGGCATGCAAGAAGACTAATCAACATGCAACAGAGGATGGACTAGTTAGAAATATTTGTGGACGTACATGCATGTAATAAGTAAAGGAAATATATTCATATATAGATTGAAGTAAAGGAAGATTCATTCAGCTATGGAAGGATTAACTACAAACCGTGACGAAGGAAACTCAAGCAACGTCTCAATGTCCTTTTATTTTCTCTGCCATATGTAAGAAGCTAGATCAATTGCGTACGTAACAGGCCGGCCGGCTATAAATAGATGGCATGGTACCACGCACCACCCCGCATCTCCTAGCCCCTCTAGCTAGCTAGATCATTGGATACGTGTACATACCCAACAGAGGCAAAACAGCTCATCTAGCTAGCGCGCTCGTCGTCTACTCTGTAAAACCCGCCCGCCGGCTTCCGGCATGGCTTCCAAGCAGTTCGGGGTCGTCGTCTTGTCCTGCTACATTGCCATCACGGCTCTCGCCTTCCGTCCCTGCGCATCCGTCCCCATGGCCGGCGGCTGGTCGGACGTCGGCGCCACCTGGTACGGCCCTGCCAACGGCGGTGGGTCCGACGGTACGTACGTGTGCTTTTATATTACCATGCATATGCATGCATGGTTTACTAGCTGATCGATGCCAGCAGCCCGTGTTCTTTTTTTTTCATCTATAATACAGTAGTTAGTTTTAATCTTTATAGTTGTGTTGGTATATATGATCTGTATCTGTAGGTGGTGCGTGTGGGTACGGCGGCGCCGTCGACCAGCCGCCGTTCTCGTCAATGATCACCGCCGGCAGCCAATCCATCTACCAGGACGGCAAGGGATGCGGTACCTGCTACCAGGTGAAGTGCACCGGACACCAGTCGTGCTCCGGCAGCCCGGTGACAGTGGTCCTCACTGACCTGTGCCCCGGCGCGTGCCAGACGGAGCCCGTCCACTTCGACCTCAGCGGGACGGCCTTCGGTGCCATGGCGAAACCCGGCCAGGCCGACCAGCTCCGAAACGCCGGACGCCTCCAAGTCCAGTACACTCGGGTGCCTTGCAACTGGAACGGCGTGGACGTCGCCTTCAAGGTGGACGCCGGCTCAAACGCCAACTACCTGGCTATGGCCATCGAGTACGAGGCCGGGGACGGGGACCTGAGCGCCGTGGAGCTGTCGTCGATGCAGCAGGGTGGTGCAGCGGCGGCGTGGGCACCCATGGAACGCTCCTGGGGCGCAGTGTGGCGCTACAACTCCGGCTCCTCTACCAGCCTGCAGGGCCCCCTGTCTGCCCGCCTCACCTCCGGCTCTGGCAAGACCCTCGTCGCCACCAGCGTCATTCCCGCCGGATGGCAGCCCGGCAACACCTACCGCTCCGTCGTCAACTTCGGATCAAACTAATTAGCCAACGGATCGATGTGTTATATCCATTGATGAATTGATGCGCTCCTCAGACAATAATGAATAGTTGTCGATCGGAAACTCAACATATTATAAATGAATATATGCAAGCGCTATCTGGAAACACATTTTACTACTTCACTGTTCTGTTCTGTGATGATGTTGTTGAATTTGTGTCATGCTACAAGAAAAATATAATATACCCAGCCAACTAGTAGAGAACATGCATGCATATCACTGCTTTTTGCATGCCGCCGTCATTTGGTTTTCAGCGCGCTACTCGAATACTCGATCATCAACGCAGCAATATCAAATATCGACGGTCCCCGCTTACGCGCAAGGCATTTGTGACAGTATAAATGATTCGTTTTCACTCTCATTGGACAAATACCTATCACTACTTCGGACCAGTTCCAAAATAGTCATTACGTACTATATGTTTGGATTTTTTATTTTCATAATCTTTTTTATTTAATATTTCTAATAATAATTGTCTCTACATTTTTTTTGCAGATCTAACATTTCTTTGTTACTTCAGTCCTGCTCGTGTGACCAAATAACACTGTTGTGCTAGTACATGTGGTGCGGCAAAAGCTGTCATGTTAGATAACGTTTTTTACGTGGAAGAGTTTATTGGCGACTCCTGTATTATTTTGTTGCGTTACTGGGAGTGGCGTAATAAGACGATTTTTATATAAATAAGAGTAAAGTGCACCACCGGTCCTTAAACTTACGCGGTTGTGTCATCCTTCGCAAATCGACCGCTTAGGTCCTCAAACTTGTTCATTTGTGTCATATCGGTCCCTAAACTTGCAAATTGATCATTGAGGTCCTCGAACTTGTTCAGTTGTGTCATCCCGGTCTCTAAACTTCATTTCGAGTTTCTTCTCGGTCCAAAGAGAACAATCTAAAAATTTGATATAAAAAATAATTCATAAGTTTTTCATATGAACTCGAATGAAGACAAACTTTATATCAAAGTTGTACTCTCAACATGATCTACAACTTTATAATTGAAAAGTTTTCTATTTGAAGTCATTTACTGTCTGAGAATTTAATTTTAAATTTTAAATTTCAAAATTTATAAACATACAACAATATTTTGAGACCCTAAAAAATTTTATTTTAAAAAACTTTTCAACTACAAAGTTGTAGATCACGTCGAGAGCTACAATTTTGATATAAAGTTTGTCTTCATTCAAGTTCATATGAAAAAGTTATGAATTATTTTTTATATCTAATTTTTAGATCGTTCTCTTTGGACCAGTATGGGACTCAAAATCAATTTTAGGGACCGAGATGACACAACTGAACAAGTTTAAGGACCTAAACGGTCGATTTACAAGTTTAGGGACAAGGATGACACAACCGGACAAGTTAAGGGATCGGGATGACACAAATGAGTAAGTTTAAGGACTTAAACGATTGATTTGCGAGTTTAAGGACTGTGATGACACATGAGCGCAAGTTTAGGGACCGCTAGTGCACTTTACTCTATAAATAATGTATGTCTTTACCAGATCTCTAACTTTCTAGTTTTGAATTCAGTTAAAAAGGACGTTAAGATGTTGAAAATTATATAAAATTTCAGCACCAAAATACTCACCGTATTAGCGCTTGCCGTAATAGAAAAATAATATTTTTTTTTACGGAGTCAAATGAATATGTTTTTTACCAAAGTTATCGCACTCAGTAAGATCCATAACTCTTTGAGTTTTTACACTCGAGGTTGTTAAGACACTTGAGAAAATAATATAATACCTAAATAGCATATTAATCTTTTACAAAGTTTTTATTTTTCTTAAGCATCTTATAACGATCTTAAATGTAAAAACTCAAAACTACGAAGTTGTAGATCTTTTTAAGTGCGACACTTTGGTAAAAAGTATCTCTATTTGACTTCATACAAAAAAAAATATATTTTTAATATGGAAAACATTAATACGTGATTATTATAGTGTTTAAATTTTATATAATTTTTTTTATCTACCTTAACTTCTTCAAACGGAAAAACTCAAAATCAAACTAACGCTAGATAAATCTTTTGACCCTAGTTACTCCATGGTTGTATAATAATTACCAAATACAAACAAAACGGCTACAATATCAGAATTCTAAAAGTTTTTGCATCTAAACACACCCTCGGTTAACGGAAAGAACCGAAGACATCAAAATTCACAAACAAGCCCAATAAACCTTATCTAGGCCTAATACCACCTTAACCCTAGATATATATAAAAGGTGGATGACACCCCCTCACAGCCTCACACCTTCACATTTTTTAAAACTCGGCACCTACTTTTTGAAAATAGTTTTTCCAATTTTTTCTTTTTTTTTTGCTGCTTGTGTAAATCCTCGATTAGTCCGGTCAGAACCGGAACCAAACCAAACTAACCGAAACAAAATTTGTTCGGTTCCGAGATTTGCGAAGAACCGATCAGTTACTATTTATAGAGAACCGAATTTGTGTCAAAACCTCGAAGAACCGAATTTGTGTCATGGCCTACAATGTTGAATGAGCAAAAAAAAATTGTAAAAATATGTCATACCCGTTCACATATATATCAAATATATGAACGGAGAACATAAACCAAAGCTACTAAATTTTGCATGGCATCAAAGAGTTGCTACATTGGCCAAATCTGGTACAATATATAAATTAGGGAAAAAGTCTACATAACCCCCTCAACTATTGGGGGTGGACTACTTAACCCCCTGAACTATAAAACCGGTTATTCTACCCCCTGAACTATCAAAACCGCCCAAATAACCCTCTCGAGGCGGTTTTGAGGGTGGTTTTGCCTTTTTTTTTATTTATTTCGGTTGAATCTTTGAAAAAACATAATGAATCATAGAAAAATCATAAAATAGAAAATTAAATTTTGTTGGACTCCACATGAGTAGATCTACACATTGAACATATAATATGATATGCTTTAGTAAAAAGTTAGTAGATCTACACATTGAACATATAATATGATATGCTTTAGTAAAAAGTTTTTGCTATAGATTTAGATCTATGTTTTTTAATAATTAATTATAAAAATTCATAACTGTAATTTTTGTGGTCCAATTGTGGTGAAATCTTTATGGTAGGCTAGTTATTGTATGCTTCAATTGTAGTAAAAATTTCATACCCATTGGATCATATATAATTTAGTTATAAATTTATTTAAATTTAACTAAGGTATAAACATATATAAATCTATAACTAAGTTATACGTGGTCCAATGAGTATGAAATTTTACTACATTTGAAACATACAATAATTAGCCTACCATAAAAATTTCACCACAATTGGACCACAAAAATTAATGTTATGAATTTTTATAATTAATTATTAAAAAACATAGATCTAAATCTACAACTAAACTTTTTTACTAAGGCATATCATATTATATGTTCAATGTCTAGATCTACTTATGTGGAGTCCAACAAAATTTAATTTTCTCTTTTACGATTTTTCTATGATTTATTATGTTTTTTCAAAGATTCAACTGAAATAAATAAAAAATAAAAAGTCAAAACCACTCTCAAAACCGCCTAGAGGGGGTTATTTGGCCGGTTTTGATAGTTCAGGGGGCAGAATAACCGATTTTATAATTCAGGAGGTTAAGTAGTCCACCCCCAATTGTTGAGGGGTTATGTAGACTTTTTCCTATAAATAAGTGCTGCAGCTTACCTTTTTTTTTAAAAAAAAAAGTGAGAAGTGCTGTCAGTGATCTACAATATATATATATATATATATATATATATATTTGATAACATATAAGTGTTGCCAGCGATCTACAATAAGGTTATTTGCTCTCAATGCAAAGAGGTGCTGGTGTCACTCACACTTTTGGACATTGTGGCATTCAGAACAGGAATAAAAGCTTCAGCTACTACACAAGCACAAGGCCCTATGTACATTGCACTCTGCAAATATCGATCGAAACTTGAACCCTCCAGATGAGGAGTATCGCTAACGACACATTAGTTAACATTAAGGCATTGGCATTTCCTTTTGGGTAACAAAAACTACCAAGCCAGCCTATGCAAAAGGGCCTAATTAAACATGAACGTCATGGCACGAGCAGGTTGCGGCCATAATAACAACCGAGACCAAATCCGTTTCTAAGAGGCATTCATCTATGCACAAGCAATCTTATTTGTTTGCTTCAATATTGGTTTGTGGGAAAGAAATAGGAGCAGTTGACAGTATTCATCCTAGACAGGTACGGACTAGCTAATTTCAGGGGTTACTGTCAACATAGCAATCGGGACTGTGTTTATAGCAGTAAATTCAAGTTTGGCATAACTTCACGCATATGAATTACTTGGGCAAATTAAAGATCAGGAGGACATTGTCATCTTCTTGATCCCTTTAGTGTACTCAAAACACGAACTGAAACTCCAACAAGCAGCGAAGCACCGATAGATTTGTAGTGAAATCACACTCAATTTTCGCTCAGATCACGAACTCCTACCATTCTAACAGTTAATAGACCTTAAATTTATCTGGGACGTCCACTCTCTCGGGCTAGCTGTGGACTGTACCGTCACGGTCGTCACCACGGCCATCCACTGCGCCCTTCTCGTTGTCTCTCCCTACCTTGCTATCCTCCACGCATCACCGTACCCCCGCCATTTGGCAGAGCGCGCACACTGCCGGCCCTTCGGCCGTTCCCTCCTGCATGCACCGGTCGTGTCTCGTGTGTGTGACGGCTAGCCCGGCACGGCAGCTAGCACAGAGCAGTGGTGCCTGAGGGCGGAGCGGAGGCCACGCGAGTGGACTCGGGCCGTGGCGGTGGGATGCAGGCGCGGTCGTCACCATCGCGGTGACGTGGCTTGGGCGTGGGTGCAGCGCGGGAAGGGAGAGTGCGCACGTGATTGGAGGAGTGCGAGGAGATCAGGCAGGCACCGTGCCAAGGCAATCGTGATTGGAGGAAGGCAGGGAGAAGATCGCACGGCGGGCAGAGCGGAGGTGGGATTTTTTTTTTCTTTTTCAAAGGTAAGGTGAGGTGAAGATTGTATGGCACATGTTCAGTGGCGGAAGCAGGAATAAATTGTAGATGTGACGGTGTTTATAAAGATCAAAGATCAAATACGTGTAATACAATTATGCCGCAAGAGCTCAGTACTATATTATATAATTATATATTACTTACGATTAGTTCATATATTAGAAATCCAAAAGTAAAGTATTTAACATTTAAAAATATCTCACTAAATGAAGATACAAACCGGCTAAAAGGCAATCTATTTACAATTGTAAATTGTAAAATATCTTTCATCACCAACAGTTAGAGACACATAAGAACAAGGCTAATAATTTAGCCAATAAGTTGGTTATAAAAATCTTACAGCCCACCTCTGAGTCTGCTAGTATAATAGCTAACTTTTTTATAGCTTACTTAACTCTCTCACAGAGTGTTTTGGTTCTTGTGCCCAAGCTGACTGTAAGCTTACAGCTCACTTCCCATCTCTCTCATTCCCTCTCTCCTCCACATCAGCATTCAGCCTTCTTATAGTCAGCTATTATACTTGCTCTAACAGCCAATCCACAGAACATAGAACGCATGGTATTTTAATTGACGTTTAGTTTTCTTCCTGGGATTTACTTTGACGGCCAACTACCACAGGCCCGCCAGCCCCAACTAGTAGAGAACCAGTAGGCTAGCTTGTATTTATAATACATACTCTCTCTATCCTATTGAAAATATCGTTTTAAAATCCATATTATTTTTTAAAAAAATATTCGTCTTATTTAAATTTTTCGTATAAATATTTTTTTCATGACATCATCAAAAATACTTTAATAATAATTTATTTATTTTATAATTTATAAAAATATTTTGAATAAAATGAATGGTCAAATATAACGTCAAAAAGTCAAAAACATCACTTTTTATAAGACGGAGTGATTACATATACTCTATATACTCAGTCTTCTGTATAGAATTAGGTACGGCGGTTGCCAAGCCTTGTCAAATAGCGGGCTCCGCCCATGCACATGGTCGGTGTCTTCTCTTTAGGCCTTCTAGTTGTGAAAGATGAGAGAGCACCATGTCTAGATATAGATAAGAGTATAAGTATGCAAGAATCTCGAACAATTTATCAAATGTGGTTGGCATTCTTAAAAATTTAACAAAACAAGAAATTATAGTCTCTAGCAGTTTGGCAAACGAGGTTTGGTCTGTTCGTTTGGCAGGATTATGCACTGTTTCAGCAGGATTATTCACTGCTGACTGATTTCTTATGAGAGAAAAATACTATTCCGATTGGATTTAAGTCTGCTGAAAAACGTACAGCCTCGTTGTCAATTTTAGCAGCTTGCCATTCTTTCCCTCCGCGCGCCCGCATATATGCGCGCGCCTATCCTCCGCGCATCTCCCTCAGGCGAGCCGCGACAGCACGTCCACCTGCACCTGACAACATCACGTCCACCTGCTATTGGCCAGCGTCTCCACCTGCACCTGCCAACAGCACCTCCACCATCACCTCAACGCATCAGCTTTTGACCAGAGTTGTTATTTTTCTTCTAGCAGAATCCTCCATGCCTCAACGCAGGCGTCAGCTCAGTTTTGACAGATGGTGCTGCTTCAACTACAGTACTCTCTCAATATGAATTAGATGACGTTTTAAACAGTGATACGGTCTCCAAAGAACAACTTTGACCTCTTATTTTTATAAAAATATTTATAGAATAATAATATATGTATATTTTTATGAAAATATTTTTCAAGACAAATCTATTTATATAATTTTCATATTTAGAATCTTAATAATTTAAAAGTTATTGATCATTTATATTCTTAATGTTTGACTCAAAGTTAAGCTTATAAAAAAACGTTATCTAATTATGATACGGAGGAGGAAGGTGGAAGCCGTGGGTCTCCTCGCAAGCGTCAGCTGCTCCTGCTTATGGCCGGACCTGTTGCTGCTCCTAGATGATACGCGAATCTACGGGAGCGTAGAACAGAAACCAGCCGCCAAAAAGGAGTGAGGCTTATTTTTTTTTATTAAATACAAAATGCCAAACTGTTGAAGAAGAGATATTTTTTACTTAACATATATTTTAAAAAGTTATCAAATTACAAGATTTGTCAAATAATTTTTAGCAAATTCTTGAAGATGAACTTGTTATAATTGCAAGAGAGGAGGGAGTACGTGACAAAGGATACACTTTATTTTTGTTGCTAGAATGCTAGGTGCGCGATTGCACAGGCTACCTCACGACTCATGTGCGCAACCTGCCACTCGACAACGACTACACAACTCACAAGAGCCCCATGGCCATGAGTCTGGATGGTACTACCACCTCAGCTCATTAGGAGACACAAATTTATTATGGAAATAATAAAATAAACAGGCATCACGCGAGCCCCAAGAAAGACAGAATCAAGGGCCGCAGTGTGCTTTACTACGTTGGTTTGAGGCTGGAAATAAACCGCTGCATGCTCCGGTAGCTGGTGCCACCCTCTGCAACGGCCTTGGCCGCTTCGTGGCCGGTCCTGGTCGCCCTTGCCCTCACTGCCGCGTCGGACATGACCTCTTTTACTTTGTTCCCGATCTCCTCCCCGGTGACCAGCCAGTCCTCCCCGTCCCAGCTCCAGTGCTCCATCCACACTCCAACGCCGCCGCTCACCACAACCGTGGCGTTCACGCGGTGGTCGCCGCCGCGTGGCCACGCCAGCAGCGGCACGCCGGAGGCAGCAGCCTCCGTCACCGAGTTCCACCCGCTGTGGCTCAGGAACAGCCCCACGGACGGGTGCTTGAGAAGCGCCTCCTGGTCCACCCACGCCTTGGTCACGAGGCCGCGCCCCTGCACCCGCTCCAGGAACCCCTTGCCCAGCACGTCCGTCAGCTCGGCGCTGTCATCCCTATCCACCGTCGTGGTCTTGAGCACCCAGAGGAACCGGCAGCCGCTCGCCTCCAGTCCGGCGCCGATCTCCCTGATCTGATCACGGCTTACCGCGTTGCGGTTGCCGAACGCCACGTACACCACTGACCTCGCCGGCTGCTCGTCAAGCCAGCAGGCAACGGGGGAGTCGTCCTTGTCAGCTGCTTCAGCTGATGAGCTGCTCTGCTGCGACCTGAGCGGGCCGATGGCGTACACCGGCGGGAACCCGGGGACGACCTTGCCGTCTCTCATGGCGGCGAGCGCCACCGGCTCCAGGGCGTCGAACGTGTTCACCAGAAAGCCGTCGGCGTTGATGATCTCGCGGCCGTTGTCGATGAAGTGCTTGGTGAAGAGTTTGTTGAGGTCGAGCAGCGGCTGCGGGAGACAAGACTGCGGGATGCGACGCACGCCGGGGATGTCGACGTCGCCGACGCCAGGCCCCTGCTGCTTCTTCTTGTCGAGGTGTACAGGGGTGTACGCACATAGCGACA
This sequence comes from Microstegium vimineum, assembly GCA_022036555.1. NCBI lineage: Eukaryota > Viridiplantae > Streptophyta > Magnoliopsida > Poales > Poaceae > Microstegium > Microstegium vimineum. The sequence goes on along the minus strand of CM039126.1, from coordinate 18,151,578 downwards.
GCATGGTGGCGCAGGAGACGAAGAGCACGTGGCACTGGACACCGAGCTCCTTGCCGATGGGGATGACGTGGGAGCTCAGGGTCACGTCTGTAACGACGGCCGAGACGCGCGGGGCGGCGCCGTCGATGAGCGGGCGGAAGAGGTGCGCTGACCGGCGCAGGGCCTCCCATCGGAGCAAGAACGGGTCGTGGCCTGGGAACTCCGACGCATTGAACGGCAGGAGGTGGAAGTCGACGCGGCGGACGCGGGGGAGGGCAACGAAGAGGCTGCTCAAGTGCTCGGCCTCGGCGGCGGAGACCGTCGGAAGAACGGTCACCACGGAGATGTCCACGTCGTGCTCCGCGAGAGCCGCGATGACGCGGAAGAACGGGAGGAGATGGCCCATGCCGGCGCTCGGGATGAACATCACATGCGGCCTCCGTGCGCCGCCCTCGAGCTCTCCCAGTCCTAGGCTCTTCTTCGTTGCCGGCGGTGCCATGGCAGCAGAACGCTTGGTTGGTATGCGATGGTGTCGTGGTGAACTATGGACCTGGATGAAGTGGCGATGGAGGGTTTATACTTTATAGTGCTTTTATATGGCAATTAATTATTGTTAGTTGGTAGCCTTGTTATTTCTTGTCTGGATCTGGACTTCCCACATCCACATCTTAAGATGTCGCTTTATAGTACGATACGAAGCACACTATATTATTGGTAGGATTAAAATCAAATCATTAAATAGAGGTATCAAATATATTGCCAAATATTCAGATACCTCGCTCGAACTCATATGCATCAATGGCATTGAGCTCTTGGAGATCACACTTCGTGTAAAATATAGTGGTCTATGCATGGAATTTGAGGATTGAAACACCAGCATTAGGCTAAACAACGGCTCCTGTGGCAGCAGGCTAGGGAAGGAAGAAGCTTCAAGACCATCTTTTATTGCGAATATGCGATGAGAGGAATTTTGAATGAGTATCAATGAGGGGAGAAAGTGAACAGAATCTGTGGTAATAATCAATTTCATGGAAGCAGTAAAAAATACATAGAAGTATTTTTTGCTGCCATGCATCATATTGCAGTTCCGTTACGTTCCCACATAAATGTATAGAGGAACTGTGTTAATTTAAAACATGAGCGAATATTGTCTTAATTTGGCATCGGCGGCCGGCATAGCAGAGCTCAGAACCTCTTTGCATGCAGAAAATATTTCTTGTCATGTGAGTGGAATTGTCATGCTCATCTTGAATTAAGTTTTTTCGTTCGGTTAACACCTGCATTTTCATTCGGAGTGCAGTACTAATAGAAAAAAAAATTAGCTCTATCACTGTTGAAGATTTTTTTTTTGTGGTTTTTTTCATAACAGTTTTGTTTGTGGTTGAGACCCATGCGTATTTACCATCCAGCCCTGACGCTTCGATTTCGCCTTTAGCAAATTTGTTCGTCGTCAAGGGTTATTATATTTTTCCAGTGATTCACATGCTGTCATCAGACGAAGTCTCCATATGACAGCGGATGTTGACCAATAATTGGCGATGAGTAGCTGTATCGTCCGGCTAGAGAGATAAGTAGCTGGATCATCCGGCTGGTGTTTTTCAGCATTTTTTTATCTGACAACATCACGGTTATTAAAAACTACTTGAGTCTCCACACACCACAGAATCCTGGGATCCGTGGCTCTTTCTCGTGTCGACACGTAACTTTGCATATTTTGCAGAAAAACTCTTCATCTTTTCCGAAATGAACCCGCAATCCAGTTCATAAGCCTCGGTGTGAATCCATGTTTGGATATTTTTCATATAAGACCATAATGTAAGTTTTATTCTTATCCGAAGAAGAGAAAAATTGAATATTGTCTTCTTTTGTACATAAAACCCCTTGAAGAAGAATTTCCGAAGAGCCCCCTCCACCCAGCCCAAACGGCCGAACCCTAACTCGTTCCTCATTCCCCTGTGTCCTTTCTCTCTCTTCTCTCCTGCAGTCCGCTGCCGCACGGCCACTTGCCCAGCGAGTGGATCTGTCCTAGGCCTCCATCTATGGCACCGGATCCTGCATCGACGGCCCTACCTCTAACCCCATTTCGCTCTCTTCTCCATGTCGCTGCTCCCTTCAAGCGTCTTCCAGCGCCGCTGTCTCTCCAGCACTGGGATCCACCGAGATTGGCGGTGCGCCGGTGCGTAAATCGGGCGGAGCTCTCCAGCCTCCGCGGCGTGGAGGACGGAGCTCGCCGACCTGGGGTACCTGCTGCGTCACCATGCTGCGTGTTGCCGTCGGCAGCGGTCCAGGCAAAGCCATGGATGGGAGTGTGGAGGTGAGCCATGGCCGACAACCGGCTGTGTGGAAGGGACCACAAACGGCCCCCAAGCCAAAGGGGATGACATCCCTGATTCCCCACGCACCTATGCCCGTGTTCATTGGCCCGAATCTCCGACAGCACCCATCACCAGCGCCTCCAATGCAGGATTTGACGTCAGCGTTGGTAACACACAGGAGGTGTTCGATTGAATGGCCATGAGGTAAACAGAACGTCTTTTGGTCTCTACGTGTTAACACTGGATTTTGGTACGCTTGGGAAAATGATAGGTGGGCCAGCAAGCAGTGGATGTTCGGAGCATTCGGCAAGTATCCATGCGGTCGGCTAGGTTCAGAGCATTCGGCAAGTATCCGTGCAATCAACTAGTTTCAGAGCAATTCGGCAAGTATCTGTGCGGTCGGTTAATCTCCAAAGATTCGGCAAATGATCGTGCGGTCAACTATTATGAGAAAGGATGATTTTCTGTTGGAGAAGCGACAAAAACGGCAAGTGAGAGCCGAATCGGGCAACAGACATCGCGACGATTAAGGAAATAAAGACTTCGAAGGAAAGACTAGGGTTAGAAGTGTCGTGTTTTTCCTTTAATATTTGTAGTCGTGCCCTTTTAGGACTCATGTCATGACCAGGGTATAAATATAAACCCTTGGCCATTGTAAAAACTGTTCACAACCAATACAATACAACTGGTCCCAACCAATACAATACAACTGGTCCCGTGCCAACTTCGAGTCATTTGTCGTGTCGTCGAGTTCTTCGAGAGGAATCATCGATCCGTGGACCTCCGTAAGTCTCGGCAACCTTGCTATCATGTCTAGTATCATGCGGTGGATTTAGACGTTGATGCAAGTAGTCTTGTTTGTTTTCAATGATCGTGCGGCGGATCTTTGCTTGACAATCAAGAAGTCTTCGCTTATGTTTTGTTTATGAGTACACACCGTGCGGCAGGTGCTTGCTTGATATGCTTAGCAAAAGCAAGATAGTTATCAGCTCTATTAGATTTGGCAAGATCTAGTAGATTCATTAAGTTATTATGTGTTGCATGTTTTAGATGTTTTATATATTTGTAACACTCTTTTGCCCAATCTAGATTGATATGGCTCGGCTTTATTCTTTCTTATAGATCTATTTTACTTCTTTTCTACAAATAGATCTTGTGTTTATAATAGCCGTGTTAGTCTAATCTAGATTGTTACATGTTGCGGGTTCATGCACGTTAACCATGTTTAAGCTTTGACAAGGTTAAGTATCGTGCGGCGGATACATGCTTTAGATTAGTTTAATCATATTTTGCTTACATGTTCCTTCATCATGGATCCCAAATTGGCTGAATTGCTGAGCTTGGTTAAGCGTTAACTCATAGTTAATTACGATTCGTTCATACGTATTTTCTCCATGCATGCACATTCGGCAATTAGCTTTTCACGTGCTTTATGTTTGCTTTAGCCGAATGATCTATAAAGACCTGTTGACAGATAGCTTCTATAGCTATATGTCGTTGTAAGTGGCTTCAGGGCCGTATATATGAAACTGTCTGGTCTCATCCAGCATGTTCCAGGTTATATTTAATGATTTTCATCCCTTGTTAGTTTCAGGTTAAACTGACTGGCATGTTCTCGGATTTCGAAACATCCGGACACCCGATTGAAGCCACGCTTTCCGGCTTGCTGTGTGTGAGGCATAGCAGTGGCAGAGCCAGCATTTTTGTGGAGCCCGGGCGACATGTAATACTATATTAATATTGGTAACATAACAAAAACAGTAACGTACACATAGAATTACATAATACTTTTTAATTTCATACTAACATAATCATTTAGAACGCTCTCGCTGCTGCTGCCTGTCCTAGCTAGGAGTCTAGCACCTTCTCGTTGCTTCTCCTGCCTCATCTTTCTGTCCTAGCAGTAGTAGATCATGCTGCCTTACATCTGGGGCATAAGGTGTCAGCACTCAGCAGCAGGCCAGCAAGGAGCCCGGCCAGCTGCCCAGGGTGGCCGGGCCTTGGCTCCGCCGTTGAGGCACAGTGCGTCACATTTTGTGTCAACACTATGTTTATGCCATGTATCGTTGGTTATTTAGGTTGTGTGTCCTAATCCTGTTTCCAGTACTAGCAAATCCTCTTTGATAATTAGTTACTCACAATGATGCATGTATCTATGTATATATGGTGAATGTGAGAATGACTGAATTCTGAAACAAACTGATCTCTGTCCTATGGGGGTAGCTGCCATTGCATGAAAAAACTCCTTTTCTACTCTATTGCCGCAAGCATCTTTGTGTCAACACGATTTTAAATATATCTTCATTCCTGTGTGCTTGAAAACGAACATAAACAAGATTTCCAGAGGATCAGAGTTCTAGCCTGGTTTTCTCAATTGCGAAATTATAGCGCTTAATATGTTTGTTGTCGATCATCTAGGGAAAGGGTTGGCATGCAACACAAATGTGAAATTGCGACAACCTAAACTAAGACAACCATTAGTTTTGAGGAGAAAAGAAAAATAAGGCTTTTATATTTTAGTTCTCTATCAACAAGACAGAAACTGTGGACGATCACAATTCTAGCTTGTTTTTCCAATTTTTATAAAGAGAGTGTTTTTCATTGAATGTTGGGAGGAAAATGTCTTTCTATACCACGACGATATGTCCTTTTCTTCCCTCTTATTTATCAAACAATGTGATTAGACACTAAAGTTATCACAATTTTAACCCTTTCCTTGGATTGGAGCTGCCATTCTAACCCTTTTCTGTTTGTGTTTCTCAAAGGTGTTCAAGGAGAGGATTGGGCGCATCAAACCTAAGAATAATGATGCTTTTAGATCCAGGTTTGAATTTACTGAAGAAATGTTAGAGATGCGTAATGATTTTGTGATTATACATGATGAAATGATTTTTTGTAAACCTGCAGCTCCCTAATTTTTGCTAGTTAGCATGTCATACCACATTGGCCAATTTCCACATCCTGACAATTGAGCTTGATGAAATATTGAATTTTCATAGACGCTATGGGAAGTTAAGATAGTGGCAACATACATAGGTAGCAGCTACTACCAATGACAATATTGGCATTACCTGTGATTGTGTAGCGGCTGGACTGTACAGTTTCACATGATTAGGAACATTGTTTGCTAATTTATCCACTCACCCAAATAATATATAGTGTGGTATGCCCTGTATTGGTACAGCCTGTACCTAGCGCATGTTACTTTCCTCTGCGCCTTAGGTGTGTCAAGATGCTTAATTGCATTGCCCAAGCCAATGACACCTTCATTCCTGACCTGTGCCATCCCTGATGCTTGAAATGAAATTAATTGTCACATATGGTACCTTCAATCTGTATTGCTATCGCATTAGATGCTCGATCTGTCAGTTTAGGTCCCCTTTGAAATGTTCTTCCAAAAGATGTTTTCCAATATTAGTGTTTGGGAACTAATTGCTACATATAAATAATTCCATGTTCTCCTGTTGTATGTTGATGGATGCTGCTCCTTCTCTGTAAGAGATCATGGGAATAGCCTGATAAATATATTGCCATGTTCACTAAATAATGATTTTTGTGAACATCCATATTTTGAACAAACCAAGTGATATGATTAGCCTGTCAAATGGTGTAATTTCCACTAGATGTTATGGTCCTTGAGGCCTTGGTAATAATTTGAGGTTGGAACTAAACCTTACTATTTGCCACATAATAAAGATGATTTGGTCTTCTAAAGTCCAAAGGAGACATTTGGGATGATTAGATTGTTACTAGCTGCACAGAAGATATGATGCACGATAAATATTCTTCTAATCATGACAGGCACACATCCTCGCTACAACGACGAACGCATCTACTGGCCAAGGGCAGAGCAGGAACTGTGGCACTGCTCCATGGTGCTCCATCGAAGTCAACGAAAAAAGTGGAGTGTTTGGGCTGTAATGTGTTACTAAGATGGTTGTACTTTGTGAGTTGCATTCGTTAGTTCTTGAGCTAACCAGTTAGGCTTCAATAGCCCATGTTGGAATTGGAGGAAAAATTGGTTTAATACAGTGTTCTATCATTTTTTATGCGCTAAATGGTGAACAACAACATTGAGTGGGCTGTTTTGTGTACAAATATTTATGGATCTTTTTTGGTTAAGTGGCTAACTGTCTAGCCTGCTTTTTTATGCTCTCTAGGGGTATGCAGTGGTAGGATTTTTTTTTGAAGTGAAATGAGTCATTACTAGCACAAAATCATAATATTTAGATAGGATTTGTCATTTGAGTCAATGAACAGGCTGTAAAGTTTTGCAAAACAGTAATTAGAAAAACATTCAACAGAAATTAATCTCTTGTACACTATTAATGCACGAAACACTTATCTAAATAACCTGCTAGAATTTAAGACCATAAAAGATAAGCCATGGTAGGGCGCCCAAAGAGCGCCTAATGTTCTAGTTAACTTATAAATTAAGGGGGTGTTTGGATCTCCGCGTCTAAAGTTTAGACCTATCACATCGAATGTTTAGAAACTATAGTATATTAAATATAGATTAATTATAAAACCCATTACACAGATTGAGGTTAATTTACGAGACAAATCTATTAAGTCTAATTAATCCATTTTTTGACAATGTTGTGCTACAGTGAACATTTGCTAATGATAGATTAATTAGACTTAATAGTTTCGTCTCGCTAATTAGTTTACTCCCATGTAATTATTTTTTTAATTTGATCATGTTTAGTCCTCCTAATTACCATCTAAATATTCAATGTGATACGATCTAAATTTTAGACCCTCGATCCAGACACCCCTAAAGCGTAGTACAACTGTGTGGGAAATGGTTCTCATCATGTTACAAAGCAAGCTGACGAAAAAGACAGCTAAACTGTATCCTGGGACTTAGGTAATGATTTTGCTGGGGACGTAGTAAGACTTATGGCCTGTTCGTTTGGCAGGATTATGCACTGTTCTGGCAGGATTATGCACTGTTGGCTGATTTCTTGTGAGAAAAAACACTGGCTGGATTTAAGCCGACTGATAAGCCAAGCGAACAGGCTATAAGAACGTGGGCACATTAATAACATCGAGATCCTTGTTGTCGCCTCCGATAGCACAGCCCATACTCTCGCCTTTAAAGATTAAAAATCCTTAGTCCTAGATACTACGGAGGAGTCACCGGACCCAAGAAAATGATCCGACAGCCATGGATACTGGCACAAATGGACGCGCTCCGCTGCGTCAGTTCTTACTAAGTATTTGTTGCAAGCGATAAAATGAGTTTGTTTTTTTATATACTCGAACAATATATGTACAATAGCATGGATAAGTACTCAAAATTATTGTTATAGTCTAATAACAGCTCAATATAAAGATGCACAGGCCTGGTAGAAATATTACGAACTCGTTATTGTCATGATTGATATGAATCACCATACTACACACAATTTACGGCGTGTGATCGCTGCTTGTGTAAAACTAAAGATTTTAAAATAAATGAGAAAAAGAAGAGAAATTAAAAGCTTAAATAAATTTATAAAACTTAAAAATAATAAAAGTTTTTAGGAAATAGGAACTAAAAAAAGATAAAAAAATGACTCAAACAGTTCAATATAAAGCTATACTGGCCCAATAGAAAGACTACATGTGTTTTTATTACTATAATTGATATAGACCACCATACTGTATGTACTCTGATGCTTAGGATCGTACATGTCTAAAACAAAAAATTAAAGTAGAAATAGAATACTACAGACTCTTTATCGTTTTCTTCGGAACTAAAAATAAAAGAAAATTTTTAAAAATATAAAATTTCAAAATTATAATAAAAAATAAATAAAATAAAAAATAAAATAAAATAAAAATTGTTAAATCGATGAACAGTGCATGAACAGTGCTGGAGGCTTTCTCCAGCCTCCAATTTATTCACGGTTGAGAGAGTATCTATTAAATCTGAGGATCAACAGCAACAAATAAGGATGAAAATGGATCGGATACGAACGAATATCGCTTATATTATATTTGTTTTCATATTTTTGTTCGGATTCGGATTCGGATTCAAATACGACTAGTATTAGAAATATCGGATAGGATACGAGTAGATATCGACATTATAAATATACCAAATTTAGTATTCAGATACAGATATGGTATTGGATGTTAATCTTCGAACTCGGATATGGATATGTCTAAACTCCTCTAAACGAATCCAGTCGGACGCATGGTCGGATAAATATCCGTCCAGTTTTTATCTTGGCAACAAATGTTGGCAGTCAACTCGAACACAGAAAGTTATCTTCCCACTTCGGTCTGTTCGTTTGGCAGGATTATGCACTATTCTGATAGGATTATACACTGCTGGCTGATTTTTTGTGAGAGAAAAATACTGTTATGGCTGGATTTAAACCGGCTGAAAAGCCAAGCCAACAGTATGGAGATGTAAATAAAAAAGCAGAACTCTGGCAAGCAAAAAAACGTGAAAAGCGTCACCTGCCAGCCACCGTGAGCTAGTAGGATTGATGGAGAGAAGATGGTGTGGCAGGAGGAAGTCACGGTAACACAGCAGGCAGGGGGATGCAGAGCCGCTGCATGGAGTCCACGAAGTGCCAGTGGGGGCCACCAGCACCACCAACCAAAACGTGGACCAGAGAAGCGCGAGCACGTGGGCGCTCCTGGAAGGCTCCCTGGCCTGCCACACACCACGCGCGCCACGACAGCGTTGTTCCTCCCAGACCAGGCCTGGCCTAGGACCGGCCGCCGCAGGAAGCACACACGGCTCCAGCCCGCAGCGCTGTTCGCTTGTTCTAACCAGCCAAAACTACCGTTTGTTCAGCAGTGTTTTTCTCTCACAGCATATTAGCTGAAACCAGCATAAATCAGTCACCAACACCTATTTTCAGCCGAAACCAGCCGAACAAGCCCGTAGTCCCTGTGCAGCAGCCGCGTGACCGCTTGAATCCACCTTCATCGCTGGGAAGGAGAACTCGACGAGCCTCAGCCCAGGCTGACCGGTTTCAGGCAGGACAAACGAGCGTGCGAGTTGTCTTGTTGTAGGAGAGCTTGACACCACTGATGTAGAAGGAAGCTCTCATTGTCGCAATGGAGGAAACTCGCTCCGGCCTCCTTGGCCGCAAGAAGCCTGCCCCGTTCAGGTTCCTAAACCTGTAAATCGATCATTTAGATTCTCAATCTTAAACTTATTCAGTTATGTCATCCGGTCGTTAAAGTTAATTTTGATTATCATGTAGGTCCAAACGGGGTTATTTAAAAACTTCAAATAAAAAAATAATTCATAACTTTTTCATATGAAATTAAATAAAGACAAATTTTATATAAAAGATTAAAAACTGTAGCTCTCCACAAGATCATCTATATCTTTGTAGATGAAAAGTTTTTAAATTTAAATTATTTAGTGTATTAAAATGGTCTCATTAAAACTATTTTTCAAAAGCTATAAGTTTTAAAATTAAATTTGGGATAATAAATACTTCAAATAAAAAACTTTTAAACTATAAAGTTGTAGATCATATTGAGAATTATAACTTTTATATCGACCATTTCTATATCCAAGATTACTTGATAATCTTAAATTTTAAATTTCAAAAATCTATAAACTTATAATAATATTTTGGGACCCTAAATAGTTTTAATTTAAAAAAAATGAACTACAAAGTTATAATTTATGTCAAGGGCTACAATTTTAATGTAAAGTTTGTCTTTATTCGAGTTCATACGAAAATGTTATGAACTATATCAAGTTTTAGATCGTCTAGTTTGGACACAGATAAGACTCAATACCAAATTTAGGAACTGACATGACACAACTGAATAAGTTGAAGGACCTAAATGATCGATTTTCATGTTTAGGGACCGAGATGACACACTCGAACAAGTTTAGGAATCGAGATGACACATATGAACAAGTTCTAGAACCCAAATGGTTGATTTGTGAGTTTAGGTAAGGGAATGACACATCAACGTAAGTTTAGGGGCCGCTGATACACTTAGATCTTATTTTTAATACATTACTACAAAGATTTTTAATTTCTCCTCTCCATCTTCCTCTATTTTCATCTACTGATCCCTCTATAGTTTCATTTCTTTGTAAAAGGCCTATTCAGATTTTAAATAGTCTTTTAAGGTACAACTATGTATTAATTTCTCCTAAGATACAATACAATGATTACAAGTATCCTACTGTAGCTAAAAGAAAGGAAGAAAGACAATGTTTTCGTACGATCCCCTCCGCATCGTGGGATGTAGAAGGAGAAAAGGAAGGTGTCGCTCGACCTCGTGAAATTCGAAATAAAGGTGGCTATGCAAAAGGTGCACTTGTCAAGGTTACTCAATAAATGTGCCTCTCTTAAATCTTTAAAAACATCATATAAATGATCAAGATGTTCTTCCATAAATTTGTTGTAAATCAATATATTTTCAAAATTAACAACAACAAATCTTTTAATGAAAGCCCGCAAAACCTCGTTCATCAAAATCATGAAGGTACTAGGTGCATTAGTTAACCCAAAAGGCACGACTAACCACTCATACAAACCAAACTTAGTTTTAAAAGCAGTTTTTCATTCATCTCCCAATTTCATGCATATCTGGTGCTAACCGCTATTAAAATCAACTTTGGAAAACACAATAGCACTGCTCAATTCATCTAGTATGTCATCTAAACATTGAATAGGATGACGCTATCGAATAGTAATATTATTAATAGATCAACAATCCACACACATATGCCATGATCCATCTTTCTTAGGTACTAAAATAATCAAAACATCACAAGAACTAAGAGACTCACGTATGTAAACTTTGTCAAGTAGTCTTGTACTTGACGCTGGATCTCCTTTATTTCTTCTAGATTGGTCATGTATGGTGCACGGTAGTCAGCGAGGAACCGGGAATCAGGTTGATTTAGTGCTCAATCCCTCGAAGTGGTGACAGCCCCAGTGGTATTTCACTTGGGAACACATCAGAATACGCTTGCAAAAATGTTAGCAATGACAGAAGGCAAGGAATGATGCATTTTATGAATGGAAATCAATGCATCTTTGCATACTAAAGCATAAGCAACAAAAAGTGGATGCACTTAACTCATGGATATCAGATTTAGTAGCTAGCAAGCAATTTCCTTGCAATATTATCTCATATCTCTTATCTGCAACAAATTTTAGCAGTTTTATTGCTCTTACTTTTAGCCTTTGCAGCTTTAGCAACATCATTATGCATAATAGCTTCAGGTGATATAGAATGTGACACAATTCTTCTATCATGGTATAGAAAATAATATTGATTTTCTCTACCATGATGCATAGAATCCCTATCAACTTGCCAAGGTCTAACTAGCAAAATATTAGAAGCTTAAATAGGCACAACATCACATTCAACAACATATTTATAGGATCCAATGAAAAAATTGATTCGCACAAGTCTAGTTACCTTTGCCTTACCATTGTTGTTAAACTATTGAATGCAATATGGATGTGGGTGTGGTTTCATGGTCACCGCAAGCTTCTCTACCATGTCGCTACTGGCCAAGTTGTTGCAGCTGAAAGGTTCTAGATGGCTAGAGGGGGCGGTGAATAGCCTAACAAAATTCTACAAATCACTAGAGCAAAGGTTAGATAAACACTTAAGCGAAGCTTTTTGCTCTAGCTCTACTAGGGGTGCAAAGCCACCTATCCAAGTAATTCTAGTTAGATGAGTGTCTAGCAAACAATAGCAAGAACCTAAGACACTCAACACAAGCTAGTAAGAACAATTAACAAGAGAGCTAACTAACTAGCAAGAGAGCTAACAAAACAAGATATGAAAGAATGTAAATACAAAGAGAATAAGGGTGATTATACCGATGCCTTGTGATACGTGGATGTCAATATGAAGAACCAATCACAATGAATACCAAAGAGTAGCCGGAAGACAAGATGACACAAGATTTTTCTTCCGAGGTTCACTTGGTTGCCACCAAGCTAGTTCCCGTTGCGTCGACTACTCAAATGGTGATTCGGTGGCTAATAGGCAATCACAAGCCTAGCCCACTACTCGGGCCCACAAGAATCCACCCAAATGAGAGTAACTCAATGAAACGAGCAATCCACTAGAGTTACCCTTTGGCGCTCCGTCGAGGTGGGTACAAGCCCTCTCACAATCGTCGAAGCCGGCCATGAACAATCACCAATCACGCCAAAGCTTCCTCAATCGCCCAAGTCATCTAGGTGTTGGCAAAAACCAAGAATAACAAGAAATCCTGCGGCGATGACGATGACCAAGTGCCACTAAGATGCAATGCAATGATCAGAGCACTTGGATCACTCAAACTCTCACAAGTATGCAAACAAAGCAAAGAGAGATGAGTTGGGGGCTATCTCAAGCAAACAAAAGTATGTCAAATGAATGGGAGGTGCAAGAGAGAGCCCTAGGAGCCGGCCAAAACACTTATATAGCCATCCACAAAGAACTAGTCGTTTTACCCCTTTTCCTTGGCTGACTGCGCCACTCCGGACGCTCGCAGACAGGGGGTCCGGACCAAAGGCTGCGCGTCCGGACCCTTTACCATTTTGAATCTGCCAGTTGGCGCCTTCACCTGCTCCTGCCACGTGTCTCTGGACACGCCAAATAGTGTCACTCCGGACCAATGCGCCATGCATCCGGACTCAACACAGAGAGAGTCCAGAGAGCGCCTAGACTCCGGACGCTCGTCCGGAGTCCAGCGTCCGGACCGTACATAGCGTTTGGACCGTACATAGCATCCGGACTCTACACAGAGAGCATCCAGAGAGCTTCAAATCTCCGAACGTGTGTCCGGAGTCATCATCCGGACCAAGAATAGCGTCCGGACCCTCTGTTCACCGAAGGCCGAGGGTAGGGTTTGCTTTCGGACGCGTCGCTGTTTGTCCGGACCGAGCATACCCAGCGTCTGGACTAGCGTCCGGACTTCTAAAGACTGTCAAACCGAGCTGTCTTCTTCACACCAAGTTCATGTGAGCTAACACTAAGTGTTACAACACTTGTGCATGTGTGTTAGCTTTTACTTTGAATTACCTTGGATTTTATTTTAATTCTTGTCACTTAGGTTCATTTTAGATATGCAATGCAAATGACCTAGTGGCACATGATAACCGTAATCGACACAAATTTTCCCTTCTTAATAGTACGGCTATCTATCCTAAAGGTAATCACACTCTCTATAGTATCTTGATCACTAAACCAAAAATGCCCCTATGATATATCTTTGCCTTGAGCCCATTTTTGTTTTTCTCTTTCTTCTTTTCCTTGTTCATGGAGCACTTGATCCATCATGATCATCCATCTAGCTTCTCATGTCAAGGTGGATCACCCTAGCTAGATCACATCTTTAAGCCATAGGGTTAGTCCATAGGTTTCATCAATTAACCAAAACCAAAAATGGGCTTTCAACAGCTACCTCCATCAATGATCATGCGACATGAACGCTCTTTGATGATACACTTCATTACGAAAAATGTGTGTCACTGATTTTGCTCTACCTTCTCCATTTGTGCGCTAAACACACGTTGTACAATGAGGCTCTCATAGCAGTATGCTTCAGCTGCGTTAATATATTCTTTCAAATGTTCTTTGCTACCATCATCTTTGACGACCATAACATGCATGCTTGAACACTCACACATCACGTGTACATATCATTTGCACATGTAACATTGAATGTCTCTTGTTCTACATATAGATGCTACAGATGAAGCGCTTGCACTAGGCTTTTAGGTCGTCTTCATCATAATTTGTGACAGTAGCACGAGCCTTGTCGCTAGAGGATGGCATAGGAGCATGTGTAGTCGGAGTAGTAGTCCATGAATTAGTTTTTCCTACAGAATTATTATTTTTGACACTAGCACATCACCCCTACACTTCTCTTTCAGCTTTACAAGCAAGATTAAACAAACAAGTTACATTTGTATTCCTTATAATCTATGATGTCCTGAATTTTTTGATTTAACCTACCCAAAAATCTTGCCATAGCAAGTTATTCATCCTCTTCTAAATTACAACGCAACATATCCATTTACAATTCTTGATAATACTTTCTACACTTTTAGCACCTTGTCTTAGTTGTTGTAATTTATTTAACAAATCACGTGCATAGTAAGAAGGAACAAATCTAACCCTTATGGTTTGTTTCAAAGCATCCCAAGTTCATGGTATGTTATTAGGATTTTTCTTGCCATGTTCTATCCACAGAACAGTAGTAAAGTGAGTAAACTCGCTAGTAGGAGCCCTAACACGTGTATTCTTAGGAAATTCATGACATGCAAACTTTGATCAACAACAATTTCCCAAGAAATGTATGCATCAGGATCATATTTGCTATCAAAAGTAGGTATTTTAAAATTTAATCTTACTAAATGCATCATTATTATTCGATACCTCACGTCGACGGTGACCCCAAACCTCTTCGATTATAGCGTAGGCGATGGCGATCACGTTCATCATTCTCCATATCAACAGTATAAGCATCATCATAATTATATTTGACTCGCTTCTTGTCCTTGTTGTCTTCATTATGCTGCTCTTGGTCTTTCACATGGAAGTCATCAAATCATCTCAAAAGATCAGCAAGGCTTTTGTCCATATGAGCAATAGATATCTCCACTCCTATAAACTTGATAGTAGTGGCGAATTGGACAGCCTCTAATTGCCTAATTTTGTCATTGATCACATGTAAATCTTGATCAAGTCGGTCTAACTGTAAGATTAAACTAACCTACAACAACATCGATGCCTTTGCATAGAGCACTGCTACTTACTAAAGGCAATCAATTATAGAAAACTACAGGCAATTGATCACTTAATCGGTGAAGGGTTAATAGAGATACAAACATCATCCCTCCATCACTTTCAATCACAGATCATCCAGCATCAGCAATCCCATTGAGGGCTTCTTTAAACCTCTGGAAAAAAGAAGAAGTACAATTGTAACTAAAGAAGATTCATGATAAAAACAAGCAGAAATTTGTCTGTACTATTCAAGAACTCAACCTGGTGAGCTTTTAGCTCCAGAGCCCGTAAACAGGAGGCTGCTGTCCCCGTCCAATTATTATAGAACGGGTATCTTCATGAGCAACTAGTAGCAAAGCCTGTATTTGCAAGAAAAAAATAAAAGCCAAGACTATACAAAAATATTGTCATTATTCAAAGAGGCTACTTATGTGCCAACACAAATATTTTTATATCTTTGAACATTTTATTAAATGATAGTAACTCAAGACAAGATTGAAGAAACTGATTGGGCATCTTGTTAGCCTCATTCTCTTGATGGAAACTAAGGTATTGCAGTAGCTCAACCATATTTAATCTTTGTTTAGTGATCTTGAAAAGAAAAGGTATTAACTAATATAAATCATGAATATTATCATATAAAGAGTTGACAGTAGTATTGCCACTAAACCAAATAGTACCATGATTTATTTGGGCACACAAATTGTACCATGATTTGCTATTATAGTCACTAATAATAAATTAGATGGTTTAGTGGTTGCCATACCTGTGAATTGTTTCGACTACAAATATTATATCTTGTACCCATTCCACACCCTTATGACCAATTTATCCTTTGCCGTAAAATTTCATTATGTTCCACATAAAATATTCATGTGCCAACTGCGTAAATCTTTGTGATGAATTTATTGCCAACCATAAAGATAAATTTTCAAATCACAAATGATGTCATAAATTTCAAGACAAACTCTTATGGTTTTGGATCGAGTTTGGGTTGCTTGGCATAAAAACTTAATGGTATCACAATATAAGTTCAGGCCAAGCGAAGCATAACTTCTTTGAGACAAGTATAACAAAACTATACCTTAAGAAATTAAATTAAAATGCTCCTGACCACCACAACTAGAGGCCTGGCTAATGGATATCGATTGTTCTCAACATGACACAGCAGGAGGGAACAGATAGCCCCCAATAAAGTATTGAATGCATGCAACAAAGCACAAGGGAGTATTAGATTTGTGCTATGTTTAGCTTTCTTGCATGTAACCAGCTGCACAGATATGTTGAGCGCCACAACCAAACAAGATTAGCACATGGACAGAGAACTCACTAGTTTGGAAGTGACCTGCATTAGATCCCATGTTATTATAAACTAATGGACATCGATGCGATGACGTCCATATGAGCACACAACACACTGGCTATGACCCTCGGGAACATTCAGGCCGTGATGACTTGATGGGCCGAGTGAGGTGGAGGTGGACATGCAAGGGCGGCGAGGCAAGGTGCTGAAACAGGTGCGGCGAGCTCATCGATGCCGAACCCAGCAACAACCGTTGGTGCCACCTATAATCAAATTCCACAGATCAATTTGATAGAAAATAATTATAGCATAAGCACAAAGAAAAAGATAGTTTGCTAGGTTAAAAGAATAACTAATTCAAATGGTGATTCTTGTCGGCATAAGAAATTTGCTAGTCTACCATATAGAAGAAGCAAATTATTTTACCTTTCTTTTGCCCTGTCACATAAAGTAGGTAGCTACATACTTTGTAATTTGATGATACATAAATAAGGTAGGTGTAGTATTTAATCAGCACTACTCTTGGTTTTTTTAAAACGCAAACTTTTTTTTTGAAAATGCTCCTTGAAAACAGTAGTGATGATACTGCATCCACAATTCGCATTCACAATTGGTATAGGTCACAGTTACAACAAAAATCCTTCCCCTTGAGTAACAGAAAGCTGTATCGCAATAGATTGGCAGCTGAGACAAACTCACCTTGTTGCAATTGAAGAGGAGCTGCTGGTCGTGATCCACGCTGACAATCGAACACTCACTGGGAACGCATTTTGCAATCAAATCATCAAATCAGAATAATAATGAGAAGAAGATGGTGCAAACGACAAGATGGGGAAGGGGATCTGGAGGAGGGGCACCTGGATCTGCTAGACGAGTCGCCACTTTTTTCTCCGGGAGTTTGTGATGGGAGCTAACAAAGTACTAACGGGAGCCTCTGGTTTGGGAAAGGTAGACAAAGTACTAACGGGAGACTCTTCTTTGGGACACCCAAACATAGTAGGGAAAAATTTGAAGACGGTCATTATAATTTTACTAAATTAGAGATATGTCATCCTGATCCACATGTCATTGACTTATGTGAGTCCCACATGTCATTGTGATATCAATGACATATCTCCAACTTTGCAATACATAGTAAACTATATTTTCCTTTTCTCTCTGGTGCCTTGCCTACATCCTTGGCCATGATCTTGAGGAGGAAGAAGGTGACTTTTCCAAAAATCCCCTATATTTTCTATAATTATTTTAGGTCCAAAACTTTTTACATTCTTATCCCCTATAAAATATTTACAAATAGGGCCTTTTCAACTAGTTTTGTTCTAGCTCTTCTTGCGTTCCTGCGATTGTAGAAACAAGTTTTACGCATTAGAAACCTTTATAAAATGTTTCTGTAACGTTTGGTGTACTATTTTTATTTAGTTGTATATGTTTTTTTGTATGTGTGTGTGCTAGAAGTTTGCTGCAAGTGGAAGCGAAGCTATCCATGGATCTTGAAGACCTAGTGTTCGAGTTGTTGAGCGTCCCTCTACCTGAGACAAGTGTCCTTGACCATCTTGGACCTACATTTGTCTTACTTTGAGTTAGTGTAATTAGACCCTTAGTTGGACGTGATTCATAATCTTGAATCCTATGGTAGGGTTTACTAAACTTTGTTGATCATCCTTGAAACCTATGGATGGGTAGAATCATGCTTAGATTACTAATTTTGACTAATCATATATGCATCCTTGGCCCTTGGGTCGGTAATCTTTTTAGCAACATGCATGGTGATTAGGGAATCTATTATGATGGTTGGTCTTGGTATATATGATGTTGGAGTTTAGTAAATGTTTTCTGGTGGATTGTTGGAATTAGTGGAATGGGTTTGTGCTCGTTCCTAATTGGATTCTAAGGATCAATTCTTAAAGCATGTAACCTGGCTTAACAATGCACCCATGAGGTCAGGATAGGCTGGACCTTGCCAACTAAATAGTTTCCTCTAAGTTATGCTAAATCGGGTCAATTTTTATGGCACGAGAGGGGTTTCTGTAGTGGTGTTGATACCTACTGTTAGCGGTTGAAATCTTAGTGAAACTGTAAAACAGATTTAGAGAGGCTTTGTAAAGGCCTTATAGTATGATCCCGTTGGACACCTAGGTAGTGTTTAGCGTGATGGGGAAACACGTCTTATGGATAAAAAAGTGCAACCCCTGTAGAGTGTAGAATTGATATATCAGCCATGCTCACGGTCAAGAGCGCCTTGGACTTCTTTTTAATTACTCCCTCCATCTCAAATTATAAGATATTCCAAGAATCCTGGAGAGTCAAAAAATCTTAAATTTGACAAACAGTTATAGAAAAAAGTATAAAGATTTATGATATCAAATAAACATACTATGAAATAATATTGATAACCAATTTAATGATACTTATTTGACATCATAAATATTATTATATTATTATATAAGTTTAATCAAATTGAAGATATTTTGACTCAACAAGATTCTTGGAATGTCTTATAATTTTGGATGGAGGGAGTAGATGGCTCTCGTTTGTGGTTTGAATGGTTCCCTTGCTAACGGAATGACCGGTTGAGTTTGGATCTAATCCAAGTGCGATTGTGGTTTGGTTCTCTGGGGACATGGTGGTTGCACCTAGTAGATACGGAGTAGATGCTAACGAATTAAGGAAAATAAGATGTGCCACTTAAGTGCTTGTGTCAAACCTTGTAATCATTTTTTTTTGTTTGGCCTTTATGTCATATTTTCGTATACTCACGGAATATACAGCCTGTTCGTTTGACTAATTTCGGTGGCTGATAAGTCGGCTGATACGTTTTTGTTGTTTTTCTGTGACACAAAAACACTGTTTCGATGGCTGATAAGCCAAGCGAATAGGATGATATTTTGATGTACTCACCCTTCTTTTTACCCCTTGCTACCCACCCCGGCTATTGCACTATAGGGGGTTTCTAAAAGATGGTGTTTTTCGAAGATTATGTCGATGTTAAGTTGTTGTACCTAATTAACTGCCTGCAAAGATGTAATTAGACCCTCTGTCCATTTTCTAATATAAGATAAAGTAACATTTTTATAATCAACAATAACTATCATCACAAAGCCCAGATCCACCGGCGGTGGTACCGCTCTTCAAGTCGCCGGAACATGTTGGACACGAACATTGATCCGTCTAGGCTCTGTAGTAAGTTGCGCCGCACTGAGATCAAAGCAATTTTTCGATGCATACTCTCTCCGTATCATAATTAGATAACGTTTTAGACAAGCTTTAAGTCAAACATTAAGAATAACTCTCTCCGTATCATAATTAGATAACGTTTTAGACAAGCTTTAAGTCAAACATTAAGAATAACTTTTAAGTTGTTAAGATTCTAAATGTGAAAATTATATGAATAGATTTGTCTTGAAAAATATTTTTATAAAAAATATACATATATGATTATTTCATAAATATTTTTATAAAAACAAGAGGTCAAAGTTGTGTTTGGGAGACCGTGTCGCTGTCCAAAACGTCATCTAATTATGATACGGAGGGAGTATATACATGCTGAACACATGCTACCTGAGCCGTTCATACCATGCTTCGGAAAACGTGCAATGTAAGTGTAAGTCTATTTATTAGACCATTCTCAATCTCAGTGGGAGTTTAATGACACAATTTCAAACACGACTATATTTTCGAAACAGTGTAAAGGAGTTTTATCCCCATAAAACTCTCTCTACATCCATAAAACTCTTATCACTCTGTTTTCATTAATATAGTGTCACATCAGCATATTTAATATCCATAAAACTTTAATGAAACATCATTGAAATTGATCTTATCCTTTTATTTACATATGTATCTCAGTGCACAATAGAGGATACACTCCTCTCTATAGCCTTGGATTCTTGCTCTTAACAGCCTCGTGCTGAAATAGAAGTTGTTTGTTGTAAAGAAAAAAAAAAGCTTTAATGCATTTTTTTTGCTCCGAGATCTCACTGCCCGCATCCAAGATCTCGTTAGGCAGCTGTCACGCACGCGTAAGAGCTCACCCTTGCATTCGGCTTCGTGAGCCGAGACAGTTGAGCAAAACGGTTGGCTTGCATCTCGTGAAATCGCGACAACAAGCGAGACACGGGGGTCATGAGGAAGAATACAGCTTCTCTCATGCATCTGTGGCGGCCCCGCCCCGGCAACGACGCACGAACGCGGCCAGGCTCCGGTAGCTCGTGCCGCCGTCTGCCACGGCTCTCGACGCAGCTTCGCTGACGTTGGCCGCTTTCTCGGCCATCGAGTCGTCTCCCATCGCCTCCATCACCAGCTCCGCGATCTCCTCCGCTGTGACCACCGCATCCTCCCCCTCCCAGCTCCACTGCTCGGCCCACACGCCGAGCCTTGCGCGGGCCACCACGCGGGCGTTCACTCGCTGGTCCGCGAACCTCGGCCACGCCAGCACGGGCACGCCGCTGCTCGCTGCCTCCGTCACCGAATTCCAGCCGCAGTGGCTGACGAACAGCGCCACGGCCGGGTGCCTGAGCACCTCCTCCTGCTCCACCCACGACTTGGTCACCAGGCCCCGGCCTTGCACGCGGCGCAGGAAGCCCTCGCCAAGGAGTTCGCTGAGCTCGCCAGCGTCGTCCCT
Source organism: Microstegium vimineum (assembly GCA_022036555.1). NCBI lineage: Eukaryota > Viridiplantae > Streptophyta > Magnoliopsida > Poales > Poaceae > Microstegium > Microstegium vimineum. Next base: position 18,130,640 of record CM039126.1, on the reverse strand, counting down.
GTCCACGATGGCGCCCTTCACAACCCACAAGAAGCGGTGGCCGCACGCTTCTAGCCCCGCGGCGAGCTCGTTGATCTGGTCCTTGGGCAGAGCCTTGCGGCTGCCAAAGCTGACATACACCACCGACCGCGGCGGCTGCTCGTCCAGCCACGCCCTGTAACTCCCCTGTTGTTGCGCTGCCTCCCCCGTCTCCCGAAGGTTGCTCACCGGCATAAGCGGCCCCACGGCGAACACCGGAGGGAGACCGGAGACCACGGAGCCACCCTGCAGAGCCTCGACGGCCTCCGGCTCCATGGAGTGGAAGGCGTTGACCAGGAGGCCGTCGGCTGTCACGAGCGCCCGTCCATTCGCGACGAACTGCCGGGTGAAGATGTTGTCGGGATCATGCAGCGCCTGTGGAACGGACGAGCTTGGGACCCGGTACACGCCGGGCACGTCAACGTCGCCAACACCGTGTCCGGCGCCGACGGCATCGAGGTAGGTGGGGAAGTAGGCTTTGAACGAGAACATCGTAGCCGACGCGGTGAAGAAGACGAAGCACGGCACATGGAGCTCCCTTGCCACGGGTATGGCCACGGAGGCTAGGGCGATGTCCGCGACGAGCGACGACGCGCCTGCGCCGGCGAGGAGCGGGCCGAGGAGCAGGGGAACGGAGCGGCGCAGAGCCTCGTAGCGGACGTAGAACGGATCGGCGCCGGGGTACTCGGACGACGCGTCGAACGGGGCAAGGCGGAGTTCCAGCTGCCGGATGGCGGGGAAGGCAGCGCAGAGCGCCGCGATGTGGCGGGACTCCGCGGACGAAACTGTGGGTATCGCCGTCACGAGGGAGATGTCACAGCCCTGGCCGCCGGAAAGTGCGACGGCGAGGCGGGTGAACGGGACCAGGTGGCCCATGCCAGCGCTTGGGAAGAGGACCATGTGCGGCGCGCCTCGTGGGCCGTGGCTCAAGGTCGATGATAATGCCGACGATGACATGGTCGAACACCTGGGTTCCGGTGAGGCGAGGACCGCAAGCGGTGGAGCTGGTAGGTTGGTGTGACTTCGAAGTGTGATTAAGGTGTTGGACTGTTGGTGATGCAACTTTGCGTTCTTTATTTGGACAGACGCATGCCTTGAATGCACGTTCTTGGAATGAGTGGCAAATTTGATTTCTACTTCCAGTCAAAAAAAAAAAAAACTTGCTGTCCAAACTCAACACGAGTAATCAATGACATTATTTATGAATCTGTTCAGTACAGCATAACTTGAAGCTATTTTCAGCAACTCTTCAAGTAAAATTGAACTATTTTGGAAAAAAGTTTTTGTCAAAACAGCTTCACCAATAAATTTATGCATATATATATAAAAGAAAAATAGAGAAAAAAGAGAAGATAAACTACTTTTTTTAATTTCATTTCACTTTATGTCTTTGAGAGAGAAAGAAAAATAACTTTATTTATAAAACTGTTTTTAGAAATAGGTGTTTGATAAAAAACAATAGCTCACATGAGCTTAACAACCCCTAACACTGCTGCAAAAATTTTGCCATCGCAGGAACTTTCGCTATCGGTTATACCCTCCGACTCCTCACATCCCAAAATAGAAGACACGATCCCAAAACACAAGTCACGAGATATGGGTAGGTGAAACCTTTTTTTAACTTTAATTAAGTTTTATAGAAAATATATTAAATAATTTATCTAATAATTATAATAATTATTATAAATATTAATAATTTTTAATATATAATCAATCGGAGTTAAAAAATTAACTTCTTAAAAAACAAGAATGACATCTATACGCCAAGGGAGTATGTGAGAGCTCGTGTCGATGCTTATCACTACCTATTCATAGTTTGAGGGGCTTGCAAGTTACTCTTTGGCGGTAAAATTACCGCTAGTTCGACGTATTATCTGGTGGTGGACACAGTGCTAGCGTTTGCAGCCACATCGTATGTCGATCGGGCGGTACAACACCGCACCTCCTATTAATCATCTAATGCACAACGCATATATAAACTGATATAAATAATAAATTTTATAGGAGCTCTATAGGAGCATGAGAGGTTCGTTTTTTCAGCTTTATCTACTTTCAATAGCTCTGTGAGGGGAGAGATAAAAACAACTTCTGTAAACATTATATAAACAGTGAATGTGTCAGAGAAGCTGAAGCCGATAGGAGCCGTGTCAAACGAGGCCTTAATGTGTCAGAGAAGCTGGAGGCAGTAGACCCTGCCAAACAAGTCCTTACTGCCAAGCAAGTCCTTATACCATGGCAATTGACAAATACTATTAGGGCTTCTCAAATGGCCGACTCAACATCTGACGTGAAGCAGATAAACCGTAGATAGACCGACCCATGATAACTGGAGGAGTCCGACTCATCTGATGAGAGAGAATGAATCGATTCAGATACACGAGTCGACTCCCGCGGATTAAAGAAAGGAAGGCACTACCTTGCGCTTGTGAGATGAGCAATAGCATAGGGAAATAATTTTATATTTGACGATAAAAACGAACGACTGCGGGCATCAGTAGCCATAGCTTTTTAATTATAAATAGGATCCACATAGTTCACGAGGACTTGTTTAGTTCCAAAAACTTTATCGTATTAAGTATTGTAGTGTTTCGTTTGTATTTAGTAATAATTATCTAATCATGCTAACTAGACTCAAAAGATTCGTTTAGCAAATTATTAATAAACTATGTAATGAGTTATTTTTTTATCTATATTTAATACTCTATACATGCGTTTAAAGATTCAATGTAATAAAAAATTTGGTAAACTTTTGAAATTTTGAGAGGAACTAGGACTGTTTTGGACAGCTCCACCAACTCTAGATTCAGAAAATCTAACTCTGCTCCACAAAAAGCTTGCCAAACGGTCTAACTCCACTAAATTCAGGTCCAGCAAAATAGTAGATCCAAGAGCCAAATTCATCAAAATACTGGATCTTCTCAAGGGGTGCTCCACCAAACTCGAATTGATAGAGTTGGTAGAAATTATCCACCACTGCCACTGGTTACACAAACTTACCCCTTCGTTCTATTTTTTTCCGTCTCCTCTTCTCCCCCACCGTGACTCGTTCGCTTGGCCCACCGCGAGCCGCGTGCCTGCCTGCGTTAGTGAGAGCCGCGCCATCATCGTCCGGCGAGGCTTCGCCCGCTCTCCGGCGAGGTCGCGGTAGCCGGCCGCCCGCCCACGCCCCGCGAGGCCGTGGTCGCTTGCCCTTCCCCTCGTGGAGCCGCACCCCTAGCTGTCGAGGCCTGCCCGCTTGCATCCGGCGAGAGCGGCCGGCAAGACCACGGCTGATCGCCCCTCCCCTCATGGCACCCCACTCCGGCTAGCCATCCTGGTCATGCATGCTGCAGAACCTACCCAAGAAGGAAGAAGCTTAATACTTTTTTTTTACACTGACAAGTAGGGCCCGTCCAAGTTCAAATCGGTCCATTCCAATCAAATTGTCCTTATGTGAATCTAAAGCTATTGTGTAGTCAAACGGTTCCATGGTAGATTTCAGCTGATCCACGGTGAATTATAGATTCAGATTCAATTTTTTAAAGATGCAGCTGTCCCAATAGTCCTTAAACATGTCTTCCGTGCAAAAATCGACTCCGTTGGTATCTAACATGGTTGTTCTTTTACCGGATGGATCGAATCACCACTGCTGCTTAGCACTTCTCCAAATGACCAAATTTGTGTCAGTGTGTACAGGTTACATGCTTTGGACGTATACATGTGTTTTATCCGTATGAGTGTAATTTTCTGAAATTCCTTTGTGCAGACTTTTGGAGGTATAGATAGGAGTTGCAACAATATATCAGTGTGTTTACGCACCAGTTTTTTTTCCCTGAACACGTCTGTTGATGTGTCTTTTATTAAGAGTGTTTTAGTTACACAACAGTAATAATAAGATAAAAAAAAGATTGAGACGGTGGAAACATTGGCCACATAGGCTCAGAAAACAAATGAAATCAGTCGTGCCTACCGCCCGCGTCGCGGCACCGCCCGACGAAGTCCGCCAAGCTCTGGTAGCTCGTGCCGCCCATGGCTGCGGCCGCTGTCGCGGCGTCGCCAACCTTGGCTGCCTTTTTAGCCACCACATCGTACGACATCAAGGCATTGATCTTCTCAGCCATTTGCTCTCCGCTCACCAAGCCTTCCTCCCCATCCCAGGTCCACCGCTCCTCCCACACGCCCAGCCCGCCACGGGCCACCACGGCGGCGTTGACGCGCTGGTCGCCGAATCTCGGCCACGCCAGCACGGGCACACCGAATGCCGCCGCCTCCGTCAAGGAGTTCCAGCCACAGTGACTGATGAAAAGGCCGACGGAGCCGTGCTGCAGGATCTCCTCCTGCTCCACCCATCCCTTGGTCACGAACGCGCGCCCCTGCACTCGCTCCAGGAACCCGTCCCCAAGCAGGTCGGCGAGGTCGGCGGCGTCGTCCCGGTCCACGACCGTGCTCTTCACCACCCACAGGAACCGCTGGCCGCAGGCCTCGAGCCCGGCCGCGAGCTCCCGGAGCTGGTCCGTCGAGATGGCCTTGCGGCTGCCGAAGCTGACGTACACCACAGACCGCGCCGGCTGCTCGCTGAGCCACCTCATGTAGTGGGCCGGATCTTTCGCCGCGTGAAATAATCTCACGGGATGCAGCGGCCCCACGGCGAACACAGGCGGGAAGTCAGAGACGACCGAGCCTTGACGCAGCGCCGTAATGGCGTCCGGCTCAAAGGCGTCGAATGTGTTGACAAGGATGCCGTTAGAGGCGACGAGGCCGCGACCGTTGGCGACGAACTGCTGGGTGAAGAGATGCTTGGGGTCGTGCAGCGCCTGTGGGACGGACGACTTTGGGATCCGATACAGGCCGGGGATGTCGACGTCGCCGACGGCGTTGGCGTCGAGGTGGGCGGGGAAATAGGCGCACAGGGAGAGCATCGCGGCGGAGGACGTGAAGAGGACGTAGCACGGGACGCCGCGCTCCTTGGCGACGGGCAGGACGACGGACGACAGGACGATGTCCGTGACGAGCGCGGACGCCTGGGCGGCGTCGAGGAGCGGGCCGAGCAGCGGCGCGGACCGTCGCGTGGCCTCGAAGCGGAGGAAGAAGGGGTCGGCGCCGGGGAACTCGGACTCGTCGAACGGCGCCAGGCGGAAGTCGAGCCGGCGGACGGCTGGGGCCGCGGCGAAGAGCGCGACCAGGTGCCTGGACTCCGCTGACGACACGGTGGGCAGCACCTGGATCACGGACACGTCGCAGCCGTGTCCCTCCGACAGCGTCACCGCGAGGCGGCCGAACGGGACCAGGTGGCCCATGCCGGCGCTCGGGAGCAGGACAATGTGCGGCCTGCCGCTGGGGTGGTGGTCGCCGGGACCGGCATCGCCGATCCTCCAAGTCTAACAGCTGCGACCTGCTTCTGCTTCCGCCGTGACCACGCGCGGACTGGCAGTGGCAGCTATATATAATCAAAGCTACACGGAGCCAATAATAAATGGGGGCGCTACCGAATCTCCACCGCACGATGCAACCACCACGGCTGCCGTGCTGTCGCTCTGCCGTCCCTTCGTTTTGCTTATGTGGGCGAATCCTGTTTCTGCGTCGTACGAATGGCTCGTCCACAGAGACGTACCGGTACCGGCGATAGAGCGGAGGACTATGTGAGGCCGGCCGGCCGGCCGGGTGATCGCCGGAGGGGAGGGCGGCGCTGCAGGCTGTCGTAGCCGAACCTACTCCCTATGTCCCTTAATATTTTTCTCTAGAAAATCGTGTTTTTCAAACCAACACGCTTTCCCGACGACAGGGAACCAACTTGCTTGCTGCTTGGAGGCTAGGCACGCTGGCGTAGTAGCTGTGCTTGCAGTTTGCCTCGTGATTGGGCAGCTGCAGCGAACAAAACGTGGGACGCCACGCGATCGATGTCCAACGGAGGACGGCAGGATACAACAACCAGACAAGTATCAACTCTCAACCAATAGTTTCAAAAAAAAAAAACACTCAACCAATAATAAATCGTTTCACTCGCTTTCGGAAGATGTTGTGGGGTACAGCAGTAGCGTATACTCAGAGCCGGATTGCATATCACTTTCTGTTTGATTGTTTCCTCCTTTGTTTGTAGGGATGCTACTGAAATTCAGAGTTTTAAATGCCGGATTTCATACACCGAAAGAACAACACCGTATCTGATGAAGAAGAAAAGATCGCTTAGAGAAACGGCAGAAGCACCAAGCATATAAGCAGTTTTGCCGTGACATAGCATATATTTCAACACAGCAGTTTTGCCGTGACATAGTACAGACCAACACTTCTGATGATCCCTAACAAAGGAAACACATTGATTTGCAGATAAGATGCGTGTTGCTCTTTAAAGCAATCACAATGTATATAAACTAAATACTTCATATGGGCAAATTTTACGTTGGTGGACTATAGTTATTATTATTGTCACAATTTTTCAACCAACAAGTAATCTATAACATTGGTCCCTTCTGAGTTGAAAAAATTATTCATCCTCAATCCTCTGCGAGATGAAGAAAGAGAGGGAAGAATATGAACATTTTTTATTGCCTATAGATAGTTCATAAACTTATGTATACCATTTTATGGACTGGCCTCAAAGTGTTTCATTTAGTTGATAGATATTATTTTAATCGCTATGAACTACTTTTGACTAACATTTTGGTTGCTAAAACACATAGGAGAAAAGTTTTGATTATGACAAAAATGAGCATGCATGCGGCGGAATGCAGTAAACAAGTCTGCTGGTCAGATTATTACACATAAGCGCAACCGAACGATACAATGACAGAAATTAATGGAATAATAGTACACACGATATGCATGAGATACTGCGATGCTCCACGGAGAGTGACAATGATGTCTAATGTCTGTTATGATGTGAAGGAACATGGCCCGACTTGCCATGGATTGTCAAAGGTGAAAGACAGATCAAGACTGCAATTGCAACCTCTCCCCTGCTTCAGAAATTGACTCCGTAACTTCCACCTTTACCTCAGAAATTGACTCCGTAACTTCCACCTTTACCTCAATCTCTTCTTCAGGGTTTGCAGGCTCACGGAATTGCATTTGCAGCACACGGCGATTCATGTGTTTGTCCACTTCCTCTTCTAATACATTTTCCTTCGTCAATGTACATCTCACGGCATAAATCTCCTTGAGTTTTGGAAGGTGCCGTGCTTGATACCATTGATCCCTGATGTCAGACTGCAATCCTGGATCCTTACTTTTTCCATGTTAGGTGAGGTGCTCTCTTTGAGGTGCTCTCTTAATTTTGGAAGGTGCCGCTAAATAAGTAAGCTGTAGGATCCTCATCTCTGGGAATGCAAGCTTGCGGAACACTAATTATTTCTCTACGTTATATGCCTTATAATAAAGACAAAGCTGCATCAGGTTAGGCAGTTCAGCTATGGCATCCAATTACTTAGCTCACAATAGTTCAAGTCAATCTTCACCAAGCTCACGCATTTCCTAAATCCCAACTCATGTAGGCCTCTCCTGAAGAAGCCCCTTCAATTTGAGCCGCTCAGGAAAGAAAGAGAGGATGCAAGAGAAACCAACATATCTAGCCCATCTACTTTTACTAGTAGAGAAACGATCTTTCGTCGATTGTTCAAAACAGCTTGAGCTCGGGACTAAAGAGGTCTTTAGTCCCGGTTGGTGCAACGGTTACGGGCGTCAGACATTGACAGGGGGGCTTTTAGTCCCGGTTGGTGTGGTCCACCTTTAGTCCCGGTTGGTGCCACCAATCGGGACTAAACCTTTAATCCCGGTTTAAGGCACAAACCGAGGCTATTTCTAGGCCTTTAGTCACGATTGGTTCTATGGACCGGGACTAAAGGTCCCCCTATTTGAACTCTCTTCCTCCCCTGCCCGAGCCCGAGAGCTCCATTTCTTCCTCTCTGTTTGCTTGTTCTTGGTGTGTTCTTCACTGTTCTTCATCTCTTCTTCGGCCATTGCTTCATTTGATCACTTCTACGTCTTCATCGACTCGTTGAAAGGTTACTATCTTCAACCTCTCATATTTTAGCGGCACCATATATGTTGTTTCTTGGTCTATATGCGATTTTTCTTTGTGATTTTATCTCTTTTGCCATTTTAAGCTCCAATCACTTGACATTGTTTGAATATTTTGAAGAAGACAACTAAAACTAGTATTCTAAGTATACACCTTTCATTTCTACTATGTCTACCACATTTTATAGTTTAATTAGTTAAAAATAGAGATTTTAGTGTATTATTTAATTTAATTAGTTAAAAAAATAGAAATAGATTTATTTTTTCTAATAGAGATTTTATGGTGATTGTTCTTGATTTATATGATAGTTGAGCTCAAAATACATTTCATATTTAGATGAAAAAGGTAGCTACCTAGAATACTTTTAGTTGTATCCATGACACATTTGATGATTTTAGAGAAATGTAAATTTTAATTATTTTAATTCCTTTGTTTAGAAAATAAGGAATTTATAATTTCTAGTTTGAAAAAATGAGTATAGAGAGTAGATGACAACTGCTTCGGGGTACTCGGCCTCTGATCGGGTTTCAAAGTGACTAAGGCTAGACCTACCTCTCATTACCTGTGGCGAGTGTATGCAAAAGACTGTGAAAGAGTACCGAGTAGGGAAGGCGGGTGTCAACAACGGTCGGATCTTCTATAAGTGTCCAAATCGCAATGTGAGTTATATATTTTGTCACATTTGATGGTTATGGTTAATTTCTACCTATTATACGTGATTGTTTTGATTAAAATGCTTATTTTGTATTTTATTTTCAGTGGATAGCACTGGATGTCGCGGCTGGTACTGGGAGGAAGAGTATGTTAAACACGTCGTGAAGGCTACGAAGGCTGATGAGGCAGGGAGCCAGCTCAAGAAGTCTGTCGATGTTGAGCAGACGAATGATGATCTGTCTGCTTTAGTTAGGATTGGTCGGAAGATCATTATGCTACTGAAGTGCATTTTAGGTTTTTCTGTGTATAGTGCTAGTGGTCTTAGTATACGCTATATCGAGGTTTTCATAGAGCATATATTAGTATTTCTGTGACTCGAAAATGACATATGATGGTGTTCCATATCATGTTATTTTAATACAGACGACCTTTCGTTCGGTATTTTATAATATCATTTTTGACAAAAATGATAAATTTAATTATGTTTTGGGTCATATAATGCAGACGATGACACACCATTGGATGTACAATGTAGATCTACGCTCCAAAGAGTTCATTGATGGCATGCATTATTTTTTAAGAGTGACTGAGACAAAAAGCGGGATGATAATTTCATGTGTTGTCCATGCGCCTTGTGCAAAAATTTGAAGGAATATTGTAGCTCAAGGACTCTTCACTCACACTTGTTGAAGTCTGGTTTCATGTCAAACTATATTTGTTGGACCAAGCATGGATAAATCGGAATTATGATGGAAGAAGACGAAGAAGAGCAATTAGACCCTGACGACATTATTGCTCAATATGATGACTTCAATGATACTGCAATGGTGGAAGCAAAAAAAGAGACTAGGGCAGAGGACACACTCTCTGAAGATGATGCTCTTGGTGATGTCATTCGTGATGCACAAAGAGATTGTGAAAGTGAAATAGAGAAAGCTAAGTTGGACCGCATGCTAGAGGATCACAAAAAACTACTATACCCGAGCGCCGAAGATGGGAAAAATAAGTTGGGTACAACACTGGAGTTGCTACAATGAAAGATAAAAAATGGCATATCCGACAAGGCATTTGGGTAATTACTCAAGATCCAAAAAAAGATACTTCCGAAGCCTAATGAATTGCCTACCACTACGTACGAAGCAAAACAACTCGTGTGCCCTCTGGGATTAGAAATCCTGAAGATACATGTATGTCCTAATGACTGCATCCTGTACCGTGGCAAGGACTACGAGAATTTGGATGAATGCGCCGTATGTAAAGCGCGCGGTATAAGATCAGGCGAGATGACCCTGGCGATGTTGAGGGCGAAAAGCGTCCTATGTAGAAAATCCCTGCCAAAGTTATGTGGTATGCTCCTATAATACCACGTCTGAAACGTCTGTTCAGAAACAAGGACCATGCAAAGTTGTTGCGATGGTACAAAGAAGACCGTAAGGCAGACAACATGTTGAGACACCCTGCTGATGGGTCCTAGTGAAGAGCAATTGACAGAGAATTCTCGGAGTTTGCAGAAGACGCAAGAAACTTAAGGTTCGGTTTGAGCACGGATGGTATGAATCCTTTTGGGGAGTAGAGCAGTAGTCATAGCACTTGGCCTGTTACTCTATGTATCTACAACCTTCCTCCATGGTTATGCATGAAGCGGAAGTTCATTATGATGCCGGTGCTCATCCAAGGCCTGAGGCAACCTGGCAACGACATAGATGTCTTCCTGAGGCCCTTAGTTGAGGAACTCCTGCTTTTATGGAGCAAACCAGGTGTACATGTGTGGGATAAGTACAAACAGGAACACTTCGACCTACGAGCATTGATGTACATAACAATCAATGATTAGCATGACCTAAGTAATCTTTCAGGACAGACAAACAAGGGATATAATGCATGGACACACTATTTTGGTGACCTTGACTATGTATATCTGAAAAAATGTCGAAAGGTAGTGTACCTTGGCCATCGTCGTTTTCTTCCTAAGAATCACCAAGTCAGAAAGAAAGGCAAGAATTGTAAAGAAGGAGTGAAACGAACCAAGCCTCGCAACCGAACTGGAGAGGATGTACTTGATATGGTCAAGGAAGTGCAAGTAGTCTTTGGAAAGGGAGAAGGGGCCCTACCAGTTCCAAAATATGCTGATGCACTTGACAAAGAATCTTTGTGTGAAACTGCTAGGATTCATGGGTGTGTATGGAAAAGCCAAGGATACACTTGAAGCACAACATGACTTGCAAGACATGAAAGAACGAGACAACCTGCATCCAGAGAAGATAGAAGATGGACGCTATTATTTAAAGCCTGCTAGCTACACTCTTAGCAAAGAAGAGAAGGAAAGCATGTTTGAATGTCTAAGCAACATCAAGGTTCCATCTTGATTTTCCTCCAATATAAAGAATATAATAAATGTGTCAGAGAAGAAATTCCTAAACTTAAAGTCTCATGACTGCCACGTGCTAATGACGCAATTGCTTCCGGTTGCGTTAAGAGGAATTCTACTTCCACATATACGTCTAGCCACTGTGAAGCTATGTGCATTCCTCAATGCAATATCTCGGAAGGCAATTGATCCAATGGAACTAGCTACTCTACAGAATGATGTGGTTCAATGCCTTGTCAGCTTTGAGTTGGTTTTCCCTCCATCCTTCTTTAATATCATGGAACACCTCCTAGTTCACCTGGTCAAGGAGATTAGTATTCTCGGTCCGGTGTTTTTGCACACCATGTTCCCCTTTGAAAGGTTCATGGGAATTCTGAAAAAATATGTTAACCAACGTGCTCGCCCAGAAGGAAGCATCACCAAGGGCTACGGGGCAGAGGAGGTGATTGAGTTCTGTGTTGACTATATTCCCAACCTTGACCCGATTGGTGTTCCTGAATCAGAGACTAGATTTGCGTCAGAATTAGAGATGAACATTACTTCCGGGGCGATGACATTATATTTGTTCTGTATAGTGAGCTCCACCAACTATGTCATATGGACGCTCTAGACAAATCTCTCATCAGCTGCTACTGTCTGTAAGTGATCATTTCTTTTAGTAATCTGACTATAGCATATGTATGTGTATAGTAACTAACTATTCTCAAACATATATATACAGATTCTTGATGTTATTGCTCAAACGTAAGGGAGACATGGATATTGGTTTCATTGATCCATCAATCATATTCTCGAATCCAAACACTCCCCGCGATCAATGGATACCTCAAACGGAGAGGAATCTTCAGAGGTTCTTGGTCAACCAAAAGACCAGAGATTATATACTCTTCCCCTACAACTTTGGGTGAGTGTTGTTATCGTTTGCACAATTTGTCTTACTTATTACTCAATTCAGCATAAAGATATATATGTTGACTCTATAAACAAATGCAATTTTCACTGGATACTCATAGTCTTCGATATGACCAGAAGTCAATTGATAATCTTTGCCTCATTGAGAAAACCGTAGGGAGATTACCAAGATATGATAGACATTATCAAGGGGTAACTTTGATCTTTAAATATAGATTCCTACTCTTTAACTACACTGCAAGAGTTAATTAACTAATGATCCAATTATTGAGTAGGGTTTGGGCTTGGTTCATCCCGAAACACCGTCCGGATCTGGAAGTGGCACTAAAGGGTCCTAACCTGCTAAATGTAAGTTCTACTAGCTCTCATAATCTGTTTACCTTAGCATGCTTTAACATATGCGTATGATGACGATAGTAATCGTTTTATATCTTACAGTGGGTTCTAAGGCAGCCACCAGGCAACAATCTGTGTGGATACTATGTTTGCGAGTTCCTCACGGTGTATGCAAGAAGAACTCTTAATCAGACACTAAAAGTATGTGATATTTATATATAATACATCCATTTTTATTTATTTGTTGCTATTAACTAAATCTTATGTATATTAACACTTGTTTCTTTATAATGCAAATTGAAGACGCTATGGTTGCAGCAACAAGTGTTGCAAGAAGTCCGCCTCAAAGGAATTCAAGAGAAGTGGTCAACCCTAAAGGCGAGTACTATTTCGACCCGGCCGAACCACTGAAGCCAAATCAAGACGAACATCTGTATGAGATTTAAGTGGCGAGAGCGGTTGTGTCTTAAGTCAAGTATGAATGGATAATGATGTAAATTTTATGTGCATATATATATGTCGGGTACAAGGGTAAGGGGTACCCTAAACCCTTCGATAATTTAACGCTTAACATAGCAACCATTTTTAAGACAGGGGCCCACCAACCGCTCAAGTTAGTAAAGAAGGGCCCATCACACGAAGGCCCCCTGCACCGGCGATAGCGACCAGTCGTGGGCCGGCCTGCTTTAGGAAGAATGACGGACCGGGGGTCGAACGAACGACCCCTCCGCCTCCACCTCGGCGCTGAATGACGGACCAGGGGTCGAACGAACGACCCCTCCGCCTCCACATCGACGCCGAATGACGGACCAAGGGTCGAAAGAACGACCCCTCCGCCTCCACCTCAGCGCCGAATGACGGACCAGGGGTCGAACGAATGACCCCTCCGCCTCCACCTCGATGCCGAATGACAAACCAGAGGTCGAACGAACGACCCCTCCGCCTCCACCTCGATGCCGAATGACGGACCAGGGGTCGAACGAACGACCCCTCCGCCTCTACCTCGACCTCTCCGACTCCGCCTCTACTCTAACTGACGGAAAGGGGTCGAACGAACGAACTCCAGACAGGAAGCTCGATCAGCCCAACTGCCCCCGGTATGGGTAAAAGGGAACCCGCCTAACGCCATGGGCCCCCACGACCGCAGTCAAATCCATCAACTCACCGCCCTGTCCCGGACCTCCGTCAAATGTGCTGCCGCTGTAACCACGTCGCGAGTACGGACTCCAGAGGCACCCCTCGAGACATGAACAGGACAGCCCTCGATGACGTCTTTAGGGATACGATAAGGCCACGTGGGTCTCGACCCCTCCCCTCGACCGGGGGGCTCGACCCCTACCTTCAACCACCCCGGTATGGGCCCGTCCCATCCGCCCCGTCCCACTTCAACTGTGGGACACGCGCCCGTCTACGGAAGGACGACCCTGCTGTGCCGTGACATGCCGCGACGTCTAGTCTACTGTCACCACACCCCGGAGCGCCGGAAGGACAGGAAGGCCACACCACCACAGTGCTCGACGTCCCTTCGCCAACACTATGCCGCGGACATACCTCCCATGCTACAATAGTTTAGGGCCCTATACCCTCGCGCCTCCCCTTGTCTATAAAAGGGGACGCCGAGATAGAAGAAGGGGGACGATTGTCTGGACTCCATCCGACACCAGGGACTTTGAAGATCCGATCCATCTTTCGGACAACTCTCACAAAATCCCACATTCACCCGGACACTCCACACACTCTGTTGCTTGATCGACCCCTCGAGCAACCGACCGACCGCCTAGGATAGCCCTGCTAGCCTTAGTCCTTAGCTCACTCTGAGCAACTCCGTGTAAACCAGCTTGTACCCCCCCCTGTACGAGCACTTCGGTGCGAGATAATACAAGTCATCCTCCCCTGCTAGACGTAGGGCCTTCTTTGCCCGAACCAAGATAAATCTTGTGTCCTTCTTGCATCACATTTGGGAGAGGGAGCACACAATATACAAATTTACTAGTTGGTGGTCTTGACCCCCGGGTCATAACACCGACAGTTGGCGCGCCAGGTAGGGGGGCTTTGCGACTGCTACATGATCTACGGAGGACCCTCGACTCGGCTCAGCACGCACCAGCGCAAGAGGGAGCGTCGAGAGGTCTTCTCCGTTCGAGCCTAGGCTCCTCGATACCTCGACTGGTCCCACACGCCGATCACTTTCGACCAGGACGACCACCCCGAGCACATCCCCAACGCAGGGGTCTACCCGCTCGTCGTCGACCCAATCATATTCAACACCCGCCTCACAAAGGTACTTATGGATGGGGGAAGCAGCCTCAACATCATCTATGCCAAGACCCTCGACCTCCTGGGGATCCCGAGGACCATGCTCCTGCCCAGCGCGGGGGATTCCACGGGATCGTTCCAAGGAAGAAGGCACTCCCGATCGGCCGCGTCAAACTACCCGTTTGTTTCGGCGTCCCCTCGAACTTCCGAAAGGAAGAGCTCACCTTCGAGGTGGTTGCGTTTCGTGGCATCTACCATGCCATCATCGGTCGACCGGGGTACGCCAAGTTCATGGCCATCCCGAACTACGCCTACCTCAAGTTGAAGATGCCAGGGCCCATGGGGGTCATCACCGTCGGCACCTCCTACGAGCACGCATACGACTGCGACGTCGAGTGCGTGGAAAGCGCTGAAGCTGTTGAAGAGTCGGCCATCCTCGCGGCCCTCGACAACTTGTGCAGGGAGATCCCCGACCCCAAGCGACATGCTGGCAACTTCAAGTCGGCGGAAGACACCAAGACCGTCCCGCTCGACCCCGACCACAAGGATGGGAAGGTGCTGACGATCAGCGCCACCCTCGAGCCAAAATAGGAAGTCGTGCTCGTCGACTTTCTCCGTGCGAACGCCGACGTGTTTGCATGGAGTCCCTTGGATATGCCGGGCATTCCGAGGGAGGTCGCCGAGCACTCCTTGGACATCCGAGCCGGGTCCAAACCGGTGAAGCAACGGCTGCGCCATTTCGACGAGGAGAAGCGCAGGATCATCGGGGAGGAGGTCGATAAGCTTTTGAAGGCCGGATTCATCAAGGAGGTACATCATCCCGAGTGGTTAGCAAATCCTGTACTTGTTAAGAAAAAGAATGGGAAGGATAGGATGTGTGTAGATTACACTAGTTTAAATAAAGCATGTCCCAAGGTTCCTTTCCCACTACCACGTATCGATGAAATAGTAGATTCCACTGCAGGATGTGAAACTCTCTGCTTCCTTGACGCGTATTCTGGCTACCACCAAATAAAGATGAAGGAATCCAATCAGCTCGCGACTTCCTTCATCACCCCCTTTGGCATGTATTGCTACCTCACTATGCCTTTCGGCCTGCGAAACGCCGGGGCCACGTATCAGCGATGCATGCTCCATGTCTTTGGGAAACACATAGGGCCAACCGTCGAGGCCTACGTCAATGACATCGTGGTCAAGTCCAAGACAGTCGGAAACCTGGTCGGAGATCTCGAGATCGCGTTTGGGTGCCTCCGGGCAAATCGCATAAAACTAAACCCTGAGAAGTGTGTCTTCGGGGTTCCCCGAGGCATGCTCTTGGGGTACATAGTTTCCCAACGTGGGATCGAGGCCAATCCCGAGAAGGTAACTGCAATCACGAGGATGGGATCGATCAACGACCTCAAAGGCGTACAAAGGGTTACGGGGTGCCTCGCCGCCCTCAGCCGGTTCATCTCGAGGCTCGGAGAGAAGGCCCTACCCCTTTACCGCCTCCTGAAGAAAATGGAACACTTCGCGTGGACCGCCGGGGCCGAGGAATCACTCTCGAAGCTTAAAGCCTTGCTCACCTCGTCGTCTGTCTTGGTACCCCCGAGTCTGGCCGAGCCCCTCTTGCTCTATGTCGCAGCAACTACCCAGGTAGTCAGCGCTGCCGTAGTGGTTGAGAGGGCGGAAGGAGGACACGCCCTGCCGGTTCAGAGGTCTGTCTACTTCGTGAGCGAGGTGCTTTCTGAGACCAAGACGAGATACCCCCACATCCAGAAGTTGTTGTACGCGATCATCCTCACTCGGCGCAAGCTCCAGCACTATTTCCTGGGCCACCCGGTTACTATGGTCTCATCTTTCCCCCTTGGAGAGATAATCCAGAACCAGGAGGCGTCTGGAAGAATTGCCAAGTGGTCGGTCGAGCTCATGGGGGAAACCATCTCTTACGCCCCTCGGAAGGCCATCAAGTCTCAGGTATTGGCAGATTTCGTTGCAGAATGGACCGACACCCAGCTTCCCCCGGCGCAAGTTCAGACCGAGCTCTGGACCATGTACTTCGACGGATCATTGATGAAGATGGGGGAAGACACCGGATTGCTGTTCATATCACCCTCAGGGGTTCACATGCGCTACGTCATCCGTCTCCACTTCCCCGCCTCCAACAACATAGCCGAGTACGAGGCCCTCGTCAACGGCCTGCGCATCGCCATCGAGCTTGGGGTTCGACGCCTCGACGTATGGGGGGACTCGCAGTTGGTGATCGACCAAGTGATGAAGGATTTGAGCTGCCACAACCCCAAGATGCAAGCCTACTGCAAGGAGGTCCAAAAGCTCGAAGAAAAATTCTACGGTCTCGAGCTCAACCACACCGCCCGCCGGTACAACGAAGCTGCCGACGAGCTGGCCAAAATTGCATCTACTCGAGGTACGGTTCCTCCCGACGTCTTCTTGAGGGACCTTCACGAGCCATCCGTCGACCTAGGCTCGGGGGCTCCCACCCTCGAGCAAGGGATCGATCCACCCCCCTCGACTGATCCCCCCTCGAACGGGGAAGAAGTCATGGAGATCGACGGGACTGCCGCGGCGCCAACCCCCTCGACAGACTGGCACACACCCTACCTCAAGTATCTGACATGGGGCGAGCTCCTAGAGGACCGCACGGAGGCTCGCCGTAGACGCGCCAAAACCTACGTCTTGTATGGGGACGGCCGCGAGTTGTATCGACGTAGCCCTTCCGGGATCCTTCAACGCTGCCTCACCCTCGGGGAGGGGAGGGCACTGCTGGAGGATCTACACTCGGGGGCTTGCGGCCACCACGCGGCGCCGAGAACGCTGGTAGGAAGCGCCTTTCAACAAGGTTTCTACTGGCCAATAGCCGTCACCGACGCCACCATGCTCATCCGATCTTGCAAGGGATGCCAATTCTACGCCAGGCAGACCCACCTACCCGCCCAAGCTCTTCAGATGATACCTATAACCTGGCCGTTCACAGTATGGGGGCTTGACACGGTTGGCCCCCTGAAGAGAACCAAAGGCGGCCACACCCACCTCCTCGTGGCTGTAGACAAGTTCTCCAAGTGGATCGAGGCTCAACCCATCGCCAACATCCAGTCTCGACAAGCCGTACTATTCTTCACCGACATCATCCACCGCTTCGAGGTCCCCAACGTCATTATCACTGACAACGGCACGCAGTTCACCGGCCAAAAGTTCCTGGACTTCTGTGACCACCACCACATTAGGGTGAATTGGTCTGCAGTCGCCCACCCTCGAACTAACGGCCAGGTCGAGCGCTCCAATGGTATGGTATTGCAGGGCCTCAAGCCAAGGATCTTCGATCGGCTGAACAGACATGGCAAGAGATGGGTCGATGAGCTGCCCGTTGTCCTATGGAGTCTCCGAACGACACCGAGTCGAGCCACGGGGTTCTCTCCATTCTTCTTGGTCTACGGGTCCGAGGCCGTCCTCCCCACTGACATCGAATATGGGTCCCCTCGACTAAAAGCCTACAGCGAGCAAGGCAACACAGCAGCCCGAGAGGACTCCCTCGACCAGCTCGAGGAAGCCCGAGACATGGCCCTCTTCAAGTCGGCAAAGTACCAGCAGACGCTCCGGCGCTACCACGACAAAAACGTACGCAAAAGGGACCTCGACGTCGGCGACCTCGTTCTGCGCCGTCGACAAAGCAACAAGGGACGTCACAAGCTGACGCCACCTTGGGAGGGACCCTTCATCGTGGCAGAGGTGCTGAAGCCTGGCACTTACAAACTGAAGAACGAAAAGGGAGAGATCCTCATCAACGCGTGGAACATCGAACAGCTATGTCGTTTCTATCCCTAAGGCCTCGACGCCTTGTACATTTCTCGCGTTATGTACACTTATCGCATTATGAATGAATAAAATGTTCTCGAAATACATTCTACATTCGTTCATGACTCTGAGGTAGCCTCGACTCTGCTCCGGCAAAGTCAAGCCTCCCTCGGGGGCTGATAGGGGGGGGGGGCCCCCTCCTAAGTCCCCTAAAAACCCGAACGTTTTTTCGAAACTTGGCTTTCCCTCTCGACCTTTGCCCCGAGTACGCTTCATGACTAAGTAAAGACGCCTTGAACTCCCTAAGGGTCGCGGGCCATCGAGCCGGGGGACTCTCCTACGCCTCAGGGCTACGGTATCCCCGCTCGATCCCCCCCCTTCCAGGGATACGGGCGTGCGTCGAACACTCAGTCCACAAGCGACGACTCAAGCAAAGAAAAGCAGAGATAGCTCGAGAAGTAAAAACAACAAGACACATCTCGATCAAAATGCATTAATATAAGAAGCCCTCGGGGCTCGACATTGTATCATTACAAAAGCCTAACTATTACATGGACTTTCTTGTCCAGATTTGGCTCGCAGGCCTAGGGCTACTCGGCGCCATCTCCGTCCGCCGAGGGGAGCACTTCAGGCTCAAAGAGCTTCGCCAGCTCGCCTCCGGGCACCTTCGCAAGCTCGATCAACTCACTTTCGAGCAGGTCTCGCGGCTCTTCTCCGCGCCGATCAAGCAGGCGGCGCCGGAGCTCAACGTGGGGGTAACCGTCCTCAAGAAGCAATGCGGGAAGCTGGGCATCACGCGTTGGCCACATCGGAAGATTTGGCTCGTAGGCCTAGGGCTACTCAGCGCCATCTCCGTCCGCCGAAGGGAGCACTTCAGGCTCGAAGAGCTTCGCCAGCTCGCCTCCAGGCACCTCCGCAAGCTCGATCAGCTCGTGGCACCTCGCATCGTTCTCTTCGTCAGTTAGCCTCGGGTCGGTGACGAACCCGCTGGCGACGACGCTGAGGTCGTAATTGTAGCCCGAGCGGACGACCGCGAGCGCCCGCTTCAGGCCCACATGCAGGGCAGCACAGATGTGCTCCGTCACCTCCTGCGTCATGGAGTAGAAGCGGCGCAGCAGGGAGTCTCCTCGAGCGTCGCCCTCGACCGTCGGCTCTGGCTCGACCCCGAGGTCGTCGCAGAAGGAGGAGATAGCGCGCTCGAGCCTCTCGTTAAGGCCCGCCTCCGCCCCGAGGAGGCCCTGAAGACTGGTCAGGTCCTCGTGGGCTCGGGCCTTGTCTGCTGCGAGCTCTGCCAAAACAAGCACATAGCTCGGTCAAAACCAAAAAAGCAGGAAAAGGATCGAGACCGGGAAAACTTAGCAACACTCTCAAGAAACCTACCTTGGGCATGCGCCTCCAGGGTGACGTAGCCCTGCTCGGTCTCCTTGAGTTGGCGGCGGACGTCGACGAGCTTGGCGGCCTGGTCGCTGACTCTAGCCTGGAGGTCCTCGACGACCTTGCCAGTGTCATCGAGGGCTCTCTTCTGGTTGGCCGCCACCACCCCCAGAGAAGCCACCCAGGTCCGAGCCCTCTCCTCCGCAGCAACCAGCGTGTCGTGTTCGCGGGAGACGACGTCGACATCCCCCCGGAGCCCCCGGGTGCTCTCCGCTGCCCGGGCCAGCTCCTCCTTCAGCTAGGTGGCCTCCTCCTCCGCCTTGCACTGGGCCTCCTGGGCAGCATCCCGTTGCTTCCCGACCTCGATGACCGACTGGAGGGCGTCGTCGATCCTCGATTGTGTTGTCTCCTGGGCGGCCCGGGCTGCCTCCTGCACGACCAACACTCCGGCCCTCGCGTGGGCGACCTTGGACTCGGCCTCCTCTCGTGCGGTTGCCGCCTCGGCTCTTGCCTAGGCGGCCTCGGCCTTTGCCGTCTCCAGCGAAGTACGGAGGGCGGGGAGCTGCTCCTGCGTCCGGAGGATGAACTGGGACTTGTCGTACGACCTTGCCCTCAGCGACTGACAAGGATGAAAATGAAGATCATTAGAAAAGGACAGTCAGGCAATCCGAGCAAAGTCAAAGTAAGAACGAAACTCACCTCCATCCCACGACACTGGTCCATGGCAGCAACTTCCACGGCCGGGCGCACCGAGTGCTCGATCCACGCCCGGAACTCCTCCAGGCGCTCCCTCGTCCCAAGCTCGGCCTGGTCGTCGAGCTTGAGGAGGGTTTGCCCGGGTCTTGAGGGTCGTCCAGCTCGAGGACCTCTTGTGTCCAGAACGCGTTGCGGCGGTCGATCCTCTCCTGGACCTCCCGCATGATGCCCCGGCGCACTTCAGCGCTACCCCCTTGGCGTTCCACCTTCTCCGTCTATGCAAAGAAGGGAGAAGCCCCCTCGAGCTGGGCTCTCCCAGCCTCGAGGCCACCCTGCGATGACGTCGACGGTCCCGCCGAGCCATCACCCCCGGGCAGGGGAAGTCCCGGCCGGGAGAACAACCCTGCGCGGTGAAAAAGACAAAACGATTAGTACCTAATCCCGCAGGCTCACTACGGGTTGACTAAGTCGAAGGACGTATTACCTCGAGACGACGACTGCCCGACCTCGAGGCGCGGCTGAGCCTGCTCCGGTTCCGACGAAGGGGGCCCTGCCGTGGCCATCTTCCCCGGGCCCACCAGGTCGGCCACCTCCTCAGCGGTGGGCTCCTCCACCGTCGGCGTCACCTCCGGTGCGGCAGCAGCAACATCCCCGCGCTCACGCTGCTGGCGCGCATCCAACGTTGCGAGGCTCTCAGGCCACCGCCCCGGCGTCGGTCGAGCCGAGGTCTCCTCCTCACCCGCGGAGGCCACATCCACCACCTCCTCCTCTGCGGCGGCTTGGGGCTCGACCCCCTCGGTCATGACCGCCGTAGACGCGGGCCCCGTGCCTTCCGAGGTGCTGGGTGCGCCTCCCTCCGACAGGTGGGCGGGCGCGGCTTCACCCGCCACTTCGGCGGACCTCGCCGGCGGGGCGGGCAGGCCCGTCTCCTCTCCCGCTTGGGCCAGCACCGAGGCAACCTCCGCTGCCCCTCGCTCCATCGCCTCCCGGGCCCTGGCCGCCCACGCCGCCTCGGGGGTGAGTGTCAAAGGGGGCGGAGCAGCGGGACTGGCATCGACGGCTACCTCGACTGCAGCCTCCGTCCTCAGCCTCTTGGCCGAGGCGAGGGACGCGTCCTCTGCCGAGCGCTTCGACCTGAAAAAGAGACCCATGCGCAACGGTAAGCATGAGTCGTGAGCAACAAAAAGAAAAATATAATAAACACCCTGGATCGGCAGAGAAGCAACTTACCCCTTCGGGGCCAGGGGGTTCCGGCCAACGGACTTCAAGCCGCTCGGGGGCTTGAACGGAACGCGCCGGGTGCCACTCTTCCCGCGGTCCGCGGCAGGGGTCGAGGCCGCCCTCGGCGTCATCTCCTGGGCAGGGGCCGACGACGCTCCCGTCGCCCCCCTGCTGGTTTCCTCCTGCGCCGACGGGCCCGGCGCCTGTGCGCTCGACCGGGCAGGCGCTGGGGGCGTGCCCGATCGACCCCTCGACGGGGATTGTGACGATCGCCCACACGTCTGCCGCGGCACTTCTCCTTGAGGAGCCGCGGGGCGTTCCCCCCGCGCTCGACCTCGCCAGTAGGGGCCGACCTCGATGTCAACCCCTCTCCTCCTCCGGTTCCAACGGCCACCCTTTGTTGTTCGGGCACCGCTTGTTCCTCTTCGAGCCCTCCTCGCAGCTCGACCTCGCTCCACTCATCCTCTTCCTCATCCTCCTCTTCCGAGGGCGATTTCTCCTCGGAAAGGCTGGCCCGCCTCTGCCGGGCCCGGCGCTGCTCCTGCTCCTGCTTCTCTCGGGCCCTCTTGCCCTTGTCCTTCTTGGCCTTGTCCTTGGCCTTCTTGTCCTTCTCAGCTTGGAGGCGCCTCACCTGAGCATCCCCCTGCTCCTCCTTCACCGGCGGTAGCGACACAAGGCAGTTAAGATGCAAGCAAAAAAAGGTGAACAAGGCGAAAACGAGAACACTGATAGAGGAAGGGAGTCCTACCAGCTGGACGTATCCCTGGTCCAGCCTCATGGGGACGCTGGCGACGCTCGTGACCTTGAACCCGCTTGCGAAGGAGGGACATACGCGGCGGGCCACCCTCTCGGGGGGTAGCTCGTCCCCCATGAGGCGGCACCCCGTGAGGTCGACCCCCGGGCACATCTCGTCGAGGCGTAGGGGTCGAGCCATCAACGGCACGACCCGCCGCAGATGGAAAGCCGACGCGACGATCGCCGCCGTGAGTCCCGCCTTCTTCAGACACTCAATCGCGTCCAGCAGGTGGGTGAGGCGCGACTGCTTCTTCTTCTCGACGCCGTACCTCTAATGGTCGGGCTTCGAATCAATCGTCCTCCCGGTGTAGGCGGGGAGCAAGTCGTCGTCGTTCCACATATAGAACCACTCGGAGTGCCATCCGGAGTGGCTCGACAAGAGCTTCGCCGGGATCCATCTATTCGTCCGCTTGAGGGAGATGCTGCAACACCCGGCCCTGACCGTCTTGCGGGTGCCGGGACCGACCGACGCGTGGAAGAGGCTCGCCTCGAACAGGTGGAGCCACAACTCCCAGTGCGGCTCGATCCCGAGGTAACCTTCGCACACGGCGGCGAAGACCGCCGCGTGACAGATACTGTTGGGGTGAGGTGCTAAAGCTCCACGCCGTAGTGGTGGAGGATCCCGCGCAGAAGACGGCTGGGAGGGGCGCCTAGCCCCGCCCGGTGGAAGACCTCGAAGCTCACCACGTAGCCCTCCGGCGGATTGGGCTCGGCGTGCTCCGGTGGCGGCACCACCCACTCCATCCGGTCGACGGAGGTGACAGGTCGTAGGAGGCCGCTCTCCACCAGATCACCCAGGCGCGCGGCGGTCACCGAGGATGGGAGCCAGGCGTCAAGGCCGAGCAGGCTGTACCTGGCCATGGGAGCAAGGAGGCTGACGCGCTCGGGTGTGGGGGCGGAAGGTACGTTCCCAATCTCTCCTCTCTTTTCTCTCGCATGCGCAGAAGTCCGACTCAAAGGGCGTCTAAGGCAATGGCGGGGAGAAGGAGGCAGGGAAGGCGATGGCAAGGAGGCAGGGAAGGCAAATGCGAGAAAAGAGCAGCTGACTCCTCACCTCCGATATTTATAACCGGGAGGCCAACGGGCGGATCCCACGAACAGGCAAGTGAATCTCTGCATTTAATGCGCGAGCATGCCGCCTCCTCGTATTCCTCCAGGATAAGGCGTCCAGTCCCATCATTGGGCCCCGCACCGCACTTCGCCCTGCGTCTGCCACTGTTGCGACCGAACGGACATCTCCTAAAAAGGCGCGCGGCGGGAAGCGTTATCTTCAGAGGTAAGGAATCTCGAGGCAGCGAGGGCTGGCCCTTGAAAGGGGGTTCGACAGCCACCCTCGAGTACCTGAGGACAGGAATGACCTCGGGTCATGGACTTCGGTCCGCCCCCAAAATCTTGAGGGGACAAAGGCCATCCCACGAACGGGCTCGACAGCCCCCCTCGAGTACCCGAGGTCTGAGGGGACCTCGGGTTATCAACTCCAGTCCACTCCCAAGTCTCGAGGGGACAAAGGCTGGCCCTTACACAGGGTTCGACAGCCTCCCTCGAGGACTCGAGCCCAACGGGCAGATCCAACAAAGGCACAGGTATGTCCCCAAGTTCAATACAATTACCCACTTTTCCCCCTCCGCATTCCAGAGGGAAGGACTCCACCTTCGGAGGCTAGCGTCGGATGACGAACCATCCGTCAAATCTTGAGGGAGCGAAGGCTGGCCCTTACATAGGGTTCGACAGCCGCCCTCGAGTACCTGAGGTCAGGAAGGACCCATGGTTACGGACTCCGATCCACCCCTAAAATCTTGAGGGAGCAGAGGCTGGCCCCACGAACGGGGTTCGACAGCCGCCCTCGAGTATGCGAGTCAGGGATGACCCGGGGGGGGGGGGGGCCAGGCGCGTGCCCCTAGTTCGAGAACGAACTCTCGAGGTCCCCTGGGACATATCCGAGGCATAACCAAGGAATACCTAAGGATCCCTACGCTGGGAGGCATCGAGCCATCAACTCCCATCGAACGGAGTTGGCACCTTGGTAAGCCATACGGTCTTGCTTAGTAAGCCATACGGTCTTGCTTAATGAGAACGCCTCCGGGCTGCTAATCGACCCCTATCGAATGGGGCACGGGTTCTCACTTGGATTTTTACCCGTACTGGGCACCATTTCTAATGGACACATGCCCGACACCAGCTCACAGAGGACTTCGAGGCTCGTCCTAACGGGGATAGCACGATGCTCTTCGCCCTGCAATCCGAATGCAAGGATCCGCGGGAAGGACGCTATGAGGTAGTGAAGGCCTAGCCACGCAAGGGCTCAAGGGCCCGACTACGCACGGCACCCCTCGACGAAAGAGGGTCAAAAACACTCGTGACCTGGCAGACAGAGTTGACCTCTCGGTGGGGGCGCTGTGACTCCAGTAATTCTCGAGGGAGCGAAGGCTGGCCCTCGGTAGGGTTCGACAGCCGCCCTCGAGCATCTCTCTTTTCAGGGAAAGGAACGTTCATAGCCTGGCGAACGAAATCGACCCCTCTAGGGCACCACGTCTCCAAGTAACCTTAAAACCCCTCGATAAAACACATCATAGCCCTCAGAGGAGTTCTTAATCACTCCTCTGGGGCCTCGGGGGCTACCCCTGCGGGGTGCGCTCGCGCGCACCAAACGGAGAATCGAATCTATTACTAACTCTGCAGGTTAATGCCAAAAGCCCCTATGCGGATTCTCCTTATCCGCACAGAAGCTCGGGGGCTACTGTCGGGTACAAGGGTAAGGGGTACCCTAAACCCTTCGATAATTTAACGCTTAACATAGCAACTATTTTTAAGATAGGGGCCCACCAACCGCTCAAGTCAGTAAAGAAGGGCCCATCACACGAAGGCCCCCTGCACCGGCAATAGCGACCAGTCGTGGGCCGGCCTGCTTTAGGAAGAATGACGGACCGGGGGTCGAACGAATGACCCCTCCGCCTCCACCTCGGCGCCGAATGACGGATCAGGGGTCGAACAAACGACCCCTCCGCCTCCACCTCGACGCCGAATGACGGACCAGGGGTCGAACGAACGACCCCTTCGCCTCCACCTCGACGTCGAATGACGGACCAGGGGTCGAACGAACAACCCCTCCGCCTCTACCTCGACCTCTCCGACTCCGCCTCTACTCTAACTGACGGAAAGGGGTCGAACGAACGACCCCCAGACAGGAAGCTCGATCAGCCCAACTACCCCCGGTATGGGTAAAAGGGAACCCACCTAACGCCATGGGCGCCCACGACCGTAGTCAAATCCATCAACTCACCGCCCTGTCCCGGACCTCCGTCAACTGTGTTGCCGCTGTAACCACGTCGCGAGTATGGACTCCAAAGGCACCCCTCGAGACGTGAACAGGACGGCCCTCGACGACGTCTTCAGGGATACGATAAGGCCACGCGGGTCTCGACCCCTCCCCTCGACCGGGGGGCTCGACCCCTACCTTCAACCACCCCGGTATGGGGCCCGTCCCATCCGCCCCGTCCCGCTTCAACTGTGGGACACGCGCCCGTCTACGGAAGGACGACCCTGCTGTGCCGCGACATGCCGCGACGTCTAGTCTACTGTCACCACACCCCGGAGCGCCGAAAGGACGGGAAGGCCACGCCGCCACAGTGCTCGACGTCCCTTTGCCAACACTATGCCGCGGACATACCTCCCATGCTACAACAGTTTAGGGCCCTGTACCCTTGCGCCTCCCCTTGTCTATAAAGGGGACGCCGAGGTAGAAGAAGGGGGACGATTGTCTGGACTCCATCCGACACCAGGGACTTTGAAGATCCGATCCATCTTTCGGACAACTCTCACAAAATCCCACATTCACCCGGACACTCCATACACCCTGTTGCTTGATCGACCCCTCGAGCAACCGACCGACCGCCTAGGATAGCCCTGCTAGCCTTAGGCCTCAGCTCACTCTGAGCAACTCCGTGTAAACCAGCTTGTACCCCCCCTGTACGAGCACTTCGGTGCGAGATAATACAAGTCATCCTCCCCCGCTGGACGTAGGGCCTTCTTTGCCCGAACCAGGATAAATCTTGTGTCCTTCTTGCATCACATCTGGGAGAGGGAGCACGCAATATACAAATTTACTAGTTGGTGGTCTTGACCCCCGGGTCATAACACCGACAATATATATTATACTTATGTATATATAGCTCTATGATATATTTATATATAGAGTTTCATAGTTTATTTGTGTGTTTAATGCTTGAAAGTAACTTATAAGTGCGTGAATACATGTATTAGCAGCGAATACATATATTAGCAGCGAAGAATACACATTTGAATACCTAATCTAATTGTAAAACCAAAATAAGAAAAACCCAAATCAGAAAAAAAACCTTTAGCCCCGGTACGCACCCTTTAGTCCCGGTCCACTAAACCGGGATTAAAGGTGGAACATTTAGTCCCGAATCCTTAGTCCCGGTTCAGAAACCGGGGCTAAAGTCCCTTACCGACCGGGGACAAAGGCCGTTTCTCTACTAGTGTTCCCCGTTCTCGTTAGTACCCACATTGAGGGAATGGAGAGAATACAGCTTCTGCACAGGTATACAGAATGCACTGCACTTTTTCTTGGAGGCACCTTTCCCTCTCACAACTTCCTTAACTAAGTTAGTTCCCCTAGCTCTTCAATTGCTTTTCGACTTGTTCACTTGATATCAACCTTCTCTAGTATTTGTATCTCTTCAAACTTTCCACTCCTTTTGGCACTTTAATGCCACATGAAAAAGATCAATAGCTAGACAAGGTCATGTGCAGAGAATGACAATTGTATTATTACGATCAACATGGTTGGCTAGGTTCCAGGTGTTGGGAACAAAATAATCACTTCCCGGTACCCGCTGCACCCAGACAGTGAGATTTTGAAGTTAGTCATGTTAGTTAGTTTGCAGGTTTCCTATGCATCTTGGAAGAGAATACATGGCTGAAATCATATTAGGAAAATGCAAGTACTTCAAGTGTAGCAGCAACCCTATGTTTCTGATGTCTTGTTGCTCTGCACAGAAATCAACATTTTTAAGATCTAGAACCCTGAGCATCTTGAATTTAGAAGAACAAAGTGACGCTATTGGCTCCAAGGTTCTCCAAACACAGTAAAAGACCTAACATAGCTTAAGTCCATGCCAATATTCTGTTTCCTACTCGCAAAGCATGATATGTCCCGGACAATTTCTTTTGATGTAGTGGTGGAAGTTGTATGCTCTTCGACTAAGAAAACATGGTTGTCCTGGCTAGAGATTTACACTGCAATACTATGCACAATATCATGAACCCTGCAAGTCTTCACATTTCCCAAAAGCATCCAACTTAGCTGGTTGAATTAGATAACCATGCACGTCGAGCTTTGCCTGAGGCCAAGTCGGGTGACGCCGCGGCCTCGTCGGGCTTCGCTGAGGTCAGGTCGGGACGCCGGGGCCACATCGGGCTTCGCCGAGTCCACTCTGAGGTCGGGCGGGACGGAGGAGGCGAGTGGACTCCTGACGCTAGGTCGGGAGGCGCCGGGGCCACGTCGGGCTTCGCCTAAGGCCAGGTCGGGCGGGTCGTCGACATGAGCTTGAGGGATGATATGCTCGCCCAGCCGAAATTAGACGCCGGCGGGGTCCTCGCGCGAGGGCTGGCCGGTGGCGAGGGGTGGACAAGCCCGGGGTGCCGTGGCTGGTGTTGGCCTGCAATGTCGCCGGTTTACACTTGCGCCATCATCAAGAAGGGCGTTGTGTCCACCACGGGAGCCGGCCGTGAGGGATGATGGAGCAGCTGATCGGAGAGCTGCTCGAGGACGACAAGAGTTGTCCGAGCTGGTGGATGCGGTGGTGGCAGTTGGTAAAGTCTCGAAGACAGTGCACACTGTTCAGGTCGAGGAGCCCTTTGATCAACTTGGGGCAATCCAGACCAAATTTTGGTCTAGCCCGGCTGATCTTGAAGGCTCAGAGGATGATGGAGAAGATGACTGTCCACCGTCGACGCCCACCACTTCGGAGTTTGTGAAGGAAGCTATGGACGCGGGATTCATAGCGGAACAACTGATCAGAGCCGAACGAGCTCTAGCATCAGGTAAGTCCCCGGACTCTGCCGATAAAGCTCTTCCGAAAATAATACTCTCAACAATGGTGGAAAAGAGATTGGTTGGACCTCCGTGGGAGGGTCCTCTACCATCACCGAGGATCTCGCCGATGTGGATCTTGGGAGATTACCTTGTCGTGGCATACCAGGACGGTTCGTCTTGGTCCCCGACGAGGGGGGCTCCGTCAAGGTCCAGCAGGGTTTCGAATTTTTTTGAATTGCCGTCAGTTTCGGAAAAATCTAGGAAAATCCCGGATTATCAGGAATCGGGTCCTTCCTTTCCTCCATTAGCTGGGAGCACGCCGTCGTCCCGCGCGTGCACCCATCAAGTCTAATGGCAAGGTGGACCAGATTATTAAGCCTGTTAGCGGCTTTCCGGATCGGGTCCAAATTGGACTAGGCAAATTCTTCAGGCCCACCAAAGGGTTATGCGCCCTCTTCTCCCGTACCGGCACTAGACGTGGCCAGATTGCCTCCCCACACCCGCCGCCATCGTGCAAGCCACCGCAATCTACATCACGTCGGTCCTACGCCGAAGTGGTGCGTGTGGGCAAAAAAATGGCGGCACAAGGGAGCGGCAATGGTGGAGGCTTCGATGGACGCAGTGGGGGGAGAGGTGGAGAGGGTTTTAACCCGGGTTTCAATCCGGGATTCAATCCTGGCTTTGGTGGACGTGGACGGGGTGGCTTCGCCGGTCGAGGGCGCAGCCCTGGCTATGGTTATGGTCGTGGTCGTCACGGCGGGTATGCACCATATGGAGGATGCAACGACCACAGCTATGGCCATCGTGCTCCTATGAGGGGACGCTGACCTTTCGGAAGGGCTGGTGGATGTGGTCGCGGCGGGTATGACGGGCAGCGCTTCGCTGCGCCGGTCATGGAACTCGCTGGCCAGCAGGAGTCCGGCGCTGCCCCTCAACGCTTGGTCGGCCAAGGTGAACCAGCCATGTTGGCTGATCAGTACACGTCTGGAGGAGAGGCGGCAGTGGCGCCTGTTGGCCATCAATAGGAGGGTGCAATCCCAAGGGCTCCCCATGATGCGCTTGCGTAGCCCACGCGGGTGGAGGTCGGGGCACAAGGCGGGAGCACTACAACAGTGACTCAGCAAGCCTCTGCCATGATGGTTGACCAGGTGCCGAAGATCGTTGAACAACCAAGGGAGACGGTACCGCATGCGATGGAGCCGAAAGGTAATACCTTTGATTTGCTAGAATCGTCGAAGGGGGCAAAAAAGAATAAAGGGAAACCTTTCTGTTACCGTTGTCATACAAAAGGTCACACAATTCATGAGTGCACTGTGGTTCTTTGCTGTGAAATTTTCTTTGGTGATCATACGACCAAGTTGTGTCCGAACAGCAAAAAACAAACACAAGTGTTGTTCCTTGTGGTTATGCTGTGGAGGGCCTTGGTTTTTATTTTATCCCAGTGGCTGAGAATCCGAAAGCTAATGTGCAAGAAACAAAGGCTCTGGTACGGGTGCTGGAAGGTTCTTTAACTGTCAACCAATTGGCAGTGGAACTGAAAAGGTTACTACCTGAAAGGAGTTTACGTGGTAAGAATCATAAGTGGGAAATTTAGACCACAGGGGTTGGTGCCTTTATTATCAACTTTCCATCAGCTGACTTACTGGAAACAGTGTCAAATTAGGGGCCTATGGCTGCCAAGGAAGTTGAAGGCAAAATTTCTTTTGAAAAAGGCACTGATACTGAGGTTTATAAATGTGAAATTGAGAAAGTGTGGGTGTAGAGGACTTCCCAGAGAGTTTAAAGAATTCTCAATTATTTGGGCAGTGGGAACTATTTTGGGTGTTCCTAGGGCCGTTGACACTATTTTCTCAAAGAATACTGGCAGAGAAAGGATGAAAGTAGCAGTGCTAGACCCATCACTCATCTCTGACTATGTGGATGTGGTTATTGGAGACTATGTTTACGAGCTACAGTTTGCAATCGAGAAGGATAACACTATTGGTGAGCCACAACTTATTAATATGGACTCCCCCAAGGAGGAGGATCCGAAGGAGGGGGATCCAAATGGTGCAAGAAAAGACAAAATAATTGGGGGGAAGTCAGAGGAGATAATGGATGTTGATGAAAAAATAGGGGATGCACATGCATCTGCCAATGGGAATGGTGATCTGCCACCCGGTGAGGGTCATCAAAATATGTTCCATGGGGCGGCATAGCTGGTGGTGTCAGCGGAGTCAGAGGTATCTACCGTTACCCAGAGCAAGCTGGTGAATTCAAGTGAAAAGCCAAAGGTTGTTCTGTCCCAAGCTAGTGGTGGGACATGAAAAGCAGATTTGTTGCCCCCGTAGACTGATTCTGGGACTCTCAATAGTACGTCGCTCAGTGGGATAGGCTCACCGGTGCGGTACAGCAAGAGGCGTTGCTCAGCTGTGGATCAGGACTCTATGGTGAAGGCAGCTAAATTGAAAGCAAAGAAGAATCTGGAATCGGTCATCGAAAAAGGTAAAATGCAGCAACCGCCCTCTTTTTTTTACGCGAGATGATGTCTCTTTATTTAATTCTTCTAAAGCTTTAGGGGTGGATCTAGGTGTTGGTTTTTCTTAACGCAAACAGATAAATCCGCAAGCGCACAGATACCGCTGTAGCTTTCACCCGGGAATATTCCAAAAGGGTATCGATTTCCACGGGGAACGTGAAGTGTACTAGATAAGAACTAAGAGCATCCAAGGGTAGATAAGATAACTGGGTAGAGAGATTTTAGAGTTTTCTAAGGGGGATATCTAATCAAAGGTCCGCGATACTCTACTTACTTTGGAGCAACAATACCTTCCCGACTCTCGACAAAGACTGGGGAAAAAGGTAGTCGGGAGAGGCTGCCAAAAGCTCTACGAAAACACCAACCTGAACGTGGTGGACTACAAAGGCCTTACAGAGCTGTCACCCCTGGGGCTACCACAACTATCCGTAGGATTGGGCGCAAACTCAGGTAAACTCTAGTCTAGACACCACGTCTACACTATTGCTTACTACTCTAATCTGAATTCAAGACTAGAGCACTCGATACGAGCGGAGATCCCGTAAATAGAATAAAGTAAGAACTAAAATAAGATACTTAGAAATAATAATGAAGAACCTGGAGATTGCTCCGAACCAGATGCTGCAAAGGTACAATGTTGAGGAAGATCCGACAGATCCGGCTCCTCCTAGCTCTCTCCTCCTCTCTCTCACCTCTAATTACAACTAGATGAACTAGAACTAGAAGAACTAGATCTAGACAACTAGAGGGACTCTCTCCTTCTCTACATATAATTGAAACCCTAGCTTTTGCTCTGGAGAAGAATGATGAGATGAGATGATCCTCAGGGGGGTCAGGGGCCTTGCTTATATAGCCTCCTCAAATGAACATCAGCTGTCGGATCAAACCGACCTTAAGCGAAGGGTTTAGATTGATTCTCAAAGGCGGTGGAGCATGATCTGTGAACTTGAGCCTGATTGGCTCTGGGGTAGGGAGGGCGCCCTAGGGGCTAGGGCGGGCGCCCTGGTTCCGGGCCCGTCTCGCCTCCCGTTCGTTCTGGTGTCTCCTAGAACCTTCTAGAGTACAGAAAATTGTGCGGTTGATAAATATCTCTATGTAAACATGACATGTGGGCCTTTCCTTGGTATTTCCTGATAACCCCCTGCAGAAACAGACATTCACCAAAACTTATGAAATTATGTTAGTATAAACCCTAATTCTAGCTATTGGTTTCATTTAGATCCTTTTCCTTGTTTAGTTGACGGTTAAAATTGGTACTTAAGGACCGTCAACACTAGGTAGAACTGAGCATGATATTTTATCTTCCTTAAAGTGTTTAAAAGATATAGAATATAACAGATTGTTAGATGCTGCTAAAGTCAAAGACGAAAACTATGTGTTAGTAGAAGATGCTTCAACTGAGTGCTCTATTGATGAGAATGTCGATCTGGAAGCACTAAACTTTATTTGTTCGGAAATAACAGAAGGGCTAGGTGATGGGGGTGTGATCCTTTGATTTTACAAACCCCCGTATCATTTAAAAAGAAGGGGCATTCTAAAAAGAAGAAAAAAAATTGTAAAAGTCATTAAAATGAAAGGAATTTTTTGGAATTGCAATGGGTTTGCGGATAGTAAAAAATATAGATTTCTGTCAGATTTAACAAAGGACAAAGATCTAGATTTCATTGCTTTATCGAAAACTGGAAGAGCATGCTTCCCACAACATACCCTTAACACCATTTGTGCTGGTAGAGATTTTATTTGGCATTGTATGGCACCAAGAGGTATATCTGGTGGCATGATTCTAATGTTCATTTGTTGAATTTCAACATTGGTGAAATTGAGGAGGGAGAGTTCTTTATTCATTTTAAGTTAAGACAAAAGGAAGAGGATTTTAAGTTTGATTTGGTCTCAGTCTATGGCCCGGCACAAGCCGATCATAAACCGAACTTCTTGTCCGAATTGGTACGCGTATGTTCAAAGGAATCCATACCTATTATTGTAGGTGGTGACTTTAATATTATTCACAGACCAGATGAGAAAAATAGTGATAACTTTAGTGACAGGTGACCTTTCATGTTCAATGCTGTTATTGATATTTTAAATCTTAGAGAGTTAGAGTTATCAGGGAGGAAGTTCACTCGGGCAAACAATTTGCCAAACCAAACTTTTGAAAAACTAGACAGAGATTTAGTTTGTACAAAATTCAAGTCAAAATTCACGCATTCCACTGTGTTTCCTCTCACTAGAGAAATTTCCGACCATACTCCGCTTCTTTTCTCAACAAATAATTCGTCCACAACTAATCAACCTCAATTCAAATTGGAACTAGGCTGGTTGTTAAGAGACGGCTTTTGTGAGATGGTTTCAGAGGTATGGCAGAATACTACAGCTGTAAGTTTACCTATTGAGAGATGGCAAAAAAAAATTAGAAGGCTTCATCAGCATCTTAGAGGGTGGGCGAAACATGTGAGTGGAGTTTATAAAAAAGAGAAAGCAACACTGTTAGACAAACTGGATGAACTAGATAAAAAGGCAGAACTCACAATGCTAAATGACGCCGAACGTGATTTAAAACATGTATTAAATGAAAGACTTGTTGAATTACTTAGAGAAGAGGAACTAAAATGGTACCAACGGGCTAAGGCGAAGCACCTCTTAGAAGGAGACGTCAATACTAAATATTACCATTTTCTAGCCAATGGTAGGCATAGGAAGACTCGTATTTTCCAGCTTGAGGATGGTAATGATATTATAACTGGTGATGCTCAGCTTAAGGAGCATATTACTAGTTATTACAAAAACCTGTTTGGTCCTTCAGACGAATCGCTAATTTCATTAGAAGAATCTCAGACGGAGGACATCCCTCAAGTGTCAGACTTGGAAAATGAGTCTTTGACCGAGCCTTTCACTTACGAGGAAATTAGAACGGCAATCTTTCAAATGGAACATAACAAGGCTCCTAGACCGGATGGTTTCCCTTCGGAGTTTTATCAAGTATTTTGGGGTGTAATTAAAGACGATTTGATGGCATTGTTTTCGGAATTTCATCAAGGAACCTTACATCTTAATCCTTTGGTAACATTATTCTATTGCCAAAAAAGAATTATGCGAGAGTCATCCAACAATACAAACCCATCTGTTTGTTGAATGTCTCCTTCAAAATATTCACAAAAGTGGCAACAAATAGATTAAATATCATTGCCCAAAAACTGATAAGACCAACCCAGACTGCCTTTTTACCAGAGAGAAATATTATGGAGGGTACTGTTATATTACATGAAACATTTCACGAACTACATACGAAAAAAGAAACGGAGTAATATTTAAAATTGATTTCGAAAAAGCGTATGATAAAGTGAACTGTAATTTTCTACAACAAACGTTAAGAATGAAAGGTTTTTCTCAAAAATGGTGTGAATGAGTACAGATGTTTACACAGGGTGGAAATGTAAATATTAAGGTCAATGACCAACTTGGGCCCTATTTCCAGACTAAGAAAGGCTTAAGGCAAGGTGACCCAATATCTCCCATACTATTCAATATAGTGGTAGATATGTTGGCTGTACTAATTGCCAAAGCAAAAGAAGCAGGTCAGATAGAAGGGGTCATTCCCCATCTGATTCAGGATGGTTTGTCCATTCTACAATACGTGGATGACACAGTGATTTTCATGAGCCATGATGTTGACAAAGCAGTTAATATGAAACTCTTATTAACCACTTTTGAGAAACTATCTGGTTTAAAAATAAATTTCCACAAAAGCGAACTCTTTTGTTTCGAAAAAGTTGAAGATCACGAAGAGTTCTATTCGCAGTTGTTTGGATGTGCCATTGGAAACTATCCATTTCGCTATTTGGGCTTACCAATGCATTATAGAAGTCTATTTAATAAAGACAAAATGTATTGAAGAGAGAATTGAGAAAAGACTTAGTGGTTGGAAATGTAAATTGCTTATAGCCGGTGGTCGATTGGTCCTTATAAACTCGGTGCTTTCTAGTTTACCGATGTTTATGATGTCTTTTTTTGAGCTCCCTAAAGGGGTACTCGAAAAAATTGACTGCTTCCGATCTCGTTTCTACCGGCAAAATGACCAACATAAGCGAAAATACAGGTTAGTAAAGTGGGAAGTTATGTGTCAGCCTAAGGACCAAAGTGGTCTTGGGATCCAAAATTTAGAGGTTCAAAATAAATGTTTGCTGAGTAAGTGGATTTTTAAGCTACTCAATGAGGATGGTTTGTGGCAAGAATTATTAAGAAATAAGTACATTAAAAATAAGATGTTAGGAAGTTGCGAAAAGAAACCAACAAACTCGTATTTCTGGAAGAGTCTGATGAATGTTAAGGATACCTTTTTTAAGTTAGGGCATTTTAACGTCAAAGATGGGTCACAAACACGTTTTTGGGTTGATACTTGGCTAGAAAACAATCCTCTTAAAGATAGGTTTTCTGGATTGTTTAATATTATAAGAAGAAAACAAGATACAATTACCACAGTTATGAGTTCTCTCTTACTAAACATTTCTTTTAGGAGAAATCTAGTTGGTGCAAACTTGACAAACTAGCTCCGCATTGTTGCTTCCTTGCAACAGGTTAACTTATTACAGAAAGAGATGTGTTTGTTTGGGGCCTAAAAATCTCTGGAGTTTTCACAGTCAAGTCTATGTATGCTGCATTAATTGACAATGGGCTAAGGGTGTTGCTAGATATTTGGTAAACGAAGCTGCCAGCGAAAATAATTTTTTTCATGTGGTATTTAAAAAGAGGAGTTATTCTAACCAAAGATAATTTGGCTAGGAGAAATTTGAATGGAGATAAGCAGTGTTGCCTCTGTAATCTCGCAGAAACAATTCATCGCCTCTTCTTTGATTGCTTCTATGCTAAATTTTTGTGGCGTTCTATATATATATACTTTTTGGGTTAACACCTCCTTTAAATATTGATGATTTGTTTCATAATTGGTCTAAGTTGGGGAACAAAAAGTATAATACATTGTTATTAACAGCAGCAGCTGCCCTTCTTTGGGCGATTTAGATAACAAGGAATGAGGTAGTTTTTGACAAATGCAAACTAAAATCTCTTCTGCAGGTACTATTCCGAGGAACACATTGGCTGCATCAATGGGCAATCTTGCTACGGAGTGAAGAGCTTCAGGATCAATTGACCTCCGTGGCACAACATCTAGAAACGTCGGCATTAGTTTTCTTCGGTTCAAATAGTTGGCTGTCGCAGAGACATGTCGGTTATGTTTAGTCAAAAACGTTTACCTGTTCCGTTTGCGGTGTGTGCGGTTGTAAGTTTTGTACTTTCAGCCGAACTTTGTGTCGGGTGGCCTGATTCTATCCTTGGATAGATGAAACCGGATTTTATTATCCTTTATTAAAAAAAAAAGATGACCGTTTTTTATGCAACACAGTTGTTTGAGACACTAGTAGGCTGGGCTATATATCGAGTTAATTACTCAAACTCTTCCAAGGCAAAATAAATGTATACTTCCACATGTTTCCATGCTTTATAGTATTATACCTATTTAATATCATAAAATTCCTTCTTCATTTTTATTAAAATTTAAAATGCTTTAACTTCTCTAATAAAGTTATATTGATTTATAATTTGGAAGTCAAAGGGTGCTAGATCAGTTGGTCGAGCACTCTGGCGGCACCCTCTAGGTCCTTGGCTTGACTCTCTGTGGGAGCGAATTCCATGCTCGAGGTAAAAAAATCCCCTCGCTGGCCCCATGGGCCAAAGCACTAGTGGTAACAAAGCGTTTCCGGTCTGTGGCAACGATATCTCGGGCTACGGCGCCCTGGCCTGTGGATCGGCCCAGGTGACGGTCCCCACGGTGTTGGGACGGAATCAGGATTCGGGGGTTTTCTCGGAAAACTGAGAAGTTTTTTCTTAATTGAAAATCGCACCGGCCGAGTTTATTTTATTTATAATTTGGAACCGAGACAGAGTATCTTCTCTCCGTAGTACCAAATCAGACGAAGCATGTACTCATGTGGACGAACATAGTGCAAAGTATAATAAATGATAAAAAAAAGTAGAAAGTAACGTTTGTATGTTCCCCACCGAAGCACAATGCAAGATTTTTCAAGAATCTTTTTTGTGTGGTCAGTATATTTTGTGTGTGCAACATGAACATTGTTGTATTTTAGCGGCATCTAAATTATAGCTTAATAAAAGTAAAGCATCTAATGATACTTATTTGTTATTATAAATATTATTATTTTATTATATGAATTTGGTTAAATGTAAGATGCTAGGAGAGACTGTGTATAAGAAAATTAGAATAACTTATAATTTAGAATAGAGAGGTACAAACCATTTGTGTTGACGGATAAAAATAGGAACTATGTATATTATGGGCACCTAACCGGTGGAAAACTTCTCACAGGCACAACCAATCATTTTCGTAATATGCGGTTAAACTATTGCCACCACCAATACTTGATCCATCTAATTAATCATTATACTTCGGCTATTTGACAGACCAAATTCCAATATATAGTTTTTCTTCTTTCGATTCCCTAACATTTCTACTTTTTTTAATTATAGAAATTTATTGGATCAAATTCTAAGGGATAATTGCTGATTTTATATTTTATGTGAACATTATTTTGAATATCATAAGTTCTTGTATAATTTTTACTTTCCAAAATCTTTTATTATTTTTTAGTTTTAGATTTTTTAAGCTTTTTTATTCTTTTTTTTCTCATTTATGTTTTTATCTTTTGTTTTATACATGTAACGAATCGCACACTTTAAAGCACGTGTAGTATGGTGATTCATATAATGATTATCACTGGAATGCGAGTACTCATACCGAGTCAGAGGCTTAAACATGTTCTGGCCGGTACAAAATATGTGGATAAAAGAAAAACTAAGCAAACAAGCCGCTATGTAATTTCTACTACTTGGAACGCCACTATGGCCTTTTTTTTTTTATAACTGCACTATATGGCCTTTGAGCTTGTTGAGCCGGCTGCCGTCCATCGTGTACGGATTCCGCTCAATGCAAAAATTTATGTTTAGATTCAAAAACTTTTAGCAAAATAACACTATAATACTTTCATTTGTATTTGGTAATAATCATAGGTAACTAGACTCAAAAGATTTGTTTTCCAAATTACAGATAAATTGTATAATTAATTATTTTTTTAATCATGTATGCGTCTAAAGATTCGATGTGACGAAAAATCTTGTAAAATTTTGAATTTTAGAAAGAAAAAACGTAGTATTTGCCGAAATGATTACGAACACGACTCCGATCAACTACTATTATGTTCGTTCTCACATGAAAGAAAAGGAATTAAAATATGTGGTCGCAAGTCGTTGATGCGGAGTCTTCGGTGCATACTGATAGGATAGCTCAGCCGTCCCGTCCCGTCCAAATTTTCCACACTAGCCGTGCACGCCGGTTCTTGACTTGCATCCACCATCCAGTCAGGTCGTCTCTCGACGGGCCGGCAACGGGAACGCGAATCTGACCCGTCCATCCGGTCAAGAAACGCATCCGGGCCGTCGATCCGTTCCACGCGGCATTCCACAGCTGACAAGTCCCCCGCCGCGGCCCCGCCATTATTAAATACCACTAGCTACGACCTCTGCTCCCACCCCAGTCACCCACCCCCGCCACGCAGATACAGTACAGAAGAAGCCTCCGAGTTGACGGCCATGGCGTCAGCGGCGAGCAGCACGGCGGGCAGGTCCGTCGTCGTCCTCGTCACGCTGCTCGTCGTCCTCGTCTCCGCCGTGGAGTGCTACGACGGCCGGCATGCCGTGGCGCACTCGGCCATGGCGCGGCTCTCCCGCCTGGGGACCCGGCACGTGCAGCACCGCCGGACCACGGTGCCGCACAGGTACATCCTCGCGGAGAAGAGCAGCCCGCCCGGCGGCGGTGGCCCCAAGAACCGCAGCAGCTCCCCTGCGACGACGGCCAGCTCGCCGGCGCCGGCGCCTCCGAGCGGCGAGCACCACCACCGCAGCCACAAGCACCGGGTGCGCAACTGGATCCTCGGCTTCGTGGTGGGGTCCTTGGCGGGCGTCATCTCCGGGCTGGTGCTGTCGGTGCTGTTCCGGCTGGCGCTCAACTGCATCCGCGGGCGGTACCGGTCGCGGTCGGGCGTGATGATCTTCACCCCGAAGCTGATCCGGCGGCCGGAGCACCTGGCGTTCCTGGAGAAGGAGGACGGGCTGGCGTCGCTGTCCGTGATCGGGCGCGGCGGGTGCGGGGAGGTGTACAAGGCGCAGCTCCCCGTGGAGCGGGACGGGGAGGAGCCACGCTTCATCGCCATCAAGAAGATCAAGAAGCACGGCGGCGACGCGCCCAACAACAACCTGAGCGACGAGGAGAGCCGGCAGCTGGACAAGCGGTCGCGGCAGATCCAGTCGGAGATCCGGACGGTGGGGCACATCCGGCACCGGAACCTGCTGCCGCTGGCGGCGCACGTGCCGCGCCCGGACTGCCACTACCTGGTGTACGAGTACATGAAGAACGGGAGCCTGCACGAGGCGTTGAAACGACGCACAGATGGCGGCGAGGACGGGAGCAGCACCGGCACCAGCACCGGCACCGGCAGCTCCGAAACCGAAAGGGAAGTGCTGTCGTGGCCCGCGCGTCTCAGCGTCGCGGTGGGCGTGGCGGCGGGGCTGGAGTACCTCCACGTCTCCCACCAGCCTCAGATCATCCACCGCGACCTCAAGCCCGCCAACATCCTGCTGGACGACGACCTGGAGCCCCGCATCGCGGACTTCGGGCTGGCCAAGGCGATGCCGGACTCGCACACGCACGTCACGGCGTCCAACGTGGCCGGCACGATGGGCTACATCGCGCCGGAGTACTACCAGACGGTCAAGTTCACGGCCAAGTGCGACGTGTACAGCTTCGGGGTCATCCTGGCGGTGCTGGCCACGGGGAAGGAGCCGTCCGACAAGTTCTTCACGCAGACGGACGAGGTGGTCGGCCTCGTCAAGTGGCTGCGCCGCGTCATGGAGGCCGGGGACCACGCGCAGGCCATAGACCCGGCCATCGCCGGCGCCGGACACGACGAGCAGATCCTGCTGCTGCTGCGCATCGCCTTGTTCTGCACCAAGGACGACCCCAAGGAGCGCCCCACCGCCAAGGACGTCCGCTGCATGCTGTCCCAGATCAAGACCTAGCTAGCCACCGGCCACCGCAATCAGATCATCACTAGTAGTACTCCCTCCGTCTTAAATGACAAGACTTTTGACTTTTTTGACTTAAAGATTGACTACTCGTCTTATTTAAAAAATTTATATAAACATAGTCAAATTTAAATCATTTTAAAGGTCTTTTGTTAATAAACCAAACTATACCAAAATAAGTGATATTTTATACAAATTTTTGAATAAGATAAGTGGTCAAAGTTAGTGTCAAAAAAATTAAACATTTTATAAATTGGAACGGATTAAGTATATATAAACTTATTACTAGTTTCAAATAAATTAATCCTCTCTGTGTCTTCTAGATTAATTGGGGATTATCGCTAGCTACTGTTGTACTAGTATCGTCAAGTCGTCGCGTCAGCTGTCACGTGGGACCGGTTGACTACGACTAGTCCGTCCAGAATAAGTGTCATCGCATAAGGAAACATGGTTTTTCTAGATACAGTTATTTTAATACGGAGAGAGTATATCCGGAGAGTACTGTAGCTTGGGCAGTCGGCGCACGCGTATACACATCGCATCTCTTTCCTTTCTCTTTGCTCGCCAGATGCTTGCGAGCTTTGGCATGGTTCCGCTGATCCCAGTATGATTCACGTGCTCCTTTCTACAGTATCTTTGCTTCAATGATTCGAGCCATCTTCCGGTAGAAGGACGCAGGGTTGTTTAGATCCAAAATTATTTGGAATTTTGACAGTGTAGCATTTTCGTTTGTATGTGGTAATTATTATCCAATCATGGAGTAACTAGACTCAAAAGATTCGTCTCGCAAATTACAGATGCTCTGTGTAATTAGTTATATTTTATATCTATATTTAATACTATATGCATGCGTTTAAAAATTCGATGGGACGAAGATGTGACAGAAAATTTGGAATTTTGAAGGGAAGTGAACAAGGCCCCAAATCCAATAATGCTACTAGCTAGTAGCTACTAGTAGGTACAGCTCCCTCCATCTGCTCAATAAATCAATTCCTATACTTGTCATAAATCAAACTTTTTAAATTGAAAAGAAAGAGCACCAAAATTTATGACTTCCAATAAATATTGTTAGATACAATATGACATAGATTTACATAATTTGTTCTTTTGGTGTCATAAGTATTGTTGTGTTTTTCTATGAATTTGATCAAACTTAAAAAATAACTTAAGATAGCTCTAAGAATTCGTTTATTTAGAGACGGTGGAGTAGATTATCGTTTCTTTACTTTGTTGTTACTTATTAGCTCTCACTGAATATTTTTGCTACGTGTTAAAATCGGCTCCTATGCCCTTATTCTTGTTTTTAAATCCAAATTCGGACTTTGTTCTTACTTGATTAACTTTATGACTTTACTCTAGCTTTTTCAAAACTAGAGTAAAGTTTACTCCTGTTTCGATCAGAAGAGCTAACATTGTAAGTTCAACTAAAAAAGGACTAGTTTTCCCATGCGAATTTGACCCTATGTATTTTAGTACTCTGGAGCTTTAATATTTATTTTGACATCAAATATTTAGACAAGATTTTTAAAAATTATAGAAAAATTGCAGATATTTTAAATTTAAGCTATGTTTAACAAATTGAACATGCTTGCCAAATCCAACAGGGTTAGGTTAAGGTCAGGGGGTTAGTATCATATTTTATTATTTTTTTTCTATTTCTTTAATTCGTCTATTTGGCATTAATCTAAGATGGCCTAAAACAAGGGGCCACCGGTACCTTCAGTTCAAAAGTTGAAAAAAAAATGAGGTTAAAATCATAATTTACCTTAGAACAAGAACAAGAGCACCAATTTCCCATGTTAAAAGAGAGAACACCAAAAATTTATGACTTTGGATAAATACCGTTGGATACAATATCAAATATATTTTTCATAATTGTTTTATGTCATAAGTATTGTTGTATTTTTCTACTCTTTCCATTTCGAATTATAAGTAAGTTTGATTTTTTTGGTACATCTATTTTGCTATGTATCTAGATATAATATAATATATGTCTAGATACGTAGCAAAATGGTTGTATAAAAAAGTCAAAGTGACTTATAGTTTAGAAATGATTGAGTATCAAAAAATTGACTTAAGACAACTCTAAAAATTCATTTATTTAGAGACAGAGGGAGTATATTGTTATTTTTTTACTTTTTTCATCACTTTTCTCACTAAATATTTTTTGCTTTGTGTTAAAAGAGGCTCCTGTGTTCTTATTCTTGTTTTCAAGTCTAACTGTGATTTTGTTCTCACTTATTTAACTTTCTGATTGTGCTCATGCTTTTTTAAAACAAGGGCAAGGTTTACCCCTATTTCAATTAAAAGAGTTAATATTGTAACTGCAAGTAAAAAGGACTAGTTTTTCCATGCGAATTTGTCACTATGTTTTAGTACTCTAGATATTTAACAACTATTTTGACATCAAATATTTAGACAATAGTTTTAAAATATATATAGAAAAAATTGCAGATATTTTAAAATTGAAACAATGTTTAACAACTTGAACATGCTTAATCAACCATCAGCCAAATCTGAGAAGGTTAGATTAAGGTCAGGGGTTAGTATAATCTTTTATTATTTTTTGTCTTTCTTTAATTCATTTATGTGGCATTGATCTAACATTGCCTAAAACAAGGTGTCTCCGGTAGCTTGAGGGTAAAATCATAAAGTTGAAAAAAAAGAGGTTAAATCATAATTAGGCTTCAGAGCAAAAACAAAAACACCAATCTCCCATGTTAAAACATAAGTTTTGGTTAGCACATAACCTCCGGTCACATTTCATTTGACGTTTCAAGCAGAGCTATTACAGTGTGGTTTTCTTGACTATTTTGTACCATACAAAAATGGTACCCCACTCTCACC
Source organism: Microstegium vimineum (assembly GCA_022036555.1). Taxonomy (NCBI): domain Eukaryota; kingdom Viridiplantae; phylum Streptophyta; class Magnoliopsida; order Poales; family Poaceae; genus Microstegium; species Microstegium vimineum. The sequence continues at coordinate 18,087,655 of CM039126.1, read as the reverse complement.
ACAAAACAACACGAGTCGGCTTATCAGTCGTATAAATCATCAGCCGAACAACAAAATATTGTTGTTTTTACTTGGTCACTATTCACTACATATTTTTCCTTTTATCCTAAAATGGTATCTTCACCTTGTAATTATGTAATTTTTTATTTAGGTATTTGCCGGAAAACATATATCACATTATGGCCATCCCGTGAAAACCTAGATGTTGTAGGCAATGTTGCATTCAAGCCTCCTGTTGTTGCAAGAACCCATGTACACACTTCATCAAATGTAGCAATTTAGAGTAATCACCACAACATATGAAAATATGTACATCTTTGTGTCACGTACATCATCTTTGTTTGTATATCTTTGCAAGAATCTATGTAGACGTACACTTCAGCCAATGTAACAATTTAGAGTAGTCACCACAACAACTTTCCATATACAACATCTTTGTTGCATGTGACACAAATCTTACTTGAATAGGATTCAAGAGAGTTGTGCTGGACTTCTCATTCTATTAGGACTTGAGTGTAGAATTCTACTAGAAGTAAGATCCTATTTGTATGCATCGACCAAGCCAACACATGGGTCTTATCTAATAAGACTTATAAGAAGCAATTAAGAGTGCTCAAGAGGATTAGGCTAGCCAATTCTATTGCTCTATATTCTTGTATAGTGCAAGAATCGAGGCCCTAGAGGGTCAAGTAGGGTTATGAGAGAGCAACAATCACTTCTACTCTTTGGAGTTGCACATATAGAACTTGCAGTCAGCTCTACCAAAATCATAGTACCTTATCGTGGTTGCTTCAACATCATCATTTGAAGTTTTCTATAAGATTCATCTATGACATTCTTAATACGGTGCAAGCTTGTGTAATACTTGCAATGTCATTTAAAGATCCTAGGACTGCTGCGCTTAACTAGAGGTATCATATTCTAACAATCTTTATGCTAGGGGGAAGAGAGAAGTAAAGGGGAGGAGGATAAAAAAGTAAAGGATCAGCCCACTAACAAGTGGACCCCATGTGTTGGTGCTAGACATTGGTGAAGAGATATTGGAGTTTGCATCTCCCCATTAATACTACAACTAAAAAAGCATCTCCCCCATCACCCCTTATTAGGGAGGAAAATATTAGGACACCATAGGAGATTCTCTTAACTAAAAAGGTGAGATTAAGGGGCTGTTTGGCCAGGCTCTTTGCGGCTCCAGCTTCAGCACTGTAGTACACTGTTGTGTACTGCAGCGTGGAGCTGGAGGAGCCTCGCAAAGACAGCTTCACTAGCTCCATTGATTTCACAGGCAAAACAAGAAGGAGCCGGAGCCGGTGTTTGCTATGCTACAGGAACATACAGTGCTGCACAGTGCATACGGAGCCGGAGCCCTGCCAAAGACAGCCTAAACTACCGTGATCTCATATCAACACACATGGCCATCTCAAATCGAGCCAAAATGTAACATAAGTACATGATCCATGAAATAAACTCCTATTGTATTTTTCTGACATTAGTTGTGATGTCCAATGTCACACCTTAAATCTGAACTTAAAACCCAAACTGTACATGGAGGATTAAAAAAAGACACTCAATCTATATACATTGTTCAAAATAGTCCAGTTCTGATATACAACCAAAAAAAGATGCAACAGCATATATGTTTCATTCACTGGTCCAGCTTCAATGAAGGAAAAAAATCAAACAAATGAGGGGCAATCATACCTTCTGGTATCATTTATATATTCCCATTCAGACGAAAAGAGGAAGCTTACAAATTAAAATAGTCTGCAGAAGCATGGTCGCTTCTTGCTACTATGCAGAAGTTGTGGGTGGCCAGAAGCGGCGTCTTCCAGTTTGGTCGCTGCAGGATAGATGAATACCAGGTCCATCAGGATTAGGTATTGAATGCGAACTCTCCCATATCTCGACACTATACAAGTGATGATGCTTCAGGTTCTTTTGTTCCCATATACATTTTAGCATCCCCATAAGTCATAGCTGTGGGGAATCATTGATCAAAGCCACGCCGATATTATGTCATGTCAACTTCATACTCAAGCAGGGTATTAGTGACTTCAGCACCTACATTGGATCCTTCCAGGTCATACTACCTTTGGACATTTGACATTTGTAATACTGGATGATTTGGATGTGCATCCACTTCTTCATGCAACATTTGAAACTTTGCCACATCATCATCATATTGAAGTGCAATAATCTTGAGCCTTGGGAGATGCTTGATACCAACAATCCCCGATTCCAGCCTGCAGCCATAGATTTCAATACTGCCGATGTGAGGCGAAGTGCCCTCCTCAAATATTATCTCTCTTACTTGCTTCAAGAAGTAAATATCAACGTCTTTGAGATTTGGGAATGCCCCCCTTCTGAACACTAATTTTTCTCCAACATAAGCATTCCGATAAAGACGAAGGCACATGAGATTGGGAAGTGCCCCAAGTATCTCCATCGTTTTATCTTCCTTTAGCCTGCTCCTGGATAAATGCATCTTCACCAGCTGCTTAAGGTTCCGGAACCAATTCGGCATATCGGCAAGAGATCCATTCAACTTCAAACTCCTTAGAAGGGGCGGAGGAGAGGAAATAAAGGCTAGCCACTCCAATGATTCAACATCTGAGGATCCCTCAGCATCCACATGGAGAGACTGGAGTGATGAAAGCTTTTCAATAGCTGCACAAAGTATCATGTATTTGTCCTCGGTACCACCTTTCGATGTCACACTTAATTTTCTTAGCTGACTGAGTTCTCCAACCTCTTTTATCACTTTCCTACTAGTTCCTTTGATGTCCACAACCTCTAGTACCTGTAACTTTTTAAGGTGGTTGATTCCTCTTGGCAGCCTTACACCTTTTGTATCAGACCAACGGGTAGAACAGGCCATCCGTACCTCCGCAATTAAGTTGGCACGGTCACTGAAATTAACTAGTGTGAATATCATGGGAAAACACATCGTGATAGTCAGGCATCCCTTTGGGTTGTCCATCAAATTAAAGTAACCATAATCTAACCTTTTGCTGCAGCGGAGACTACGGAGATTTCTGAGTTCAGTCATATCAGAAGTTAGTGCTGAAATATTTGTTTCTCTCAAGTCTAAGGTTTGTAAGCATCGCAGTTTCCCTATGGATCTCAGAAGTGCAAAATTATAGGAAGTTCCTGAAATGTTCAGATACTTCATGTGGTGCAAAGCCCCAATGTTGTTGGCATCTTTTTCTGTGATTTTAAATTTTGCATCTTCCAAATCCAAGACTCTCAACATTCTAAGCAGTGGCAAACAAAATGAAGGTGCTGGCTCCATAGGCCTATCGCCAAATACAGATATTGAACGGACACTGCTCCAGTTCAAGCCTATTCCTGAGCACTTGTTCCCATGGAATGCTACATGACGAATGTTCTCCTCTTCAACATTAGTGACATTATCCTTAGCCAAGAGCACAAATTTTTCCTCTCTAGAAATTGAAACTATGATATCACGCACGATATCATGGATTGTGCATTTTTTAACAACTCCTTCAACGTTTAGTGTTGATGGTTGAATCATACTTCGGTTGATTAGCTCGTTGAAGTAACTACTTCCAACTTCTTCAATGTTCACCCCATCCCTCGCTTTAACAAGACCCTCTGCTATCCACCGACCTACCAGGCGCCTCCTTTGAATTTCAAAATCCTCAGGGAAGATGCTTAGGTACAGAAAACATGGCTTAAGATGAGATGGCAAATGGTCATAACTCAGGGTAACCATCCTCCTCATTGCTTCAAGGCTTGGATTGCTCTCAAGTTCTGAAGGGAGTTCTTCAAGAAACTTCCCCCACTCTGCTATCTTTTTAGTCGCAAGAATGCCTCCAACAGTGAGTAGAGCCAGTGGTAAACAGCCACATTTTTTTACCAGTTTTGTAACTATGTGCTTCATGTTCTCACCTGATTCCAGGACTTGTTGTCTTTTGCTTGTCTTCCTTAGTAGCAAATCTACAGCATCATCCATTTGAAGGGGTTCAAGGTGGTAAATAAGTGGTTGAGATGTACAACTCTCAGCTAAGCCAGCATCTCGTGTTGTTACTAATATGCGGCTACCTCTGTTGTTATTCTTTGGAAAAGCAATATCATTAATCCAATTCCACACGTCTATGCTCCATAGGTCATCAAGGACAACAAAGTACCGTTTCTCCTTTAAACCTTGTACCAAGCAATCAGAAAGATGCTGCACTTGAACCAGCAATTTCCCATGGAGCTCTTTCAATAGTTTGTCTAATGAATCAGCACCCAAAAGTTGCCTAATCATATCTTTTAGAATCTCCTTCCTGTCAAATGACTGGGATAGAGTGACCCAAGCACAGCAAGAGAAGTACCTTGGGATATCTTCCTTATTTTCGTAGGTCTTCCTTGCCAGAGTAGTCTTGCCTAAACCACCCATACCAACAATACAGATTACCTTAGTAGGACCATCATCAGGACTGACATCTATCAGCTTAAGCAATTCCTTTTTAGGAGTGACAAAGCCCACAAGTTCTGACTCATCTGTATTGTTAGCTGATTGGTTGCGAATGTCTTCCATGTAGGAATCCCTCGCGTCTGTGCAGATAGAGGAAATAGGCTTTATTAAGCTGTAGCGTGTGTTCCTGTTGCTCACCTCTTCAACTCTTGATTTGAGGCTTCGAATCCGTATTGCAATCCGATGGCGATCACCAAGCTTCAGTAGTTGGCGCGACAGGCTTTGGCTCCTCACATGAACTTTAAACTCATCCAGACAATCTTCAATATCATAAGACAAATCTTGTACTTGCTCTGCCCATACCTTCAGTAACTCATCTTTCTTCTTGTCTACTTCAGCAGCTCTTAGGAATGCCTGAATTGTTTTTAATTCATCTTTGATGTACCTACCAAACATAGGTTCATCAAAAATTAGAGTGGCCTTTGCCCCATGATCAGTGGCATAAGAATTAGGTTTTCAATGCCTAAAAGTATCAAGGAAATGAATAGATTAGCAACATTTTATCTATCTATACAGATATTATAACAACACTTAATTTTTGACATTGGAGTACAATGCTTTGTATATGGTCAACGATTTTTATTCTCAATGGAACTAGTGTCCATCATTTACAATAGTGAAATGAGGCTGACCAGCTCAACTACCAAGTAGCATCTTTTTTTTTCCCTTCCGCTATAGTAGTTACTAGAATAGCATGTCTTAGTGATTATTTTTTTTTAACAGGAAATACAGCAGGGAAGGCCCCCACTGTACGAAACCTGTACAGAAGAGAGAAATAACAACAAAACCAACCAGCCGGAGGGCTGTGGAAGCCACGGCAGGAAGGGAACCACAGGCCAAAAGCCAGGGAGGCCTAAGAGAGAAGATCTAAACAGAGGAGAAAAGCTGCATGTCTATCGTCTCTCATTCTAAAAGCCTGAAGATTGGCCCCTTTACAGAAGAGGTTTTTCCAAGAAGAGAAAGAAGGCTGGCATCTGCCCAAATATGAAGTTATTTCTCTGCTTCCAAATATACCAGGCAGCAATGATGAAGGTCTCCATGAAGAAGGGATTTTGGTGGTGCTGTTTTGATTATATCATCCATTGAAAGAATTCACTCTGCAGGTCCATTGGATTCCCAAGTGCTGCCAACATTCCTGGCTGAAGGGGCAACTGAAGAACAGGTGGTGAGCAGTTTTCTAAACATTATTGCTGCAGAGAACACAGTTGTAATTATTGCCCTCCAATTTGTGCTTTTTTTCTCGAGGATGTTTCTAGTATTTTTTTTTCTCAAATACACAGGAGAGCTGTGTATCTTTGTATTAAGAGATGAAAAAACGTCCAATTACAAAGAAACAAACTCCCACCTTGGACAAGAATGAGAGATGCAGAAAAAGGCTGATGGGTTAAATTACAAACTCAAGAAACAAGACCACCCAGGACCAGTCCTAAGCAAGGTCTAACCCCTCACTGGCTCAAGGGCAGCTAAGCCCTTGGCACCGCTGATGCTTAACAAAGTTGGAACTCATCTTTGAAGGCCTGGAGAGCACCTGCAAGTTTGGTGCTTTTCCATCGAATACGCAAGCATTTCTTTCTTTCCATAGAATCCACGACCCCAAAATTATCACTGAATTGAGACCTTTTCGCTGAGCTTTCTGTATTCTTTTTTATGCCTTTCGCCACCAGTCATCAAGAGAAATGGTGCTGCCCCTAGGAGCCAGTCGAGCTAACTGGAATTGTTGCAGGATTGTAAACCAGAATTGTCTGGCAAACACGCAGTTTGTCAGGAGATGTTGGGTATCTTCCTCTTGCTGGTCACAGAGAAGACACCGCTCCAGATGGGGTAGTCCCCTCCTTCTTAATCTGTCGGCAGTCCAGCATCGATTGCGAATGGCCAGCTGTTAGAGTAATAGGAATAGTACCATATTGTCTAGCCACAAGAGGTGTTAGTCCTATGTACCCTATATAATCAGCCCATGAGGCCCAATGCAATATATCTAATATTCCACCAATTATATTCTCCTTCATGCATGAGGCCCAATGCAATATATCCAATATTCCACCAATTATATTCTCCTTTCATGGTATCTTTCGCCAAGGTTTAGATCCTAACCCTAGCCGCCGCCGCTTCCGCCGCGCGCCCCCGGGGAGAGATCGATCTCCGCCGGGGGCAGCGCCCTTGTTTAGGCGCCCGATCCTATTGATCCGTCTGCCATCGTCGTCGTCGTGCAGCAGATCGGGATCTCCCATCGTCGTCGCCACCTCATCCCGGGTTCGTCGTCGTCGCCTCGTCCTGGGTTCGTCATCGTCGTCCTGGGTTCGTCGTCGGGCTGCAGCCGCCACGTCCCCGGGTTCGTCGTCGGGCCGCCGCCGCCACGTCCCTGGACTCGTCGTCGGGCCGCCGCCGCCTCGTCCCCCGGACTCGTCGTCGGGCCGCCGCCGCCTCGTCCCCCGGACTCGTCGTCGGGCTGTCGTCGCCTCGTCCCCGGACTCATCGTCGGGCCGTCGCCGCCACGTCCCCGAACTCGTCGTCGGGCCGCCGCCGCCTCGTCCCCGGGTTCGTCGTCAGGCTGTCGTCGTCGACACCTTCCCAATCTTCGTCACATGGATTTTTCTTTTCCCGATCAGAGATCGGATTGCGTCGCCCTGCCGTTCAATGTTGTATCATCAGTGCTGACGCTCGTGGTCACGCCATCACAGCCGGTGTCGCCGCCCTTTTCAGGCGGTGGCGTCACCCATGCTGCCGGTCCTCGTCACGTTGGCTCTCGATCCAAGTCTACGCCCACTGCCGCAAGCTCGCGGACACCGCCACTGGTGTTGCTGAAGGAAGATGCATGTGCATTTGTTGACGAGTCCAAGCTGCACCATCTACCTTCGCCATCTAGTCGGCTCATCGTCCTGCTGAACATGCCAGCAAGAAGCTGCTGATTTTGTGCACTCGTGTGCCTCCATTGACGCCTCGGATCCGCACCTCCTCCACGGCTTTGACCACGTCCACCTCGACCTCGGCTACTTCGGCACTAAGGGGCTATCATCTTGCATGAGGACTCATCGGCGTCTTCTCCAGCCACAGCATACGCTACACATCGACTGTTATGACTGCGGGGGGATGTTAGCTTGTCAGCTTCTTCTCCAGTCTCACCGTCTGTAGTGCTCCCGCTGTGACTGCGGGGGGATGTTAGAGTAATAGGAATAGTACCATATTGTCTAGCCACAAGAGGTGTTAGTCCTATGTACCCTATATAATCAGCCCATGAGGCCCAATGCAATATATCCAATATTCCACCAATTATATTCTCCTTCACCAGCCAGGTGAAGGTTTTACATTTACTAGGTGCCCAAGATTTCCATATTCTCTTCCAGGGATCAAATCCTACAGCTCCCATAAAAAAGGCTCTGTAGGCCGATCTGGTGGAGAAGGAACTTGATGCATCAAACTTCCAGATATGAATATCATCTGTTTCGCTCAGCATAGTACCCGATAAAGTCTCCCAGAGCTCTAGGTATTCTCTTAGCCCTACCCAACTAAGAGCCCCTCTTATATCTGATACCCAGGTATGATACTGCAGAGCTTCTTCTACCGTTCTTTCCTTTCTCTTCTTTGGTATAACACATTTGGAGCAATATCCTCAATGCAACGCCCATGTAACCAACAGTCTGTCCAGAATAAAGTGTTTCTTCCATTCCCAACTGATGTTGTCACAGCCAAGGCAAACATAGAAGAAGTGTTGAGGTGAACAGGTATGTCAAGACCAGCCCATGGGCGGTTTGGCTTGGTTTTTTCTAACCAACACCATCGCATTTGTAGGGCCCAACTCATGATTTCCAAATTATGAATTTTCAGGCCTCCTAGATCAATTGGTCTCATGACCTTTTCCCAAGCAACAAGGCAGCTGCCACCATTGACTTCCTTCCTTCCCTTCCACAAAAATCCCTTTCTAATCTTATCCACAGCTTTTACAAACCACTTGAGCACCTTGATAGCCACTAAAAGGTAAATCGGTAGCTGTAAGCACAAACTTCACCAACACAGCCCTACCTGCCAAGCACAACAATGATGTTTTCCATCCTGGCAACTTGTTAGCAATCTTCTCAATTCATGACATTAGGTCGACCCTTCTCAGCTTTTTTATCAGAGATAGGTAAACCCAAATAAACAGTGGGAAATGATGCAGTGGGGCATTGTAGGGTGTTACATACTACCTCCTCAATATCTTCCTGACACTTGATTGGAATGGCACGACTCTTTTGCAGGTTCGTATGAAGGCCTGATGCCGCATCGAAAGCATGCAATAAATTTCTAGTAAGTTGCAGGTCTTCTTCTCTTGAACGGATGAAAAGTGCTACATCATCGGCATATAGTGACAGCCTTTGTCCCGGGGTGAGGAGGGGCAGCAGGAGACCATCATTTTCAGCTTTCAGAATCAAACTATTTAGGACATCCATTACTAGAATGAAAAGCATGGGAGACAAAGGATCTCCTTGTCTAAGCCCTCTTCTATGATAAATGAAATCCCCCGGCTCACCATTTAGTAGGACCTGTGTTGAAGAGCTCCTCAGAAGGTTGGAAATGAGGTTACACCAAGCTGTCCGAAAACCCAAGTGAGACAAAATTTCCAAGAGAATCAACTGAATCAAAAGCTTTGGATATGTCCAATTTCAGAAATATGCTTGAAACTTGTCGCCGGTGCAGAATCTTGATTGTCTGTTGTACCAACATATAATCATCATGAATACATCTTCCTTTTGTGAATGCACTTTGATAGCCTGTCCATGAGCAGAAGCCAGGAGAACACTGAGTTTGTTGCAGCATTTAGATTCCAAATCCAGAGAAAGGGAGCAGGAGGCTGTAAATTTTTGTATGATAGGTGGTAGAATCTAGATGATGTATACTTGTTGCCTCCCCCACAAGTAACTCCAAGAATCTTTAGTATCTTGCTCCACCTGAATTGTCTGTATGTATTCCTGAAGACCTTGGTATTCATGATAAGCTTGTTCAGACAAGGGGAGATGAAACTGTGATTGGAGGCTATTGTTTAATAGAAATTGTGACTGAGATATTCTTGTTCTTTGCAGAAGAGTAGAGCCTTGGAAACTTGATCTGCATGACATTATCATTCCATGGATCTGACCAAAAGAGAACAGTTGATCCATCTCCAATTTTGCAATTAGCAATCCCTCTAAAAAGGTTGCAAAGCTTTAGAATATCCTTCCACCAAAAGGAACCTCTATCAGTAGAGACATGTGGGATGTCTCCATTAGAGTAGTGATCATGCCAAATAAGTTTGACCCAGGGAATTTCCTTCTTATTATAGAATTTGTCTAGATGTTTAAGTAGAAGGGCTTTTGACTTCTTAGGTTAATAATGCCCAGGCCACCTTTCTTTTTTGGTTTACAACACTTCGGCCAAGCCACCAGCGGCTTCATTTTAGCACTACTGTCAGACCCTCTCCAAAGGCAGCGCCTTCTTGCTCTCTCAATGTAATCGATGACTGAGACAGATAGCTGCAGAGTACACATAGCATACTCCCTCCATACCCATAAAACAAGTCGTTTTGGACAGTGACACGGTCTCCAAAGCGTAACTTTGACTGCTTAGTTTTTGAAAAATATTTATTGAAATATAATATTTGTATATTTTTATGAAAGTATTTTTCAAGACCAATCTATTGATATGATTTTTACATTTCCAAACTCAACAACTTAAAAGTTATTAATAATTTATATTCCCAATGTTTGACTCAAACCTTGTCCAAAACGACTTGTTTTATGGGTATGGAGGGAGTATGTGAGAAGAGAAGAAATAAAAGAACTAACCAGTTCCAATCTTCCAGCATGAGAGAGGAAATTTGAAGTTGCAATGAATCTTCTCTCCACCTTGTTCATGATGAATCCAAAATGCTCCACTCTTGGTGTGATGACCGGCGTTGCCTATCAGCACCGGGCCCGGCCCACTAGCTAGCTGGCCAGCCCAATAGATGGTCGGCACATAGGGGGGAGGACTGGACATCCCCCAGAGTGCTTTTCATATTAGGTTTGCCAGAGTCCTTTTCATATTAGGACACCCCCTAGAGTCCTTTTCATATTAGGTTTGCTAGAGTCCTTTTCATATTAGGACACCCCCTAGAGTCCTTTTTATAGTAGGTTTGCTACAGTCCTTTTCATATTAGATTTACTAGAGTCCTTTTCATATTAGGTTTGCTATTTAAGAGTTGTAATCGAGTTTGTATTTGAGGGGAATAAATACCCCGTAACAGTCTAGGAAGTAATCAAGCAAGGCAAATATTATTTGCCGCCTAGCCTCAAGGGCCACCTACGTGACCTCCAGCCTTCCTGTTCTCTCTCTCCCTCACGTGAGCCCTAGGGCACAGCCGCCACCCTCCAGCTCCACCATGGCGCCGCAGCGCCACCATCCTCCAATCTCCTGTCCGTACGCTCTTTGCAGCCGCGATAGGATCAAAGATCCTACCACTTGGCTTAGTGGTGCCCAATGGTAGCCCAAGGTAAGTGAAAGGGAGAGTTTCCAACTCGCAACCAAAGATTCCAGCCAGCTGATGGGCTTTGTCAGGTGAGAGGTTTACAGGGACCAGACTTGACTTCCTATAGTTAACTCTAAGACCAATTGATTGAGCAAAAGATTCCAACAGACCCTTTAGAGTGAATAGTTCTCTCTGGGAGGCTTTCATGATGAGGATGGTGTCATCGGCGTATTGGATAATAGGATATTGAGCATTTTCATAGGATTGAATTTGGAGTTCAAAGAGACCTTCTCTGTGACCTTTGTTGATCATACATTGAAGAAGATTAGCAGCCAACACGAAGAGGAGGGGGGAAAGTGGGTCACCCTGCCTAACCCCCCGCTTGCAATGAAAGTGCTTACCAGGAACTCCATTGAGCAGAATAGAAGAGGTTCTGGAGATAAGAATTCTCAGCCAGTCACACCAAGTTTCATCAAGTCCTAGCTGCCTCGTCATTTGAATGATTACATTATGCTCAATGGTGTCAAAAGCCTTTGTGAAGTCCAATTTAACAATGACTATTTTCTTCTTGGATTGTTGGAATTGATGAATGTACTCATAGGCCTAGGCCAGACAATCTTGTATGGTTCTGCTTTTGATGAAACCATATTGGTTGGTATGAATGAGGGGTATAATTTACCTTGCAACTTGTTGACCGATAACTTTGTGATAACTTTGATAGCACAGTTGAAAATGGAGATAGGACTGAAATCATTGACAGTAGCAGGGTTGTTTGTCTGGGGGATCAGGGTAATGTAGGAATTATTTACACACTGTAGATCCAAGGAACCATTAGAGAAATCAAAGCACAGGTTATAGAAGTCCTCTTTGACTATCTCCCTGTGCAGGCATTTGCTTGATGACAGAATCAATATCCTCGATGCTTAAAGGTCTGGACATTTCATCAGGGTTATCACTAGTCTGACAAGCTGGGTTAGGTCAAAGAGCATGGTAGGGTTGGTGGTGCATCCAATCCTGTGATTGTACTCTTTAAGAAGCAAAGAAGCATTTTCACTGTGTTCACAAATTGGTCTGCCATCTTCAATTTCAAGAGAGGTGATGGTGTTGAGCCTGTATCAGCATGAAAAGATTTTGTGCTTTCATCACCGAATTCTAATAGTATATCTTTTTTTCCAGTATTCCTTTTGATGTTTGAGAAGCATGAGTATATGATTATTCAGGATTTTCATGAAGTTGTATTCTTAAACAAATAAAGGCCTTTGTTCTTCCAGTGAATCCAGCAGAGTGGAGTTACAATTTTTTATCAAACGTTGAGATTAGAGAGACTTTTACTCCACTTTTTCAAAGCAGCTCTTAGGAGTTTAAATTTGGCAGTGATTCTAATTTCTAGTTGTACTATTAGTAGCGGAGATATTGGTACTCCAAACTGCGTCTATCGCCTATCAAGCGTTGATGCAACTGCGTGTGAGCCCCGAAGCGAGGCACCGGCCCCTATCACCTCTCGCAGCGGCGTCCGTGCGAGCAGGCCAGCTATGGCGTCCATGCGAGCAGCCGAGGTGGGATGGCGGTTTTGCAAGTGGCCAGCAGCATCGTCTCCTTCTCCTATCCTCTATTCTGATTTGATTTCCTCTTCCATCGATTCGTGTTTAGATCGAGAAGAAATCAATTTTTGTTGATTTTTGCTCTGTAGGTTGGTAGATTTGATTTTATATAATCCTTGTAGAGTTAGTTTGATTTGTGTTTGGATTTGGATCGACGTGGTAGTTTTGCGTCAGCCTCGGTTCGATTTCTTGTACCTTGCTTGCAGATTTCGAAAGGGTTTGGTATAGATTTGGGATTTTGGGGACCTTATGAAATCTAAGTGGGGATGGTTACGGAGTGGAAGGTCACGAAAATCTAATCCAGACAAAAAAAATAGGCTGAAATTTTGCCTCTTTATTGTTAGGTATAGATATAGATATAAAAATAATACAACTAATTCGACACTAGCAAATATTCACTAATATTAAATTTTGCCATGATAATCACTAATTTAAAATAAATATGTTAATTAGCACCACTAATAACCTAATTATCACACAAAACATGCCCTAATAAATATATTAGCACTTATCAAAACTAATCCTACCATCATAATTACTAAATAATAATATAACATACTAATTATCCTTAGTTTATTTACTATTGACAAAGATTAGAAGACATAGATCAGCTGGTTCGTGAGATTTTTACGGACCAGGAAATTCAACATCTGAGGGTATATTTCCTATCCATGGTTTTGCTCGTCCGCGAGATTTTTACGAACCAGCATCTGAGAGTATATTCCCTATCTATGATTTTGCTGGTCCTAGTACCAGTGATTCATAAATGGTCTCATACTATCCTTACAAATCCAATCAACCAAACACCATGAAGAGTTCAGAATTCGCAATTGTATCATGAAGAGTTGAAAACTTGCCGAGTTAATTCGCAATTGTTCTCTTAATTACAGTTTGTAATTCGTCCAGAATTTCAGGCGTTGGCTCAGCAATTGTACTCTAATAAATAGTGTTCTGCTAACTCGAATACAATGATCCACGGTGGGGCAAGCACGAGGAAGAGGAAGGAACCGCAGCGAAGGGAGGGGTTATACTGTTGAGCAGGACTGCAGGAGGAGCGAGATGGCGGGGCGCACGTACCAGATCTCCTTCTGGACGCCGAGAAGGAGGCCCGCCTCGTCGGCGGCGGCGGAGGCGGCCTTGCTGATGGCGCTGCCCAACAGCACCCGCGCCATACTCACCACCGTCTCAGCCATCAGTCGATCGATGCAGGCACTCGCGACCGGAGCAGTCAAAGCTCCGAAGCACTAGCGCCGGCCGCAGGGAATGCTGAATGGAAGATAGACTGACAGAGAGCACCTGCACTGCAGCGAGCAAAATCTTACGGCCGATCTTGCTTTCTTTTATTTTCTCGAAAGGCGAGAAATTTGTTGTTTGGTTTTCTCTTTTTTTTTAATTATTATTATTATTTACTTACTATAGGTTTATACTTGTATGACAACTAAATTTACGTAGAAAAAATACGGATCACACGATAGTATAATAATATTATGAAATTAAACATGGATGTCAAACTGACATTTAATAAAAAAATATAGTTTGTGAAATTAACATAATACAAAATGTGCAACGTCGTAAGCTTAAAAACCTAGTATAGATCTTTTCTAATACGGCTAAGATAATGTTTTATATCGGTAGAAAAAAAATCTCCGATATCCATTTCTTTTGCACCAATAAGTCCAAGAATATGTTCCACCGCATACACATATCATCTTGTACACGAGTTCTTGTACACAAATTTGAGTATATATATAATATTAGTGTGTGTCATATGGGTAATATTGTGTGTTTTGAAAAATCTCATAAAACCTTACAACAAAGCATATATTATCCTCACCGTATAAATATGTATAGTTTTAAATATATTTCATACATCATATAGAATAAGGTATATACTTGAGCAACATAAAAAAATAGTAAAATCGTAGGTGTTATTATTGCAAACGTTGGTGACTCTGAGTTTACTCATCTATGTCATCTACAATATATTTTCACTATTGAATTTCCTTTTTAAGAAATTCTCGTTCCATCCAAGAATATATATATTAACTGTGTTCAAGTCCTTCAAGTTAAATCCATGAGTTTGCCTGGCATACATTAGCACCGGGGTATCTTTACACCAGTCTTCAACATGTCTAGGATCAATCATGATAAGCGTCTTCTTAATAAAATAGCGATTAGAATAATATATAGGAAACAAGTAATAAAAACAGGAGTAAATGCTTCACTTATCTCCACTGTAGTAAGTTGTATTCCATATTCTCACATATGCCAATGGCAGCTGCTATTTGTTTTCTACTCCCTCCATCCCAAAATATAAATATTTTAAAAATATTGGAGAGTCAAAGCATCTTAAGTTTAACCAAAATTATAGAAAAAATTAGAAAGATTTATAACACCAAATAGACATACTATAAAAATATAATTGATAAAAAATCTAATAATATTTAGTTGGTATCATAAATGTTATTATATTTTTTATATAACTTTAGTCAAACTTAAGATATTTTGACTCTCTAAGATTCTTGGGATGTCTTATAATTTGGAATGAAGAGGGTACTATATTTTTTTTATGATATTCTGATATTTTTTATTAAAGCACACATTTGTCGGAAGAGAAAGATATTGACAATCGGGATTAGTATAACGGCCGTATTTTATATAATTAGGAGAGCAACAAATGAGGCCATATAATATAGAACAATAATAATTATAAAAATATGCTTACACAAAAGTACAAGTTCATATGATGCTCCATAATATTATTTGTATTACAATGGTTATTAATACTATCGTATTGTTTCATAAACGCCTTACGAATTAATATGTACACTCATTGTTATTCAATATGGAAGACAATGCCATGATTGAATCCCGGACTTGAGTGCTGACCACGAATATCGTGAGTGCTGACCATGAAAAAGAAAAAGTAACGTGGAAGGGCATGTTAATTGATTGATTGAAGAGGAGAAAGAAAAACTACCTCCGTCCTAAAAGAAACGTGGTGATCAAGTTTACTCATCTTTGACTAACTTTATATTAAATAATATTAGTATCTATGTCTCTAAATAATTTTATTATGAAAATATATTTTATGACTAATCTAATGATACTAATTTCATATCACGAATGTTAGTATTTTTTATATAAATTTAGTCAAAGTTTAAATTATTTGACTCCTGATAAGAGGTAGTACCATAATTGATGCAGGATGGGTGTCCCTCCATATTAATTTTATCATAAAAGGAAGGAGAAAGAAGTGATAGGTGCAGGATTGCAATAGGCCAAAACAGTGTGTCCTCTTTAGTTTTTTGAACTGTAAGAGACTTTGCAAAATACGTTGCTACTGGATCAACACACACACGTGCTATTGAATATTGACGAGTGACATGTTTGTAATTTGTTTTCATTTTTTCCTAGTATTTGAATGAGAAATATATTTTTATATATTTTTTAGAATTATATAGCACAACGTAGACGTTCACAATATGCTCATGCACTCATCCCTATAAACATACCTATATAACTTTATCCCTATGAGTACCTCTAAAGGACTGAGCTGATAGATTTTGAGATTCACGAAATCACCACAGACGCATATCAACGAGGACGTCGCCTACCACTGAAAATCATATCGTTGTTAAATCCTAAAAGAAATCCAGAAAAATAAAAGCACCACTATCAAATCGAGGACTTAAACCAAATCCTAAAATAAATCTAGAAAAATAAAAACACCCTTAAATCGAGGACTTGAGTCTAGGTAAACAGGTTCTACCACAAGAAACTCAACCTTAACCAACTGATCGAACAATAAACACTAGCATGAGAAAAGCAAGGCTTATGAATGTTGAGTCCCAACATGATCTCTATAAGGGCCTTCATTAGTTGGAGTATTTTGATTTGGAAAAAAAAGTCCATCCGACCTCCTTAAACTATTGTCTAAATCTAATTTATCTACCCCAATTAAAAAAAATCTAACTTTCACTCTCTAAATTCTTGAAACACCTCAAATTATCACCTTAAGCAATTTAAAATATAGTTTTAGCTGATCGGTCATCATACCCACTGATGAGGACATGACACCTATGGATACGCCTACAAATGTAAAATACACAATGACCTTGTTTCTATGTTTGCACAATGTTGCTACCTAATGTTGTTGCTTTTAATATGCTTGGGGAAATGATGATGATGATGATGATGCCATCTTGGAAGAGATACTTCTTATAGTCTCTACAAAAACAAATGGGATATTGTACAACATCCACAAGACTATTTTTGAAGTGCAAGCTCATCCAAACCCAACATTCAGTTTATTGACAACCCGACAATGCTTCATTGAGAATGTCACAACTTATCTATCTAGAGTGTGATTAAGGTCAATAATCATGGAAAGCTTATTTCTGGTCCTACCTCAATATCACGCCAGCATGGTCTTCAAATCATAATGACAAATTAGAGAGAGACTGACTCTTGAATCCAGAATGGCAGTGAGACAAAGGATGATAAACATCAAAACTGAAGCTCTACCAAACACATTAGTGAGAGCCTACATTTGTCATGGACCTACTCCATGGAGGGGATAGTGGATAGTGCTTTAGAACTATGATAACTATATCTATCGGTCCATAGACACATTGTCTACAACTACAAGAAATTCTACAAACATTTTTCTTTCAGTGTGAAAAATATTCTAGAAAAGACCGAATGTGTCTAGTGGTCTAACTATGCATCACAATCGTTTCTACAAATGAGCTATATATCCTAGGGCAAACTTAGTCTCCGTATTAGTAGAGATATTTGTTATGAACCTTGATTGCCAAATGTCAAATACAACAGTATTTGATACAAATTAGGGAGAAATAGTGAGAATCTAGACCGGGAATAGCAAGGACCTAGCAAGAACAACACTATGGCAAGAAGGGCTCTTGACGGAAGGAAGAAGACGACGAGTTTTAGGTTATGTTCGATGCTTTCCTCCCATTGTACAGGTAAGCCCCTTTGTCTGTACCAACCCGCTTAGCAGCCAGTTTTTGGCCCATTTGATGTCCTGGTACGTGATATGGCAAGAAGGGCTCTTGACGGAAGGAAGAAGACGATGGGTTTTAGGTTATGTTCGATGCTTGCCTCCCATTGTACAGGTAAGCCCTTTTGTCTGTACCAACCCGCTTAGCAACATGTTTTTGGTTAGCAACCTGTTTTTGGCCCATTTGATGTCCTGGTATGTCAGTACGTGACATTCTTTCCCGCTTGAAATGCGGCTTGCCCCAATGCCGCTCTTAATGCCACCGGAGTCCCAAAGAGCATCTAATTCATGTAGGTTGAGGATCATCCAACAATGTTGATTATCCTGTTGCTGCAACTCAATTGTACATTTAATGATCACAAAGTCTGGATTTGTTGTCTAAAGTTTTAGTTTGTAACTGTTTGCCCCATGAGCTTCTAATCACTTCAACACTTAGAAATTTCAGCAAACAAGTATTGCCCTTGAGCACCAATTTCACATTGCCCTATGCCTGCAACCTTCCAACACCCTCTAGTATAAAATGCTTCTTAGAATGGGACCATCTTGCACATGGTGATGAAGCGTCTGACCATATCTGCCTTCTGTAAGACTAACTGTGTTGTGAACCTCGATTGCCAAATGTGAGATACAAGAGTATTTGATACAGATTCGAAAGTAGTGACAATTAGACTGGGAATAGCATGGATCAAAGATAGGTAGCAAGAAGACCACTATAGCAAGAAGGGCTCTTGACAGAAGGATGACGACGAGTTTCAAGTTCTGTTCACTACAACAAGAAGGGCTCTTGACGGAAGGAAGAAGACGACGAGTTTCAAATTCTGTTTGATGTGTGCCTCCCACGTTGTTGATGCCTTTTTGTACAATGTGAAGCCCCTTTCTCTGTCCAAGCCTGCTTAGCAACCCGTTTTTGGCCCATCCGATGGCCTAGTAATGCATGACATTATTCCATTTGCATTGCGATAGTTTAATTATTTGTATTAGTTTGTTAGAAAAATTATTATTAGTACTAATATAAGTGTTTAGTACAACTCAGCTCTACTATGGTTTTAGAAAAAATAAAATAAAATAGCTACTCCCTCCGTCCCGCAAAAAACTCAATTCTTTGACTTCGACAATTCCTGTTTGACCGGTTGTCTTATTCAAAATATTTTAATAAATATTATTTATTTTATTATGATTTATTTTATCGTTAGATATATTTTCATAATAACATATTTATTTTATTATTTATACAAAAAAATTAAATAAGACGAATGGTCAAAGAGAAATTGTAGAAATCAAAGAATTACGTTATTTGTGGGATGGGGAGTATTCTGGACAGATAAAAACAATGGCCCTGTTTGGATCCCAGGGCTAGAGCTAGTGTCGGTGTTTCGACCCAGGGGGTCAATCACCAACTAGTAAACTTGAATATTGCGTGCTCCCACTCCCAGATGTGATGCAAGAAGAACACAATATTTATCCTGGTTCGGGCAAAGAAGACCCTACGTCCAGCGGGGAAGGAAGAATTGTATTATCTCACACCGAAGTGCTCGTACAGGGGGGAGTACAAGCTGGTTTATACGGGGGTGCTCGGAGCGAGCTGAGGCTCAGGACTAGCTAGGCTACCCTAGGTGACTCGGTTGATTGCTTAAGATATTGATCAAGCAATCATTGGGTTGTGTTGGGTTCGGAGGTGGCCCTCTGTTCTCTGTCTGATGCCCTTCCTACTATCCCAGCGTCCCATTTTATAGACCAAGGGGAGATCTGAGGGTACAGAGGTCCTAGACTGTAGCGGCATGGGAGGCGTGTCCATGGCGCCATGCTTGAGGTGGGACGTCGATTGCTGTAGCGGTGTGGCCTTTCGGTTCTTCTGGTGCTTCAGGGCATGGTGATAGTGGACTGGATGCTGTCGAACGTCATGGTGTAGGACGATCGGCCTCCAGTGGACGGGTACGAGCTCCGCGGTTGGCGTGGGACGGAGTGGACGGGTTCCATGCCGTAGTGGTTGGAGATGAGGGTCGAGTTCCCGGATCGAGGAGTATCGAGGCCTGCATGATCCTGACGCATCCCTGAAAACACGGTCAAGGGCTATCCCATTCAAGATTCGAGGGGGTGCTTTCGGCCTCCGTACTCAAGGCGTGGCTACAGTGGCCGCACGATCGACGGATAACCCGGGTATGGGTGACGAGTTGATGGATTTGACCATGGTAGTGGCCGCCCATGGCGTTAGGCGGGAGCAGGTAGGTGCATTGGATTCCTTTTACCCCATACCGGGAGTGGGTGAGTCGATCGAGCCTCCTGCTCGTGGGTCGTTCGATCGACCCCCCGTCCGTCATTCGAGGGGTCGAGGCAGAGGGTCGTTTGATCGACCCCCCTTCCGTTGTCCGAGGGATCGAGGTCGAGGGGAGTCTTGCCTACTGTGCCCTTAATAATGGGCCGACCCATGACTGGTCGTGTTTGATGGGGAGGTAGGCCCCTGCTCGATGGGCCTTCCGTTATAGGTTGGATGGCTTTTGGATTTTGCCTGAATATTAAGCACTAAATCGCCAGAGATTAGGGTACCCCTTACCTTTGTACCCGACAGTAGCCCCCGAGCCTCTATGCGGATAAGGTGAATCCGTATAGAGGCTGCTGCTGATGATCTATGGGGTTGAAGTACCTAGTCTCGAGGCGCAGGGTTTTGTTATGTTATCTCGCCGTGGGGGGCGCGCGAGCGTCCCTCGCGGGGGTAGCCCCCGAGGCCCTAGAGGAGTGATTAAGAATTCCTCTGGGGGCTTTTGATTTGTGTCTTATCGAGGGGGATCGGTATTAACTGGAGTCATAGTGCCCCATCGAGGAGTCAACTCTATCTGCCAGGCCCCGAGTGTTTTCGACCCTCTTTCGTCGAGGGGTGCCGTGCGTAGTCTAGCCCTCGAGCCTCGCGTGGCTGGGCTTTTGCTACCTCATAGCGTCCTTCCCACGGATCCTTGCGCTCGGATTGTGGGGTGAAGAGCATCGTGCTATCCTCGTCTGGACGAGCCTCGAAGTTCTCAATGAGCCGGTAACGGGGAGATCCAAGCGAGAACTCGTGCCCCCTTCGACAGGGGTTGACAGAAGCCCTGAGGCGTTCTCATTATGCAAAACCGTGTGGATTACCTAGGTGCCAACTCTATTCGATGAGAGTCGGTGGCTCGATGCCTCCCGTCGTAGGGATCCTTGGGTATTCCCTGGTTATGCCTTGGATATGTCCCGGGGGGACTCGAGAGTTCGTTCTCGAGCTGGGCTTCGTACTGGCTCCCCCTGGGTCATCCCTGACTCGGGTACTCGAGGGCGGCTGTCGAACCTCGTTCGAGGGCCAGCCTTCGCCCCCACGAGATTTGGGGGTGGACCGGAGTCCGTTTTACTTCCCTAGGAAGGAACCGCTCGAGAGCGGCTGTCGAAACTCTTTCGAGGGCCAGCCTTTGCTCCCTCGAGAGTTCAATGGACGGGTTGACGCCCATTGCTTACCTCCGAAGACAACGCCCATATTTGCCCATCGTCCGCCGTAAGCGCGCCTTTTTAGGAGGTGTCCGTTCGACTGCAACCGTAGCAGGCTTAGGGTGCGGCGAGGAGTGCGGTGACGTGACAGGTGCGCCTTATCCTATGGAATCTGAGGGGACGGTAGGTAGGTGCATTAAATGCGGAGATTTACCTGCCTTTTTGACGGATCCACCCGTTGCGCTTCTGGTTATAAATACGGGGGCGGGGGTTCAGCTTCCTTACGCTTGCCTTTGCCTTCCTAGCCTTCTTTCTCGCGCCATTGCCTTCGTCGCCCTCTAAGCCCGATCTCTGCGTGCGCGAGTAAGGAGAGGAAAGATCGGGAACGCACCTTCAACCCCTGCTTCTGAGCGCATCCGCTTTCCTGCTGCCATGTCTAGCTACACCCTGCGTGGCGCCGACGCTTGGCTCCCTTTGACGGCGACCGTGGAGCAGCTGGGAGACCTGGTGGGGAGCGGCCTTCTCCGGCCCGTCACTTCGGTGGACCGACCGGAGTGGATGGTTCCGCCGGAGTCGGATCGCCAGCCCAACCCACCAGAGGGCTACGTGGTCAGCTTCGAGGCCTTCCACCGGGCGGGGCTGGGATCTCCCCCCAGCCGCCTCTTGTGGGGGATCCTCCACCATTATGGCGTGGAGCTTCAACACCTCTCCCCCAACGGCGTCTCCCACGCGGCGGTCTTCACCGCCGTGTGCGAGGGGTACCTGGAGATGGAGCCCCACTGGGAGTTGTGGCTTCATCTATTCAAGGCGGGTCTGTTCCATGCTCCGGCCGAGACCGGCCATCGGAGGATGGTCCAGGCAGGGTGCTGCAGCATCGGCCTCAAGAGGCCGGAGGACTAGATCCCGGTGAAGATCAAATCAAGCCATTCGGGGTGGCACTCCGGGTGGTTCTATCTGAGGAATGACGACAAATTGCTTCCCCTTACATCAGGAGGACAATCGAGTCAAAACCCTTCAACTGGAAGCACGACGTCCCGCAAAAACAGCAGAAACGCCTCGAGCACCTGCTGGGTGCGATCTCCCGTCTGAAGCGGGAGGAGCTTACGACGGAGATCGTCGCGTCGGCCTTCCACCAGTGGCGAGTCGTGCCGCTGATGGCTCGCCCGCTACGCCTTGACGAGATGTGCCCGGGGGTGGATCTCTCGGGGTGCCGTCTCGTGGAGGATGAGCTGCCCCTCGAGAGGGTGGTCCGTCGAGTGCGCGCCTCCTTCGCTGGCACGTTCGAGGAGGAGCACGTCGCCCGCATCCCCATGGTGCCGGACAAGGGCCACGTCCAGTTGGTACGCCACCTCTTTCTTCGTCAATGTCCTCTTGTTCGTCTTGTTTTTCTCCTTTGCCTGCCTCCTAACCGCATTGCGTTCCTCAGGGGAACGTCGTCTTCCGGAAGTCGCTGTCACCGGTGAAGGAGGAGAGGAACGACTCCCAGGTGAGGCGCCTTCAGGCCGAGCAAGACAAAAGGGACAAAGATAAGGCCAAGGAGGAGAGGGGCAAAAAGGCCCGAGAGAAAGAGGTGCGTGACCGACGCCGGTTACGGCAGAGGCAAGCCGGCCTCCCTGAGGAGTCCCCCTCAAAGGAGGATGAGGATGAGGGGTCGAGTAGTGACGAGGTTATTAAGAACAATGGCTTGGCGTAGTGATATCAGGTTAGGCCTATCGCTTCCGACCTGATGGGTATCGTCCTTATGCAGGGAGAGGAGCAGGAGGAGGAGGTCGAGCCGCGGCAAGGGCTCGAGGAAGGAAGAGCGGCGCCCGAGCGGCAAAGGGCGGCCGCCGACAGCGGAGGGGAGAGGGGTCGACATCGAGGTCGGCCTCGATCGCCGGGGTCGAGTCGGGGGTGAGCGCCCCGCGGCTTCTCAGGGTGAAGCGGTGCGGCGGACGCGTAGTCGTTCGTCGCAGTCCCCATCGAGGGGTCGGTCGAGCATGCCACGGGCGCCTACTCGGTCGAGTGCGCGGGCCTCGGGCCCGTCGACCTAGGAGAAGACCAGGACGGTGGCGACGAGGACGTCGTTCACCCCCGCCAAGGCCACGGCGACGGGAGCACCATCAGCCCCCACCGCGGCCGGTACTGGAGGGAGAAGCGGCTCCCGGGGTGGCTCGCAGAAGCCCCCGAGCGGCTCGAGGACCGCTGGTCGGGCCCCTTTGATTCCGCTGGGGTAAGTTCCTTTCCTTCTTGTCCCGAATTTCCTCTGTGTTTGTTACAACTTGCACTTACCGTCGCGTATGAGTTCCTTCTTTAGGGTGAAGTGCTCGTTGGAGGATGCATCCCCCACCCCGGCCAAGAAGTTGAGGGTGGAGGCTGCGGCTAGGATGGCGGCCGGAGCCAGCCCTGCTACCCTGTCCCCCGCGACCCACGCCCTAGGTGTGGAATAGGCGGCCAGGGCGCGGGAGGCGATGGAGCAAGCTCGGGCGGCGGAAGAGGTGGGTCGATCCGCCGTGTCGATTGGGTCTGCCGGCCAGGTGGGTGCGGCTGTGCCCACCACCCGGTCGGAGGAAGGCTCGCCGGCGGCCTCGGAAGGCGCAAGGCCGGCATCAGCGGCACCCGTGGTGGAGGGGGTCGAGCCCCAACCCTCCGTAGAGGTGGAGGTGGTCGACCTGATCGCCACCGGTGTAGAGGAGACATCGGAGCAGCCGACGCCGTCGCGGTGGCCCGAGTGCCTTGTGTCGCTAAAGGCGCACCAGCGGCTCGAGCGCGAGGAGAAGGCGCGGCAAGAGAGAGATGCGCGGGTGAGCCCTCCTCTCCCGCAGTCGACGTTGGCTGAGGAGGAGGGTCACACCTAGACCCTACCCCTCGAGGCGACACCCGCGGCGGAGACAGCGACGATGGCGGAGACGGTGGCGGCCCCCCGACCCGAGCCGGAAGAGACCGCTGTGGCGTTGGAGGGAAGCAGCGCACCGGGTGTAGTTATGTCTGAGGTGGCTGCTCGGCCTCGCCTCGAGGTCGGGCAGCCGTCTTCTCGAGGTGCCCCGTCCTCTGGCTTGGCTGAGGTGGAGGGAGGGGACATGCTGCCAGATTGTGGCGAGCCCACCGTGCTTGAAGCTATCATGCATTTCCTCTACCGCCCAGGACTGTTCCCGCGGTGGGGGCCTCCTCCACCTCGAAGCGATGACCCGGAGGGTCGATGGCGGCCCTACAAGACCGCTTCGAGGCCAGGATCGCCCAGCTCGAGGGGGCGACCTACTTCCCCAACCTCGCAGAGCGGGTGATGGCCCACGGGGGTACCCTTGAGATGGGTCAGTCCATCATGGACGAGGTGAAGGGGAGGGTCAACTGCTCCAGCGATCTCTGGGGGTAGGAGGCACTCGAGTTGCCCGACCCCAGAGACCCAGGGTGCACTTTCTTCAAGCTCGATGATCAAGCCGAGCTCGGAGAGTGGGAGCACCTAGAGGAGTTTCGGGCGTGGCTCGACCACGTGACGCGCGTGGTGGTGGGAGTCGCATCCGAAGATATGTACAAAGGGATGATGGTAAGTTCCGTCCTCTCTTTCTGATTTATCTCGGTTGTTTCGTCGTCCTTTTTGTGACTTTCCCTTTTATCCTTGGTAGGCGCTGAGGGCGAGGTCACACGACAAGTCCCAGTTCATCCTTCGGTCATGGGAGCAGTGGAGCCAGCTACCCGTCCTCCGCGCGTAATTGGAGAAGGCGGAGGTCGAGGTCGCCCAGGCGAGAGGCGAGGTGGCCACCGCGCAGGGGGGGGCAAAGCCACTCAGGAGGAGGCCTCCCAAGCACGGTCGAGGGCTGAAGCCGCCCTCAAGGAGGCTGCCGAGGCTAGGCAGGAACGGAAGTCGTCCGCGAGGCCCAGCGTAAGGCTGAAGAGGAGGCCGCCAGGTTGAGGGAGGAGTTGGCTCAGGCGACAGAGCTCGCTCGACGACCTAGCGCAAGCAGCTAGCGACCGCACTTCTCTCGAGGAGCATGTCCGGGAGCTCCAGTAGGGTATCGACGCCGTTACCCGTGACCGCGACGCGCTGAACATCGCGGGGCAGAGGGATCGAGCCCGGATTGCTACCCTGGAGGACGTGGCTGCCAAGGCGAGGGCCCTCGATGGCACTGGTAAGCTCATCGAGGAGCTCCGGGTCGAGAAGAGTGACCAAGCTGCGACCCTCGTCGATGCCGGCCGCCGACTGCAAGAGGTCGGGAAGGCCTACGCCACCCTAGAAGCGCACGCCCAAGGTGAGTTTTTTAGAAACATTACTGAGGTTGCTTGGTCTCGACCCTTTCCTGTTTTTTTGGCTTTGAAGGGATTCTCTATTTGTTCTGGCAGTCCTCGAGGAAGACAAGGCTCAAGCCCATGAGGATCTGACTAGCCTCCAGAACCTCCACTGGGCAGAGGCGACCCTAAACAAGAGGCTCGAGGACACCATCTCCACCTTCTACGATGGCATGGGGGTCGAGCCCGAGCTGGCAGTTGCGGGTGACGTGCGCGGGGACTCCCTTGTGCGCCGCTTCTTCGCCATGACTCGTGATATGACGGAGCAGGTTCGTGCTTCCTTCATATAGGCATGAAGCGGGCGCTCGCGGTTGTCCGCTCGGGCTATGCCTACGAAGTCAGCGTCGTCGCCCGCGGCTTCGTCGTCGACCCGGAGCTAAGCGATGAAGAAAACATGGCGAGATGCCACAAGCTTATCGACGCCACAGAGGTGCCTGGTGGTGAGCTGGCGAAGCTCTTCAAGCCTGAGGTGCTTCCCTCGACGGACGGCGATGGCGACGGGAGTAATTGAGGCCTGTGAGCCAAATCTGGACAAGAAGGTCCATGTAATAGATTAGTTTTTGTGACAGTTTGATGTCGAGCCCCTGGGGGCTTCAAAACTTTAATGCATTTTATTCAGGGTGCATCTGGGTGTTTTTATTTCTCGAGCTATCTCTATTTCTCTTTGCATGAGTTATTGCTTTTATACTAAGTTTTCGACGCGCGCTCGTATCCCTCGAGGGGGGAAGCGAGTGGGGGTACCATAGCCCGGAGGCATAGGAGAGCCCCCAGCTCGACAACCCTCGACCCTTAGGGAGTTCGAGGCATTTTTTACTTAGTTACGGGGCGTACTCGGGGCAAAGATGGAAAGAGAAGCGTCGAGTTTCGAAAAAAACGTTCGGGTTTTTAAAGGACTTAGGGAGGGGGGTCCCCCCCCTTGTCAGCCCCCGAGGGAGGCTTGACTTTGCAGGAGCAGAGTCGAGGCTACCTCAGAGTCATGAACGAACGTGAAATGTATTTCGAGAACATTTTATTCATTCATGATGCGATAAATGTACATAATGAAGGGAATGTACAAGGCCTCGAGGCCCTAGGGGTAAAAGCGACGTAGCTGTTCGATGTTCCATGCGTTGGTGAAGATCTCGCCCTTGCTATTCTTTAGCTTGTAAGTCCCTGGCTTTAGCACCTCTGCCACGATGAAGGGTCCTTCCCAAGGTGGCGTCAGCTTGTGCCGCCCCTTGTTGCTTTGTCGGCGGCGCAGTACGAGGTCGCTGACGTCGAGGTCCCTTTTGCGTACGTGTTTGTCGTGGTAGCGCCGCAGCATCTGCTGGTACCTTGCGGACTTGAAGAGGGCCATGTCTCGGGCTTCCTCGAGCTGGTCGAGGGAGTCCTCTCGGGCTGCTGTGTTGGCTTGCTTGTTGTAGGCATTTAATTGAGGGGACCCGTACTCGAGGTCAGTGGGGAGGATGGCCTCGGACCCATAGACCAAGAAAAACGGGGAGAACCCTGTGGCTCGACTTGGTGTCGTTCTGAAACTCCATAGGACAGAGGGTAACTCATCGACCCATCTCTTGCCGTGTTTGTCTCGTCGGTCGAAAATCCTTGGCTTGAGACTCTGCAAAACCATGCCATTGGCGCGCTCGACCTGGCCGTTAGTTCGAGGGTGGGCAACTGCAGACCAGTTCAGCTTGATGTTGTGGTGGTCACAGAAGTCCAGGAACTTTTGGCCGGTGAACTGCGTGCCGTTGTCTGTAAGGATGACATTGGGGACCCCGAAGCGATGGATGATATCTGTGAAGAACAACACGGCTTGTCGAGATTGAATGTTGGTGATGGGTCGAGCCTCGATCCACTTTGAGAACTTGTCTATGGCCACGAGGAGGTGGGTGAAGCCGCCTTTTGCTTTCTTCAGGGGGCCAACCATGTCGAGCCCCCATACTACGAATGGCCAAGTTATGGGTATCATCTGAAGAGCTTGGGCCGGAAGGTGGGTCTGCCTGGCGTAGAATTGGCATCCCTTGCAGGATTGAACAAGTTTGGTAGCATCGGCGACAACCGTTGGCCAGTAGAAGCCTTGTCGAAAGGCGTTTACTACCAGAGTTCTTGGCGCCGCATGGTGGCCACAAGCCCCCGAGTGTAAGTCTTTTAGCAGTGCCCTTCCTTCCTCGAAGGTGAGGCATCGTTGAAGCACACCAGTAGGGCTGCGCCGATACAGCTCGCGGCCATCTCCGTACAAGACGTAGGTTTTGGCGTGTCAGGCTATGCGTTGGGCCTCGGTGCGGTCCTCTGGGAGCTCGCCTCGTATCAGATACTCGAGGTAGGGCGTGCGCCAGTCCGTCATGGGGGTTTGTGTTGCGGTTGTTTCTTCGATCTCCATGACCTCTTCCCCGTTCGAGGGGGGAGCGGTCGAGGGGGAGGGTTCTACCCCTTGCTCGAGGATGGGAGCCCCCGAGCCTAGGTCGACAGACGACTTGTGAAGGTCCCTCGAGAAGACGTTGGGAGGGACCGTGCCTCGAGTGGATGAGATTTTGGCTAGCTCATCAGCGGCTTCGTTGTGCCGGCGGGCGACATGGTTGAGCTCGAGGCCGTAAAATTTGTCCTCGAGCTTGCGGACCTCCTTGCAGTAGGCTTCCATCTTGGGGTTGTGGCAGCTCGAGGCTTGCATTACTTGGTCGATTACTAACTGCGAGTCCCCTCGAGCATCGAGGCGTCAAACCCCGAGCTCGAGGGTGATGCGTAGGCCATTGAAGAGGGCCTCGTACTCAGCTACGTTATTGGAGGCGGGGAAGTGGATGCGGATGACGTAGCGCATGTGGACCCCTGAGGGAGATATGAACAGCAATCCGGCGCCTGCCCCCGTCTTCATCAACGATCCGTCGAGGTACATGGTCCAAAGCTCGGTCTGAACTTGCGCCAGGGGTAGTTGGGTGTCGGTTCATTTTGCTGCCAATACCTGTGACTTGACGGCCTTCCGAGGGGCGTAGGAGAGAGTTTCTCCCATGAGCTCGACCGACCACTTGGCGATTCTCCCTGATGCCTCCCGGTTTTGGATTATCTCCTCGAGAGGGAAAGACGAGACTACAGTTACCGGGTGGCCTAGGAAATAGTGCTTGAGATTTCACTGAGTAAGAACGACGACGTACAACAGCTTCTGAATGTGGGGGTATCTCACTTTGGTTTCTGAGAGTACCTCACTTATGAAGTAGACGGGCCTCTGTACCAGCAGGGAGTGTCCCTCCTCCGCCCTCTCGACTACTATAACTGTGCTGACCACCTGGGTAGTTGCAGCGACATAGAGCAAGAGGGGCTTGGCCGAGCTTGGGGGCACCAAGACAGGTGGCGAGGTGAGCAAGGCTTTGAGCTTGGAGAGCGACTCCTCAGCCTCGACGGTCCATGTGAAGTGCTCTATTTTCTTAAGGAGGCAATAAAGGGGAAGTGCTTTCTCCCCGAGCCGCGAGATGAACCGGCTGAGGGCAGCAAGGCACCCTGTGACCCTTTGTACCCCCTTTAGATCCTTGATCGGGACCATCCTAGTGATCGCAGTTACCTTCTCAGGGTTGGCCTCGATCCCGTGCTGGGAGACTATGTACCCTAGGAGCATGCCTCGAGGGACCCCGAAGACACACTTCTCAGGATTTAGCTTTATATGATTTGCCCTGAGGCAACCGAACGCGATTTCGAGGTCCCCGACCAGGTTCCTGACTTTTTTAGATTTGACCACGATGTCATCGACGTAGGCCTTGACGGTCGGCCCTATATGCTTTCCAAAGACATGGAGCATGCATCGTTGGTATGTGGCTCCGGCGTTTCGCAAACCGAATGGCATCGTGAGGTAGCAAAACATGCCAAAAGGGGTGATGAAGGAAGTCGCGAGCTGATCGGACTCCTTCATCTTTATTTGGTGATAGTCAGAATATGCATCGAGAAAGAAAAGAGTTTCACATCCCGCAGTGGAATCTACTATTTGATCGATACGTGGTAATGGAAAAGGAACCTTAGGACATGCTTTATTTAGACTAGTATAATCTACGCACATTCTATCATTTCCATTCTTTTTCTTAACAAGCATAGGATTTGCTAACCACTCAGGATGATGAACCTTCTTGATGAATCCGGCCTTCAAAAGCTTGTTAACCTCCTCCCCGATGATTTTGCGCTTCTCCTCGTCGAAGCGGCACAGCCGTTGCTTCACCGGTTTGGATCCGGCTCGGATGTTCAAGGAGTGCTCGGCGACTTCCCTCAGAATGCCCGACATATCCGAGGGACTCCACGCAAACATGTCAGTATTTGCGCGGAGAAAGTTGATGAGCACGGCTTCCTATTTGGCCTCGAGGGAGGCGCTGATCGTCAGCACCTTCCCATCCGCGTGGCTGGGGTCGAGTGGGATGGTCTTGGTGTCCTCCGTAGGCTCGAAGTTGTCGGCGCGCCGTTTAGGGTCAGGGATCTCCTTGGAGAAGTCGTCAAGGGCTGCGAGGATGGCCGATTCCTTGACTGCCTTGGCGCTTTCCACGCACTCGACGTCGCAGTCATAGGCGTGCTCGTAGGAGGTGTTGACGGTGATGACAACCTTGGGCCCTGGCATATTCAGCTTGAGGTAGGTGTAGTTCGGGGTCGCCATGAACTTGGCGTATCCAGGTTCGCTGATGATGGTGTGGTAGGTGCCGTGGAATCCGACCATGTCAAAGGTCAGGCATTCCCTCCTGAAGTTCGAGGGGGTACCGAAGCAGACAGACAACTCGACACGGCCGATCGGGAGTGCCTTCTTTCCTGGGACGATCCCGTGGAACCCCCCCCCCCCACACTGGGAAGGAGCAAGGTCCTTGGGATCCCCAGGAGGTCGAGGGTCTCGGCATAGATGATGTTGAGGCTGCTGCCTCCATCCATGAGTACCTTGGTGAGGCGGGTATTGAGTATGATGGGGTCGACGACGAGGGGGTAGACCCCTGCGTTGGGGACGTGCTCGGGATGGTCGTCTCCATCGAAGGTGATCGGTATGTGAGACCAGTCGAGGTATCGGGGGGCATGGGCTCGAACGGAGAAGACCTCTCGATGCTCCCTCTTGCGCTGACGCGCACTGAGTCGGGTCGAGGGTCCCCCGTAGATCATGTAGGAGTCGAAAATCTCGGGGAAGCCTTCCTTCTTGCCGTCGCCCCTGTCCTGTGGGTCCTCCCTCTTATCGTCTTTCTTGAAGCCAAGAGAGTCGAAGTACTTCTTGAGCATGCGACAGTCCTCGAGACTGTGGTTAGCCACTCCCTTGTGATAAGGGCAGGGCTCCTTCAACATATTATCGAAGACGCCCCCCTCTGGAGGGGGACCTCGAGGCTTCTTCCGGTCAGCCGCAGCTACAAGATCGTCGGGCTCGACGTCGCGTCGACCCTGCTGGTTCTTCTTCTTGTTGTTGTTGCTGTTCCTTTTGGGCCACCGGGATTGTCCGCCTTGGCCTTCCCCTTGTCTGGGGATCCACGGAAGAACACACCAATGGCCTCTTCACCGGCCGTGTAGTTGGCGATGATGTCCATGAGCTCGTTGGCGGTCCTGGGGGTGTTGCGCCCTAGTTCCCGCACCAACTCCTTGCATGTCGTCCCGGCGACGAACTCCATGATGACGTCGTGGTCGGAGATGTGGGGTAGCTCGGTACGTTGCTTGGAAAACCGTCGGGTGAATTCACGGAGGGTCTCCCCTGGCTTCTGCTTCCAGCTGCAGAGATCCCAGGAATTTCTCGGCCGCACGTAGGTGCCCTTGAAGTTCCCCTCGAAGATCCTAATCAGGTCGGGCCAGCCATGGATCAAGTCTGGGGGGAGTTCTTCGAGCCACCCTCGAGCGGTGTCGGAGAGGAAGAGCGGGAGCTATCGAATGATGACGTGGTCATCGCTGGCTCCTCCCAGCTGACATGCCAACCTGAAATCAGCAAGCCAGAGATCTGGCTTGGTCTCGCTGTTGTACTTGACTAGGTTAGAGGGTGGACGGAAACGACTAGGCAAGGCGGTCTGCCGGATCGTCCTGCTGAAGACTCGTGGCCCTGGTGGTTCTGGGGATCGACGTCGATCCTCATCGCTGTCATAGCGCCCACCTCGATGAGCACTGTAACCGCGAACCTCCACATCACCGCATCAACGTCGTTTGTTGTCGTTGATGTCGTGTCGCTGAAGAATCATGGGCCCTTGTGTTTAGGCGATTAACGACAATACTAGGTCACTATGACTAACGTGTGTTTTGCAGAGGCGAAGTCATTTGTGTTAGGTCATTAGTGATGCAAGTTGAATGGGCTTAATGGATATTCATGCCCCCAAGATGGAAATCGTTTCGGTTGCAAAGGATGATGATACAAGTCGAAGACTAGGCTAGTCCTTAGTGCCATAAGGTTGAGAAGGGCACTAAGTATAGCTAGGGCTTTGTTTTTCCTTTGACCGTACTATAAAGGGGGGTATGAGATTAGTAGCTTGACCTAGGAGAGTTTAGGAGAGTGGGTATATGCACACTTGTCACAACTAGTCCTAGAGACCTTGCTTTCAGCCCATGGTTAACCCTAGAAATGGTAGGAGCAAAATCCCTTGAGAAATCTCAGCAAAAATAGTTGAAATAGGGGGAGAAAGAGTCTCTGGACCAGTCTGCCAAGTAGGCGTCGGACCAAGGAGAGTGGTCCGACGGTCCTGACTTAGGCAAAAGTTCAGCTCGAAAAGCTCCGGACCACCTGTCTAGAAAGCGTCGGACCATAGGAGAGTGGTCCGATGGCTCGTGTCAGAGAGAGAGAAGGCTCCGGACTAGTCCGACGCTTCAGACAGGAGGTTGGTTTCATACAGTAAGCTCCCTGGCTCCGGACCAGAGCGTCGGACCAGGGCTCCGGACCAAGGAGAGTGGTCCGGTGGTTCGAAGAAGAGAATATGTTTTTCACTCAGTGAGCACCCTGGCTCCGGACCAGTGCGTCGGACTAGGGCGTCGGACCAAGCAGAGTAGTCCGACGGTGCCTAAGTTGGAATTCAGAGTGAGCTCCGGACCAGTATGCTTGGTCCGGTGGTATAAGCTCCGGACTAGTCCGGTGGCTTCGCAGAGAGAGGAAAAAGCAAAAACGGCTAGTTTTGGAGGTGGGGACTATTTATAGTTGCCCCCTTCGTCCTTAGGACCTCTCTTTGCCATTGTTTCAGCTCATGACACCTTGAGAAATCCTTTGGAGAGTCAAGTGCCTAGTGAGGGAGAGATTAGAGAGAGTTGATCTTGTTCTTCCCTCCTAGAGTGATTAGGAGTGACTTGTGTGCATCCATCAACCTTCCTAGCCTTGAGATGGTCGAGTGAAGGTCTTGTGCTTGTTACTCTTGGTGTTCGACAGCACCTAGACGGTTTGGTGGTGTTCGGAGGAAGTGATCGCCGGAAGATTGTTGGCGGCTCTTCTCCAAGCTTCTGTGATCGGTTGTGGGCGATTCACCGAGCCGGAGTGGCGAAGAATCAGCCCGTAGAGAGCACTCTACCCTTGCGCGGATAGAGGGGGAGAGATACCTTGCGAGGTGCTCCAACGAGGACTAGGGGGGTGTGTCGACACCTCGATACCTCGGGAAAACATCGCTGTGTCACTGAGAATCTCTTTTGCCTAGCTCTTTATATTTCCGCATTACATTCCGTCTTGTTTTTATCTTACCTACTAGAATTGCTTAGGTTGCTTTTAATTTCCATGAACTGCTACTGCTTTCTAGCTAGGACACACGGACCGTAGGCACTAGGGGGTGATTGGCATTTGATAGGTTTTAATATTTGCTTTAGAAATTTAAAACAAGCCCAATTCACCCCCCCTCTTGGGCATCTTGATCCTTTCAATTGGTATCAGAGCCTTGTTGCTCTAATTTAGGCTTCACCGCCTAGAGCAAGATGTCCCATGGGGATGGACCGCCACCCATGTTCGATGGGGATGACTTTCCTTATTGGAAAGTGCGGATGGAGGCCTACCTTGAGGCCGTGGACGTCGGCATTCACAAAGCCGCCACCCAAGGTGGATCGGTGTTCGCCGAGGATCCATACTTTGAGAAGAACAATGCTAAGGCAAAGAACATTATTTTCTGTGGCATTTGCAAGGATGTGTTCAACCGTGTGCGAAATTGCAAAACCGCGCATGAAATTTGGACAAACATTTGTGCTCTACACGAGGGCACTAAATGTGAAACAGAAGAGCATTATCACCTCATCATTGCTAAGTTAAATGCTTTCACCATGTTATCTCATGAAAATGCTAATGAAATGTACTCTCGCTTGAATGTGCTTGTAGAGGAGTTGAATGGCCTTGAGCTCTCTCAAATGACACCGGCCGATGTGGTGCGCAAGATACTTTGTGTCCTACCAATAGACAAGTATAGCCACATCGTCACGGTTCTTCATCAAGGCGATCTCTCCGCAGCTACACCTACGCAAGTGTTGGGCAAGATCAATGCTCATGAGATGTAATGAAGATCAATGATGGAAGTTCATCCTCCTCCAAGAAGAAAGAGAAGGAGGAGAAGAAGGACTTGGCTCTCAAGGCATCTTCCAAGGAGAAGTGCAAGATTCAATATGTTATTGAGAGTGCAAGTGATGATGATGATGAAGACAACATCGCTCTCATGGTGAAGAAGACCGCCAAGATGTTGAAGAGGCTAAACAAGAATGGAGTCAAGTTTGACTCAAAGAAGAATAAATTCTTCACAAGCTCTTCAAGGAGGCCAATCTCCCAAATGAAGTGCTACAATTGCGGCACTCTTGGTCATCTAGCCCATGCGTGCCCCGAAGAGAAGAAAGACAAGTTCAAGAACAACAAGTTCAAGAACTTCAAGAAGAACAAGGGCGGCAATGATGACTCAAGTGATGATGACAAGAAGCAAGACAAGCCATACAAGAAGAAGAAGAACTTCAACTTCCACAAGAAGAAGAAGGATGGCAAGGCTTACATTGTGGGTGATTGGCTCACCGATATTGATGATTCAAGTGACTCTTCCGATGATGAGAGTGAAGAAGAGAAGGTGGCCGCATTGGTGATTGGTTCTTCGAATCCACCGCCACCTCCTCCTTCATCGCCGAGCTCATCCTCTACACACCTATTCCTTATGGCTAAAGGTGACAAGAAGGTACAAAAAGAGGATGATGGTGATGACCTCTCTAGTGATGATAGTGACGATGAAGAAGCACCTTCCTATGATGAGCTAATTAAAATTTGCAACAAGTACGCTAGCATCATAAGGAAGTACAAGAGTAAAAATGATAAACTTCTTGAAATCAAAGAAAACTTGCATGATAAGCTTGACAACTTGTCTAGTGCTAATGATGATTTGAAGCTTGAGATTAACTCTCTCACATCTAGCACTAGGGAGCTCAAAGCCTCTCTTAAGCAAGCCAATGAGAAACATGATAAGCTTGAGAGGTCATCCCAAGAGCTCCACACAAGGTATAACTTGCTAAAAGATGACTACAACCAAGTGAAAAGTGATCATGGCACACTAGTGGTAGCAAATGAATTACTTACTCAAGATCTTACACATGTTGCTACTAACCCATGTGCTAAGTGTGCAAGTGCTACTCCTTGTGAAATCAAGCTTGATGATGTGGCTCTTGAGCAAAGTGCTAAGTGCAAGGGCAAGAGAGTTGTAGAAGTCGACAAGTATGATGATTATATGAAGATGAGGGAAGAGAACTCAAAGCTCAAGGAAGAGCTAATCAACCTCAAGGCAAACAAGCCCTTCACCATCAAGTCGGCTCAAGAAGAAGACAAAGATGCCATCACTTTGATCAACTCTCTTAGAGAAGAAATTTCCAAACTCAAGAATGAAAGACCAAGCTTACAAGTGGCCTTGAAAAGTTCACCAAGGGCCATAATCTCCAAAGTGAGCTTCTAATGAGCACCGTTATGAAGAATGACAAGACCGGTATTGGGTACAAGGAAAACCAAGTGATGAAGGCCAAGGTCAAGATTGAAGCCAAGAACTACTACAAGAACAAGTACAATAGCTACAATCAAGAGAAGCCAAAGCCCAAGCCTAAGAGGTGTTTTGGATGTGGACAAATTGGTCACTTCGCGTTTCAATGCAAGACTCCACTTCCCAAGACCTTGCCCAAGCACACTAGGCCATTTGCTCATGATGCTCACTATGTCATCAACAAAGATTCCAAGGGTAGACCACTTGTGGTGTTTCTTGGACCACCAATGAAGAACAAGCCTAGGGTTCTTTGGGTTGCTAAGGAGTTGGTTGACAAGGCAATGGGGCCCCGCACTAAGGGGGTTCCCAAACAACAAGCTTGATTCCAAGTTGCTTGTGTGTAGGTGAACTACAAGACCGGTGGGAGCCATTGGTTAATTGATAGTGGTTGCACTCAACACATGACTGACGACCCCCGGATGTTCACCACACTTGATGAGGATTGTGCAAATCAAGACAAGATTACTTTTGGGGATAATTCAAAGGGAAAAGTTCAAGGCTTAGGCAAAGTGGCTATCTCCCAAGATCAATCAATTTCCAATGTCTTGCTAGTACAATCATTGAGCTTCAATTTGCTATCGGTTGGTCAACTTTGTGATCTCGGGTTTCATTGTCTCTTCACTCCAAATGAGGTGATTGTGACCAAGATTGAAGATTCATCAATGATATTCAAAGGGTTCCGGCACAACAACCTCTACTTAGTGGTCTTCACTTCAAATGAAGCTAACTTGCAAACTTGTCTATTCTCCAAGAATTCTTTGGGTTGGCTATGGCATAGAAGATTAGCACATGTGGGCATGTCAACCTTGAAGAAACTTGTCAAGAAGGAAATGGTTAGAGGAATCAAGGATGTGGTGTTTGAGAAGGACAAACTTTGTAGTGCATGTCAAGCCGGAAAGCAAGTGGCAAACACTCATCCAACCAAAGCTTTCATGTCAACCTCAAGAGTCCTAGAGTTGCTACACATGGATCTATTTGGCCCTACCACCTATGCTAGTCTTGGAGGAAATCTCTATTGCTTGGTGGTAGTGGATGACTACTCTCGATACACTTGGGTGTTCTTTCTTCAAGACAAGGGAGAGACACAAGGCATCTTCAAGAAGTTTGCTACAAGAGCTCAAAATGAATTTGATGTGAAGATCAAGAAGATTAGAGGTGACAATGGCACCGAATTTGTGAACACAAAGATTGAGGATTATTGTGATGAAGTGGGGATCAAGCATGAGGTGTCAGCCACATATACTCCACAACAAAATGGTGTTGTAGAGAGGAAGAACCAGACGCTCATAACTCTAGCAAGGTCTATGCTTGATGAGTACAACACTCCGGAGAAGTTTTGGGCGGAGGCAATCAACACCGCTTGCTATGCGGCAAACCGTCTCTTCGTCCAAAGACTATTAAAGAAGACCCCCTATGAGCTTGTCAATGGGAAGAAGCCGGATATATCATTCTTCCGGGTGTTTGGTTGCAAGGTGTACATCTACAAGAAGCGCCAACACTTGGGTAAATTCCAACGACGGTGTGACATTGGTTTCCTTGTTGGATATTCTCTTAAATCCAAGGCATATCGTGTATTTAACAAAGCCACCGGCTTAGTTGAAGAAACATATGACTTGGAGTTTGATGAAACTAATGGCTCCCAAGGAGCGCTTGAAGATATTGATGTAGGTGATGAACCCTTGATGGAGGCAATGAAGAATATGCCAATTGGTGCTATCAACCCGCAAGAGGTGGAAGAAGTTGAAGTTGAAGCAAATCAAGATCCTTCTCCACCCCACACGCCTCAAGTTGATGAAGGAGATCAAGTGAGGGAAGCACAAGAAGACACTCACATTCGTCAAGATCAAGCCGAGGCCGAAGCAAGCAATGTTGAAGCACCGCATCCCCCTCCTCAAGAGACAAATAGAATATAAACATCTATCCTTCAAGCTCACCCCCATGATCAAATCATAGGGAGTCCATCAAAGGGAGTAATGACTCGCTCTAGACTTGCATCTTATGTTGAACATCACTCGTTTGTTTCCTTTGTTGAGCCTACTAGTGTAGAAGAAGCACTTGCGGATCCGGATTGGGTGAATGCCATGCATGAAGAACTCAACAACTTCACCCGGAACCAAGTGTGGACACTTGAAGAGAAGCCAAATGATGCAAGAATCATTGGCACCAAGTGGGTGTTTAGGAACAAGCAAGATGATCAAGGCGTGGTTATGAGGAACAAAGCAAGATTGGTGGCAAAGGGGTTCTCTCAAGTAGAAGGACTCAATTTTGGAGAGACCTTTGCACCGGTTGCAAGACTTGAAGCCATCCGTATCCTTTTGGCGTATGCTTCACAGCACAAAATGAAACTTTTTCAAATGGATGTGAAGAGCGCCTTCTTAAATGGTTTCATAAATGAACTTGTCTATGTCTCACAACCTCCCGGGTTTGAAGACCCAAACTTGCATAATCATGTGTATAGGTTGTCCAAGGCACTCTACGGATTGAAGCAAGCTCCAAGAGCTTGGTATGAGAGGCTAAGGGACTTCCTAATCAAGAAGGGCTTCAAGATCGGGATCGTCGACACTACACTATTCACCAAGAAGCTTAATGGAGAGATCTTCGTTTGCCAAGTATATGTCGATGACATTATATTTGGGTCAACAAACCAAGACCATTGCAAGGAGTTTGGTGACTTGATGTCCAAGGAGTTCGAGATGTCAATGATTGGTGAGCTAACCTTCTTCCTTGGCTTTCAAGTGAAGCAAATGAGAGAAGGGACCTTCATCTCTCAAGAAAAGTACACTTATGATCTACTTAAGAAGTTCGAGATGGAGGATTGCAAGCCAATCAAGACCCCAATGCCAACTAATGGGCATCTCGATCTCGATGAGGGAGGTAAACCGATTGACCAAACTCTTTATCGCTCTATGATCGGTAGTTTACTTTACCTCACCGTATCTAGGCCGGATATCATGTTTAGTGTGTGCATGTGTGCTAGGTTTCAAGCAAGCCCTAAGGAGTCGCATCTTTGTGCGGTTAAAAGAATCCTTAGGTACATAAGGCACACCCCTAGCATGGGTCTTTGGTATCCCAAAGGAGCTCCCTTCCAACTAGTTGGCTATTCCGATTCGGATTATGCCGGGTGTAAGGTTGATAGGAAGAGTACCTCCGGTGGGTGCCACATGCTAGGAAGATCACTTGTTTCTTGGTCCTCTAAGAAGCAAAACAGTGTGGCATTGTCAACCGCCGAAGCGGAATACATTGCCATGGGAGCGAGTTGTGCACAAATCTTATACATGACCCAAACACTTCTTGATTACGACGTTGTTTTAAAAGAGGTTCCACTTTTGTGTGATAATGAAAGCGCCATAAAGCTTGCTAACAACCCGGTTCAACACTCTCGCACCAAGCACATAGATATTCGCCATCACTTTCTTAGAGATCATGTGGCTAGGAAAGACATCACACTAGTTGGAGTTAAGAGCGAAGATCAATTGGCGGATATCTTCACTAAACCACTCGATGAAACAACCTTTTGTAGGTTGAGAAGCGAGTTGAATGTGCTTGATCACTCTAACTTCACTAAAAGATGAGTTTGTGTGAACCATGCATTCAAATGTAATATAACATGCTTAATTTGGTAATGCACATAGGCTTGGCTAACGCGGTTAAGATAACCGCCCTCAAAGCGTGTGACAAAGCTTAACCGCGGTTTAAACTTGCAAGCAACCTAGATTCAAATTCCGTTTTGCATTGCATATGCATGAGTGTTGCTTCTTT
Source organism: Microstegium vimineum (assembly GCA_022036555.1). Taxonomy (NCBI): domain Eukaryota; kingdom Viridiplantae; phylum Streptophyta; class Magnoliopsida; order Poales; family Poaceae; genus Microstegium; species Microstegium vimineum. The sequence continues at coordinate 18,048,723 of CM039126.1, read as the reverse complement.
GTTTCTTTTCGGTTAAGTTTTTTGGTCATCCTTAGGTTCATCACTTAGGGGGAGCAATTCAACGCTCTAGCTTCAGCTAATACCCCTCTTGTGCCCCTATGGTGACCCTTGGAGCTTTATTGAACTATTTTCTTATGAAAACTAATCCTAGCCTATGGCAAACTATTTCAAAATTTGAGGGTTTGAGAGATAGTTCTTATGCTAAGTCCAACAAGTGTTCCTCTTTGCTATTTTGTGTTGGTACTTGGCTAAGAGAAAAGATTGGAGAGAAAAATAGGAAAATTCAGAGAAAATTTAAGCACCGGACCACCCTCCGGACCACTCTGCATGGTCCGACGCTCAGTGGTCCGACGCTATGTACCTGTCTGCTCAAAATTTCTCCAGCCACAGAATCCGTCGGACCAACGTCCAACGCTCCTCCGGACCATTGGCAAATAGTCCGGTGCCTCTGTCAGTTATGTCTAAGCGCCGTCGGACCAGTCCGGTGAGTAGTCCGACGCCTTGGTCCGGTGGTCAGCTGCTCACTGTTTTCTTTCTCTGGTACCGTCGGACCCTCCGTCGGACCGGCCTCCGGACTAAGCATAGTGGTCCGACGCTTCGAAATTTTGTGGATAACCCCCCTGCGTGCGGTTCTGTTTCGGCTATCTTCTTCCTATCCGCCGTCCATACGCCGCGCCATTCACTGCCGCCGTTCCGCCATAGCTCTCCTCCTCGCTCTCGCAGCTACCCTCGCCACCGGTGAGCCCATTTCCATGCGCCACCGCCACTCCACCTCCTCGCTGTGCAGCTCAGCGCCGCCACTCTCCCTCGCCACCGCCTGCCACCCAGAGCCGCCCTGCCTGCCTCCTCCTCCGACCTCGCCGCCGAGATCCTCCCCCCTCCCCTCGCCGGCGTCCAAGCTCCCTGCCAACCAGTCACTTCCTCTAGGATTTCACCCCTACCTCTTTGGCATTGCTTGCAAATCAAGAAGAAGGAACTACTCCTTAGGGTTAGCCCTAACCCTAGGGTTGGCTTTCGACGTATTTGTCCTTGACCGAATTCAATTCGTCGTCATCGACTTCACCTCTTTGTCGCTAGGGTATGGTTTCAATCCTTGCGTACGCGTTTTGTCGTATCATGGATAACGTCATGTCCTAGGATTATTCCTTGCAAATCTCTTAATCATATTCACTTCAATTCACTAAATCAATTGCTAGTTGTAATTCTCAGTTGACAAGATCTCTTTTGGAGTGTGGTTTGGGACTTGAGTCGCTCTGATTAGATACGCTCTCTTACCTCAGGTATCATGTTAGATTTCATTCCTATACCTATCTAGATGCTTGCTTCTATACGGATTCTTATCTCTAGATTTTATATATGCTTATATATACCCTGTCTATTCTATCTAGCAGCAGTCAGTGGCAGTTTAAACTCGGGGCAAAGCTCGCGAGTAAGGATTGAGGCAAAGCCTCAGAAGGTTCAGTCCAGTGGCTTGCAGGCCCCTTTGTTAGTTGTGCTTTGAATGATCAGTTGTCAGTTGTGCTTTGATTAATCAGTTGGCAGTTGATACTTACAGAGATCAGTGGTTCTTGTGGCAGTGGATCTGTCAGTGGTTTCTTGTCAATGGCAGTGACTCTTTGATTGATACATATGGCTCGTGGTTCTCGTGCTCGCACTGCTGACTCAGGTGATGACACTCCTCCTCCTCCACGTCCTTCCAGAGACAAGGGCAAGAAGCAGGTTGTTGAAAAGCAAAAGAAAAAGAAGCGAAAGCTAACAGAGGCTGAGAAAGCCGAAGCAGTGGCAGATGCAGTCGACCGTGCAAAGCGAGGCGGTCGCCGAGGTTCAGTGAGACTTGGCACCCCTCCACGGGCTCTACCATCTACTCCTCCTACTGGGTCACAGATAGAGGATACTCCAGAGGAGCAGGAGCTTGTCACGGAAGCTCTGGGTACACCGTTGGCCCCTCGTTCCTGGGGGCGATCTACTCGCTCTCAGTCAGCTCAGTCACCTCAGAGTGCTTCAGCAGCTCCCACAGCAGCTTCACCTTCTGTTCACCTTGATCTGCGGAATCTTACAGCCAAGCAGGTGAAGAAGCTTCGGTTTGTCGCTCTTGAGAAGTGGTGCCCTGATCAGCGTGACCCCAGAGCCTCACCAGGATGGCACACACCTCTCATGGAGGATTTCTATAGAGCAGCACAACTTACCAGCATCCAGATCCGACCTCACAGGGTTTGCTCCTTAGAGAGCATAGTTGAGTTGGCTGGTGAGGAGATCAGACCGTTTATCACATACCTTCCGGGACTCGCCAATTTACTTGGTCGTTCCGGAAACTACATTGAGAGATGGGTCAGAGAGTTCTATGCCTTAGTATGGGTTGATCCAGAGCACAAGTTTCTCCAGTATACTTTCAGAGGCGAGCGATACAGGCTCTATTTGACTCGGCTCAGAGAGATCTTTCACTTCACTCAGACCGGTGGCGAGCTCGATCTTCACTATGACTGCTACAGAGGAGCCTCTGTGCCTTGCCGAGCTCGAGGTGGTCGTACATTGTCAGTTCAGGAGGTGGCTCCTCTCTTCAAGCCACCTTTCTCAGAGGGCTCCCGTCGTAGCCCAGCAGAGCTTCGACCCACCGTTCACCGGTTAAACGAAGTTCTACGTCGTACCTTGCTGCCTCGCACGGGTTACAAGGAAGGTTTGACCAACATGCAGCAGCTACTTCTTCAGGCCCTCGTCTCTCAGACACCGTTCGACATCGCCGACTTTCTTGTGTTAGAGATTGAGGGTGTGATAGCAAATGGTATGAGGGCACGACGTCAGTTTCCCTATGCTCACTGGATTTCATCTATCATAGCTATTGAGCTTGAGGGAGCCAACCCTGGACTCCGCGCCCTGCTGGATCAATCACCGACTTCTTTCCCGGCCTACAGAGTCCTTGGTTCGTTTGACAGCCGGTTTGGGAACCGGGTGCTTCGTCTTGTCAGGGAGAGGACTGCTCCAGCTGACAGAGCTGATGTTGATACTCAGGATGAGGCGATACGCCGTGTTGAGCAGCAGGAGCTTCATGGATTAGACACTGGAGCTGATGTGACTCCCGAGGATACCTCTTTAGATAGCTCAGACGTCGACTTCCAGCCAGTTCCACCTATGCCCCCACGGGCTCACGACACTGAGGCTGGCGGCTCTGGCTCTGCTACAAAGACGATGATGCTGAAGATCCTTGACCGTCTTAATGAGCAGCAGAGCTCCTTAGTCACTGCAGTTACTCAGGTTTAGCAGTGACAGGATGAGATGCAGAGGCGGTCTGAGGAGCGTCGATGCAGCGACAGATGCTAGCTATGCAGTTGGAGTCATAGCGCCTATAGCTACAGTCTCAGCAGCTTCAGCAGCAGAACATGGCCTTTATGGCCCACATAATGAAGTGGACTGGCGCCCCTCCTCTTGAGTTTCCAGCTGCACCTCAAATACAGATGATGAGCACATCTCAGCCCTCTCAGTCAGTTGGGCAGCTAGGAGGACCACAGTTCTCAGTTGGCCCCTCAGTTGGCCCTTCAGTGGCCCCTTCAAGTTCTGCCGGTCAGACAGTCACTCCCACCCCAGCCGTACAGTCCAGTGGACTTCAGGGTGCCGGATTGACCACCCCGTTCTAGTCACCGACGACTCAGGTGACACAGTGGTTGGACACCTTCGGCCTGACTCAGCAGTTCACCCCTCTCACTACTGGTTTCATGCCACTCACTGTTACGATGGGTGCTACTGCCAGAGATCTCTCTGCGTCGTTCAGCGACATTACAAGGCAGCCATCCCCCACTGGTCAGCCGTTAGCAGCAGAGGTTGAGGCAGAGCTGGTTGCACCGACAGCTGATCAGCACAGCTCTTCAGTAGCTTCCTCAGAGGCTACACACGATAGTCGGGCTCCAACCGTGTCCACTCCACCCACAGCTGCAGTTGCTACCGATGCTACAGTGGTCACTTCGACTCCAGTACAGCCTCCACAGTCTCCGGTCCTTCAGACTCCAGTCGAGTCCGTGCATGAGGCACAACCGGATACCGCAGCTCCTGAGGCTCCCGCAGCGACACTGGCACCGGTTTCTGATTCTACTACTACCCCAGCTACTGCTCCAGAGTCTTCGACAACAGCGATAGTAGGCCTGTCAGCTACCGACCCCCAGACCGCTTCACTTCTAGCATCAGACACTCAGGGGGAGGACTCAGATGATGAGACCTACTTGGCAGCGTTCAAGGTGCTCGACCGCTCCACAACTGCCTCCACTCCGCCTCCAGACACCTAGTTTTGGTGCTTCGACGCCAAAGGGGGAGAGGGAGAGTCGAGTAGATGGCCTAGCTTCAGGGGGAGCTAGTAGGACTCGTTCTTTTGATGTGTATTAACTCTATCGCATCATGCATCACGTTTACCGTCTTTATGCATTGTATGATATGTGTGATGTTTGAGACTTGATGGTTGTGTGACATGTGTGGACATTCATCTATATATATCATGTCACTTGTTTATGCTATATTGCTTCCGCACTAATCTCTGATCTTTTGGCTATAGCATATCCTTTATGAAATCAAGTGCTATGCTCAATTCATATCTATTGTGCTTGTCATGGCTTGAATGGTTAGGCATGTTTTTGTCTTTTCTATCACTAACCCATGCCTATCTCATGTCAAGTCATGTTTTCTCTTATCAAAATTCACTCATTATTCTCTACTCGAGCTTGTATTGTCGTCAATCACCTAAAAGGGGGAGATTGAAGAATCATGGACCCTTGTGTTTAGGCGATTAACGACAATACTAGGTCACTATGACTAACATGTGTTTTGCAGAGGTAAAGTCTTTTGTGTTAGGTCATTAGTGATGCAAGTTGAATGGGCTTAATGGATATTCATGCCCCCAAGATGGAAATCGTTTCGGTTGCAAAGGATGATGATACAAGTCGAAGACTAGGCTAGTCCTTAGTGCCATAAGGTTGAGAAGGGCACTAAGTATAGCTAGGGCTTTGTTTTTCCTTTGACCGTACTATAAAGGGGGGTATGAGATTAGTAGCTTGACCTAGGAGAGTTTAGGAGAGTGGGTATATGCACACTTGTCACAACTAGTCCTAGAGACCTTGCTTTCAGCCCATGGTTAACCCTAGAAATGGTAGGAGCAAAATCCCTTGAGAAATCTCAGCGAAAACAGTTGAAATAGGGGGAGAAAGAGGCTCCAGACTAGTCTGCCAAGTAGGCATCGGACCAGGGTTTTTGTTACCGTTTCGAAACCGGTAACCGCCGGGGAGCGGTTGGGCGGTTACCGACCGGTTTGACTGGTTACCTGTCCAAACCGAACGGTTTAGATTTTGAATTCAAACCCCGTAGTTCATTCGGTTTGGGACCGGTAACCGGTCGGTTAGGGCCGGTTACCGACCGGTTTGAGCGGTAACCGGTCCAAACCGCCGGGTGGCTTTTTTTTGCTTGAAAAAATCAATTTTTTTGCATGATCTTTGTGCATAATGATGTAAATAGAACACACAATTCATGGAAAATAGTGTGATACAAATGGCCAACCCCACAATAATATCATAGTGATGCACTAGCCACAAATTCACGACGGAAATAATGTAGTTCACCATTGCAACAACAACAAATCATCCATGGAAATACCTTGTGTCGTAGACATGCGAACATCATGGTCACTGGCGTTGAATATAAGGGAAGATCCCGTTTTGGCACCCCTCCTCATACTCCGCGGTGGACATTAGAGCGATACCGCGCGACTGGAGCCCAGCCTTGTAGTCTATCCATGATTGGCCCGTCCAATGAGCTGTGGTCTCCCATTCCTGCACTAACATGTTGTAGAAATCCGGGTCTTGCCATTCGTAGACCCATCTAGTGGCCGGCTGCGTGCTGATGTCAGGAACGGGGTAGGTATAACCACCACCGTACGATGTATCACTGTACGAGGAAGAGGAGTACTGTGGCGTGCCATAGCAATTCGTCGGGTCGTAAGCTCTCCTCTGCGATTCCGGCTGCCCATGGTCGCGGTCCTGAGTAGCATGTGTGAAGTCCGTCTCGCCTGCAGCCGACCATAATTAGTACTAGTGAATAGTCATAGACATTAAAAAAATGTCTGTAACAATCGATACCTGTGAAACAAAGTCCACCAGCATCACCAGCACCACTACCACCAGCACCATCTGCAGAACCCCCAGCCCCACCACCACCACCAATAGCACTAGGTGGAGCAGCTCCAGGTTCATCGTCACCACTATGACCATCTCCACTATCATTTGCTGAGCTGCTATGATCGGACTCCTGGTTCCATGGACTTTCCTCACCCTCCTCGCCATCATCTGTCGAATCATCGCTGGTGACAGGTTGTTGCACTCGCTTCCCCTTTCGTTTCTGGCTAGGTCCCGTCTGGTATTTTCTTTTGCCAAGATGCATGTCACCCACATGTCTACGGGCCCAAGATCGTCGGGGTCCACTTGGTCTCTGTCATCACAAATAATGAATCATATTATTAAAAATATGGTTCGTTAGTGGCTAACAAAGTACATCAACGTACCTCACGATATGGGACGGAAGAGGGATGTCCGTTTCTTCATCCTCTTCGTCGAGAACTGGAGCCTGGTTGGATCTGCCATACTCCATCCAGTCTCGAACCAGATTATCCCTTTCGTAAAAGGATATCTGCGTGAACTGGTCAATGAAGTCTTCTTCCTCATGCCTAGGTGGTCCGGAGGCATCCGCTAGCTTGTTCAGTTTTTTGTGGGACAAGCGATTCCGAACCTTCGTGTGCACTAAGGCAAATGTACTCCAGTTGCGCTCGCATCCACTGGAGGATACACACTGTGCAACAAGCCTCAACGCAAGTTTTTGCAGATTTGGAGCGCTCCTGCTGAACAGCATCCACCATTGGGCTGCAAGTGGAACCCATTATGTTAGGTATGCGCTCAAAAAGACAAAAAAAAATGAGTTCAAAATACTCTTATATGGGGTTGTCTTGGGGTCCGTGGCCATTTTAATGGCCAGCTCAGTGCCAAACTCCCCAAGGTGTAGGCGGTATGATTCTGCCTCCTGTAATGCCAAGACAGCGGAGTGCACATCCGTCATTTTCCCAAATGCTTCCTTGAGGCCAGCAAACATTTGCGGAGCTGGATTGTAACGGTATACAAGCCTTGGGTTGAGGACAGCAGCTGCAACATACGATGCATGACAAATTAGCAAATGGTAAATACTCAATATGTAGAGACATGGATTTTAACAATGGTTGTGATTGCACCTGGGCCCACATGCGTGCCATAGTACACGTCCGCAATCCTGCCATCCATGATAGCCTTGTACTGATGCCATGTTGAGACATTTGTTCCAAAGAAGGCCTCCATCTCCTTTTTGCACTCTTGGAAGTTGTACACTACTTCACACAGGTTAGGTCGCCTATCCTGATCAGCGAACCGAAGGAACCTGTAAATTGGTGCCACTGAATCGATGATGTATTTGAGTCCATCCCACCACTGTATACTAGACAACCTTGCGTGAGCATAATGGCCTTCCTTGGATTTTCCCCACCTGCTATGCAAGAACTCGGGAGATCCCATCCACTCCATAAAACGATCACGCTTCCGATGGAAGCTCTCCATGAACATGTAGTTGGTCCCAAACCTAGTGGCATTCCATTTGACCAACTCACCACCAATGGCTTCCCTCATCATTGCATTCAACTGGCCATGGTTGTGCAGCCAAGTTGAAATGCGCTTGCATACAGAGATCATACCTGCATGCTCTGACCTTTGACCAATGTCCTTCAGCATCAAGTTGATGGTGTGTGCAAGGCAAGGTGTCCAAACAATATGCTCGTACTCCTCGTTCAATCTCTGGCATGCTCTCTTGAAGTTGGCGCCGTTGTCCGTGACGATATGCACGACATGCTCAGCACCTATCTCCTCAACCACCTTGCGAATCAGCTGCACAAGTAGGCACAACATTTAGTGGAACCGAGAAAACATAGTGCATGTGAACTGGCACAATATTTTGGACGTACCCCCAACAAATAAGATGAATCTTGGCTCCTGCCCGTCGCATCAACTGACTTGTGGAACCATATGACGCCATTGCAATAGATCAAAAAATTGATGACATTCATTCTTGTCGGGCCCGTCCACGAATCACACATCAATGTGACCCCAAACAAGGGCCACTCCTCCTTAAACTTTGCGTACCAGATCTGCAGGTCCTTCTTGTTATGATCGAGGTACTTCCCGTCTATATCCTTTCCACTGGGTGACGCGATGCCTTCACCTGCAATCATAAGTGAATCATGAGAATAGAGAAATATACGTAATGAATTGAAGTCTCCAAGTATATGTACTTACCCCACTTCTGCGTCTCCCTGACCGCACTAACAAAGTATGGATTGTCCGCCTGTCTCCCGGGGATTCCTGCAGTATGGAAAAACTTTCCCCAAGCTTTCCCAATTGCGTCCTTCGCGTTCCTTCCCCTCTGCGTCCATGACCCTGTATCAATCCTTGTCTGCTTGAGTCCACCCCTCGTACCGGCTGCCAAGTTGTAGTCCTCCACCACCGCAGGGGTCTGCCTCTGTGAACCAGACCTCCGAAAAACATCCTCTGCAAAGGATTGCCCCCCTGCGAAGCAGTACCACTACCACTGCCACCTCCACGCTCGTAAGCGCCTCCTCTCCGCTGCACCCCCTCCTGGTACTCATATTCTGCTCTGGACTGATTCATGGCTGCCTGCAACTGAGCCTCGTACTCGTCATCGTCAAGGGGGTGGTTGCCCTCCGCTGCAGTAGCCTCTCGTGCAACCCTCTGTCGAGAGCGGTCACTAGTTGTCTGCCTAGTTCTGTCGATCTCCTGTTGAAAGTACTCCCGGACTTCTCTAGGCACCTTGCTGCAGTGGATCACCTCCGTCCCGCGTGCAGCCAAATGCTGCTTCAATCGGGAAGCACCACCCCCGGCTTTTTGTGTACGACAGTAGTTGCATTTCCAACCGGGAGCAAGATTCTCACCATGCTCCCATACCACGTCTCTGCGGTCTCTCGGCATCTCCTGCACAAATGGACAACACAAACAAATCGAACACATGCATCAAATCATACCGCAAATAAACCTAAATCCTACCTAAATCCTAAATCCTACATCAATGAAATCCTAAATCCTAAATCCTACATACATCCTAAAGCAAATCCAACCGCAAATCCTAAATCCTAAACCAAATAAACCTAACTCCTATATACATCCTAAGTCAAATCCTACCTAAATCCTACAATAAATATTTTCTACATCATATACTCCATAAATCCTACATCCTATAGCTTATCATAACTAAATCCTACAACTATAGCAACTACAAATGCAAGGAAATGAAAAAAACAAAAAAAAACTTACCGAAGCAACCGGTCGGTTACGTTCTGGGGGTCGGTAACCGCCGCGTCCGGTCGGTAACCGCCGGGGGTAGGGCGGCGTGGCGGGCTGGTCGGTTACTGACCAAATCTCTCAGTAACCGCCGCCGTCGGTCGGTTACCGAGGGGCTCGGTCGGCTGCGGGCGGCGCGGGGGCGGAAGTGAAGGGGGCGGGCCGGATGGGTTTGGGGGCGGAATCCCCCCCCGGCGAAGCTCCCTTTTATTCGGCGCCAGGAGCCAATGGGCCGCGTGGGCCCTTAACGGGCCGGCCGGTTTTTTTCTTTTTTCTTTTTTTTTCAAACTTAAACACGTCCAAAAAATAGCAAATGAACTCCAATTTGAAAAATTTTTACACCATTGGACTCTATAAATCGTGAACTATTTTTAGGACTTTTTCAGAATTTTTTTTAAAAAAATCAAATTTGAAATTTGAATTCAAACCGGTACCGAAACCGAACCGCCCGCGGCCGGTTTGTCGGTAACCGACCGGTTACCGCGGTTACCGTTCGGTAACAAAAACACTGCGTCGGACCAAGGAGAGTGGTCTGACGGTCCCTGACTTAGGAAAAAGTTCAGCTCGAAAAGCTCCGGACCACCTGTTTGGAAAGCATCGGACCATAGGAGAGTGGTCCGATGGCTCGTGTCAGAGAGAGAGAAGGCTCCGGACTAGTCCGACGGTGAGTCCGACGGCTAGTCCGACGCTTCAGACAGGAGGTTGGTTTCATACAGTAAGCTCCCTGGCTCCGGACCAGAGCGTCGGACCAGGGCTCCGGACCAAGGAGAGTGGTCCGGTGGTTCAAAGAAGAGAAGATGTTTTTCACTCAGTGAGCACCCTGGCTCCGGACCAGTGCGTTGGACCAGGGCGTCGGACCAAGCAGAGTAGTCCGACGGTGCCTGAGTTGGAATTCATAGTGAGCTCCGGACCAGTATGCTTGGTCCGGTGGTATAAGTTCCGGACTAGTCCGGTGGCTTCGCAGAGAGAGGAAAAAGCAAAAAACGGCTAGTTTTGGAGGTGGGGACTATTTATAGTTGCCCCCTTCGTCCTTAAGACCTCTCTTTGCCATTGTTTCAGCTGGTGACACCTTGAGAAATCCTTTGGAGAGTCAAGTGCCTAGTGAGGGAGAGATTAGAGAGAGTTGATCTTGTTCTTCCCTCCTAGAGTGATTAGGAGTGACTTGTGTGCATCCATCCACCTTCCTATCCTTGAGTTGGTCAAGTGAAGGTCTTGTGCTTGTTACTCTTGGTGTTCGACAGCACCTAGACGGTTTGGTGGTGTTCGGAGGAAGTGATCGTCGGAAGATTGTTGTCGGCTCTTCTCCAAGCTTCTGTGATCGGTTGTGGGCGATTCACCGAGCCGGAGTGGCGAAGAATCAGCCCGTAGAGAGCACTCTACCCTTGCGCGGATAGAGGGGGAGCAATACCTTGCGAGGTGCTCCAACGAGGACTAGGGGGTGTGTCGACACCTTGATACCTCGGGAAAACATCGCTGCGTCACTGAGAATCTCTTTTCCCTAGCTCTTTATATTTCCGCATTACATTCCATCTTGTTTTTATCTTACCTACTAGAATTGCTTAGGTTGCTTTTAATTTCCATGAACTGCTACCGCTTTCTAGCTAGGACACACGGACCGTAGGCACTAGGGGGTGATTGGCATTTGATAGGTTTTAATATTTGCTTTAGAAATTTAAAACAAGCCAATTCACCCCCCCCCCTCTTGGGCATCTTGATCCTTTCAGTCATGCGTCACGCGACTGTCGATTGTCGAGGATGCGTTCCGGGGCTGGTTGCCGCTCTGCTTGGCCCCGGGGTGCCTTGTCTTGGTGGACAGATACCTCTCGATTCTGTCGAGGGGGCACGTCCTGTCGCTCGGAGGTAGTCCCCCTATGCCTCGAGGCCGAGCTCTCCGCCTGTTGTACGGCCGCGGTTTGGAGGAGCCCCTGGATTTCATCTCTGATACGTCGCGCTTGAGGCGTCGATGGTGTCGGCATGTCACGAAGCAGCATTGCGGCTGCCACGACGTTCTGACTAGCACGGTTGTAGACGTGTCGCTCGTTTGCTCCTTCCTCGACGATCTATTGATGGACTTCCCGGGCCCGGCCACGGGCTGCTCCACCCTGTGGTTGCCCACGATCTCACTCGAGGGCATGCTCGAGCTGTTGAAGTCATAGGCGCTCCTCCTCGAGCTTGGCGAGCAGCTCTCGGACTTGCGCGATCTGGGCGTCCTGAGGTGGATCGGCTTCGTCTGGAATCAGGGGGACGACGTCCCGCGCGGGGGTAGTGTTGCCCCCTCCTCTTGCAGCCGCGGCATCGGTGGTGTCATCCTGGGATCCAACCGGTTCGATGAGGTGGAAACACTCCCGCGTGGGATCGTAATCCTCATCGGGGGAATCTGGATCGGGGCGACTCTGGTAAAAGTTGGGGAAAGATCCCCTCCGCTCCTCCTCCAGTCATTGTTGTATCGTGCCCAAGGTGTAGTACCCGGGGATCGGGGCTCATCGCGGCTCCGGGAGCTCACCCGGTGGAGGGGTGGTGATGAGGTTCATCGTCGCATGTAGCAAATCCCCTGGGGACCCATATTGTTCCCGCATCCGCGAGTCTACGAGAGCAGAAGAGAGTCTGGCGTTGTTGTAGAGCCCGTGCGGAAGTAGGTTGCATAGCGGAACGGCCGAGCGCATTGGAGGGGCTATGGGGGCCCTCCAAGATGGTGCCATGGCGAAGCCAAAGTCATGCTCGGCGAGGTGCCCTCCTCCGCCCCCCAAACGTGGGTCAAACAGGCTCCCGAAGGGAGGAACTGTGTCGCCAGCTGAGGCCAGGGGAGTAGCGTCAGGTGTCACGTCGTCGCGCGGCGAAGGCTACGGCGGCGTCGTTCGCGCCTCCTCCTGGTCGCGGGCGAAAGGCGTGAGTGGTGGGACCGTCGCGAGGTCCTCCTTGGCCCTGGCATACCGGAGCTGCTGCTACCCATACCACCTGTGGAGAGTAGAACCATATCGTGGTTGTGGCCAAGGGACATGAACTCTAGGCTCCCGAACCAGATGATGGTGACGAATGGAAGTGGTGGGGCGGTGGATTCCATCTAGAAGAGAAGTTGGGAGTTGATCGACACGAAAAGCCCCCCTACCTGGTGCGCCATCTGTCAGTGTTTCGACCCAGGGGGTCAATCACCAACTAGTAAACTTGAATATTGCGTGCTCCCACTCCCAGATGTGATGCAAGAAGAACACAGTATTTATCCTGGTTCGGGCAAAGAAGACCCTACGTCCAGCGGGGAAGGAAGAATTGTATTATCTCACACCGAAGTGTTTGTACAGGGGGGAGTACAAGCTGATTTATACGGGGGTGCTCGGAGCGAGCTGAGGCTCAGGACTAGCTGGGCTACCCTAGGTGACTCGGTTGATTGCTTAAGATATTGATCAAGCAATCATTGGGTTGTGTTGGGTTCGGAGGTGGCCCTCTGTTCCCGGATCGAGGAGTATCGAGGCCTGCATGATCCTGACGCATCCCTGAAAACACGGTCGAGGGCTGTCCCATTCAAGATTCGAGGGGGTGCTTTCGGCCTCCGTACTCAAGGCGTGGCTACAGTGGTCGCACGATTGACGGATAACCCGGGTATGGGTGACGAGTTGATGGATTTGACCATGGTAGTGGTCGCCCATGGCGTTAGGCGGGAGCAGGTAGGTGCATTGGATTCCTTTTACCCCATACCGGGAGTGGGTGAGTCGATCGAGCCTCCTGCTCGCGGGTCGTTCGATCGACCCCCTGTCCGTCATTCGAGGGGTCGAGGCAGAGGGTCGTTCGATCGACCCCCCTTCCGTTGTCCGAGGGATCGAGGTCGAGGGGAGTCCTACCTACTGTGCCCTTAATAATGGGCCGGCCCATGACTGGTCGTGTTTGATGAGGAGGTAGGCCCCTGCTCGATGGGCCTTCCGTTATAGGTTGGATGGCTTTTGGATTTTGTCTAAATATTAAGCACTAAATTGCCAGAGATTAGGGTACCCCTTACCTTTATACCTGACAACTAGTTTGAGCTAGTTTGCACCCAACTAGCCCAAAAGTATCCAAACAGGAGAGCTAGATTGGGCTAGTTGCAACTAGCCCATCCAAAAAAACTAGCTCCCCAAAGAGGTGATTATTTGAGCTAGTTTAGGCTGGTTGTGGTGGAAAGTGGGACCCACCTCATATGCAACTAAAAAAATATTATAACTCACAAACCAAACATCCAAATAAAATTCTAATTACACCATTAAATTCGTTACAATAAGTACTTTAAAACTAAATCTCACATGGATATATTTAGATAATTTCTAAAAAAAAATTATTATCAAACTAGCCTTGAATCCAAACATCTTCTTGGCTAGAGCTAGTTTAAGCTAGTTTACAAATTAACTCTAACCTCTAACTCTAGCCGAGCTAGAGTGATCCAAAATGATCAATATACTCCTTTTTTTTCTTTATTATTTTCTTTATTAACTTTATTTCACCTTTTCCCTCATATTTGCAAATCCACCGCATGCATGCCTGCGCGATTCCTCGCAGTCTCTTTATGCATTGCCTCACTCGTCTCCCTCAGCACAGACTGTCCCTGGCGTGCCCGCATCCATGCGCATGGACCCACGAAGGAGGCCGACACCCGCGCTCCGACGACGCCTCGCCGTCACGATCCACGCCCAGAGCTCCAACAGTGCTTCGATGAAGCTGCTCCGCCCCCTACTTCCTACCCCGCCTTCCCAACGGTCCGACCAACACCAACACGGAGGGCATTTTCACCTGGGCCCACAAGCACTAGGAATTGTGGAGCCAGGTGAAGCTGTTTGTTTGGGCTCCGCCTCCGCTAGAAATAGCTTCATCGGAGAATCGGTACCGAACAGTCGAGAGAATTAGTGGATCGCACATCGGAGAACCTTACTAGTAGACCAACAAAAAAAAAAAGACAGGACTAGAATTACAACCAGAAGTCCACTTTGCAAATGTATGCCGACAACTCTCACACCATACATACACGCACGCCAGAGTTTTATGAGATACCCATCCTGGAGCCCGGAGAACCATGGGTACCTCTACATTGTCTTATGGATAGTATGTATAGAAAATTAAAGGGACAGTATTTCCAAAGCGCATGCAATTGTCTTCCTCAGGATTGCGTAGGGCTGGCTGTCACACAACAGAACCATTTCTTCTGCAAACACAAAAGTATACAGTTAATGATAAGAGTGGAAGGATCACAGGTTCAAGAGATGAAATTGGTGTTAATGTCCTCAACTCGTCTTCAGGCGGAGTTCAAAGAAGAGAATTGATAAGCCATGAAGAAACGTACCGTGCTGGGTTTTGCAGCATAAGATTCCACCCTCTCAGTCCTGGTGTCCTTGGAAGGTGAATCAGTGTCTTGTCCATTCCCACCCTTCTTCTCATCTCTGGCTTTGTTGAATATGACAGTAAATCCGTCTGCAGAAGCTGGATCATTGACATCCCATTCACCAAACTTTGGCAAGGGGCGGCCTGATTCCTCCTGGTAAAAGCACCATTATCCATGTTAAAAGAAAATCTACTTGTTTTGTACTCTGAGTAGCACAATACTGAAGCACTAGATCACATCATAAACTTGTGTCCAAACAATTGCTATCATTACAAATTAGAAATACCAAGCTTGTGTCAGCATGCAAAATACATATAGTAAAACACAGGCTTTTGCAAGCAGATAAATGCAGTCATGGTATAGTACAAAGGAGACCACTGAGGGAAAAAAACAGAAATATAAATCAAATATCATTCAAGAAGTTAGTAATGTGGTTCCACTAAATACGCAGGTGTCCTAATACGGGGCAAATGCAGCTATTAATGATAGTATTCCATCATGTGCAGATATCTTGATGCGGAGAATGATGATACAGACAAAACAAAATATTCAGAAAACGGGAGATGATATACTTGCAGTAATTTCACGCATAGCATGCCAGCATGGGACAATATTAGCGGTTCAAAATTCATTAGCACCAAGACGTATTTGCGTAACATAGTTATTGACCTGTGAGTTGTGACCTCTTGACAACTGATTTAAATCAGAACATATCTTCCTTATCAAAAAAAAAATCAGAAGATATATTCTGGAGATCAAACTAGCATCAAGAAAACAGTTGGCATGCCAAGTTGTCAACAGTTTCCAAAAAACCATGTGGTCGTAGCCTGAGCGAAGATCGAGCTTGGAGAAGAATTTGGCGCCGTGAAGTTCATCGAGTAGCTCGTCGACGACCGGAATGGGGAACGCGTCCTTGACCGTAATGGCGTTCAGGGCACGGTAGTCGACGTAGAAGCGCCAGGACCCGTCGGCCTTCTTGACAAGGAGGACCGGCGAAGAAAAGGCCGATGAGCTCCTGCGGATGAGGCCCTGCAACAACATGGCGGCGCACTGCCGCTCCAGTTCGTCCTTGTGTGCGGCCGGGTACCGGTATGGGCGCACAGCGACGGGCGACGACCCCGGTTGTAGCGTGATGTGGTGATCTCGGTTGCGCGGAGGCGGAAGGCCCTGGGGGTCGGTGAAGAGGTCAGCGAACGAATCCAGTAAGCCGTCCAGGAGGGAGTCGCTCGCAGACACGGTGTGTGTAGCGGGCGTGTCGGCGGATGGCGCGCCGGACCAGCAGATGTCCTGCCCGTCACGCCGCCAGAGTATGGGTGGCGACGTCCCAGGCGATGCGCCCCAGGCCGGCCATCCACTGGGTACCGAGTACCACGTCGTAGCCGGCGAGTGGCATGACGTAGAGGTCGACGTCGAACGTCATGCCTTCAATGGTGATGGCGGTCTGTCGAAGGACGCCGGGGCAGGCCACACGCTCCCCGTTGGCCACTATGGAGGTGAGGCGCGGCCGCAGTTGGATGGGAACCCCTGTGCGTTGTGCAGCCGCCTCCCCGATGAAGTTGTGTGTGGATCCCGTGTCGACCAAGGCGACAAGAGTAGCAGCGCCCACGATGACCCGGAGCAAGATCGGATTGCCGACGGGAACGCCAGCCACCGCGTGGAGAGAGAAGACGGGGGCTTCCACGTCCTCGGGATCATCTGCGGCCACGGCGCCATTGTCCGGGCCATCGTCAATCTCCACGCCGTTCATGAAGAACAGCCTCCTGCAAAAGCGATTATGGCCGCGCGTATACCGTTCATTGCAGTTGAAGCAGAGGCCTTGACGACGTCGCTCTGCCATCTCGTCGGGTGTGAGACGTCGCTGGTTGCCCTCGCCGCGACCCTGCTGGGCGGCCGCTGGGGGAGCAGGCAGGGCCAACGGCTGCTGGGGCGCCGGCAGCGCAGGCCGTGGCGCGAGAGCGAGCAGTAGGCCACGTGGTGGCGCGCGGGGAGGTGGTGGCGCGGGCCGTTCTGCCTCCATCAGTTCCACTTGGCGCGCCATGCTCATCGCGGCGGCGAGGGATTCTGGGTTGTGGATGCGCACCGCATGACTGAGGGGCGGTAGGAGCCCGCCGGTGAAGAGTTGGACGCGCTGCGCCTCGTCCAGTCGACCCGCGCGAGGGAGGAGGGCCTAGAAACGATTGGAGTACTCCTCCACGGTCCCGGTACGCCGACACTCGGCGAGCTCGAACAGTGGAGCGGAGCGTAGGGGAGGCCCGAACCTCAGGTTCAGGCGATCCTTGAAGTTGCCCCAAGTCGGTGCGCCCTCGTCCTCCAGGAGTTGGTCGTACCAGAGTTGCGCGATGTCGTCCAAATGGTACGCGGCCGTTCGGAAGCGTTCCTCCGCCATGGTCTGGTGCCGACGGAAGGACTCGCACTTGTTGAGGAAGAGCAGCGGATCGGTCGTGCCGTCAAAGCGGGGAAAGTCCCACCGCTTGGGCTTGGGTGGGCGGTCCGGATCACGTGTGTCCTCCGTGCGGCCGCCGGCGGTCGACGACGACGCCGATTTTTCCTTCATGGCTGCCATCTCTGTCTTCATGGTTGACATGTCGGTGTTGATCGCTTGCAGCATCTTCATCACGTCGGCAAGCGTTGGATCGGCCATGGCTGCTGGGGGTGATTGCGAGACGGACTGTGGCGACGGCGGCTGGTGGTGGGTGGCGGCATCGGAGGAAGAAGCGGAGGGGGTGTCCGTAGATCGTCTGGTAGCCGATACCAGGTTGTCAAGGGCGCTATGATCTAAGGTAGGCGGCCCTCGACTACGCAGCTCGTGCCGTGACTTCCAGTAGCGGAGGTTATGCCCCTCACGGCTGCCGGGCTTGAGAACGTACGAGGGAGAGAGAGAGATTGGTAATTGATCTTGCTTAATTCTCAAGTCCCGATTACACAGGATATATAATCCTTGGAGAGGAGTAAAGATAGCAACTACTCTCTCCCTAATCACTCCTTAATCTTAGGCATCCTAACAACCTTTCCTAACTTAGCCACTCGGTGGGACCTCCTGGGCGCCTAGCGCGCTCTGGGCGCGTTCCGCCGCGCGCCGGATGTCCCTGGCACGGCGCCGCCTGGTGTACGTGTTCCTGTACATGACACTTTCATGGGAAGATTCAGCTGCCATACTGATATTTCCAGGTATGATTCAACCGAAAGCCCTTAAAACAGGAATTAAGTAGATCCTTTATATGAAGGATAGGCTGCAGAATCATTATTGTTTTTATTTGTAACAGATAAATTGGTCAGCGAACTACAAAAAAATGGGATGTGATGTATCAGTATCTTCCTTAAAAGGAAAACCCATCATTCCATTATGAAATCAATAATCAAGTTCCACAATGTTCTGAGGAGAAATCTCCAAGCATGCTATTCAGATAAACACCAAGTATCCAGTGTAACCTTTAGTAAGTAAAAGTAGTTTTCTAAGTGTACTAGTAAGGAAACAAGCCTCCTGTGTGCTCCCACCAGCCTCCATTCATGCATAACTCCGCATGTAGGAACAGAAAACTCCATATATTATGATATTCATCAGTGACAGAAGTTCCCTCCAAAGTCCATCTATCCATGTCCATCCACCTGGCTTCCAAACTTGGCATAGCTTTAACACAATAATAATCTAACGCTGGACCAATAAAATTCCAGCTGATTTATGGCAATAGCCACGAGCCCACGAGTAGCAGACAAAAGAATTGAATGAAAACGCATAGGCCAAATTTTACGTTTCAGCATCTAGACGGCAGCAACGATTAAAGGCTGGGCTGCAAACTGACTGTGCTGTAGTTGCAGGTGAGCCTTGCATCCTGTATCGATCTCGCTCATGGAATGCAAAGCAAAGCAGTGGGACTACGCTGACAATCACAGGCCTCGAAACGAAAACGCCAACCTACCCGGCCCGGCGAAAAGGAACTCGTCCGCCCTTGTCCCGAGACTTGGCGGATACATGAATCAATCAATCAATCAATGAATCAATCAATTTTGTGAACCCATGAGAACTAGTAGAGGAGAAAGCATCATGACACTAGTTTCGTAGCCCAATCACATCGCGCGCAAACAACCCCCTCCCAATCGACTCGGCCACTCCACCCTGCTTTGATGCCAAGCAACAGGAGAAACAAATCCGCGCTCGAAACTAGTCGTCCCGAACTTCATCACAAGGCGAGCTTTCCTCGATCAGGACAGCAAACACCGATTCCACAAGCTAAAATCGCCGGGTGTGGGGGGAATATAATAAGTAACTAATAACAGAAAAAAAAAAACACAGCAGAGAGACAGCGCAGAGACTTGCACGTACCGCCATGGATGGATTCCGCAGAGCAGAGGTCCCGATCCGCTGGGGAGGGCGGGGGGGGGGGGGGGGGGGGGGGGGGGGGCTGGGGCGGCGGCTGCGCTGGGGAAAGCTCCCTTTCTCCCTCCCTCTCTCTCTCTCTGCGGTTGCGGGTGGGAGGAGACGACGAAGAGGAAAGTCAGGCACAAGCGGGGATAAGAGCGGAGGGAGGCGAATCGATGTGGAACGGAACGGAGAGCAAAAGAAAAGGAAAGCAGGTGATGGAGAACTTGTACGAGTGCTGTGTCTGTGTGGGGAGGAGAGGGGAGTGAGTATTTCTCTCACTCCTCCCGTATATAATAAATAAGTAAATAAATAAAAATCAAAATAATAATAATAGAAGAGGAGTAACGGAAAGCGCCTAAAAAATCGCTTGTACCCGCCGGTTATCGGGGCCCGGTCGGCGCGATGCGCATGTGAGCCGCGCGGCCAGTGGGGCCCGTAGGTCAGCAGGCGCGGGTGGGAGGAGGCGAGGCTGGGCGGGTTTGACCGGTGCGGCGGTGGCCACGGGGACGGAGACGGTGTGGGTGGAAATGCGAGGGGACGTCGGTGGTGACTGGTGACTGGTGCAGCAGCGCTTCGCTGGCGCTCGGAATCTCTAGGCTGTGGCGTGGAGGGCCCACCCGTCGTTGTTAAAAAACTTCCTACCAGTACTTTGGGTATTGGGTCTCGGGGGCAGAAACCAATTCTGTACTGTATGTACTAAGTACTCGAAAAAAAGATTTGTTGGGCGAGCGTTCAAACTCTGGGCTGAAATTCGTCCCGTCTTTAGCCGTTGGCTGGCACCGGTGGATCCGAGCTGGCTCAGCTGTGAGCTGTCCTTCGTGCTGGTGCTGCCCTCCTGATGATACCCGTGCGCCGGCCGCCGGGGGGTGTGTCGAATGTCAACGGCGTAGGATTGCCTGTTCGTGAGGGCGAATATGATATGACAGCTAGGCATGTCATCGTGCCAGCGTCTGAAACCGGACAGAGCTCAAGAAGAAGAAAAAAAAAACGGACCACGAAGCAAGCAAGATGATAATAATGCATCCACCGGCAGCGTGAGCTGAGGGCTGTCCCCTTCACACCACCCCCTCCTTGGCCTTGGTGTGGTGTTGTGTCCTCGCCATTCGCCAAGTCGCGGCCCTGGAGTAAAGTAAACGGCACATCATGTGGAGTAAAGTATGCTCTCGCCCCTCGCCTCTCGCGAGCAGCGCAGCAACGGCCACGTCAACCGAAACAAACTCAACTTGGCAGACACATCCGTCGAGCACTAGTATACTCCTATCCTACTGTGCAAGTGTAACAACGTTTTTTTTTTTTTTGACAACAGAAGTGTAACAACGTTGAACTGGTACACGCAGCGCACGGCGGCACGGTGCTTAGCTGGATGCAACTAGCACTTCCTGCTCTACTCTCTGCTTTTTTGTCGTGCTCGTGTCAGGGTTTATCCTACCGATTTTCAACCGAGAATCGGTGGCCGACGGTTTACCGGTTACCGGTCCCAAACCGAATGGTTTGGATTTTAAACTTAAACGGCGCAGTTCAAACGGTTAGCGACCGGTAACCGGTCGGTTAGGGCCGGTTACCGTCAGGAGCTCCACGTCAGCAGCCAACCTTGGCAGGCAGACAATTTGATCCAAATGCGGCCCAAAACGCACAGTCACTGAATCGCTCGTACGTTTACCAGAACAGCAGTGAGCTGCAGTCCAGTGTCATGTCCAAGACGCCTCTCAAAACTTCATGCGTCACTAGTACTCACTCGGTTGTAGAAAACGGTCGTTTTCATTTTCCAAGAACAGAATGTACATACATGAAAAAATCTTCATGTGCTACTACTATATACTCTTCGGCGAGCAGCTCCTTGACCTCGGCACGAGCCCTACCATGGGAGATAATCTAAAATCACTATCCAGCAAAGTTCTTATAGTCATCAGGACGTCTGTTTCCAAGCTGCCTTCACGCCTTAGGTGCAAGCTACCACTTCAGTTTGCCAAGTCTCAAGCGCATGTATGATCTTCCATGTCTCCACTTGGATGACTTCTCCTTCATCTCTTATGACATAGCCCCACTTTCTTTGGGCTCTTTCTTTGCTGAAACCCATCAACAACATTTGACTTCATACCATCCATGAGTGGTACACTCAAAATTACCCATAAAGTGCGAGTTAAATTTTTTCATTGGAAATTATATTGATATTGTGGATTGTGATGTTGCACCAATGAGTGTTAGATAATTATGGGCTTGGCCCAAATAATGTCTAATAATAAAACTCATGATGTGTAATAAATAATGTGCATGTTATGAGTTAATACCATATGGGACTAGATGGTAACTCAATTTATATAGCGAAAGATATGTTAAATTATTATTCTAGGATGCACTAGTCAAAATCTGTGCTAACTAATAAAAATGATGGTTGTAGCTCCTAATGTGTGTGATTGAAAAAAACAACGAGAGTGGCCAACCTGAACAAGAAATCTGTGATCACTATATGGAGTTGGTAATTCTATGGCAAACCACTTTTTTGTGCATTCACATACGACATATCTATTTAAGGGCAGCAACAGTAACATTAGAGCTGGTGGCTGGACAGAGATAGAAATACTTTATTTCCATTATTACAACATCCAAGAAATATGTTTTGATCAGCAAACCAAGAGATCCGGCTACATTTGGTACTTTAAAATAGAAAATCGTCAAACCTGAGAGCAATAGAAAAATAAAATTAGTAAATCGGCAGCACTTTAATTAGTTTGATGTCAACAAGATAGTAACAAGCACCTCCCAGAAACACTTTGATCAATCGTTCACATTTGAATAAACAATGAATTTTTGAAATAGATGAACTCCATGCAATTGAAGTCTATAAAAATTACCAGTATACATTAACATAGACATAACAGCCAAGTACTAATGTGTAACATAGATATTCCTTGAAGTCAAGAGCAATTTTGCAGAATTAATGTATATTTCATTAGTCAACATACCTTAACCCTAAATCGCCAATCAATATATCCAAAACTATATAATGGCTAAAAGTTCAAGGAGAAGACCACATATATGACATCTAAAAATTCAAAAAAATTCCGCCCCTTCAACATGTATTAGTCATCAAATACTAAAAGTATGATAGTACATATTTTTGAACATGTATTGCTCTGGTAAAAAAACAAGTCCCGTTCCAAATACACATTAGATCCGTTCTGAACAGAGATCCCCTTTCGAATACAGATAACCAAATAGCCTAAATTAGGGTTGGTGCTCAGTTTTGCACAAAAGGAAGGGAAGAGATCGCACATGCATACGTAGCCAGCATTGTGGCGGCTCATCGCCAACAAAGAGCCTGGTAAAGACTTCGACAGCTGGAAGACGGACTCATCTCGGCCATTTAAAGGAGGCTACGCTCGGAGCTACGGCTGCCCTGACGTGTTTGTGCTTTGAGTTGTATATCTGAATGTCGGATTGAGAAGGGAGCTGCTGAAGAGACGGGAAGGAGCACCAAGGGGCGGCGACCGACGAGGAGGACGCTAGAGGCAGAGGCAGCGGCGTGTGGGGGAGGAGCAGGGAGGGGCGGCAGCCAGATGCGGAGGCGTGTGGAGGAGGAGCAGGAAGAGCAGTGCTATGAGGGAGACCGAGAGAGAGAGAGAGAGCCTACGGAGGAGTTAGGGTGAGGGAGCCTGTGAGAAGGAAGTGGGATGGGAGAAAATGGGTGTCAACATCTAGTCCTCCTCTCTTTCTGTTTTTTTATTTCTTTTCCTTTTCCTTATTTTTTTTTGGTAATTTAGCTATGATATAAGTCATCAAGAGGAGAAGTGCGTAACCGTGGTGTGTTCTCTTTTTATTCTTTTTTATCTCTCTTTCTAAAAAATATTTTCTTGTTTTCATTTATAAAATTGTTTTAATTTCTTGGTTTTTCTAGAGTCTGACCCAAAAATCTTTTGAAAATTCTTATTAGTTTTGTTGATGCGCCCTAGATGATTAGTAGTGTAGATGCTGTTTTAATTAATTTGATTTTAAACATTAGCTGAAACTTTACAGTTAAGATTTACTAAAGAGGTGTCCAAATGATATGTGGCGTCCAACCATGATGACAACTTAACCATTCATCATAGATGTATCACCTTATGAATGAACCATCAGAGACAATATAACTCTATGATGTTTTTCAGAGCATCACCATCAGTAAACAGTTATGTAAAGCCTTATTTCTTGTAGTGGTAAAAGGTCCTAAATGGCTAGAGGGTGGAGAATAGCCTATAAAAATTTCTATAAAAACACTTAACCAAGTATTAGTAAACTAAATGGCGATAAGGTAATGTGGCGCTAGATCTAGAAAAGATGTTGCAAGCCTCCTATTCACAAGTCTAGTTATCTATGATCTATATATGTATATCACACAAGACCTAACAACCTAGCAAGATGATAGAATGAATAGAACTTAAAAGCAGCAGTTTCAGGCCTATCGGTACTACCGGTGATGATGGATACTATCGTGATGAACTACCAGTACTATTGGTACACTGCTAAAACTATGAAAAGTGAAGGGATTGAGCTTAGATTTCAGATATGAGGTTTACTCAACCCTCCTAGATGTTGTGGATGTTAATGTTGTGCTTCCCTTGGCTTGAGTCCTTACCAATTCATAGATCAGGCCTTCTTAACCTATGAATGAGGGAGGTTGAGGAAGAACACGAAGAACACAAGAACAAAAATGATAGACAAGATGATTTCAATCACAAGAAGCACACGAGATAGAAGATTTAACCCGAGGTTCAGCAATCTCCACAAAGGAGTACCTACGTCCTCATTGTTGAGGTGACCACAAAGGTCCAAGTCTCTTTCACCTCCTTGCCTCTCTCAAGCCCCCACAAAGAGTGCTCAAGATTATCACTAAGATCAAATGGGTAATACAAACGCTTCGGGTGCCCTCACAAATAGATCAATTTGGGCAACCACGAAGAACGCCTAGCCAGCTAGGATTCCAAGAATCCAAGAGTATCAAATGCAAATAGAACCGGCAAAATGAGGGATTCAAATGCTCAATTCTTGGATCAATGCTCCTCACTCTCTAATCTCATTTCTCTAGCTCAAGTATTGCAATGGATTGAAGTCTAGAGCCTAGAGGGAAAGAGAGGGGAAGTGTCTTGTGCTTGGGAGCCTTTTCTCTAAGTTGGGGGGGGATAATGAAGTGGCTACCTCCCAAAGTGAAGGGAGGAGCTATTTATATTCATGGCTCCAGATGAACTACCGGTTGGATAGCACCGGTACTACCAGTCCATGTATTTCCGACCGTTGGAGCTGTTCCACGGGCGCGCAGAGTTGGGCGTAAAAGTGACCTACCGGTACTACTGGTTTTCCACCAGTACTACCGGTCGGCACTGGTACTACCGGTATAGGTAACCGGCACTACCACTGGTTCGAACCTCACAAACCAGATCTGGTAAAAAAAATGACTTATCGGTACTACCGGCATTATTCTGGTACTACCGGTCACCACTGGTACTACTGGTCCAAGACCGATACTACTGGTAGTTCATGATCCCAGAAGGCTGACTGCGTTGAAACTTGCCTACCGGTACTACCGGTGCACCCTGGCAGAAACGAAATAGTCTAAGTGTCCGTGAGTGCAAGATGTTTCTCAAGCGCATATAAACTATTGACATGAGCACTCTTATCCACATCTAGCTATCCTAATATGCATCCCTCTTGATAGTGCGACATTTCCTAAAACTCAAGTTAAGATAAAATCTATTAAACCACTTTGAGTCGAGCCGCTTTCCATTGAAAGAAGTTTAAGGGTGCTATAATCATTGAATATCATCGTTCACACCTTTCAATGGACTAACACCTTCCATATTCAATTTCATCTGCACACTTAGACATAGGATTAGTCCAATAGGTTTCATCAGTTAACCAAAACCAAACAAGGGCTTTCAAGTGGTCTAACGGTTGTTTGTCTTTTGGTTTGTGAAAACACAACCACTGTTCTTATGCCTCAAAGTTTCTCTGTCCCAGTTCTTGCGTGCATGAGTCCTGGGAGAGTAGGCCCCTGAAACATCTGCTGTCTTCGAGTTTGCCTACTCGGGTGAAGGGCAACAATCACGGTGTTGGGGAGTGTCACTACCGACACAACTGCTCGCTACCGGAGACTACCATCGAGCAGGACATCCGGTGATTGGCACTGCTTCTTGTCTGCACTACATCAAGCGGGACAACTACGTCGATAGGCACTTTGACGATGAGTGCATCCGGCTCTACCGCTAGGTATATTACTATTAACCCAACCCTTCTCGTAACATTTTTTTGTTACAGTTTGATTTGCATGTGTCTTCCATACCATAGTCACAATTAGATCATATAAGCACATATAGTTGATTTCGCAAACCTTTTCTTTATTATCTTTTTCTTTATTAAATTGCTATTGAAAATGCCTAAAATTCTAACATTCCAAAAATGTGATAGACAATTTTTGGTAGGTTACTTGGCAAGTATGTTGAAACTTATAATCTATGAGGGTACTCATTACAATATGCGGTGACAATCGTTCTACAATTGAACAAGGTCATGACATGAAAATACTAGCAAAAGAACTCAAAATGTTTTGTTGTGTTTTATCTGAGAAGTTTGTGATAGGTTGTATCATTGCAAAGCTGCCACAGGCTTGGACAGATTTTGCTAGTTCTCTAAAACATAAGATATAAGAGTTTGGCATTGTCGATCTCACTGGCTCTTTAAATGTTGAAGAAAAGGAGAGATCAAAAGACGTTAGTAGCAAAACAGTTGTTGATGGAAGTTCTAGTGCCCATGTGGTGTAGAAAAATCTTCAACAATTTGACAAGAAAAAATTCCAACAAAAACTCAAACAAAAAACCACTACACCTTTTAAGAAGAAGAAGAAGAACAAGAAAAGAAAAATCGTTTCACTTGCGGCAAGCCTAGACATTATGCAAACGATTGCCTTGATAACAAGTGGAAGCCCAAGAAGAAATCTACAAACATGGTTGAGGCTGAAGGAGAAACAACTGTGTATGGTAATTTATTCCTTTAGCTCTTTCAGTATTTTATTCACTTGATTGGTGGGTTGATACATGAGCTAATATTCATGTGTGTACTGATATTTTTTTGTTTTCTTCTTATTAGGTCGGATGGACTTTCTCCATTTTGATGAGGAACGGGGCACGTGTGACTATATGTTGTGTTGGTACGGTCGATCTGAAGCATACTTTAGGAAAGATCATGCAATTGAAGAACATGCATCTTGTCCCTCAATAAGGAAAAATTTTATTAGTGGTTCTTTGTTATTTTGTGATGGTTCTAAACTTGTGTTTAAGTTGAATAAATGTGTGCTTTCTAAGTTTGGACATTTGCTAAAAAAGGCTATGAGAGGGAAGGCTTGTTCTGATTGTCTTTAACTGATGCATGTGTTAATTCCGTGAACCATGCTAGCTAGGTTAATGAGACAAATGTTTGGCATTCATGCTTATTTCATATTAGTTTTGGTTGTATGACTCTTGACTCGCTTAGCTAGTTTAAATTGAATCCCAAAATTTTATGCAAACCCATGGTTGATAAGTGCCTATGTAGTTCAGTTTTGTGATGAGTGTATTGCCAACATGAAGCCATTTCAGGTTGAGCGTGTTCATCTAACTTACTGCGAAAGCAAGATGTGCATGTCTCTTCGCTTGTGTTAACGTAGGTGTTGAGCTCGGAGGCGGTAGTCAATGGCAAGGTGAAGGTAAAGTAGAGACGTGTGTTGATATTTGTTAACGCAAATAGAGAAATAGGAAGTAATCCGCAAGCGGACGGATACCGGTGAGCACTTCACCCGGGAGATTATCCAGAGTATCGTATTTATTTATCCACAGGGAGAAAGGGTGCATCTGACTAACCAAATCTACGCTATTAACCCTTAGGCTACAAATAAGGTGATTTTGATATGAGCGATTAGAGAAGACCTCGACTGTAGTCTCGTTCTAGTCTATATAAGATATGATCTAATATTCTATTGGGGAGAACCGTCATGAAAAGAGACACCTCAGAGGATGCTTAACACACGGCCTATAAACCCTACGAGCCCTTCTAACGGGATTGTGGGCTCCAAAGGTATCTACGAAATTGTCACTTTCCGAGCTACTACCACAAATCCGGCTAGATAGGGGGTATCTATGAGGATCCCAGCCCAAACACCACGTTTACGCTAGAGACGATTGCCCTACTCTCAACGCAAAGAGAATAAAGTAAACTCACAGACCAAAGAATAATAAACAGGGAACTTACTAGAATTAGAAGTCGAATTACCGAAGAAATCCTAGGAGCAAGCCTCGGGTTAGGAGTCTTGATCCCGTCGATACAAACTAGAGAGGAGACACCGACAGGCCGGGCTTCCTCCAATCCATACCTCCACTCTAACTCTCTCAATCTAGAAGAGTAAACTCTAATCTCACATCTTGAATGCTAAGCCCTAGAGAATAGATCCATAAGGGATCCTCTCTGGAAAATATGTAAATGAATAATGGATTGCCTTTAGCTAGGGGGCAGGGGTCCTCCTTATATAGCCCCCTCAAATGAACGTCGACCGTCGGATCAAACCGACCTTAATTGTATG
The DNA here is from genome assembly GCA_022036555.1 of Microstegium vimineum. Lineage (NCBI taxonomy): Eukaryota > Viridiplantae > Streptophyta > Magnoliopsida > Poales > Poaceae > Microstegium > Microstegium vimineum. The sequence goes on along the minus strand of CM039126.1, from coordinate 18,021,049 downwards.
GTTTAGATTGATCCTCAAAGGCGGTGGAGCATGATCTGCGAGACTCGTGCTGATTGGTTGCATGGCCAGGGCGGGCGCCCTGTCTGTGGGCCCGTTCACCTTCTCGTTTCTTCTTGCGCCTTCTAGAACCCTCTAGAGTATAGAAAATCCTACGGTTGATAATTATCTCTACATAAACATGACACGTAGGCCTTTCCTCCATATTTCCTGGTAACCCCCTGCAGAAACATACATTCACCAAAACTCATGGAATTTCATTAGTAAACCCCTATATCTAGATGTGAATTGCATATGGATCTTTTTTCATGTTTAGTTGACGGTTAAAATTGATACTTAAGGACCATCAACAACTCCCCCAAGCTTAGCTTTTGCTCGTCCCTGAGCAAAGATGAACTCAAAGATGGATCAGGAGTTGCTGCAATGCTTTCACGCCTTAAAGGTACACATGCGTTCAACCAAGAATTCTCCTCTGGATTAGAGTAAACCATTCTGACTTTCAAACTTACCCATATACCTTTAACCATGGGGCTTATAGCCATCACTTGGGTCTTGAGAAATTGAAAAGTAGAATAATTAAGCCAAGCATTATGTTTCAAGCTCTTCACTTTACCTTTATCCTGGAGTTTTGCAAAGTTTTCGAAATAAAACTCAAAGTTTCTTTTGTATGACCCTCTCAAGTCTCTCAATATGTGATATTTTTGGATCCTCACCAAGGCAACAATGGTGTTATGCCTTCTCTCAGAATATTATTTGGAACAGACAAAGTAACAATGTGCCTTCTCTCTCTTACACTATAACTAATAGGCAATATATGGAGTTCATAGGTGGGGAGGAACAACGCATACATACTTGCAAAGCATATATTGTAAAGTCAAACAATGGATCCAGAGAAACAGGTCATACAATCAAATCAAGATGTGCATGTGTATGGGATATATGGTGGATTTATGAGGGTGGATATGTGGTGGATATAATGGTGTATGGTGGATATATGAGGGTGTATGATGGAAACCTAATTCTACTCTGCTCCTTGAATACAAATATACATACTTCTCTCTTTTGGAACTTGGAACTTTTGAGAGAACTGGGGCTTGCTTGTTTCTTTTCTTTCTTTCTTTTTTTAGAGAGGCGGGCATCTAAGTACCCATTGTTTTGATAGGACACTTGTCCATGTTTTACTCTCTTTATATTTTTTTATATATTTTTTTTTCACAACCCCAAGTCTCTTTCACTTGTGAGAGATGATAATAAGGAAATCTTTGGAGCAGTTACATATGTGGTAATGGAATATATGGATAGGTGGAGAACTGAGATATTTTTGGTTGCTTACTCCCAAGGTTGGAATAGAGCAATTTTCTGGTGGATCTGGATGACATATATGTGGATGCGTACTTCCAGGGTAGAAGTAGCATATATGTGGATGCGTACTTCCAGGATAGAAGTAGCATATATGTGTGGAGTGTACGTGATCTTGATTTTAAAAGCATGACAAGTCTCTAAGGGTCAACAAAGCTTGACAAAACTCAATGCAAATACAAGCAGTAAATATGATAGTGACTGTTTTCCTAATCTACTAGGCATGTATATATGGCTGTGGTAGGAATTCAAGCTCTCGTCATACAGAAACTTATCATGTAATATTTTCAATTTTCAAAAGATAAATTCTCCAGAACTCTAGTATTGCTAGGAACAAGATAAATAGCAACTCAACTTTATCATATCATACCTATCAACTACCTAGACTTAGCTCAAGCATTTGTAACCACAAGTCTCAGGTTCAGAGTAAATCTTATGTCAAAACAATTATATCTAAAACTCAGGAGAATTCAAGGCTGAAAACTAGGTACTTGAAAGGAATTACGACAGAGCAATTATTCATCATTTCCAAGACAAAATTATTGTTCATGGCTATAGATATATCTATCTTTATTTAGGACTCTTAAGTCTTGACAGACATGGACCTTCATGTGCCCATATGTTTTTAGCAATTTTAGATTTTCTTATGATACTATGGTGAACCTTCATGTGTTCACATATTTTTGATATTTTTATGACTATAAGATAGACTCGATAATCGCATAGATATACTTACCTGATAACTGGGGGATGCCCTCCCCCAAGCTGGATGTTTGCTATAGTTGCTTTAAATGATCTTTAGAAGTAGCCTCCTGGTTGGGCTCACTCCTCTTTGGTGCTTTCAATCCTGCATGGTTATACTCCGACAAGAACAAACAAAACTCGAGGCTCCATTATGACAATGGGTTAGCGGTCAGTCAAAAGAGTAATTGATATTCTTATGAGCTAATTTAAAATTTAATATGTTCTAGCAAGAATTGAATATGTCATCTCTTTTTTAGAATTTTCTATTTTATGATGCAAGCGAAAAATTAAAATTATTTTTGTGCCACCACAGTAAATTCCCTTATGGTAATACCATAAGTTCTCTCACATGGGGCTTAAAGATTTTCTTTTTGCAATGCAAAAATGTAGATATGTCATGGTAAAGATAATTATGTAATGGAGGGTATGAGAATAAGAATAATGCTAGGAATATCTATAAGTGATATGCTAATTAATGCAATTAAGTATCTTAATAGGTTGGCGCTAAGGATTTGTTTAAGTTTATGAAGGTGATTATGTAATGGATGATAGTAGAGCAAAACAACACTAGAAATTTCGAGTGTGTAAGCTAAACTAATGTAGTGTGAAAATTAAATATGCAAATAACTTACCGAGTTTACCTTTCGGCCGAGGTTCGGAGATTTAGGTCTGTCGATCTAGACATCTCTTCTGGTTAAAATATCTTCAGGAGTGTTATCCAATCCTGATGAGGACTTGGATGTTTTTTCACCTTGTGTTAATGTTTTGATGAAGTCTCTTCTTCCACCCTTTCTTAGTTTGAGGTTTCACTTCCTGTGATTCACTGTTTTGAGGTTCTATCTCTTCTTTGCTCTTTGTAGCTTGTGATACATCCTCCATTGGTGGTACAACTTTCTTACTCAGGAGATCTTTATTATTGGATTGGTCTTCATATCTTGACTTTCTCTTGGATAATCTGTCCATCCATCCTTGGTGGCTTGTTTCATTTGACATTGAGAGTGATGCTTCCTTGTCTCCTCATAAGTGGTGTGGCTATTGAAGTAGCAATATGTCATCTCTTCAGGAAATTGGAAGTAGTCCTCTTTAGATGTGAAGATGATTGTGCTGGTGGTGTTGAGATGAATAAGGTGGACTCCATCTTTATATCCCATGAAACCATGAAGTCGGCGAGAACATAGTGATCTTTGATTATGATGTGTTTTGCTATTCCTTCTGGAAATCAGAATGATTGGTCTACTAGCTGAAGCTGTACATATGTCTGGTATAGTGGTCTACTGTCATATAAATGTTGATAGGCTACCACAGACAATGTGTTGCCACTTGATCCAATGTTGCAGAATGCCTTGTGGGATGTACTTTCCTTGATCTTGCAATCAATGGTAGGTACTCCTGGATCATCCAGCTTAGCGAGGTATTTGATAGATGGAGTTGGCCATACCCTAAATCAAATAATGTTGATCATCTGAGTCTTCTCTTGGTTGTTGAGCTTTACTCTTCCTCCTTCTATTGTAATGTTCTACTTCTTTGTAGCAACATTTGTGTCCTCATAGATGTAGGCCTCTAAGGATGAGTAGGGGCCTTGAGTGTATGTTTCTTGGAAGTGAACCTCTCCTTCTCATCCTTGATTGGGAAACAGATCTTGGCGCTATCCATGTAGATGATGGTATTAGCTGTTCTTAAGAATGGGTGCCCAAGATAACGAGGGATTTCTCATCTCTGTATGTTTCTCCAATCACAAGGTTTACTGGTACGAATGAGTGCCCAACTCGTATGCTGATATATTAAGGAATTGCCTTGGGTAACATAGTGTCTGATCTGCTAACTTGGCATGATGTTGACACTTGCTCCAAGGTCACAGACAGCTTCTTCAAGGGTGTAAGCTCTAATGGAGATTGGGATGATAGGTCTTGAATCTCCTATCTCCATTGGTGGGGTGTCATCCACCCATGCTCTTGATGGCATGGTGAAGAAGTGTCCTGCTCAAATAAACAAGGCAGAGATCAAGTGCATGGGCTCTGTTGGTGGGAAAACACCAACATAACCAAAGTTTTATTCATTCTTCTCTAGCCTAAACACATCAAGCAAAATTGAGTATTTGGTTTTAACCATAACATGGGTGATAATATCAAAAGATAAGTATGAATGTAGCACTTCAACAACACTTAGCAAATTAAATCGCTTAAGCACATGGAAGGATTTGTTTAATGTAAATTTTATATGATTGAGATTATTATCTTCCAAAATTGGATGTGCAACATTTCAGCCCATATGGTTAAATTTGTGAGAACAAGAATGTGGTACTAGGAACAAACTTTAAAGAACTAACATGTTGAGATAATCAGGTTGGATCAAGTAAAGTTGCAGCTCAAACATGTTTAGATCTTTATTTATGTGAATACCAGAATCAAAGAAAAGTTTTTAGAGTGATGCTTACTTACCTTTAATTTTGAAGAATGATGGCCTTGTAACACCTCATGGAAGCTTCCTTTGATCGGCTGGTTGAGCATTAATAGCTTGTCTCATTTGTTCCACTCCTCATCCTTGTTCCTCTGATCTTGTTGGTCTTTTTATTGTCTTGTCTTGAAGTTTGTTCACCTCTCTCTTGTGAAGGTTGTTGAAATTCATGTGTCTCTCTTAATCTCCAATGTGAGTTCATCTCGGGACTTACCAATTTGATATTGAAAGTTTTCCTGTAGGGTTAGTCCAACAAAATATCCAATATCTACTCTAGTATACTATCAGTTCAAAAATCAACCTAGACACCATGTCTAATTTGACTTAGGAAGACATTTTAACCTAAGCACCACGCTTAACCTTAAAAACCTTTTGAAGTAATATCCAAATACCTTTGATTAAGCACCAAGCATAATTTAAAAGGTATATGAAAATTCTTCAAAACCTAAACATATACTATAGCAAACAAAGGTAGCATGAAAGTATTATGGAGATTTATTCACATGAAGATGAAAGAGTATGATGATTTTTTTAGTAGTTGAGCATGCTTTAAAGGTAGGTACAATTAAGATGATGTAGCAACATGGCAAAAGATGTTGGTATGATGGGTTATCCCCCAAGCTTGAATTTTGCAAAAATCAAGATTGGATGAATGAAATTCAATGTTGCATAATAATTGGTTGGACATACCTTATGCTTGTCATTCCTTAATTTTTTTCTGCTCTATACCTAGAAATGTCAGTGACAAAAATACCCGAAGGAATATAATCATATATTTCTATGCTTGCTTCACAAAGGTAGGCAACAAAAAGGTGAACATTTATGTTAGGATCTCAGAGGTCTTAGTTTTAGGACACTAAGCTTGTCCTTGGGAAACCTTTTTAAGATGTGTTTTTAGCGACATGGTTTCCCTACTATTACCTATCTCAAGATTTAGCCAACGAGATCTACAATATTTATGATAAACATATGTATCAGCAACTACCCTTTTAAAGTATTTGTAAAAAGAAAGAGTGAGGGTGTTGAAGATGTCATAAATGGTAATGATAAAGAGACCAATGAGTATGGGAGATGTCTCATATGAGCATGGATTTAAAGAGATAGTTATAGAATGGATTCCATGCTCATTGATATCATCTTCCTCTCCAATCTCTATGTTTGATTCTTCATGTAAGTTCAAAATTCCACTTGGATTGGTAACTCTCAAATTGATCTTGTTTGGGGCCTCCTCTGTACTTGGATAAATCATATTTTCAAATGGAGTTAAAACTAAACCAAGACTAGAGAAAGATTTCTCCCAAACCATGGCTATACAAGCAGGGCGAAGCTCATAGCCATTCGTAAGAATAAGGTGTGAAGATGGTGGAGTCTCCAACAAGTCGCCCTTTGGAGTAGAGTATGTTGTAAGAAGAAAATGGTAAGAAATAAAGAAATTTGAAAAAGATAAGAAAAGATAAAAGTATAGTACAAGATAATAGCAAGATTCGAGGTTATCTTAGCAAACCGTCTTTCTCCCCAGCAACAGCGCTAGAAATGCTTGTTGATATTTGTTAACGCAAACAGAGAAATCACTAGGAAGTAATCCGCAAGCGCACGGATACCAGTGAGCACTTCACCCGGGAGATTATCCAGAGTATCGTACTTATTTATCCACAGGGAGAAAGGGTGCATCTGACTAACCAAATCTACGCTATTAACCCTTAGGCTACAAACAAGGTGATTTTGATATGAGCGATTAGAGAAGACCGCGACTGTAGTCTCGTTCTAGTCTATATAAGATATGATCTAATATTCTATTGGGGAGAACCGTCATGAAAAGAGACACCTCAGAGGATGCTTAACACGCGGCCTATAAACCCTATGAGCCCTTCTAACGGGATTGTGGGCTCCAAAGGTATCTACGGAATTGTCACTTTCCGAGCTACTACCACAAATCCGGCTAGATAAGGGGTATCTATGAGGATCCCAACCCAAACACCATGTTTACGCTAGAGACGATTGCCCTACTCTCAACGCAAAGAGAATAAAGTAAACTCACAGACCAAAGAATAATAAACAGGGAACTTACTAGAATTAGAAGTCGAATTACCGAAGAAATCCTAGGAGCAAGCCTCGGGTTAGGAGTCTTGATCCCCTCGATACAAACTGGAGAGGAGACACCGACAGGCCGGGCTTCCTCCAATCCATACCTCCACTCTAACTCTCTCAATCTAGAAGAGTAAACTCTAATCTCACATCTTGAATGCTAAGCCCTAGAGAATAGATCCATAAGGGATCCTCTCTGGAAAATATGTAAATGAATAATGGATTGCCTTTAGCTAGGGGGCAGGGGTCCTCCTTATATAGCCCCCTCAAATGAACGTCGACCGTCGGATCAAACCGACCTTAATTGTATGGTTTAGATTGATCCTCAAAGGCGGTGGAGCATGATCCGCGAGACTCGTGCTGATTGGTTGCATGGCCAGGGCGGGCGCCCTAAAGGGTAGGGCGGGCGCCCTGCCTGTGGGCCCGTTCACCTTCTCGTTTCTTCCCGCGCCTTCTGGAACCCTCTAGAGTATAGAAAATCCTACGGTTGATAATTATCTCTACATAAACATGACACGTAGGCCTTTCCTCCATATTTCCTGGTAACCCCCTGCAGAAACATACATTCACCAAAACTCATGGAATTTCATTAGTAAACCCCCTATATCTAGATGTGAATTGCATATGGATCTTTTTTCATGTTTAGTTGACAGTTAAAATTGATACTTAAGGACCGTCAACAACGTGCCGTGCCGATGGATTGAGAGCGGTGACGGGCGGACATAAGGCTTGGACCGAGGGACCGGAGGGCCTGAGGACTAGCCGTGGTGTCTGACATTTGTGGCATCGACAAGTGCAAGAGTACATGGAGGTGACCATGTTGACCAAGTCAAGACGGTAGGCGAGAAGGTCGAGCGAGATTGTTCTAGAAGATTTGGCGCCCGGGCGGTCGAGGACGTGGTGACACGTGTCGAGGAGCGGGAGGCGCGTATGAAGTATGCTACCCACGAGTAGTTTGGTGGTTTGGGTCTCAAAACCATTGGCGAATGGTTTTCGGGTTTGGCCTCAAAACCTAGGAGGAGGTTCCGAGGAAGCAGGGGTGGCACGTGGTGGAATCCTAGAGATTGCGTCGAGGTGACAGTAAGTCCAGGCAGGAAGTGTGACCGTTCGATCAAGATGGAGAAGGTCCAGGAGAGTTGGATCACAGTGTCTTAGGGCGAGGTGATTCTCTTATGTATTAGGAGGCTATTTGGAAATGTCCAATATACCTCGTTAAATAAGGATGATGGGACTCTAAGTCTCCCACCTCTTGCATTTTCCTCCTCCCACCTTAATTCTTAGGTTCTCCTCTCTCTAGTCTCTCTTGCTTGAGGTCTGCGAATGTTCTGATTCATCCATGTAACTTGAACCGAATCGTGATCATGAATGGAGGCCGTAACCTCCTCGTGTCCTCCGAGATTCGTTTGGTGAATTTCTTGTGTTCTTGTTCTTCACGTTTTTCCAATTCCCCTCTCTCGATTTTTGCCCAATCTTTCTCCATGCTTGATCTTTTCTTGAACCACTTCCTCGGAGAAGGTGTTGTAATCCCTTGTGAAGGTACTCACCAAAGGAATTGAACTAGTTTTGGTGAGCACTTAGATTAGGTTTGTTTCGTGTCTCTTTCATTTTCTCCCTGTCCTCCCGGATTCTGATTGACACCGAATTTTGTGAGGATCAAAAGGCTATCATCTTTTTGTAGTAGATCAATATCTATCTTAAGAGCCTTCTCACAAAATTGGGAATCAATTGGAGTTAAAACGGAATAAATCCGGCATTTTTAGTGCGATCCACGGAGTTTTTGGGGGCACCAGACTCCCGTAGCGTCCGGTGCTTGCATTCCATCGCACCAGAGTCACCCGCGCTACTGCACCAGATGCACCCATCCAGTAGAACCCATGTCTGATGATTTTTGTGAGAACCAAACTCTGGCATCAGACTGTGTGAGCACCTGGTGCATTATACTACACTGGACTCCCGGAGCGTCCAGTGCTCAGCGTCCTGTGTGTATCGCCTCACAGTTTTGCCCGTTTGTCCCTCATCCGGACTCCGAATCAAGTTCCGTTTATTTCCTTGGATTCATATTCATGTAGGGAACATGATGAGGTACTTTTGAGACTAGTTCTCATAAGTATTTTTGGATGAACTCTTACCTCTTCTCTCTAGGGGTTGAGAGCTTCGCTATTCGGGTTTAGGTTCGAATTCTTGTTTCTCGCTCATCCGAACTCCGAATTGAATTCTGCTTGTTGCGTTGATTTGTATCTATGCAGCGAAACTTTCTAAGTACTTTGTATCACCAGTTGATCTAAGTGTTTTGGTTGAGGCTCTCTCTACTTCTCTTTAGGAGTTGAGAGCTCACCTATCGGGTTTTAGGTTTGAGTTATCAACTCTCAGTAGATCCACTGTACCTCTTGGTCGTCACCAAAGGTATCCACCCACTATTGGGTTGTGATCTTACTGCTCGTGTGTGTTTGCTTCTTGGGGTTGATTTTGGGAAGAGTAGGCCGAATATTTCCGCAAGAAATTTGAGGCTCTCATTCACCCCCCTATGGTCGCAGTTTTGGTCCTTCACTTTACTTGGTCAAAGGTTTTAAATTCCATATGTGTATTGAATCAAAACAATCTTGCAAGCCTCACAAGGCTGTTGCGTCAAGAGATTTGGCACCATTAGAACTAATTCATTTTGATCTGTGCGAAATGAATGTCGAGTTGACCAAAGATAGCAAAATATACTTTATGAATTTTATAGATGATTGTACTAGATTTGGTATGTGTATATATTGAAATCAAAAGATGAAGCATTGCATTATTTAAGGTCTATAAAGTTGAGGTAGAAAATCAACTTGACAAGAAAATTAATTGGTTACGGTCTGATCGCGAGGGAGAATATTTGTCAAATGACTTTTCTAAATTTTGTGTGGAGCATGATATTATTCATGAGATGACACCACCATACTCACCTCAATCCAATGGAATTGCTGAGAGAAACAATTGTACTCTAACTGTGTTGGTTAATGTAATGTTAGAGACAATGGGTCTATCTAACGAATGGTGGGGTGAGGTAATTTTAGCTGCATGTCATGTCTAGGGTACTGTTGGTATTTCTTATGACTATTGGATAAATCTGCAAGCGTACAGATTATACCATTGTAGCACTTCACCTAGGAGTATTCCAATGTATCGTAATTTATATTTTTCCAAGGGAAAGTGGTAGTTAGAAATGATAATTAGAGAGAGATCCTAAAGAGCACCTCAACCTAGTACCAACTAGTATAAGGGGTAACGTATATTGTGATAGGAAGGGTGATGAATGAACGAGCCAAGATAAAATATAACTAAGATAACTAGTAAGTATAGCTAGGTGGAAGGACAACGAGAGAGATAGGGACTCCTAGGTAATTCACTTCTACTTCAATGTACTTAGCAAATTAATTAGTCTAAACACAACAGTTTGCCTCCTCAAAACAAGTATGCTAGGAGAGAGGATAGATCAGTAGAAGGACAAAACTCCTACTGGACTGTGCTCTCTTTTTATGGGGGTCTTACCATTTAAGAACTTGCCTAAGTACACATGGTGGAATACAAAGACTAGACAAGGCTGTCACTCTCTTGCTAGCCACCACAAGCAATTTGTGCGACAAGCCTTGGTTCAATTCAAGGGTTAGTTGGCAGGTCCTATACAACTGATGTTTCTCATTTGGTAGAGGAACTTCAGTTGTATGGCCACGATAAATCATTTTAAGGCCACCTCTTGGGCCTCTTTTCAGCATTTGAGCAAGTGAAAGATATTCTTTAGAAATTATTGCTCTAGGTGCATTGATATATTCAAAAGGATAGGTTTCATCTAGCAAGTTCATAGATTCGGCAATATGAGTGATTAAGGATGTAAATTGAATGGGTCCATTTCTTTAAACCAATCTTTGCCAAAAAGCTACTAAACATTTGATAGGAGAGACATGATTTTTATGAACCATGGTATATAGCAATTTCAACTCTATAGCTCTTAGCATATTAACATCATTTCCAGGAAACATTGTCAAGCTCATCCATTGGTGAATAAAACGAAGAGTTGGATTATGAATTTCCTCAGGTTTTGAGTTGGAGCAATCATGTAAAGTAGATATAGACATTCCAAAATTCCTTTTTGTTGAATCTACTTATGGCGGTGTCTAAATCTAGCAAGCATATGTCATCAAAACCAAGAGCAACATTAAGTTAGTTCCATGTGAGATTAAAGCCTTGGTTGAACATATGGAAGGTTATTTCATCATGAGAAACTTGTAAAGAACACAAGAATTCTATGGTGAGCAATTTAGTCCCTAGTTCATCGAATACTTGCCAAAAACTAGACCAACCAATGGTAGAGAAGATGATATTAAATTCGGTGTCCATACCTGCGTTGTGGAGGAGAGTAGGATCCAAAATCCTGTTATGCTCGAAGGAGCATTCCCGAAGGGAGAGATACTTCTGGTACTCTAGTTGGTTAAACCAGAGACCACTCTCTTGATCGTACAACCTCATCGGGGGCACCATGAGTGCACCAAGATAAGGTACCTATGTTGGTGTTTCTTGCTCCTCTTATGGCCGTTCTTTGCTTGGGTGGTTCTCCCAAGTGTAACGGGCAGAACCACCCCTTCTCCTTCCTTGAGAAGTGTCATCGGATTGGTGGGAGCATCGAGATGGACTCCCACTTAGAGCTTGCTTCATCTTCTTGAATGCAGACTTCAAAGGGTTCTTCATTTTCTAAAAAGCAAAAGAAACACAAGAACAAGACTAGGACAAGGATTAGCGTTAGCGTTAGTTTCCTAGTTTGCCTTGTGGAGGAGACTTGAGCTAAGAGAGAAGCTTGATGAAGATATTTTTGGGTTTTTGTTTTTGTGGGCTTGAGAGAGAGCAGCACTAATTCTAAAGAACCAAGAACTTCACTTGAGAGAAGTGGAGGAAGAGCAAGGCAAGGGCAAGGAAGAAGTGGTTTGAGCTCGAAATGAATTCTGGTTGGAGTGTGTGGTTTTGAGCTCTCCTTGCATGGCCTTTTATAGGGGAAGAGGATGGTAGCCAGGAGGCTCCATGGGCAGGTCGGCCGACCCCCCATGTGCCCCTCCTTGGGTGCCATGAGCATGAAACCTCGTGATATGCTTTGAACAAAGCAAAGGTGGAGTTGGAGGTGACCAAAGGTGGTCGACCGACCAGCCTTTGTGGCCCCCAACAAAGTTTGAAAGTTGGGAGAGGCACTAGAGGTGAATGGCAGACAAGGGCATGGTGCTTGGCATTTTTCCATATCAGCCGACCCCCTAGGGTGGCTCCCAAGTGGCAACTCCACTCACAAACTTTCCTAGTGCTTGGTGAAAGGTAAAACATGCCATTTGATGTGAATGAAAGCTGAGCTAGGGTGTTCATGCTTCCCCACTTTGAACAAAGAGTAGTGAGATACAAGAGTGTGTCATGCTTTGATCAAAAGATGATTGATATGCTTTCACTTTAAAGCATGACAAAGCCAAAGTGTTGTCTCCTAAAGAAAATTTTGAATTTTGAAATTCACACTACTCAAATCATGAGATTCTTAGACAAAAGAAGATGGGGTGAAAGAGGATGTGACCAAAGGGTCCTTAGGGTGGTCGGCTGACCTACCCTAAGCCCCTTTTGGTTTTCTTTTTAGTCCATTAGGGTCACCTCATGTCCCCCATTAGAGAAAATAGGATTAGGGAGCCTAGGGGGGGTAGGCCGACCCAGCCTAAACCTAGTCAGGTTTTAGTGCTAATGTAGTCTCAAGGTTTTATTCAATCTAAACTTTATTCTGCTAAGTTTTAAGCATGATGAAAAATAAAGAAAAGAATTGAAGAAAAAGATAAAGAAGGAAACTAATTAATGAATGCAAAAAGATAACTATCGATTTTCCTTTAGGCGAGGGCTCCTTGATTTTAAGTACAAAAACCAGGCAGTCCGGACGCTCTTTGCAGTCCGGACGCAGGCATCCAGACAACGTCCGGATTCAAATTACGCTCTCTGGAACTCTCTGCTGGGGTTTGGACAGTGGCAATGGTCCGAACTCACAGCTCACAGGCAAAAGCATGTGACATAATCATATAAGAGTGAAATCACAAGTCACAGGCAAGTGTATCATCACACAAAAGCATATGCATGATAGGGTAAACATGATGCATAAGTATGAGAAAGTAAGCACATCAAAAGATCCAAATCTCTCTCTCAGCTCCCCCTATCACTAGCATACTCTCACTCTCTCCCTCTTTGGCGACAAAGCACCAAAAACTATGCGTCGGGTGAAGGAGGAGCAGCCGGGTCATGGGCACGAGGACGGAAGTTGAACTGCTCGTAGTCGAAGTCTGAACTGGAGTCACTGTCGTCCTGACCGGCTGAAGCTGAAGCTGCCTTAGGAACAGTGGCCACAGAAGTAGAAGTTGAAGCATCGGCCACTGACTCTGCTAGTGCAGCTGACGGCTAAGTCTCCGGAACCACTGACTCTGTCTGTGCTGGTGCCTCTATACTAGGCAGGTCTGGAGCTGGTGCTGGCACTGAAGGAGCAACCTCTGACTCTATAGCAGGGACTGTAAGAGGTGCCTCTGACACTAGAAGCTCCGCAGTCTATCCCTGGGGCTCACTAGCCACTGGAGTCACGTCTGGCTGGACCACTGGAGTAGTAGTGACTGAAGTAGTCGGATCCTGAGGTGCTATTTCTGACGAAGCCACTAAGGAGGGGAAAGTGCCACCTGTCTGTGGTGCAGGCTCCATCAGAGAGGGCTGGTAGTCCGTAGGACTAGCAAGGCCGGTGAGGGCACTGTAGCTAGTGGAGAGGTCACGTGTTGTACCATCAAGCCCGCCAGACGCTGAGTAAGGGGTGAACCCTGTGAACTGCGTCGTCTGCCCAATCGTGTCAAACCACTGGCTGACCTATCTGACGGGAGACTGGAACTGAGCTGACGGACTCACACTCTGATGTCCACAAGAGGACAGTCTAGCTGGAGTGGGAGTCATCGGTCGAGACAGTCCTGGAGGCGTAGCCGGGCGACCCAAGTACTGAGCAGTGGAGACCACTAGAGCTGTGTAGTACGAGGACGAGGGTGCTGGGTGCTGGATGTAGTAAGGCACACCAGGAGGGGGTGGCTGAGGTGAAAATCCTGAGGTTTGTCCAAGTGGTGGCTGAGCTGACTGTCCAGGGAAGGGCCCAAACTGTGGCGGACCCAACTGAAACTGTGGTGGCCTCTGAAGGAACGGAGGAGGTGGAGCGCCAGTGTGCTGCAAGATATAGACCATGAACTGAAGGGTCTGTGCCTGAGATGCCAGCAACTGCTCCTGAAATTGGTCCTGTCGGGCCTGCACCTGTGAACACATCGCTACCACTGAGCTCTGGGATGACTCAAGCCTGTCTAGGATCTTGAGAAGGGCTGGGTCCGACTGTGGTGGTGGAGGAGCTGCTGCACGAGACGGACCGGCCTCTACATCGTGAGCAGCTGCTGGGCGGGGTGGATGGTAGTTGTCATCGTCACTGTCTGATGGGATCGGCTCAGTGCCCTGATCCAAGTCGTCTTGCCTCTCAAGGTCAGCTAACTCTGCCTGTGCCACTGCACGCATTGCCGCGTCCTGGGCGTCAACCTCATCCATCTCTCTGGGCGGGATAGCATGGCGAACCTGCCAGAGAGCCCTGTTGCCCCGATGATCATCGATCACTGCACTCATCATGTAGATCAGAAATATTGAAGGTGAATCGGTGAGCTCTCGACTGATCGCTGGGTGATTGCGAAGTGAAAGTACTAGCAGAGAACTGATCCAGTGACCGTAGGGTAACTGTCTGCGTGACACGATCCCATCTGCTATCGCGTCCTCCATCTCACACATAATAAAATCCGCGATATCAAATGGTGTCTATGTCACAATGGCTGCCAGGAGGTACTGCTGGAGGTTCGTGAGTGCATCACGGTAACCGGTGCGAGGAAGTAGAGTGCGCCTCAACACGTCGTTCAGGAGACGAACGTGAGAGAGCAACTCACCAGGGGTCCGACGAGCACTGGGGTCGAACGGCTGCTGGAAGCACGGGGAGACGTGGTCAACTGTCGGTGTAGTGCCTCCAATAGCTCAGCGCGGAGGGTCACACTCTCCAAAACACTACTGGTGAAGCCTGATCTCGTACTGTGTGAGGTGGAGACGCTCTCTGAGTGATGACAGGTACATCCGGTAGCGCTCCCCTCTGAAGGTGTACTGAAGGAACTCCTGGTCAGGGTCAATCCATAAGGACGCGTAGAACTCCCTGACCCAATGTTCGACGTAGTTTCTCGAGCGGCCTAGGAGGTCCGCCAGCCCGGGAAGATACGTGAGCAGAGGTCGAAGCACCTCTCCACCGGTCTCTATGATCCGCTCAAGAGGGCACACTCGGTGGGGTCGCAGCTGAATCCTCATCGTACGAGCTGCGTCGATGGTGGTGGAACTGCTCTCGGAACTCTGTCGACAGGGCAAGGAGCAACCTCGACGCGGAAGCGTGTAGACCGTCTAAGAGGAGTCTGCTGAGCTGTCTCTACTGTCTCTGGAGCCTGAGTGTCCTCAACTGCCGCTGCGGTGGCCTCTGCTGCTTGTGAGGACTGAGTCTGCTGAGCTCTGGCGGCGGAAGAGACCGAGAAGACAGAGGGCGAGCTCCAATCCGAAGCGAAGCACCACGCTCGGCCCTGTCTGCTGCATCAACTGCTGCAATCGCTGGTAGAGCATCTCTGTCAAGTAACTTCCGCTTCTTGCAGGGCTTCTCTGGTGCCTTAGCCTTGCCCTTATCAACACAAGGGCGAGGCCGAGGCGGCTCGTCTTCACCGGGACCCCGCCGACATTCTTCACTCTAGCCATACTGACCAAGCAAGCACTGTTGTCACACTGTCACTGAGAAATAGATGCCACTGCCACTGCGTGTCAACTGTGAAATCCCACGAACAGTCTGACCACTGCCTCTGACACAGGAAACCCACTGTCAAACTGCAAGAGGCCCTCAATGCCACTGACCAACTCTATAGGCTTTGCCTCAATCCATACTCGCGGGCTTTGCCCCGAGTTTCTGTCACTGCCACTGACCCGACTGCCAGAAGATAGAAATAGATAGGAAATATATAAGCAACACATATGACCTAGAGGTGTGAAAAGCCTAAGGAAGCAAGCATGAAGGTAAGTATAGAATGAATTGGCCGGCTACCTGAGGAACGAAGCGCGAATCCAATGCACGCTGGGACAACGAACTGGGACACCACGAAGAGAATGAATCGACGACGGTCAAAACGCACGATCGACGACTCGAACAGAAACCCCTAGGAGGGCAGAGGAGAGCCCTAAGGGGGAGGAAGGGTGCTGCTGGTGGTGAGGAGGCAGGAGGGGTTTCTAGGGTTCCGGGAGGAAACCTAGAGAGAGGGGGGGTTAGCTGCTCGGCAGAGAGAAGAGCAGAGCAGGGCAGTGCGCAGCCAAAGCAGGGATCTTGGTGGCGGCGCTGGCGAGCAGAGGGCCGCACGGTGGCGCGCAGAACGGTGGGGGCGCGCGGCGAGGGCCGAGCGGTGGGGGTGGTGCGCAGGCCCGCAGGAGGGAGCCGGCACGGCTGGATGGCAGCGAGAAGGTGCGGGCGGCGCGAATGGCGAGCACCGGCGGCAGCGGTTGCGTCGGTGTACGGGCGATAGAAAAACTCCGGACTTCGGACGCAAAGTAGTGACTAGACCCGCGACACCGGACGCAGGAGGGGTGAAAAACGAGCGACATGCTCTCTGTGTAAACACGATCAGGACGCAGAATTTGGTCCGAACGCAAAGCACAGTAGCGACCGGAGTCACTGTGCAGGAGGATGCACAGTGGGGATGGGGGGGGGGGGGCTGACCGGACGCAAACGCGTTTGTCCGGACGGCTGAAAACGCGCGTTCGGACTGCGCGACCGGAGCTGAACAGAGAGCAGGGGAAGGGGTCCGGACGCAAAAACGAGTCCGAACGCAGGACAAAATGTAGTGTCCGGAGGGTGATCCGAAGCCGAAATGCATTGAAATTTTTCTATCTCTCCCTTTGCTCTCTCCCACATCATTTCCAACATCAAGGAGAGCCAAAAGTACACATGTTGGACAAAGTGTGAGAACCATCACTCAAACCCTCATGGTAGGGCGGTTATGAAAATAGGCAAGAAGAGAGGGCGAGGAACACTGTAAGGCCATTAGTAGGGGTATAGTAACAACTTGAGTGTGGAATGCTCCCCCTAAAATGGACGAACTCAGAGGATGCTCAAACTTAACCAAAAAAAAACGAACAAGCAACAAACATGCATATGCAATGCAATACTTGAATTTAAATCTAGTTGCTTGTCAAATTTGAACCGCGATTAAGCTTCTTCACACGCTTTGAGGGCGGTTATCTCAACCGCGTTAGACAAGCCTATGTGCACGTACATAATTTGAACATGGCATATATTACAATGAATGCAAGATACCAACACAAGATCCTCTTTTAGTGAAGTTACTTAGATCAAGCACATTGAGTTCACTTCTCAACCTACAAACGGTCACTTCATCGAGAGGTTTTGTGAAGATATCCGCCAATTGATCTTCACTTCTTACACCAACTAGTGAGATATCTTTCTTTGAAACATGGTCCCTTAGAAAGTGATGGCGGATATCGATGTGCTTAGTGCGTGAGTGTTGAACGGGATTATTTGCAAGTTTTACCGCACTTTCATTATCACAAAGAAGTGGTACACTTTTAAGTTCAACACCATAGTCTAGAAGAGTTTGTTTCATGTAAAGGATTTGTGCACAACAAGCTCCGGCGGCTATGTATTCCGCTTCCGCGGTAGACAAGGCCACACTATTTTGTTTCTTAGATGACCATGATACAAGTGATCTTCCAAGCAAATGGCAACCTTCGGAGGTACTCTTGCTATCAACTTTTCCACCAGCATAATCCGAATCAGAATAGCCCACTAGTTGAAAAGTATCTCCTTTGGGATACCAAAGGCCAAAGCTTGGGGTGTGCTTTACATATCTAAGGATTCTTTTTATGGCACTTAGGTGAGATTCCTTAGGTTTTGCTTAAAATCTAGCACACATGCACACACTAAACATGATATCGGGCCTAGATGCGGTAAGATATAACAAACTACCAATCATAGAGCGGTAGAGAGTTTGATCAATAGGTTTATCGTCCTCATCAAGGTCGAGGTGTCCATTTGTAGGCATTGGTGTCTTGATTGGCTTACAATCTTCCATCTTGAACTTATTTAGCACATCATTGGTATACTTCTCTTGAGATACAAATGTGCCTTCTCTCAATTGCTTCACTTGAAACCCAAGGAAGAAAGTAAGCTCTCCAATCATGGACATCTCAAATTCCTTCGACATCAAGTTACCAAATTCCTTGCAATGATCTTCATTCGTCGAGCCAAAGATAATATCATCAACATACACTTGACAAATGAAGATATCTCCATCTTGCTTCTTGGTAAATAGTGTTGTGTCAACCTTCCCAATAGTGAATCCCTTCTTGAAGAGGAAGTCTCGAAGACGCTCATACCAAGCTCTAGGGGCTTGCTTTAGCCCATATAGCACCTTGGACAACCTATAAACATGGTTAGGATATCTAGGGTCCTCAAAACCGGGAGGTTGATTGACATAGACTAGTTCATTTATGAAGCCATTTAAGAATGCACTTTTCACATCCATTTGATATAGCTTCATATCATGGTGTGATGCATATGAAAGAAGGATACGAATGGTTTCAAGTCTTGCAACCGGTGCAAAGGTCTCCCCAAAATCCAAGCCTTCAACTTGGGAGAACCTTTTGCCACTAGCCTTGCCTTGTTTCTAACCACTTGACCTTGATCATCTTGCTTGTTGCAGAACACCCACTTAGTTCCTATCACTCTTGCATCTTTTGGCTTTTCTTCTAGAGTCCACACTTGATTGCGGGTGAAGTTGTTCAACTCTTCATGCATAGCATTCACCCAATCCGAGTTCTCAAGCGCTTCCTCTACACATGTAGGCTCAACACAAGACACAAAAGAGTGATGTTCAATAAATGAAGAAAGCTTTTGGGACTGAGTCATTACTCCCTTGAAGGACTTCCAATGATGAGCTCTTGTGGATGTGATTGGAGTATGGGTGCGGATCTTTTTATCAACCACTTGAGGGGAGGAGTAGGTGCATGAACATCTTGAGCTTGAGCCTCTACTTGAGCTTGAGGGATGAAGGTGTCTTCATTTGTTTCCCTCACTTTGTCATCATCATCTTGAGGCTCTTGTGATGTAGAAGGTTGAGCATTTGTATTATCTTC
This sequence comes from Microstegium vimineum, assembly GCA_022036555.1. Classification (NCBI taxonomy): domain Eukaryota; kingdom Viridiplantae; phylum Streptophyta; class Magnoliopsida; order Poales; family Poaceae; genus Microstegium; species Microstegium vimineum. The sequence continues at coordinate 18,002,152 of CM039126.1, read as the reverse complement.
AACTTCTACCACCACTTGATCTTCTTCTTTGGGGTTGATTGCACCGGTAGGCATGTTCTTCATAGCCTCCCTCAATGGTTCATCACCTACATCATCAAGATTTTCATTTGCTCCTTGGGAGCCATTAGTCTCATCAAATTCCAAGTCATATGTTTTTTCAACTAAGCCGGTGGCTTGGTTAAATACACGGTATGCTTTGGATTTCATAGAATAACCAACTAGGAAGCCAATATCACATCTTCTTTGAAACTTCCCTAGATGTTGATGCTTCTTGTAGATGTAGACCTTGCACCCAAACACCCTAAAGAATAATACATCCGGCTTCTTTCCATTAAGCAACTCATATGGTGTCCTCTTCAAGAATCTTTGGATGAACAACCTATTTGAAGCATAGCATGCGGTGTTGATAGCTTCGGCCCAAAACTTCTCCGGGGTGTTGTACTCATCTAGCATGGTTCTTGCAAGTGTAATCAATGTCCGGTTCTTCCTCTCAACCACTCCATTTTGTTGAGGTGTATATGTAGCGGACACTTCATGCTTGATCCCAACTTCATCACAATAATCCTCAATCTTTGTGTTGATGAACTCGGTGCCATTGTCACTTCTTATTTTCTTGATCTCTACATCAAACTCATTTTGGGCTCTCTTGGCAAACTTCTTGAAATAGCTTGTGGCTTCCCCTTTGTCATGAAGAAAGAACACCCATGTGTATCTTGAATAATCATCCACAATCACAAGAGAAAAGGGGTTGCCACCCAAACTAGCATATGTTGTGGGTCCAAACAAGTCCATGTGAAGTAGCTCAAGAACTCTTGATGTTGACATGAATGCTTTGTGAGGGTGAGTGTTGGCAACTTGCTTGCCGGCTTGACATGCACTACAAAGCTTATCCTTTTGAAACACAACATCCTTGATGCCTCTAACCTTTTCCTTCTTCAATAGCTTCTTGTGAGTAGACATCCCAACATGAGCTAGCCTTCTATGGCACAACCAACCAAGAGATGACTTATTGAACAAGCATGTTTGGAGGTTGCCATCATTTGATGAGAAATCCACAAGGTAGAGGTTATTGTGCCGAAAGACTTTGAATATGACTTGACTATCATCACTCTTTGACACAATGACTTCATTTGGAGTGAACAAGCATTGGAAACCAAGATCACACAATTGGCCAACCGAGATTGCTACTTTTCCAAGTCCTTTGACCCTTCCCTTTGAATTGTCCCCAAATGTAATCTTGTCTTGGTTTTTGACATCTTCTTCCAAAGAGGTGAACATCTGGGGGTCACCGGTCATATGTTGAGTGCAACCACTATCTATCACCCAATGACTTCCACCGGTCTTGTAGTTCACCTACACACACAAGAGATCAAGCTTGTTGTTTAGGAACCCATTGAGTACGGGGGCCCATTGCTTTCTCTACTAGTGACTTAGCAACCCAAAGTGCCCTTTGGGTCTATTCTTGTTGGGTGGTCCCAAGAACACAACTTGTGGTCTCCCCTTGACATCCTTGTTGATAATATAGTGAGCATTGTATGCAAATGGGCTAGTGTGCTTGGGCAAGGGTTGTGGAAGTCGAGTCATACAATTATGAGAAAAGTGTCCTTGCTTCCCACACTCAAAGCATGTCTTCATCTTTGGCTTTGGCTTTGCTTGGTAGAAGTACTTGGCTTGTTGTTGATATTGAGCTTTGGCTTTAGCTTTGGCCTTCTTCACTTGAGTGGACTTGTAGCCAAGACCGGCTTTGTCATTCTTCATGACGGTGTTCATAAGGAGCTCACTTTGAAGATTGTGGCCCTTAGTGAACCTCTCCATTCCAATGGCTAGATGGTTCTTCTCATTCTTTAGCCTCTTGTTCTCTTCTCTAAGTATGTCAACTTCAAGTGCCACATCATAGTATTCATCTTGTGTTTCAATCACTATTGACTTGGGTGACTTGAGCTTGATAAGATCTTGCTTGAGCTTCTCATTCTCATTTTTGATCTTGATATAGTCATCATAGTGATCCACCACAACCACTTGCTTGCCTTTGCACTTAGGCACTTGCTCAATGGGCTCAATGATCAAATAATCACAAGAAGTGCCAATGTCAATCTTGACAATGGGGTTAGCAACAATAGGCAAAGCATCTTCAAGACATTCATTTGCTATAAGGAGAGTATCATAGTTCATCTTCACTTCGGTGTACTCTTCCTTAAGCTTGTTATGTTTGGTTCTAAGCTCTTGTGTTGTACTCTCTAGCTTATCATGTTTCTCTTTTAGCTCTTTTAGAGAGGATTGGAGCTCCTTAGCATGTGAGGATAAGGATTTGTTTTCACTTATTAGCTCATCACTAGCATTTGAAGTTACTTCAAATTTGGCAAGCAAGTCATCATTTTCTTTTCAAGCTTCTCATTTTTAGCTTGCTCCTTATTAACAATTTTAGTGTACTTTGTGAGCAATTTTATGAGTTCATCAGAAGAAGGAGCTTGGTATTCATTTTCACTTTCACTACCACTATCATCATTATCCTCTACTTTAGATTGTACCTTCCGGTCACCTTTGGCCATAAGGCATAGGTGTGTAGAGGATGTTGTGGAGGAAGATGATGATGGTGGAGGAGGCAATGAAGTCCCAAGACTAGAGCAACCACTTTCTCTTCATCACTATCATCATCGGATGAATCACTTGAGTCTTCGATGTCGGTCAACCAATCACCAACTATGTATGCCTTGCCATTTTTCTTCTTTTGGTGTTGGAACCTCTTCTTCTTGAAACCATCTTTCTTCTTGTGTGGCTTCTCAATCTTCTTCTCATCATCACTTGAATCATCTTTTTGATCTTTGCCATTCTTGTACTTCTTCTTGTACTTGTCCTTCTTTGGCTTGGTACAATGATGAGCTAGATGGCCAAGATCACCACAATTGTAGCAATCCATTTCCGACAATGGCTTCCTCTTGTTGCTAGTGAAGAACTTCTTCTTTCTTAAATCAAACTTGACACCGCTCTTGTTTAGCTTCTTTAGCATCTTGGTGGTCTTCTTCACCATTAGAGCAATGTTTGTGTCATCATCTTCTTCACTTGAGCTATCATACACCACCTTTGACTTGCCCATGTAGTGGCTAGATTTGAGTGCTAAATCTTTCTTCTTGGTGGATGATGAGCCTTCTTCTTCTTTGTGGATGTATAGTTGGTCTTTCATGAGCGTTGATCTTTCCCAAGACTTGTGTTGGTGTATAGTTGGAAATATCACCTTGATGCAACACCATCACAATGTGGCTATACTTGGCAATTGGAAGCACACAAAGAATTTTCCTCACAACATTGGCAGGCTCCATTTGATTTAGCCCAAGTGCATTCAATTCCTCTACAAGAACATTCAAGCGTGAGTACATTTCATTTGCATTTTCATGAGCAAGCATGGTAAAGGCATTCATCTTATTCATGACTAAGTGATATCGCTCTTCCCGCTCGCTCTTTGTACCCTCATGAAGAGCACAAATGTTCTTCCACAACTCGTGAGCGTTCTTTGAGGTGTGCACACGGTTGAACACATCCTTGCCAATGCCCCTAAAGAGAGTGTTTCGGGCTTTGGCATCCCACTTCTCATAGTTAACCTCGTCACCAAATGGTTCTCCATCAAATTGAGGAAACCCATCGGTGGCGGCTTTGAGCACACCAACGTCCAAGGCTTCAAGGTAAGCCTCCATACGCACTTTCCAATAAGGAAAGTCGTCTCCATCAAAGATGGGTGGCGGTCCATCCCCATGGGACATCTTGCTCTACGCGGTTAAGCCTAATTTAGAGCAACAAGTCTTTGATACCAATTGAAAGGATCAAGATGCCCAAGAGGGGGGGGGTGAATTGGGCTCTTTTAAATTTCTAAGCAAGAATTAAACCTAGCAAGAGCCAATTAACCCCCTAGTGCTTTTCCCAAGTGTGTCCTAGCTACACAAGCAAGACATGATAATGAAAGCGGTAAAGTCCTATGCAATTCTAGTCAAGCAACACAAAGGTAATGCGGAAAGTAATGCTTGAAAGTAATTGCAATAAGTATGGAGAAGGGAGTAAGCAAGTTGACATGACAACATTTTGCCGAGTATCGAGGAGTTGACACTCCCCCCTAGTCCTCGTTGGAGCACCGCGCATGGTATCGCTCCCCCTTAGTCTGCGCAAGGACTAAGTGCTCTCTACGGGCTGATTCTTCGCCACTCCGGCTCGGTGAATCGCCCACAACCGATCACAATGAAGCTTGGGCCATCCACAATGATCTCCACCGGATGATCACCAAGCAAACCTCCGCGAAGCCGTCTAGGTGATGTTGATCACCAAGAGTAACAAGCACTAACTCTCACTTGACCAAGGCTAGTCTAGTGATTGAATGGATGCACACTTGCTATCTCTAAGCCACTAGTGAGAATCAACTCATGGAATTGCAATTCACACTCTCACTAGGGCTCTTGCACTACTTGCTCTCTCACAAGTCTTTCTCAGCAATTGGAATGGGCAAGAGAGATGCTATGGGGCTAGTGGAGAAGTATAAATACCCCTCAAGCCAACTCCCAACCGTTAGGCACTACTTGTGCCTTTCTGCGTCACTCCGGACGCAAGTTGCAGGGTGGGATCCGGACCATCAAGCATGCGTCTGGACCCCCTCAGATCATAAAACTCAGCATAGAAACCAGGCAGTCCGGACGCTCTTTGCAGTCCAGATGTAGGCATCCAGACAGCGTCCAATTCAAATTACGCTCTCTAGAACTCTCTGCTGGGGTCCGGACAGTGGCAATGGTTCGGACTCACAGCTCTGGTCACCGTCCGGATCCAAACTCATCTCTTGGAGCTCTCTGCTGGGGTCCGGACACAACAAGCAGTTCCGACCCTACACTGTTCACTGCGTCCGGATGCACAGCCAATGGTCCGGACCCGTGGTAACACTTGCGTCCGGAGCTTCTCCTTGAGCTGAAACAACACACTTCCAAAATGGAAGTTGCTCTACAAGGTCCAAGGACTATTTCTAAGCTACCTAGTGCTAGTTTTCCCAAGTGTGCACCACACCTAATCACTTAGCCTCTCCTAGGTCAAGCTACTGTATACTGCCCCCCTTAATAGTACGACCAAAGGAAAAATAAAGGTGCTAAACTACTCTAAGTGTCTCTCAACTCCAAAAGACACTTAGACCTAGTCTAATCTTCAACCTTGTCGCCAATCCTTTGAAAACCAAAACGATTCCAGTAAGGGCACGAATACCATGATAGTCCAATCAACCATCCATTACCATGATCTAACTTTCTTATTGCCTCTGCAAAACACACGTTAGTCATAGTAATCTTGCATTGTCGTTAATCACCTAAACACTAGGGGTCTAGATGCTTTCATACCTCCATTACCTTGGTAGAAGGGGCATGAATTCCAACTTCCTTGTTGTTGGGGTTGATACCCGTTGTTGTTATTGTTGTTGTGGTTGTTGTTGATGAAGTTCACATCCTCCTTCGTCTTCTCGAGACAATTGTTGCCCGAGTGATCATTTCCCCCGCACACCTTGCACCATGGATCGACTTCGATAGCTTGTCAGCGGCAATGGGGTAGATGGCCTCTTGTTCCTTCTTGGAACCTTCTTCTATCTTCTTCATCAAGAGGTCCATCTTGGCGGAGAGTATGTCCACCTCATTGATTGTGTGCATACCTCTCTTCTTTGGCTGGAGACGTTCCTCACCCCATCCTTGCTTGATCACCATATTTTCGATAAGGTCCTTGGCATCCCTCACTGTGTGTTGGAGGAATGCCCCTCCAGCGGCAGCGTCAAGGTGACTACGGGCCATATTGGATAGCCTATGGTAGAAGCCTTGAATCAGGAGCCAATCTTCTATCCCAAGGTGAGGACAGGCACGAATGTACTCCTGAAGACGCTCCCAGTCTTCAAGAATCATCTCATCAGATTGTGGTTGGAAGCTCGAGATCTTTCCGCGAAGGGCATTGGTTTTGCCCATCAGGAAGAACTTCTTGAGGAATGCATTAGCACACCTCTCCCAAGTGGTGGCTTCTTCTTTATGGGCGTAGAACCATTGCTTCGCCTTTCCCAATAATGAGAATGGGAAAAGGCGAAGACGAATGGTGTCAGGCGCCACTCCCTTGATGGTAAATGTGCCACACACCTCCATGAAGTGTTGGAGATGAGCATTGGCATCCTCATGGGGCTTCCCACAAAATGGGTTGGCCTACACCATGTGAATCAAGGCGGGCTTCAGCTCAAAGGTGGCATCCCCGATGTTGACTTCAGATCCCTGAGCTATGTGGGTAGCGGACAGGGCCGAAAAGTCAGAAATCGCCTTCTGGTCCATAGCTTCCTTGAATGATGGTGCGGAGCCTCCTTCCTAGAATAGATTCAGGGTCGAGATGATCCTCTAAGGGGAACTCGACGACATCTAGTCCTCCTCAACAGCTGCTCAGGATCTTCGACAAAATTTCCTGGCAGTTGGAAACCGCTCATACACTATCTGGCTTCATAACAAAGAAAGACACAGATAGGGGTAAACCTCTATAACTAATTGATGACTAAGCTAACGAGAATCTCTGGATTCAATCTAATTAAAATTTATAGGCTATGCTTTCCTCAACAACTGTGTCAGAAATGCTTGTTGGTATTTCTTATGACTATTGGATAAATTCGCAAGCGCACAGATTATACCATTGTAGCACTTCACCTAGGAGTATTCCAATGTATCATAATTGATATTTTCCCAAGGGAAAGTGGTATCTAGAAATGATAATTAGAGAGAGATTCTAAAGAGCACCTCAACCTAGTACCAACTAGTATAGGGGGTAACGTATATTGTGATAGGAAGGGTGTTGAATGAACGAGCCAAGATAAAAGATAACTAAGATAACTAGTAAGTATAGCTAGGTGGGAGGACAATGAGAGAGATAGGGACTTCTAGGTAATTCACTTCTACTTCAATGTAGAATATTCCGCAAGCGCACAGAAATACCGTTGTAGCATTTCACCTAGGAGTATTCCAGGGTATCGTATTTATCATCAAGGAAGCAATGGTTAAAGAATATGATAGTTAACCATGGTGATCCACTAACTAATATACCAACTAAACTATGGTAGGGGTAAATGATATATATGATAAGTGTAATGACACACAGGATAAGTTCCAATGATAAAGAGTAGTTCAGTGAGCGAGGAGGACAGCGATCGAGCATAAGGTTTCCAAATATCTATCTCTACTTCCATGGTTCTAACTTAGCAAGACAAGTCATATCAAGCAAGAACAATATTCATACACAATTGCACTTCGGGCCACTAGGCCACTTAGGAACAGAAAGAGATGAGAAGGGTGCTAAACCGCCTAGCACAAGAAGGCCTACGCTTTAAGAACTTGGCCGAACGTGGTGGGATCAAAGCCTAGATAGGTCTGTCACCCCTACTAGGTACCACAAACAAACTGTTGGACAAGCCGTAGACACAGGTGAGCGTATAGTCTAGACACCATGTCTACACTATATCTCACTACTCTAATCCGACGTCTAGTGAAATTGATTAGAGCACCGGGTTAAGGGCGGTGAACCAGTGCAAAGGTATACTACCATTATCTTACTATCAAACAACTATGACTATGCTAACAACCAATACAACATAACTAGCCATGCTGTAATAAAGTAAAGTACTAAGGCAAAGTAGAGAAGATAACTATATAAAATAACTCAAGTCTTACAAAGAGAGAAATAAATACTAGAAGCATACCAGACCTCCTGGAAGACTAGAGCTGAAGACCGGAGGCTCACTCTAACTCCTAACAAAACTAACACTACTACAAGTGCTACATCTTGAGAGAGAGAGTGGAGAGCTCCTCCTTGTGGTGTGTCTTGAATGAGAGGGAGTGAGGGGGTATTTATAGTGGAGAGGTGGAGTAGGGGCTGCTCCACCGCCACGTCATCGATATGCGTGATGGATGATGGGAGCCCTTGGATCCTAACCGCCTTTAGATCAATGGTGCAAGATAATTCAGCATGTGCTTCTTTAATTTAGCATGTGCATCTTTGCATGGCGGCATGCAAATGGCGGTTGGATAAAGGAGTGGCCACCAAGCCACCTTGGGGGGGGGGGGGGTCGGCCGACCCCCCTATGACATGTGGGACCACTCTAGATCTTCTAGAAGCATGGCCCACATGTCATGGAGTGGTTAGAACTTTGGTGGTGGCCATTTATAGGTCAGCCAACCTGCAGAAGAGGGGTAGTGACCCCCTTACTATGACAGGTGGGCCCTCCTACCATGTGGGTGCTTGGGATGGCTAGTGGGCCCCATAGGGTGGTCTGCTGACCCCCCTATGTGGGTCCCACTAGCTCATTCTCTCCATTTCCTATAGTCCTGCAAGAAATACTCCATGGACATGTGGAACTATTTATTGGATAAATATACTCATGATTTTCTTATGTCCCTTCATTATGATGGTGTTGACGGTGATTTTGAGCATAGAAAATTATGACATTTTCACTGTCAACATATGCTAGGCGAGAGGATAGATCAGTAGGAGGACAAAACTCCTACCAGACCGCGCTCTCTTTTTATGGGGGCTTACATTTTAAGAACTTGCCTAAGAACACATGGTGGAATACAAAGACTAGACAAGGTTGTCACTCTCTTGCTAGCTACCACAAACAATCCGTGCGACAAGCGGTAACCAAGGGTAAGATGATGTATAAGCACCACGCTTACACACAACTCACTACTTTAATTGTGATCTACAACCAAAGCACCCTATGACAGGCAATGATCGCATATAAGAATGGCCACAAAGGATCACAGACTATTGATATAAAGGCTAGTAATAAGCAAAAACACATAACAATACTACAACAAGTATAGTAATGCTCAAAGTAAATACTGAGTAAAGTAGAGGAAAAGTAATATATTAAATAAAGTAAAGTCTTACAGGAAAGGAAAGGTACAAGACTATACCAGACTCTCCAGGAGACAATTTCGGAAATCCCGAGCACAGCTCAACTTTACTCTAACTCCCACACTAGACTAACTACTATTGACGCTACAAAACATCTACTTTTATACCATCAAAATAACGTCAACAGGCTCGGTTTGGAAGGAAGAATAACAAATCATGAACATAATCTTATCAAATAACTAGTTCCACATGTCCCTTGAGTATATTCAAGCAGGTAATGACAAATGGGGACATTGGGAGCATGTGGGACCCACTTAGGGGGTCGGTCGACGCCTCTAAGGGCCCACCAGGGGCTTCCATGCACCCATGATCCAAGTGACATCCTCCAGAGTAAAGATCCACCCTTGGATCCACTCTGTGCTTCCTCTGAACGACTCAAGATCAAGGCACATGGATCCATGGGCCCACAAGGAACCAATTTACCATGACACTGTTAGAGGATGTCCATGACATGTGGGCCATGCTCCACGAGAAAGGAGGAGCCTACGGGCTCAACCTTAGGTCGACCGACTGGCATGTGGGCCTAGGAGCCACTTGGAGCCCACGTGATAAGTGGGGCCACCTTCTAGAAGAAGGGGAGGTCCCCACCTATGAGTGGGTGTTCACGGCCCTTAGCGCCAACGTTTTAAGCAATTATAAATTAAATAAATGAATCAATCAAATATAATATCTAGAAATATAGGGCTTTAATTAACAATTTCCATGAGTTTTGGTGTTTCATTATTTTCCAGAGACTATTCCAGAAAAGAGAATAAAGGAAAGAAAATCAGAGAAGATATCAAATAAATCCCGCGGAGAAACACCTGTCATTCTACTCAAGGAGGATCCCGCAATCATCGGAGCAAAGGTGGGCCCCGGACCCATGTGGGGCCGGCCAGCCAGGTATGGGGCCAGGCGGCCACCCCCTGGGCCCTCTGCCTGCCATCTTCTAGAAGCTTCCTCCACCGCCTATGAGGAGTCATCTCAGCCTACATGAAGCCGGTTTGATCCAACGGCTGTCGTGCACCCCACCGGACTATAAATAGGAGGGCATGCCCCCCTAGAGGCATCCCCTGATCATTCTCAGATCATTCAAATCCATTCAGTTTAAGTCATAGAGATCTAGTCATCCAGAGCCATAAACCCTAGTTCATCTAGAGCACTTTCTAGTTCATAGCATAGCCTAGTTAGATTCGAGAGTAGAGGAAGTCAAGATTCGATCTTGGAATCCCGACGTTGTCAAGAGATTGGAGTCTAGTACAGTTCTTATTCTCTTATTCTCTTTTAGTATTTATCTGCAGTTGTATGATATTTATAGGTAACACTATTCTTCATTAATATGTTCTTGTTTACTTTTTTCATTGTCTACGTTAATATATCTAGTATAGTTAGTTTGCTATTGAGTTCATGCATATGTTCATATAACGCTCGTCTATTCGATCGTATGGCGAGTGGTAGGCATATGTAGGCATGGTGCTTAGATACTTTGCTTATCTGTGGATACCCCTAGTTGTGTCGGGTCATGAGGTAGATTGTGGACGTGACAGATCCATTGAGTCCTTTGTAGGCCTCCCCCCGTACGATGGTTTGGTAGGGAGGAATTGTCAGGTTGAGGATATCTTGTTATATCTAAGGTTTCTGAACTCAACTCATGCTGTTCATGACCCCATTATGTTTGGGAATATTGGTAGTATTACTTAACAATGATTACTAGATGTACTTGCACTAACTAGCGTAGCTTTGACAGTAGCTAGAATACTTAGGATGTTATTTCTTTATTACTTGTATTAGACGACGCTTGTGTAGTAACTAGAATGCTCTAGATAACTTTATCCTTATTATTATTATTATAATGATGACTGATCAATTTACCCTTATCATTTATATATATATTTATCATGTGACTTACCCCTGTTTAAGAGTGGAGATTATTGATAGTTAAATCATTTCATTCATTTCATATGATTGTTATCAATACTATAGATTATCAGTTTTAACTAGACCTTCCCAGTGGTAGAATATAAATGACAACCTACTAATACTCTAGGTAAAATGCTACAATGGTATATTTAATCTATCCACTTGCAGAATCATTATTCTTGACATTTCATATCTATTATTATTTATTTCTACCTAGTCATACATAAAATATAGAATATTACATAAGTACCATAAAATATTCCTAGCTCTATAATTAGGGATGGAAACCTAGTTCCATGCTTAGGAGTATATGGTAAAAGATAAGTGGCTAGTTGCTAAAGACAACTTAAATACATACCATGCATTTTTGGCACCATTGCTAAGAACTCTATTCTTGGTGATGTCATTAAGAAATGTCAACAAGCATTTTTGGCACCATTGCCGGGGAAGGTATCTAAACTTAGGAAGTATTGATAACCATATGCAAATAAATAAAGACCGATTAACTATCAACCTCTTACTCAAACAGGTTTACCCTTGTTTCTATCTATCTGTGTATCTTATGCAGGGTAAATAAATGCATGATTTTTCTCTTCCAGATAATTTCACTTCAAATCCATATAAACTCCTTCGAAGAAAGCCAAAGTTTGCACAAGTGAGGGATACTAGCAATTCACAATCAGAAACACCCTCAGCTGAAGCTCACTCTTTGGAGAGGAAGCTCAAACATCGGAAGAAGAACCTACGGGATCAATTTTAGGAATTGCTTTTGAAGCTATGGTCGAGAAGACGCTATGCGAGTTCTCTGCTCCAACTACTGCCAACATCCGCACTGGACCTGCAGTGAATTTTGGAGATAACAGATTCGAGCTCAAGCCTACCCTCATCACCATGTTTCAAGCAAATCAGTTCTATGGAAAGGCTCACGAAGATGCAAGTGCACACTTACAACACTTTCTAGAAATCTGCAGCACCTTCACGATCAAAGGAGTATCGAGAGATGCTACTCTACTCCGCCAATTCCCATTTTCACTTTTGGGGAAAGAAAAACAGTGGTTCTACACGAACAAGGATATCAACACTACATGGGATAAGTGTACCACTACTTTCCTGGCCAAGTTCTTTCCTACAGGCAAGAACAATGCCTTGCATGGGAAAATTTCAAGTTTCCAACAACAACATGATGAATCATTAGCTGAGGAATGAGAATTTTTTCAAGATTACATCACGAGCTGTCCTCATCATGGGATGGAGGATTGGCTATTGTTACAGACTTTCTATCACGGACTAGTCACTAGCTCCCGTGAATCTATGAATGCCGCAGCTGGAGGAGCTTTCCTGTCACTTAAGCTCTCCAATGCAACATCACTGTGTGAGAGATGGCCTCTATTCAGAGCTGGAACGAAGAACACAATCAACCTCGGAAGAGAGGAGGAGGTATACATCAACTCAAGGAAGCTGACATGGTCACCGCCAAATTAGACCTTATTATGAAGAAGCTTGAAAGCCAAGACATCGAGAAGAGAGATGTCAGGCATATTAGTGACTCTCGCATGAAGTGTAAAGAATGTGGAGATATTGGCCATTCAGGAAACAGTTGTCCTAAATTGCAAGAGGACACAATAACAACAACTATTGTCCTTAGCAAGGCCAAGTTTGGAATCAGCCAAACCAAGGATGGAATCAGCAACCTCGACAAGGTAATTACCAACATAACAATAATTTTCTTCCTTTAAGAGAATTAGTTGCTTGTCAGTCCAAACTACTTGAACAAATGTCTAAAAAGGTAGCATCCAATGATAAAGCACTAGAAAATATAAATACTAGGATGGATAACTTTGCTTCTACTATCAAAAATCAAAATAGCTTCAATAAAATGTTAGAGATACAATTAGCTCAGCTGGCAGCTGTTGTTCCCCCAATGAAGGAAGGTAAGATTCTGGGCCAACCGGAAGATTTAGAAACTGCAAATCTTATCGACATTTTCAATGCAGCCAACTACTACACTCAGCCCGCTGATGTAAAGTGGATTGACTATTCACTTCCCGAGAAGAAAGGTGACCCAGGGAGGCTTGTCATTCCTATCTCCATAGGATGTCACACCTTCCCAGAAGCTCTCTGCGATTTTGGCGCAAGTGTCAACATTATGCCTAAGGTAATTTATGAAAAGATATTGGGAGATCCCCTGTTGTACACAAACATGCGTTTGCAGCTTGCAGATCAGTCTATCTGTTACCCCGAGGGAGTTCTAGAAGAAGTCATCATCAGAGTGGGACAATCATATGTTTCAATTGACTTTGTGGTCATGGAGACAGGAGGAGATGAAAGAGCACCTATCATATTGGGCTGACCATTCCCATGCACAACCAAAGCCATCATCTATACGGAGCACGCCAAGATTGTCTTTTCCATAAAAGACAAGAAAGAGAAGTTCTCATTCAAGAACCGCATGCTCAACAGTCCTGCACTACTACGAAGGAAGTATGAACAAGATCAACCAGCAGTGCCCAAGAAGAAGAACAATAATAGAAGAAGGAGAAAGAACAAGCAGAGCCACATCTCAGAAGGAGCAGTTCAGATGATCAACCCAGTCAACACGGAGCATGATCACTTACTGCCTCACCATATGTAGTTAAGAGGGGAGATCCAGGAGTACCAACTATTGAATGCACTATCAGAAAGACAGTCTACCCTTCGACCTTCTGCGACATAGGATCAGGGGTCAACATAATGTCAAAGGTAACCTATGATCATTTATTTGAAGGTATACCTTTGTACCCAACCTACATGCAGCTACAGATGGCGGACTTGACGTACAAATTCCCCAAAGCCATAGCAAAGAATATTGCGGTACAAATTCAAGATTCACATATTCCTGTAGACTTTGTAGTACTTGACATGCAGGATGAAGAAGACATGACTCTTATCTTGGGGAGACCGTTCCTCAACACCGCTAGAGCCATCATCTTCTTCGTTGTTGACGGTAATTTCACCATGTTTTTACACCTTCAAAACCGTCAACAAAATATCGTTCAAAGAGCTAACAAACAAATGTAGAGTAACTTGTGTGCAAATAACATAGTTCCACATGTACATGTCATTATTTGTATGCAGGAGTGTAAACTAGGCAAAATGGAGTACCAGAGGCCCAATATGTAGGTTGGTCGACCCACATATGAGCCCAACAGACTCAGCACCTACACTACTACACTCTACACTTGTCCAGGAGGTCCCACAGGGGCCAAAGGGCCCAATTATGGGTCAGCCGACCTGTGTATGGGAGCCCCCTGGCATGCCAAGTCACCACAATCCATGATAGTGTGGTCTAAGCCAATTTCAACCCTTGGATCAAGTGGTGATCAAGATCAATGCTCCAGAAGCTGAGCACATGGATTCCTGGGCCCACACCAACGAATAAACATCTCAGGAGTGACCACCAAGCTCTATGACACGTGGGCCAGCCTTCTAGAAGGCTGAGGTAGCCCCAAGGTGCCAACCCCCCTATGGAGGCTACAAGCTCCACAAAGCTCCCTGACCAGTGGGGACCTCTTCTAGAAGAAGAGGATGGGCCCACAGGTCGTAGGGGGGCTCGGCCGACCCCCCCTATGTACCCTTCAAAGCTCCCCGAGGCTCCCACCACCTCTCTGCATGCTGCCATGCATCAAAAGCATCTCTGCTGTTGATCTAAGGCAGTTGCAAGTACGGTTTGATCCTACGGAGTATGATGGAGATGGCGCGGATCGCTGGCGTGGCACCGGAGAAGCCCCTACTCCACCTCCTGCTATAAATACCCCCCTAGGCCTTCACTCTCAACTCATGACTCATTGGAGGAAACCACTCTCAAGTAGCTTTAGCGAAGCTCTGCAGTAGTGCTATGCTAGTTGGAAGAAAGTGAGGAGAGTCTAGAGGAGAGCCGGGCCTGTCTGGCGTCTTCTCCAAGCTGCGCCTCAGCGGATGCGATCCTCTTCTAAGTTTAGCACTTGTAAGTGATACATCCGAGTTCTTTATAGCATTTAATATTCTAATTCTTGCATAGCTGTTATACAACTTTTCGTGCTTGTTCATTGCTTTACTTTAAGTAGAGTGCTTTAGCTTTTAGCTGGGGTTAAAGTAGTAAGAATAGTGTAGATGTGGTGTCTAGACTAGATCTTGCCCTTGTAAACCGCTTAGGGCATGGATTGTTTGTGGTAGCTAGCAGGTGGTGACAGCCCTGTCTGGTCTTTGTATTCCACCACGTGTGTAACATAAGTTCTTAAAAGGTAGGGCCTCGATACAACATGATGGCACGGTCCGGTAGGAGTTTTGTCCTCCTACTAATCTATCTCATAGCCTCCTGCAAAAGAAGGGCTGATAAAACCAGTATAACCAGCTTTGCCTAGTTAGATATCTTTCCTATAGTGAACCTCTCAACCCAACATCATAGTTTCCCTTGTCTCATCATAGGACATAACATTAATCTCTAGTTAATTCACTTCTCGTTCCCTGTGGAAAATATGATACCTGGAATACCGGTGAAAGCTACACTTGACAACCGTATGCTTGCAGTATTTTACCCGTTTGCCACTTCTGGTGTCAACAGTCGCGACTAGACAAATCCACTTCAACCTACCCGCTGAAAAGGTATGCTGTAAATTCAATAGTTATGCTAATCATATGCAGCTCAAGAAGCGACGCAACCGAAGGAGACGCCATACCCGCCATCAAGCAACCCAACCGTTGAAGGATGGCTGGGCAGACTATCCTAGTGAAATTACAAGGTATGAAGAACAAGAAGAAGTAACTAAACCTCACTGGGACGAGTGGGGATGAGAAATTCAAAAGATGGAGCTACACGCTAAAGAAGAAGCAGAAGAGGCACTAGTACAAGCACAAAAATGGATGGAGAAGAATAAATATACGCCACAAGAGAAGGAGGAATCGTCTGAGTCAACCTCAGATGATAAATCTGACAAGTATCTCCCTTTCCTATCTAGTCTTATCGGTAGACTATAAATCTCGTTCCTTTGCCACAAGGTAAAAATGGTAGTTACCCAAATAGTTACCTAATTGATTAGCATTAGTAAATTTATCACCTTTATCTTTTTACATAATTAAGTGAAAACAAAATAAATATTTATTTATCATTGCATCATGAAAATACTAAGCCCCATGTGAGAGAACTTATGTAAATCCATAAGGAAACTTACTGTGGTGGCATAAAAATAATTTTTATTTCTCTTGCATTATAAAATAGAAAATTCTAAATAAAAGAGATATTTAATCCCCGCTAAAATCTATAAAAGTTTAAATTAGCTCTTGAGAATATTCGATTACTCTTTTGGCTGATTGCTAACTGAAAGGTCTAGATACTGTTAAAGGGGGGGTGAATAGCCTATTAAAAAATCTACAACAAACTTGTTAGAATAAAACACGGCGTTTAAGCAAGTTTGCACTAGCACTACGGTTAGGCAAGCCACCTAGCAATTCTAGTTACTAGCAAGATACAAACTATAGCACACAAACTAGCTAGCAACCTAGAAAGCTCTAAACAAGGCTACACAAACTAGAGAGCTAAGATACTCTACTTTGCAAGAATGTAATAATGTAATGCGAAGCTAGAGATAGGAAGGTTAAACCGCCACGGAGAGATGAGCCACTAGATAACCAATCAATACAAGATGAATCCTCAGTAGAGAGACAATGAGACACAATATTTTTTACCGAGGTTCACTTATTAGCCAACAAGCTAGTCCTCGTTGTAGCGATTCACCTACTTGGAGGTTCACGCGCTAATTGGCATCACACGCCAAATCCGTCACCGGGTGCCGCAAAACCAACACAAGATAGGGATCCACAAGCTACGAGTAATCCACTAGAGATACCTTTTGCAAACTCCCGCGAGGAAAGTTCAAGAACCCCTCACAATCCACCGATCGGAGCCGGAGACAATCACCTTCCTCCGCTCAATGATCCTCGTCGCACCAAGCCGTCTAGGAGGTGGCAACCTCCAAGAATAACAAGAGCTTCCGCGATGACGACGATCACCAAGTGCCACTAATATGCAATCAATAGAGCAATGCACTTGGTTCACTCAATCTCTCATGAAATGATCAATTATTTCAAGAGGATGAGTGGGTGGAGCAATCTCAAGCAAGCACAAGTGTAGGAGTGAACTGAAAGTGCAAGAGAATACCCCTTGGGCCGGCCAAACACATATATATAGCTCCCTCAAAGAACTATCCATTTTCCCTCTATTTTTCACTTTCTGCGCGTACTCCGGACGCATTTTTCATAGGGGGTCCGGACCATTGGTAGTGTCTGGACCCCTCCACACAGCACAGAGAGGTTCTCTATTTCAACCTCCGGACGCAGCCTCCGGACGCGCGCAACGCGCCGTCTGAACCAATGGTTGTGCGTCCAGTCGAGCCCCCATTCAAACGACTCTTTTCCCGCGCACGTCTGTTGACGATCCTTAAATACCAAATTCAACCGTCAACTAAACAAAGAAAAGGATCTAAATGAAACCAATAGCTAGAATTAGGATTTTAACTAACAGAATTCCTCGAGTTTTGGTGATTGTCTGTTTCTGCAGGGGGTTATTAGGAAATAAGGAGGAAAGGCCCACATGTAAGGATTACATAGAGATAATTATCATCCGCGGGAAAAAGAATACTCTAGAAGGGTCAAGAAGGCGCGGAAAGAAATGAGAGGGCCAGCGGGCCTAGGGGTAGGGCACCCGCCCTACCCCCTGGGGCGGCTGCCCTAGGGCAGGAGCCAATCAGGCTCTGCCTCGTGGACCCTCCCTCCACCGCCTTTCATGTTGCATCTAAGCCCTCCATTAAGGTCGGTTTGATCCGACGACTGACGTTCATTTGAGGAGGCTATATAAGGAAGGCCCCCTGACCTTGAGGAGAAGACCTAATTTCATCATTCAATATCCATTTCAAGAGGAGAAGTCCTTGATCAAGCCTTAGAGCCACCACATCAACTAGATCTCTAGTTTAGCATAGCTATATAGGATTAGAACTAGAAGGAGTCAATCTTCGATTGGTTTCCGGATCTGTCAAGAGGATTATTGGTAACTCTCTCTCTAGTTCTTCATTGTTCATCATTTGTTCTTTAGTATTATGAATATGACTTTGCTCTACTTCATTATATTGATTATGACTATACTCTATTCGATTATGTTCTCAATTATATTGTTCTTAGTTTATTATGATTATATACTTGGCGTAATTAGATCTGAACTATATCCATGTTTAGGATCGTATAACGTTTATCCATCAGTACTATGAGTAAATGATAGATATTGTGTAGGCGTGGTGCCTAGACCGTATTTATCTGCGATTGTACCCTATATTCCGGATCGTGAGGTAGATCGCAGGAGTGACAGTCCTGTTGAGTCCTTTGTAGTCCTCCTCCCGTTTATAGGGCAGGTAGAGCAGAACCATTACGGGGAAATGATTGCTGTGTTTCTCATCTTCCTTAGTAATCTCACTATGCATAATTATAATCTTATCTCGCCATGATTGCCAAGTATAATTGCACTAATCATAATATGCTAGACTGTATAGTTAAGAATGACTTAGGAAATATCTTTGTAGTTCATCCTAATTCTATGCTAATGACTTGCTAGAATATCTATTGAGGTGCTTATCATTATCTTATGTGGCTAATATATGTTGATCAGTATATTTATCTTTTGTCACTATTCATTCATTATCTATATCTTATGTGACATTTATCCTGTATTGAGAGAGATAGATGAAAACTCTCCTTTACACATGCAGTGATAGTCATTACTCATTTATTCCTTAGTATCCCTTCCCAGTGGTAAAATATAAATAACGATACCTGAAATACTCCTGGTTAAAATGTTACATCGGTATAATCTGTGCGCTTGCAGAAACACATTTATATTTATTAGAGTAGCAAATGCATATTTCAATACCGCATCTCTCTGCCATGCTAGGGATGACAACTTGGCTTAAGTGGCATGAGAGGTGGTTAACTATTTTTGGCGCTGTTATCAGAAATAAAAATTAATCTACTTTTGGTAACCATGTTAAGAGATGTCAACAACGCCATAGCACGCCACGCGTCTTTGGACGTGTCTGGACCACTGTCCGGACCAACGCTCACCAGCGTCCGGACCTTATTCTAGAAACACTCAAAACACACCCGAGAGCAACAAACCTCCGGACGCCGTGTCTGGAGTTCACCGTCTGAACACAACCTAGCGTCCGGACCTTCTTCCCAAGCATTTACAGAGAGCGCCAAACTCCGTACGCCCTATCCGGAGCTCAGCGTTCGGACGACAACTAGCGTCCAGACCACTGCTCAGAGCACCACCAGTCTAGGGTTTGCCTCCGGACTCACGCCAATGGTCCAGACAGGCCACAACCCTAACGTCCGGACCTTTGTCCGGAGCCCTTCCTATTGCTCAAGCACTTCTCCAACTTCTCCCAAGCTTCTAGGGGCTAACACTAAGTGATCTCAACACTTGTGCACGTGTGTTAGCTTTTAGTTCGCATTTTCTTGGAATTAGTTGGTTCTTTCACTAGTTCCTTTGATTTTAAATGCAATGCAATGAACCTAGTGGCACATGATAACTGTAATCAAACACAAGAGATCCCTCCTTGATAGTATGGCTATGTATCCTAAATGTGATCACACACTCTATGGTGTCTTGATCATCAAACCGAAAATGGTTCCTATTATCACCTTTGCCTTCACACCATTTTCCTTTGCACCACCATGCTAGATCTTTGCCATCACCACATTGATCCATTAGCTCCACCACATGGCATGTACCAACCTATCTCATGATTCACACTTAGAGATCAAGGTTAGTACTTAGGTAGGTTTCATCAATTACTCAAAACCAAACACATGGAGACTCTCAATCTCCCTCTTTTTGGTAATTGATGACAACCTTTCCATAAAGATATGAAATATAATCATTTTGAACTTGAGTTGCTTGTCCAAGCATTTAATCATAGATTTGGATTTGAACAAGTCACACAAATTCGGTTTGGTAGTTATTAGCTCTCCCTACATATGTGCTTCAAGAGTTTGGTTCAAGTTTTGCACATATGCATGGATAGATAATGTGGGAGAGTGAATAGCTACCAAATGATGCTAAGGTATAAGAGTAGACCTTTGAAGCGTGATACCATCGGAGTGCGGAATTTAGAATCACCCTTAGCACCATGATAAGCTAGAGATCAAGTCAACACTAGAAACCCCGTGAGATCAACAATAAAAGCAAGGTTTCTAGATACCACTTGAAAACCACTTGAAAGAACAAGAATCTAGCTTACCAACCTATGCATGCTAGTTGATCAATCGTCATTTAGTTTGTATCACTAGCAATCACCACACAAGCATAAATATTGAATTTTAAGTACTTGTGCAACAATACATATGAGGATGGAAGCATTCAAATGCTCCCCCTATTTGTGTGTTCTTTTTCAAAAATGATTTTTCATTTTCTCCCCTTTGTCATTCTTCTCTCCCTTAAGCGTTTTCTCCCCTTTTGGGAAACTTTTATATCTTTCCAATTTCTCCCCCTTTGCCATCAATTTGACAAAAAGATGGGACCAATTATAGATATTCAAGTTTTACTCCCCCTTAGTGTGAGATAGGGTGAAAGATTTTCAACTTTGGTTTGAACTAAGCTACTTGCCCAAGATATTTAATTCGGTTTAAACCATAGACAAGCTTGTTCACACATTCTAAGATGGTTATCTTGCCTATGCTGAATTAAACACTTAAGCTCATAGACATAGATCAATCACTAGGATTGCAAGCCCATCAACATGTCATATGCTACCACTAGATCATATTAAGACATAGAAACAATAGTGGCACCATATAAGCATCAAAGTCATTTTGGTTTTCATGAATGAGCCTAGAAGCATGAGTGATGTCTATATGCTCTACATAAGTCCTAGCAAAGTATGCATGAATGCCTTCAATCAACTTGTACCTTGCTTTGTCGGAGTAGAGGCATGTCATATAAGTGGGGGTGCATCAACTCATGTTGGAGAAATCAAGTATGTTCAACTCATTCTTTAGCTTGCAAAACCTTTTCTCATCTAGTGGCTTGGTGAAGATATCGGCCAATTGATCATCGGTGCCCACACTCTCTATAGAAAATGTCCCCTTTCAAGTGATGATCTCTAATGAAATGGTGGCGGACATCAATATGCTTTGTTCTTGAGTGTTGAACCGGGTTGTTGGTTAGCTTGATTGCACTTTCATTATCACATAGCAATGGAACCTTCTTGAATTTGACTCCAAAATCATTCAAAGTAGCTTTCATCCAAAGTATTTGTGCACAACAACTCCCCGCGCTAATGTATTCGGCTTTGGCGGTAGAGAATGCCACACTATTTTGCTTCTTTGATGACCATGAGACAAGTGATCTTCCAAGTAATTGACATGTGCCTGATGTGCTCTTCCTTTCTATCTTGCAACCTGCATAATCCGAGTCAGAGTATCCAATTAACTCAAAGTTTGATCCTTTACGATACCACAACCTAACATTTTGTGTATTCTTCAAATATCTCAATATCCTCTTTGTGGCCTTCAAATGACTCTCTCTTAGAGAAGCTTGAAACCTTGCACACATGCATACACTAAACATGACATCCGGTCTTGATGCGGTCACATATACCAAGCTACCAATCATTGATCTATATAGCTTTTGATCTACCATGTTGCCACTAGCATCACTATCCAAGTTACCATTTGTTCCCATTGGTGTGCTAATTGACTTTGCTTCATCTAGATTGAACTTCTTGAGCATGTCCTTGATATACTTGCCTTGACTTACAAATGTGTCGTTCTTCATTTGCTTGACTTGAAGACCAAGGAAGTAACTAAGTTTACCAAGCATAGATATCTCAAATTCTTTTACCATCATATTGCCAAACTCTTCACAAAATTCTTGATTGGTTGATCCAAAGATAATGTCGTCCACATAGATTTGCATCACAAACAAGTCCTTGCCAATCTTCTTGGTGAAGAGGGTAGTATCAACCTTTCCCATAATGAATCCCTTAGAGAGGAGAAAATCTCTCAACCTCTCATACCATGCTCTAGGTGCTTGCTTCAAGCCATACAATGCCTTTCTAAGCTTGTACACATGGTTGGGTTTCTTGTCATCTTCAAAACCGGGTGGTTGTTCAACATATACCAATTCATTGATGTACCCATTGAGAAATGCACTCTTCACATCCATTTGATAGAGTTTGATATTGTGAGCACAAGCATAAGACAATACAATTCTTATTGCTTCTAGCCTTGCCACCGGTGCATATGTTTCTTCAAAGTCAAGACCCTCTACTTGAGCGTACCCTTGTGCAACTAGTGTTGCTTTGTTTCTCACCACTATGTCATCTTGATCTTGTTTGTTGCGAAAGACCCATCTAGTGCCAATAACATTGTTATTCTTTGGTCTCTCAACTAGCTCTCAAACTTGATTTCTAGTGAAGTTGTTGAGATCTTCATGCATAGCATTTACCCAATCAATATCTTGCAAAGCTTCTTCAATCTTGGTTGGCTCAATAGATGATACAAATGAGTAGTGTTCACAAAATGAAGTCAATCTTGACCTTGTTTGTACACCTCTTGTAATATCTCTAATAATATGATCCAATGGATGATCCCTTGCAATAGATGTAGGTTGAAGTGTTGGAAGTTGATTGTTTGTACTTGGTTGGTCATTGGATTGAGATGATGAACTAGCCTCTTGTTGATCTTGAGTTGGAGAGGATGAACTAGCTTGATTTCATTGAGTTGCTCATTGGATGAAGCATGCACTAGATAGTCATTGTCTTTCTCTTCATCCACTTGCCTTGGCCTAATGTCCCTAATATCCATGTTCTTTATTGCATTGGCCAATGGTTCACCTCTCACATCATCATGATTATCACTTTCATCTTGAGAGCCATTAGTTTCATCAAACTCCACATCATGTACTTCCTCAACTATGCCATGAGTAAGATTCCATACTCTATATGCTTTGCTTGTAGTTGAGTAACCAAGTAGGAAGCCTTCATCACATTTCTTCTCAAATTTACTTAATCTTGCACCTTTCTTCAAGATGTAGCATTTGCAACCAAACACTCTAAAGTATGCAATATTTGGCTTTCTTCCATTCAATAGCTCATAAGGTGTCTTCTCAAGCATCTTATGGAAATAGAGTTGGTTGCTATAGTAGCAAGCCGTGTTGATAGCTTCGGCCCAAAAGGAATCACTCACATTGCATTCACTAAGCATAGATCTTGCCATATCAATGAGTGTCCTATTCTTCCTCTGAACAAGCCCATTTGATTGAGGTGTATACTTGGCCGAGAATTGATGTTTGATTACATATTCATCACATAGCTCATCAACTCTTGTATTCTTGAACTCACTACCATTGTCACTTCTTACTTTCTTGATAGTTGTTTCAAATTCATTTTGGCATATCTTGACAAAGATCTTGAATGTATCAAAAGTGTCACTCTTGTCACTAAGAAAGAATACCCACGTATATCTAGTGAAGTCATCAACTATCACAAAGCCATATTTGTTTCCACCAATGCTAGTGTATGCAGTTGGTCCAAACAAGTCCATATGCAAGAGCTCAAATGGTTTGCAAGTACTCATCATGCTCTTGGTAGGGTGAGTGTTTCCAACTTGTTTGCCGGCTTGACAAGAGCTACATAACTTATCTTTCTCAAAGACCACATCCTTCAAGCCTCTAACTAGATCATGCTTAACAAGCTTGTTTAATTACCTCATACCAACATGACTAAGCCTTCTATGCCATAACCAACCCATGCTAGATTTGGATAGCAAGCAAGTTGACAATTGAGTTTCAAAAGCATTGAAATCAACCAAGTATAGATTCTCATATCTAAATCCTTTGAATATCAAGTTAGAGCCATCTACACTTATGATATCTACATCATCAACTCCAAAGATGCACTTGAAACCAAGATCACAAAATTGAGCTACGGATAGCAAGTTGAAGTTCAAGCTCTCTACTAGCAACACATTGGATATGCTCATGTCATTGGATATTGCAATCTTACCAAGCCCTTTGACCTTGCCTTTGCCATTGTCACCAAATGTGATAGATTCAATCCCATTGCCACTATTTGACTTGATAGAGTTAAACATTCTTGAATCACCGGTCATATGTTGAGTGCACCCACTATTAAGCACCCAATGCCTCCCTCCGGCTTTATAATTGACCTACAAAACAATTCAATTCTTCTTAGGTACCCATACTTGCTTGGGTCATCCAAAGTTAGTCACTAAGGACTTAGGTACCCAAATAGCTTTCTTCTTTGAGCTCTCATTGGGTGTACCATGTACTTAGCTATCACACCTTTCTTGCCCTTGGTAAGCACATAACTAGAATCAAAGCGAATAGATGCACTTGTAAATATTATCTTGCTTAGATTTAGTTTGCAATATTTCTCATCATGCCCTACTTGCTTGCAACTTGAGCAAAAATGACCATTGTTCTTCACAAAGTGAGGCTTTGGCATTACAAAGGCTGCCTTGCCTTTATTGGGGGTGTAGCCCAATCCCTCTTTGCAAAGGGAGAATCTTTGGCTACCCAAGCACTTAAGCAAGCGGGCGTCTCCACCATAGGCATTGCCTAATGCTAGAGTGAGCTTACCAACCTCCTTCTTAAGGGTCTCATTCTCAACCATTAGTGAAGCATCACAAGTGAAACCATCACTAGTAGAAGAGGTAGAGTTAGAAGTGCTACAAGAAGGGTTGGTTGGAGTGATGATGATGGGTTCATAGAAAGATTTATTTATTATGTCACAAGTTGATCCCATGTTACTTGTGGAAACATGTTCTTTCTCCTTTTGTTCAACAAGAGATGAGTGAGCTTCCTTAAGCTTAGAGTGAGCTTTGCCAAGCTTCTCATGGGCATCCTCTAGCCTCTCATGAGAAAGATTGAGCTCATCAAAGGATTGCTTGAGAGCTTGAAGCTCTTTCCGCAATGCTTTGCACTCCTTTCTCTTGATGTCAAAATGAGTCTTAGCATCTTCCAACATGTCAATTAGTTCATCTTTAGTGGGTTCATCATCATCATTATCACTAGTGTCACACTCATCATCGGATTGTACCTTAGTGGACCGAGCCATGAAGCATGTCGATGGAGTGTCAAAGAGAGAGATCTTGTTCTTCATAGCAATGCTTGCAAGAGCGTTCTTCTTGCTTGATCTCTTCTCATCATCACTTAAGTCATCATCACTTGAGGAATCACTATCCCAAGTGACAACATATGAGCCTCCCTTCTTGTTCTTCTTGAAGGTCATCTTGCTCTCTTTCTTCTCTTTCTTCTTACCCTTCTTCTCATCTTCATTGTCACTATGATGAGGGCAATCCGCAATGAGATGATCTTTGCTATTGCACTTGAAGCATCTTCTATCCTTCCCATTGTACTTGTGTGAGCTCTTCTTCCTTCTTGCTCTATAGCCCTTCTTCATGAATTTGCCAAATTTCTTGACAAATAGAGCCATTTCTTCTTCATCATCATCACTATTGCTTGAGCACTCATCATTGCTTGATTCATCATTCTTGATCTTTGCTTTTCCCTTTGATGATGATGTGGCATTGAATGCCACACTCTTCTTCTTATCATCCTTCTTCTCATCTTTCTTCTCCTTGTTTTCTCTCATCTTGTCCTTGTCTTCTCTAAAGGTGTCATCGGTTATCACCTCACCGAGAACTTGGTTTGGTGTCATTGTGTCCAATCCACTTCTCGCTAATAGAGTGACTAACATCTCAAATCTTGAGGGAAGACTCCTCAAAAATTTGAATGAGAAGTCCTTGTTCTCCACATTCTCTCCAAGTGACTTGAGGTCATTGACAAGCACCTCAAGCCTATTGATCATCTCCGGCACATTTTCATCTTCCTTCATCTTGAAGCTTGCAAACTTCTCCTTCAAGATGTATGCCTTGGCCCCCTTCATGGATTGAGTTCCTTCATATGACTCTTCTAGCTTCTTCTATGCATCATGAGCTCTCTTAAAGTTCTTGATTTGTTCAAACACTTCTTTTGAGATTGCATCATGGATGGCACTCAATGCAATGTCATTGTTTTGGAGCTTCTCCTCCTCGGCCGCGGTGGGTTCCTCATTTGCTACCTCAAAATTTTTGTCAACCACCAACCATATTTTCCGGTTGATTGATTTGATATGGGTGGTCATCAATGCCTTCCAATAGCTATAATTGGTGCCATCAAACTTGGGTGGCCTCTTGGTGTTGTTGATTAGAGCCATATTGACACCGTAGGATGTTAAGCCTCAAAAGAACGGTGTACCGGCTCTTATACCACTTGAAAGGTCTAGATATGGCTAAGGGGGTGAATAGCCTATTAAAAAAATCTACAACAACACTAAGCAAAACTTGTTAGAATAAAACACGGAGTTTAAGCAAGTTTACACTAGCACTACGGTTAGGCAAGCCACTTACCAATTCTAGTTACTAGCAAGATAGAAACTATAGCACACAAACTAGCTAGCAACCTAGAAAGCTCTAAACAAGGCTACACAAACTAGAGAGCTAAGATACTCTACTTTGCAAGAATGTAAGAATGTTCACCTACTTGGAGGTTCATGCGCTAATTGGCATCACACGCCAAACCCATCACCGGGTGCCGCAAAACCAACACAAGATAGGGATCCACAAGCTACGAGCAATCCACTAGAGATACCTTTTGCGAACTCCCGCGGGGAAGGTTCAAGAACCTCTCACAATCCACCGATCGGAGCCGGAGACAATCACCTTCCTCCGCTCAACGATCCTCGTCGCACCAAGCCGTCTAGGAGGTGACAACCTCCAAGAATAACAAGAGCTTCTGTGATGACGACGATCACCAAGTGCCACTAATATGCCATCAATATAGCAATGCACTTGGTTCACTCAATCTCTCATAAAATGATCAATTATGTCGAGAGGATGAGTGGGTGGAGCAATCTCAAGCAAGCACAAGTGTAGGAGTGAAGTGAGAGTGCAAGATAATACCCCTTGGGCCGGCCAAACACATATATATAGCTCCCTCAAAGAACTAGCCGTTTTCCCTCTATTTTTCACTTTCTGCGCGTACTCCGGATGCATTTTTCACAGGGGTCCAGGCCATTGGTAGCGTTCGGACCCCTCCACACAACACAGAGAGGTTCTCTATTTCAACCTCCGGACGCAGCCTCCGGACGCGCGCAACGCGACGTCCAGACTAATGGTCGCGCGTCTGGTCGAGCCCCCATTCAAACGACTCTTTTCCCGCGCACGCCACAGCACGCCACACGTCTCCGGACGCGTCCGGACCACTTTCTGGACCAACGCTCACTAGCGTCCGGACCTTGTTCTAGAAACACTTGAAACACACCCGAGAGCAACAAACCTCTGGACGCCGTGTCCGGAGTTCACCGTCCAGACACAACCTAGCGTCCGGACCTTCTTCCCGAGCGTTTACAGAGAGCGCCAAACTCCGGACGCCGTGTCTGGAGCTCAGCGTCCGGACCACTGCTCAGAGCACCACCAGTCTAGGGTTTGCCTCCGGATTCGCGCAAATGGTCCGGACAGGCCCCAACCCTAGCGTCTGAACCTTTGTCTGGAGCCCTTCCTGCTGCTCAAGCACTTCTCCAACTTATCCCAAGCTTCTAGGGGCTAACACTAAGTGATCTCAACACTTGTGCACGTGTGTTAGCTTTTAGTTCGCATTTTCTTGGAATTAGTTGGTTCTTTCACTAGTTCCTTTGATTTTAAATGCAATGCAATGAACCTAGTGGCACATGATAACTGTAATCAAACACAAGAGCTCCCTTCTTGATAGTACGGCTATGTATCCTAAATGTGATCACACCCTCTATGGTGTCTTGATCACCAAACCGAAAATGGTTCCTATTATCACCTTTGCCTTCACACCATTTTCCTTTGCACCACCATGCTAGAGCTTTGCCATCACCACATTGATCCATTAGCTCCACCACATGGCATGTACCAACCTATCTCATGATTCATACTTAGAGATCAAGGTTAGTACTTAGGTAGGTTTCATCAATTACTCAAAACCAAACACATGGGGACTCTCACTAACCCATTGTCATAATGGAGCCTCGAGTTTTGTTTGTTCTTGTCGGAGTATAACCATGCAGGATTGAAAGCACAAAGGAGGAGTGAGACTAACCAGGAGGCTACTTCCAAATATCATTCAACTCAACTATAGCAAAATCAAACTTGGGGGAGGGCACCCCTAGTTATCAGGTAAGTATATCTATGCTACTTATAGAGTCTATCCTATAGTCATAAAAATTAAAAATATGTGAGCACATGAAAGTTCACTATAGTATCATAAGAAAACTTAAAATTGCCAGAAAAATATATGGGCACATGAAGGTCCATGGTTGTTGAGTCTTAAGAGTCCTAAATAAAGATATGATTAGTTAGGGTGCGTGTTTAAGTTGTTAGAATCAATAAAAGCTATGAACTTTAATTTTGTCTTGGAAATGATGAATAGTTGCTCTACTGTAATCCCTTTTAAGTACCTAGTTTCCAAACTTGAATTCTCCTAAGTTTTGGTTAAAATTACTTTGATTTGAGAATTTACTCTGAACTTGAAACTTGTGGAGGCATATACTTAAACTAAGTCTAGGTAGTTGGGAAATATGACATGAAGGTCTAGCTGCTATTTATCTTACTCCTAGCAATACTAAGTTCTGGTATTTATCTTTTGAAAATTTAAAAATCTTACATGATGAGCTCTTGTATAACATAGGAAGACTCATTCATGCTACTTGTCTTTGTATTGAGTGTTGTCAACCTTTAGACCCTATGAAGAGTCTCGTCATGCTTTTGAATCAAGATCACGTATACACCACCCAAATATGCACTACTCTACACTGGAGTAGGCACAACAACATGCCATTCATCCACCAGAAAAAGGTCTTACTCTTACACTGAGAGTAACCACCACCAAAAATATTCATTCCATTTCCATCATTCATCCAATAAATTCTCCAAAGTTCTTGTTATATTCTCTCAGTAGTTTTTCTTGGTAATAGAGATATCAGCTATGAAAAAGCTATTCGGAAAAAAAGAGAGAGGAATTAAAAATGGACAAGTGTCCGGCGCACCTCTCAGAAAAATAAATAATAAAGATAGCTCATACTCTCTAGCCATGTTATTCAAAATTCTAAACTCCAAAAGAGAGAGATTTATTCCAAGGAGCAAAGTAGAATTAGGTTTTTGCCATTACCACCATCACCACCATATATCCACCATATGCATACACCTGCACATCTTGACTTGATTGTATGACCTGACTCTCTGTGGATCTATTGTTTTACTTTACAATATATACAAAGTAACTATACTAAACCTTGTTAAGCCATTTCTATGAACTCCACTATATTTACTAGTATAGAAGGGCATGACATTATTAATACCTCAGTGAGATCCATAAATACCACATACATAAGAGACTTGAGGGTGTCATACAATTAAGCTCTAAGTTTTATTTCAAAAACTTTGCAAAACCCAGAATTTTGGTAGAGTGAAGAGTTTGAGACATAGTACCTGACTCGATTACTCTGTCTTTCGATTGCTCAAGACCCAAGTGATAGTAAAAGTCCCATAGTTAAAGGTAATATGTGTGAGTTCGAAAGTTAGAGTAATTTTTTCTACTTCATACAAGAATTTTTGTTTGAAAACATGAGAACTTATGATGTGTGAAAGCATTGCAGCAACTCCTAATCCAAGTTTATTAGAAAGGCTTTTCTTAGGGACTAGCAAAGGGTAAGCTTGGGGGAGCTTGTTGACGGTCCTTAGCGTCAACTTTTTAAGAAATTATAAATTAAATAAATGGATCAATCAAATATAATATCTAGAAATATAGGGCTTTAATTAACAATTTCCACAAGTTTTGGTGTTTTATTATTTTCTAGGGACTATTCCAGAAAAGAGAATAAAGGAAAGCAAATCAGAAAAGATATCGAATAAATCCCGTGGAGAAACACCTGCCATTCTACTCAAGGAGGATCTTGCAATCACTGGAGCGAAGATGGGCCCCGGACCCCACCATGTGGGGCCGACCGACAAGGTGTGGGGCCGAGCGGCCACCCCCTGGGCCCGCTGTCCGCCGTCTTCTGGAAGTTTCCTCCACCACCTATGAGGAGTCATCTTAGCCCTACGTGAAGTCGGTTTGATCCAACGGCTGTCGTGCATCCCACCAGACTATAAATAGGAGGGCATACCCCCCTGGAGGCATTGCATTGCATTACGGGAAATCCCTGGTCATTCAGAGATCTATTCAATTTAAGTCATAGGAGATCCAGACATCTAGAGCCATAAACCCTAGTTCATCTAGAACACTTTCTAGTTAATAGCATAGCCTAGTTAGATTCGAGAGTAGAGGAAGTCAAGATTCAATCTTTGACTCCCGACGTTGTCAAGAGATTGGAGTCTGGTGTAGTTCTTATTCTCTTATTCTCTTTTAGTATTTATCTATAGTTCTATGATATTTATAGGCAACACTATTCTTCATTAATATATTCTTGTTTACTTTGTTCATTGTCTATATTTATATATCTAGTATAGTTAGTTTGCTATTGAGTTCATGCATATGTTCGTATAACGCTCGTCTATTCGATCATATGACGAGTGGTAGGCAGTATGTAGGCATGGTGCTTAGATACTTTGCTTATCTGCGGATACCCCCAGTTGTGTCGGGTCGTGAGGTAGATCGTGGATGTGACAGATCCATTGAGTCCTTTGTAGGCCTCCCCCCGTACGATGGTTTGGTAGGGAGGAATTGTCAGGTTGAGGATATCTTGTTATATCTGAGGTTTCTGAACTCAACTCATCCTGTTCATGGCCCCATTATATTTGGGAATATTGGTAGTATTACTTAACAATGATTACTAGATGTACTTGCACTAACTAGCGTAGCTTTGACGGTAGCTAGAATACTTAGGATGTTATTTCTTTATTACTTGTATTAGACGACGCTTGTGTAGTAACTAGAATGCTCTAGATAACTTTATCCTTATTATTATTATTATTATAATGATGACTGACCAATTTACCCTTATCATTTATATATATATTTATCATGTGACTTACCCCTGTTTAAGAGTGGAGATTATTGATACTTAAATCACTTCATTCATTTCATATGATTGTTATCAATACTATAGATTATCAGTTTTAACTAGACCTTCCCAGTGGTAGAATATAAATGACAACCTGGTAATACTCTAGGTAAAATGCTACAATGGTATATTTAATCTGTCCACTTGCAGAATCATTATTCTTGACATTTCATATCTATTATTATTTATTTTTGCCTAGTCATACATAAAATATAGAATTTTTTCATAAGTACCATAAAATATTCCTAGCTCTATAATTAGGGATGGCAACCTAGTTCCATGCTTAGGGGTATAAGGTAAAAGATAAGTGGCTAGTTGCTAAAGACAAGTTAATTACATACCATGCATTTTTTACACCATTGCTAAGAACTCTGTTCTTGGTGATGTCGTTAAGAAATGTCAATAGTGGGGCGTCGACCGACCTGGACCTGGTGGCCCAAAGCCTCCCCAAGTCCTCCACCGCCTTCCTGCATGCCTCCATGTAGAGAATGGATCTCCACCCTTGCTCTATGGCGGTTACAATGACGGTTTGATCCAACGGAGCACAATGAAGATGGCGCGGATCGCTGACGTGGTGATTGAGTAGCCCCCACTCCACCTCCACTATAAATAGAGGGTCACTCACCCCTCTCATATCATGAAGAAGAAGATTCAAGGCTCAAGATTAGTGTGGTCCACTCTATAGTAGTGTAGTCTAGTGTGGGAGTTAGAGTCGAGTAGAGCTTGCCTCGGGGTCTCTACAGTCATCTTCTGGAGAGTCTAGTATAGCTCTTGTACCTTTCCCTTTATAGTAAGACTTGTTCATTTATTAATATATCCTTTCTTTACTTTACTTATATTGTGCAATATATACTTGTTATATATTGTTGTGTCTTGTCTTAGTCTATAGAGTTGTTATAGTATAGATTGTCATCCTATGATTCCACACTTGGGTACGATCAACGCCTTTTATAGGGTGCTCTATTTGGCATTTTAGCTCTCAATTAGAGTAGTAATATAGGGTGTAAGTGTGGTGCTTATACACTAGATTACCTTTGGTTGTCGTGTGTCGCACGGTTCGAGCGGATGCTAGCAGGAAGTGGTAGCCCTGTCTGTGTCTTTGATCCCCGCCACGTGTTGTAGGCACATTCTTAAAAGGTAAGACTCCCGTAAAATAGTGGCCACTTCGGATAGGGGTTTTGTCCTCCTATTGTTTGTCTGCTGCCTAGTACTTTCAGGATGTGTGAATGCAATCTATAGTATATCACCTTTGTGTCTAAGTTAAGTCATAGGAGTAAAGTCTGGATCATAGGAGTCCTATACTCACTCGGTGTCCTCCCACCTAGCTATACTAGTTATCTTTAATTTATCTTGCTTGATCTCTCTTCATCACCTTCCTATATATATATCGTTTACCCCCCTATTGCTAGTTAATAGCTAAGTTGGGGTAACTATAAAGATCTCTTCTCTATTAAAATTTCCTAGCTATTGCTTTCCCTTGGGCTAAATATAAATAACGATACCTTGGAATACTCCCGGGTGAAGTACTACATCGGTATATTCTATGCGCTTGCGGAATTATCCAATAGACATAGAAAATACCCCACAGGTATTTCTGGCGACATTGCTCAAGATTGGGGTCTAGCTCCGTTCTTGAGTGGTGACGTTTAGAAATACCAACAACTACTAAGATAATCTAAGCAAATGAGCTTGTAGGCTTGTCTACCATGTGTGAAGAGGGGGGTGTGAGCCTCTATTTATAGTGGGAGGTGGAGTAGGGGCTACTCCACTGCCATGTCATCGATCCAGGAGAGCTCCACCTTGAGCCATTGGATCCACCGCCTCCAAACCGCCTCAGTTTGGACGGCGTTGATTTCCATCATGTGGTAAATGTGATAGGGAGTCACCAGGAGCTTCAAGGGGTACTTAGGGGGGTCGGCCGACCCCCTATGACAGGTGGGCCATGCCCAAGGCTTCTAGAAGGAGGCCCCACAGCTCAGGGAAGAGCTGGGGGCTATGGGCCCCTTAGGGGAGTCGGTCGACCCCCCTTGGAGTGTTGGACCCACCACCACCTTCTAGAAGGTGGCCCCACCAGTCATAGAGCTTGGTTGAGTCATCTGAGGTGTTTGTCACGTTGATTCTCTTCATGTGGGCCCATGGATCCTTGTGCATTTGATTTGGAGCGTTGAATGAAAGCACAAGTTGCATCCAAGGGTTGAAATGGTTTTGGCATGGATCATGCTGGCTTGGTTGGCCAGAAGGGTCCAAACCCCGGTTGACCAACCTGAGTTTGGCTCCTTTGGAGCTAGGCTTCCTTGTGGGAGCTCCTAGACATGCCAGGAGTCTAATGGTGCAGTTGTTCTGGAGTTTGGCTCCAATCACACATCGGCTGACGTGCAAAAGAAGCTTCTAGCACCCCTGATTGTCCTGAAATGTCATTCCCTGCAAACAAAGGCTATCCAAGTACATGTGGAACTTATTAGTGATAAATATGCTTATGAAGTATTATTCTTCCCTTGAAACCGAGGTTGTTGATGGTATTTTGAGTATGTAAAAGTATCCCATTCTTAGCATCAACAGGTACCCATAAAGAATAAAGAAATTACACCATTCGAAGAATGGAAAAAGATATTGAATCTTTTTAATCTGCGAACATAGGGTTGTTTGGCAAAAGTGAACGTGTCAATAAACAAAAAGCGAAAGCTTGAAACAAAAACTATTGATTATGTTTTCTTGGTTATGCCATTTATAGCGTGGGATATTGATTTTTAATAATAAATTATGGAGTACCTTATGTGAATGTTGGTACTATCATGGAATTTAGAGATGCAGCATTATTTGAGAATTAGTTTTCTATGAAAAATACACCTAGCTCTAGTCATAAGAATATTTCATTTTAGACACATGAACCAGTAATACACGCTGATGTTGAAACCATATGGAAAATTGTGAGGAAGATAATATTATAGTCACTCGAAAGAGTAAGAGGCAGAGGACTGCTTGCCACCAGAGACTGCCATCGGGTGGGACGTCCGGTGATTGGCATCTTCTTGTCTGCACTACATCAAGTGGGACAACTACGTTGACAAGCACTATGACGACGAGTGCATTCATCTCTGTTGTTGGGTATATTACTGTTAGCCTGACCTTTCCGTAATGTTTTTTGTTATGGTTTTGTTTGCATGTGTCATCCATACCGTAGTCATAATTAGATCACACAATCACATACTTGATCTCACAAACCTTTTGTTGACACCATTTTTCGGCATGTGTCAAATAAACTAAGACTTGCGCTGATCGGTAGCCGTTGTCTATCGGCATCGGAAAGTCATCGGTCAGACTTACCGATGAGAGTGAATGCTGCAAGAAGGATAAGTTTATTACCGATGAGAGTTGGATGACTCTTGCCGATAAAGATTAATTGGTGAAGACAAGTTACCAGAAGTGCAAGGGTGCCGATTGTGAAGTATTGCCGATGCCGATGGGCATGGAGTGACGATGCCGATGGGCACAGGGTAACGTGGCGGTTGACGTAAGCAAGGGATTGCCGATGGCAATAAAAGGAAGTTGCGGATTGAAGAGTCTGCCGATGGAAAGTTTCATCGAAGAAAAGACATAAGAAAACTGGTGATCTTATGCTAGTATTATTATAGAAGTCTGAGTCCGACTCTTGCATGAGTCGTTTGTTTCCTTAAGAATAGAGGGGTCTGTTTAGGAAAATAATATTGTTATTTGGGTCCGACTCATGCGCGAGTCAGTTATTTCCTTTAAAATAGGAATTTGTTTTGTTTAGGAAAGGTACGAGTCGTGTCTGTTTATAACTCCTATTGCTGGAGTATAAATATGTACCTAGGGGTCGTGAGAAATAAAATCATCTATCAAATAAATCAATTACTCTTATCTACTTTTACTGCAATTTACCCTTTTATTGCATTAGTCTTAGTTTATCTACGAGTTCTTCAAGCTTCGACGGGCTACATCACCTTGATCTCCGTCAAACTCTTGCAAGTTCCGCGTGGGAGTAATCTGAGCCATGACATCCGGGCGCATCGTTGTTGTCTCGTTCAGCTCTGCTCTTGTTATCCTGAAACAAGTCTGAGTCTTGGCATCCGGGCGTATCGCCGTTGTCTTGTTCAGATTTTGTTCTAGTTATCGTCCTTGTCGATTAACTGGTCAAATCGACTGGCACACCTTTGGATATCGAATTCGGGTAATAGCCCGAGGTGTTCACAGATCCTGACGCTTTTTGTGTCAACACCTCTTTTGGCACACCCGGTGGGACCAATTATACATCTATCATGGGTCATAACTCCGACGTTAACCAGAGGAACATCATTGAAGTCTCTGAGGCCGATCTAAAAGATGATCAGAGGCTGGCTATGGAGCGGGCTATGGAGGAGTACAAGCAATTGTATCTGAAGTCCTTCAGCCTAAGCAGGAGCGGCGAAGCCATCCAGAAGCAAGATCCGTCGTTGCCGCGACAGGTCATGTATGATGTCAATCCTGGTAAGTTGCAAGCGATGGTTAATTCTGCCTTAAATCAAGCATTAATTAGCCACTCCAATGTGTTGTCCAATATTGTATACAATGTTGTCATGCAATCTTTCAAAGAAGGACAAGCACCTCAATATGTTGGTCCAGCGTATCATCAACCTGGATCGGCATCTATAAACCCATCGGCAGCCCCAATGGCGTCTTCCACTCCCGTGGATCCGTCTGTCGATGTGGCTACACCACCAAGGCCAAGTCCTGAAAGCGTCACCAAGCTTAGTGCAGAGCCGGTGGCGTCGGCAATGTCGGGACCTGCTATCCAGAATCATCCAGCTCCTGCTAACTGGTGGGGTTACGGTATGCCTTCAAATCCGTCCGCTGGTCCCAATCTGATGCAGGGAGACAGTTCAGCTTGGAAGGGCTCCATGACATCGGCAATGCAATCACAACCGATGATCCCTATGATGCATTGTTGTACGTCTTCTCCAACTATACAAGTGCCATCAGAAGATTTCCAGGTAGTGATTCCTAAAGTAACTCTGATGCCACCATCGGCAAACTTTGTGCCGATGCAACACAGTGTAGCAACTGGAAGTCAACCTATGGTGGTAAATCATCAAGCCAGAATACTAGCATATCAAGGTAACCAATTTGTTGATTACTCTAAGGTGCAGGAGCAGCAGGTGCCAGTTAGCTATCAGCCATCGGTAAGTCACATGCCGATGATTTATAATCCTGGATGGGCTAACCAGCCGCCGGTTCAACAGCCTGGCGTACTAATGCATCAGTATGGAAGTCCAGCAAACATTCAGAGTGGAGCATTGGTACAGCAACCGATGAATATAATGCCATAGTATAATCCAGTGAATGTGCAAAGTTATTCATTGGTAAATCAACCGATGCATAACTTCCAGATGACTGGTGCTGTGTTCGTGACAACTACTCTGCATCATCTTCTACCAAGACCTGAAGGGGTGCATCAGCCGGCTCCACCAGTCAACAATCAGCCAATGAGTCGGCAAGAGCAGGATGCATATTGGACCGATAAGATCGCCGAAGTAATGAAGGAACAATTCGGCATTAAACCCAAGGTTAATACATATTCTTATCGGACACCATATCCTCTAGCATATGATTTAATTCCTCTCCCAAATCGGTACAAAGTGCCTGATTTTACCAAATTCTCTGGCCAAGATGACACATCAACGATGGAGCACATCAACCGCTTCATTATCCAGTGTGGAGAAGCTGCCAGCAGAGAGGAACTAAGGGTGAGATTGTTCTCATCATCATTGTCTGGATCGGCATTCACATGGTTTATATCATTGCCTCCAAACTCTATAATTACATGGGCCGATCTAGAGAGGCAGTTTCATAAATACTTCTTCGCTGGCATACATGAGAAGAAGATTACCGATTTGGTTAAGCTGAGGCAACGCAATGACGAATCGGTGGAAAACTTTGTTCAGAGGCTACGAGACATAAAGAACAAGTGCTACAGCCTGATACTTGATGATCGACAACTGGCAAATTTGGCTTTCCAAAGACTACTGCCGCATATCAAAGATAAGTATGTGTCTCAAGAATTTGAAAGCCTAAGTCATCTGGTGCAAAGGATTGCCGATCAAGATGTCAAAACTCTTGAACCCAGGAAGACATGGAATAAGAAGGTGACCTTCATTGAGCAAGAAGAGGATTCTGATGAAGAGCTAAGCATCGGCGCTGCTGAATGGGTGAAGGATAAGAAATCTGTGTCTTGTCCGTTTGGCTAGAAGGAAGCTGAGAGGTTCACCTTTGATATCACCAAGGCCGATAGGATGTTTGACTTATTACTCCAAGAAGGACGGATCAAGTTGGCGCCTAATCAAGTGATTCTATCGGCCGAAGAGCTCAGAAAGATCAGGTATTGCAAGTGGCACAATGCAACTTCGCACAGTACCAATGATTGCAAAGTATTCAGGCAGCAGTTGCAGTCAGAAATTGAATCTGGACGAATTAAGTTTGAAAATTCTAAACCCCAGAAACCGATGAAGATTGATCAGCACCCGTTTCCAAATAATATGGTGGAAACTAGTGGAAAAACTAAAGTGCTGACATCGGAAGCTGCCAGGAAGAATGCATCGGTGGATCCTGACCATCAAGTAGCTGAGCATGATGAGAGGAGGTTTGCCGATGACAGAAAGGGCAAGAAAGTTGCCGATGAAGGTAGCAATGCCAAGAGGGCTCTTGGTGTTATAATCACGCATAAGCAGCCAAGGCGTGAGTATTGGCAATCGCGAGAGGGGCAGCGTCGGCAGGAAGAAGAAGAACACCAAGAATGGCTTCGGCATAAGGACCACTAGAAGTGTCCCTTCTTCATTCACTGTTGGGAGGAAGGTATCAAACTACCTACTGCCGATAATTGTCCTGAATGCAATGGGTACTACCCTACCGATCGGTCAGAAAAGAAGCCTTGCTTTGACGATCGGACATCCAGGTATGCTAGGCCACTCAGAGAGAAGAAATCGGCACATGATCGACTGGGGGCAAGATCAGCGCGCATAACAGGCTTGGCAGGCGTGTTGGTCAAGAGGAGCTTGAGGAGATGACCAATGCAAGAGTGCCTGATGAAGAAATATTCTCCAGAGATCCAAACGTTAGGAGTGGTGCCGACACAAGCAGCGAGAGGCAGCACCAGCCTGCTTGGAAAACCAAGCTTCCTCAGTGGTGCCCTAAGGGTCTAACAAAGACTCAGAAAAGGAGAATCCAGCGCGAACGCCAAAGCGACTTATATGACAGTGAAAATCCTTCAAGGGAAAAGCAGTGGAGGCAAAATCGCAAGGATAGGGATCCATCGGCAGAAATCAATATGGTCGTCATATTGCCGATGGAGTTCATGCCACCTGTCAGTGACGAAAAAGAGGCTGCAGAAATGGCGCAATTGGTCTTGGATCCGATGGCAGCTGTCTTTGAGAAACCTGCCGATGATGAAAGGCAGCACCTGAGGGCCCTGTTTGTTAAGGGCAAAGTGGATGGACAGCCTGTAACGAAAATGCTGGTGGATGGCGGGGCGTCAATAAACATAATGCCATATGTCCAGTTCAGGAAGCTTGGAAAAGGCGACCAAGACTTAGTCAAGACGGACATGATTTTGAAGGCAACGTGTCGCCAGCTATGGGAGCCATATGTTTGAATTAACCATTGGCAGTAAAACTTTGCCGACGACATTTTTCGTGATCAGTGGCAAAGGCACCTACAACTTGCTCCTAAGAAGGGATTGGATCCATGCCAATTGTTGTATTCCTTCTACTATGCATCAGAGCCTTGTGCAGTGGGTTGGAGACAAGATTGAAGTCGTCCGGAGTGAGACCCCATCAATCGTTGCATCAGCGAAATCGGAAACTTATGAGTAAACCAGATGCATATCAGGTGAAGCTTGGGATACATAATTCCTCAAAGTTGCTAATTACTGCGTCACACCGATCCAAGCAGTTGGTCCTGAAGAGGAGTTTTAATGGATCGGTTCGCTGATGATGGAAAACTGGGACAGGGGTTCACATCCGCCGATGATTTAATAGAAATAGATATCGGCGATGGCGGTAAACCTAGGCCAACCTTCATTAGTGCTAATTTAGATTCTCAATGTAAACAATAGTTGACTGATTTGTTAAAGGAATATAAAGATTGTTTTACTGGGGATTATACAGAAATGCCTGGTTTAGACCGATCGATAGTTGAACATCGGTTACCTATCAAGTCTGGTTTCCAACCACATCGGCAACCTGCACGCCGATGCAATCCTACTATTCTACCCGATATTAAAGCTGAAATTACAAAGTTAATTGAAGCTGGCTTTATTCGGCAATGCCGATATGCCGAATGGATTTCTAATGTGGTTCCCGTGTATAAGAAAAATGGAAAACTTCGTGTTTGTATTGATTTCAGGAATCTCAACAAGGCTACACCGATGGATGGTTATCCGATGCCCATTGTCGATCTGCTGATTGATGCTGCTGCTGGACATCAAATCATTAGCTTCATGGATGGTAATGTTGGGTATAATCAGATATTCATGGCTGAGGAAGACATATCCAAGACTGCTTTTAGATGTCCAGGTCATGTCGGTTTATTTGAGTGGGTTGCCATGACTTTTGGCTTGAAGAATGCCGATGCTACTTATCAAAGAGCAATGAATTTCATCTTTCATAAGTACATCGGCACGATAGTTTAAATCTATATTGATGATGTGGTGGTTAAGTCTGGAAATTTTGAGAAGCATCTTGCCGATTTGCGAAAAATCCTGGAATGCACAAGGGGGCATGGGTTGAAGATGAATCCTAACAAGTGTGCATTTGGTGTATCGGTAGGTCAGTTTCTGGGTTTTATGGTGCATCAAAGAGGCATCGAGATCGGCAGAAAATCTATTGATGCGATTAACAAAGTGGTTGCTCCTACAAACAAGACTGAGCTGCAATCCTTGATTGGCAAGATTAATTTCATTAGGAGATTTATATCTAACTTATCTGGAAAGATTAAATCTTTTAGTCCATTGCTGAAGCTGAGAGCTGATCAAGAGTTTACATGGAAAGAAGAACAGCAGTTAGCCTTGGAGGAGATCAAAAAATATTTGGTAAACCCTCCAGTCTTAGTTCCACCACAACACGGGAAGCCTTTCAGGTTGTATTTGTCTGCCGATGACGGTGTTATCGGATCAGCCTTAATTCAAGAATTTGAAGAGAAAGAACGTGTGATATATTATTTGAGCAGAAGACTGGTAGATGTTGAAACAAGGTATTCGGCCATAGAAAGATTATGCTTATGTTTATATTTCTCTTGCATAAAATTGAGGCATTATTTATTGTCGGTCGAGTGTACTGTTATCTGTAAAGATGACATGGTTAAACATATGCTGTCTATGCCGATATTAAGTGGGAGAATTGGCAAATGGATTCTGGCACTTTCAGAATTTGATTTAAGGTATGAATCGGCTAAGGCAGTTAAAGGTCAAGTGATGGCTGATTTTGTTACTCAGCATTGCAATGTGGTAAGCTCTGTAGAGATTGCTCCTTGGACTTTGTTCTTTGATGGGTCTACATGCAAAGA
The DNA here is from genome assembly GCA_022036555.1 of Microstegium vimineum. Lineage (NCBI taxonomy): Eukaryota > Viridiplantae > Streptophyta > Magnoliopsida > Poales > Poaceae > Microstegium > Microstegium vimineum. The sequence continues at coordinate 17,961,608 of CM039126.1, read as the reverse complement.
GGGGGCAGGTATCGGTGTTCTCTTAATTTCACCCCGGGGACGGAAGTATGAGATTTCGTTGCCGATTGTTGCTACGTCAACAAACAATCAGGCTGAATATCAAGCTTTAATAAAAGGGTTGGAATTACTCAAGGACGTGCGTGCCGATGCTGTTGAAATTTTTGGCGACTCTATGTTGGTGAGCAATCAATTGACTGGGGTATATGAATGCCGAAGTGAAGTGTTGATTGCACACCACGAGAAGTTTTTACAGTTATTGAAAGAATTCAAAGAGTACCGCCTTGAGCATATTCCTAGGTTGCATAATGAAAAGGCCAATCGGTTAGCACAGAATGCTTCAGGATATCAGCCGATTCAAGAAGTCATGACATCGGTGATGGTCGCCGATGACTGGAGAAAAGAAATTGTCGATTACTTAAGAGACCCATCTAAGAAGGTTGAAAGGCGTCTAAGGTTTCAAGCTACCAAGTATGTACTTCTTGACGATGAATTGTATTATCGGACAGTTGATGGAGTTTTGCTCAGATGCCTTAGTAAAGAGGAGTCAAAAGAGTTGATGGGCGAGATCCATGAGGGTGTGTGGAGCACATCAATCGGCATTCAAAATGAAGTGGATAATTAGGCGGAATGGATATTATTGGCCGACAATTCTTGAAGATTGCTTCAACTATTTTAAAGGGTGCCAGGATTGTTAGAAGTTTGGTAATGTACAGAGGGCACCTACATCGGCAATGAATCCTATAATCAAGCCTTGGCCGTTTAGGGGATGGGCTATTGATCTCACTGGCCAAATTTATCCACCGTCGAGTAAAGGGCATAAGTTTATACTCGTTGCTACTGATTACTTCACAAAATGGGTTGAGGAAATTCCTTTGAAGAAGGTGACATCGGCAAACATGGTAGATTTTGTAAAAGAGCATATTGTTTACCGATTCGGAATTCCTCAAACTATTACCACCGATCAAGGAACTATGTTCACGTCGGGAGAGTTTGATGAGTTTGCTGCTAGTATGGAGTTCAAGATATTGAATTCTTCTCCTTATTATGCTCAAGCTAATGGTCAGGCTGAAGCAACTAATAAAGGAGTTATCAAGCTTATCAAACGCAAGATTGTAGAAAATCCTAGAAGGTGGCATGTAGTGTTAAGTGAAGCCTTATGGTCGTATCGGATGGCGTGTCATGGTGCAACCAAAGTTTCGCCGTATTAGTTGGTCTATGGGCATGATGTTGTCTTGCCTTGGGAAATTAAAACTAGTTTTAGGCGATTGTCTTCTCAAGATCAATTGACAGCCGATGAGTATGATATTCTTATGAAGGATGAGTTAGAAGACTTAGCAGGTCATCGGTTGAGGCTCTAATCAGCATTGAAGAAAATAAGAAAAGGGTTGCCAGATGGTATGACAAGAAGGTAAAGGTGAAAAAAATTGCCGATGGTGATCTCGTGTGGAAATTGATTTTACCGATTGGAACCAAGGTTTCTAAGTTTGGAAAATGGTCTCCTAATTGGGAGGGTCCGTTTCGGATAAATCAATTTGTTCCTGGCAATGCCTATATTTTGGAAACTCTCGAAGGAGTTACATTCTCCAGTGCAATCAACGGTAAATACTTGAAGAAATATTACCCTAGTATTTGGGTAGATGCATAGAATGTCCGTTGGAATACCGATGGAAGAGAGTGCTATGTAAAACATCGGTAAAAGCGTACTAACATTATACTACAAAGCAAAATCGAGTGTTACATTTGCCGATATGATGAATTGTAGCAAATTCCAGCAAGAATTGAATAGCTGATATCGCACGCAGGCGAATTTGCTCTATTTCCTCCATTTCCCTGGCATCATCATCGGCAGACCCTTCAACTGGCTTGATTTTCTTCTTCAGCGGGATAGCTTGTCGGGCGTTTCTGTCTCTTTCTTGTCGCAGAGCCCTAATGGCGTCAGACAGTTGGGCTTTCTTTTAGCTGGCTGTGTTCAGGGCTTCTTCAACCCTTTTTAGTTCAGTCAGCAACTCTTCCCTCCTTGCCGATAAATGAACGATCTCTTGCTCAAGATTGGCGCCGGAAGCTTCTACTTGGCTGATGTCCTTGTGTTTCTCATCGGCAATTTGTTTGAACTTAAGCATTTTTTCTTCAATCTTTGAGTGAGCGGTTCTATCGGCTATGCGACGAGAAAGTCTTTGATACTGGAGTTGCCTGCTCTCAAGAAACGCTGTCTGGAAGAGTGTTTCCTCTGTATCGGCAGATAGGTGGCCTTAGATGTCTTTGAAAGCTATCTTTGCTGTAGTAGAGTCTTGGACGAGATGAGATGTGTCTTGTTGCAGTAAGGATAGCAATGTTTCAAGCTTGACTTTGACCTCTGCCGATAAAGCTAGAGCGGAGCTTTCTTCGTCTTCGTCCTCATCGGGAAGATTGACGATGAAGGAGAACAAGCTATTCGCTGGAGCAGAGCCTTCTTTATCTTCGTCTTCGTCAGGGAGGTTGACGGCGAAGGAGAATAGGCTGTCAGGGGAGTCTTGGGCCTGAAAAGGAGAAAGTTAGAGTTTGCCAATCATAAGTTTATACTGCAAGTTTCTAGATAGTTGGCTTACCATCTTGAAGCGGATTTCTTGTCTGGGACTTGGGAAGGCTACCGGTATGGTATTGTCTGGAAGATCGGCAATGGTTGCCGATGAACACGCTTCCATAGGAGGAGCGGTCGGTGCTGTTGGTGCTGTTGCTGGTACTGTCTCTGCTGCGATGGTTGGTTCCTGTGGCGGTGATGCCATCCTCTGGTCGGGGATGTTATCTGGTGTAGGTGTTGGTACCGATGCTGATGTTGTAGCTGGTTCCTGCGGCGGTGGTATTGTTTCATGGTCGAGGATTTCGTCCGTTGGCTGATCGGAAATAGACGCCGATGATGGCTCTACTATTGGTGCATCGGTGGGAATTGGTGATGCAGCTGGAGTGGCTCGCCTCAAGCGTTTTTTCTTTGGAGCGGCAGTAGGTGAGCCGGCCCTTTTTGGTTGCGAAGTTTGGAGGGCATCGGTAGCGTGACTTGGAGAAGCTTGTACGTCTGGAGCAGCTGCCGATGACCTCGCTGCCTGAAATGTTTGGTGCAAGTTACATAAAGTAAATATTGCCGATGAGCAGTTTGTGATCGATATAAGTAAAAGTAAAACTTAGTGCGAAAGCTCGCGCCAAGATGGCAGCAGCAGCCGATGGAGTAGCAATGGTCTTTGCAGGCGTCGGCTTGGGCTTGAGAGTGACTTTAGGTACCCTCTGAGGAGTGAAGGCAGCCAATGTAGGAGCTTTATTACCGATAATCGATACAGGGCTCATCATTCGAAGATGGAAGGGCTTACCACTCTTGCTCATTTGGGGGATTAGATCGTCAACCTGTTAAGCAAAAGAAGATCAGATTGTTGGAATACGAGGTTGCTACGCTAGCCGGAAACAAAACTTTTCGACCTCATAAACCAGGATCTACTGCTAGTTACAGGTTACGGGATTACCACTAGACGCGCAGGTGCAGCGGAAGACGACTTGATGTAGTCGTGCGCGTCGCAGCAGGCAGTGCAGTTGCGTGGTCGTCCGTCTCAACGTCCCCTTCGCGCGGTTCGTCCTTGTGCTCCAGATGCAGCACCTCCGAGGAATCCCACACGTGCAGGGAGGAAGCGTTGCGCCTCCGGACTGCTAGGTCCGCGAGGAGCAAAAGGCGCGAGCGTGGGGAGGCAACGACGGCTGCCAAAAGGCGTGGATCAATCTCGCCCCGTGCCCACCCCTTGCTTATATAGGCGTCCTGACGAGCTCCCACGTTGGAGGCCCATTAGAAACCCTAAACCTAGTCTAATTCGGGTCCAACCCGAATTAGGCTTCCAGCCCCTTAAGCGTGCGACCCTATGGGCTCACGCATACATAGACATGGCCCAAGTACTCTTACTCGACCAATAGTTGATAGCGGCCTCTAGCAAGGCGTGTCAACTCCTATGCATACGCTATGATCATATCAGACGAACCACTATGACCATGTACAAGTTATTCCCTTCGCCACTCGATATATGGTTCAACTCGTGGGTTAACACTTAACCCAAGCATGGCCATGCATTTGTTGATCCAATCACATGAGTGATCCAGTGATATCTCTCTCACGAAGAGAGGGGCAAATTCCATCTTGATTGTCTATGTCTCATAGCATGTTTCCCGACCACCCAATGAGCACCTTTATAACTACCCAATAACGGAGTAGCGTTTGATAGTCCCTAAGTAGATCATTTCACATCTTGAGTACATGCCACAATCTCAGGTCTAAGGACATAACATACATGACATGAATAGAGACTTTCTCTTGTTGGGTCAGTCCAGCCTACATGTCTCACATGTGCCCACATTATTAGTTTGACATCTCCATGTCTATGACTTGTGAAAGATAGCCATCAACTAATACATGTGCTGGTCTAATATTCAAGTGTGCTCTTACAAGAATGCCGACCAGGGACAACTTTTAGAATAACCATTCAAGTAATTGAGTTCCACAAACAATTCACATAATCGTCAATCAATACTCGTTGTCTATAATGGATATTCAAAGAACACTTTATTAATCATGGATACAATCGGAATATAATCATCTACATGATTAGCTCTAGGGCATATTCCTAACACAGATGACGATGGTAGAAGTAAATGATAAAAATGCATTTTGATGAACTTACTACATCATCGGGGATGATATGATCGGCGTCGATCAAATGCCGATAGTAGTGCGATGACTTGGCGAACAGTTGGCTTCTCCATTCTTGCCACCAAAATTTGTATTCCTCCGTGATGAAAGATGTTGGTGCCCAGGAGGATAGGTCGATGTTTGATGTATCGGCATCGGGAGGGAGATTGACAACCTTGTTCCAATCCATAGCGCTAGAGATAATTTGTCTTGGTTTTATCACCTTGGCGTAGCAGAGTTTGATCGGTAATTGGCCAAATGCCAGTTGTCTTGCTACTGTCGATGGGTAATAGAACTCATAAGAAGGAGGAGCATTCTTCCCAGTTCCAAAAATGTTGACTGGAATAGCTCGGGGAATAATGCTGGTCTTCATGATTACTTCATTCTGAGGCACGTTCCAATCGGTAAGGTTGAACAACAAAGGAAATCGGTTGTCATCATCAATATAAGGCCACCAAAGCCGTTCTGAAGCAGGGATTCCGTTATAAAGCTTTTGAAAGAATTTGCCAAACTGGTCTGCATTGGCATCGATTCCTGGTAGCACTATGATAGCCTCCCCGAAATTAAGAGGGGGACGAGTTGTCGATTCATCATCATCAAATACATAATCCTCTGATATATCCCTTGGGAATTGCTGATTGAAAAAGTCAAATTGAAGGGCCTTGTACATGTGTGCGTTTAACCACATGTTTATAAACCACCAAGGACTCCCGAGGTTACCGATGGACTCGACTAACAATAACTTCTTGGATACTTGGTGTAGAAGATGGTATACCGGTACAAGGAGGTATCGGCCGAGAGGGAGTCTTGTTCCATCGGCCAAAAGCTCTGCTGCAGGAAGATACATGGTAGTAGGTCCGACTGTTCTGCCACAGAAGATAAATTTTTCTAGCCACATGTTCAAAAAGATGGTATGCTCCCTTTGACCTACCGATCCAGTCTTTTGGTATTCCCAGATGTAACCAGTCCAGCCGCCGATATTGCATGTGTTCACCTTATACTCAGCCTTCCTATTGAACAGGATGGGGGTGTCGGCAGAGGAGACATCGAGGCCGGTAAGCATGTGCACGTCGGCAAGAGTGGGAGTAGCTGGTCCGTGTCTGAATAAAAAGGTATTCATTGTATCGGACCAGAAATACGAAGCCGCCATCATCATATTCTCATTCTTCTCCATATCGGCAATGGAGAGCCTGATACACTGATCTAAGTTACGCTCTAACCAGTAAACTTGCTGTGTTCTGATTATTCTAAGGTACCAGTTTTTCCATCCCTTGGTGGGTTTGGGCCATGAGCGGAAAACATCTTTCCATAACCCCAGGCTAAAGCATTCAGATTTGAAAGGGATGCGGTTGATCTCTGCGTTGATCAAATTAGTAGGATCGGGGTGTCCCATTGGGCCCAGGCAGTTGAAATTGGATTGCTCAATGGGGATTACTACCTTGTTGTACAGTTCCTAGGTTTCGGAAAAAATCAAAGAAAGAAAGGGGAAAAGTGATAACAAAATTGATACGGAAAAGGAACTTGCAGAAGATGAACCAAGGAAGAAGTAGAATTACTTTAGGGACGTCGAAGTGAATCGCCATTAGAGCTGGGGGAGTCCTTGCGATTCGTTCTCTGCTTGAAGAAATTACTGTTGCTTGAGCTCGGGGAGCTATTCTTTGGAGTCGTCGCCGAGGTTGAAGACGAGGGCAGGTAAAAGTAAAAGTAGGCTCAGGGTTAAAAACAGATTGGATCGTGGTAACTTTTATAAGCCTGGTCAGGGGTATTTTTGGAGTTTTTATTCGTGCTAAACAGAAATATGGAAGGGCGTGCAATAGGTGTGCGCGATAATCAAGGAGATATGATTAGGTTTGCAACTGTTCGCGCTATGGTCGTGGGATTTTATTAATAAATTATGGTTTTGCGCGTGGTAATCGAGAAAGTTGTGCAGTTATTTTGGAGGGAACAGTTCAGTGGAGAAAATTTTGGCGCGTAAAATATTCTACACTCCGAAGTTAGGGGGCATGTGTTGACACCGTTTTTCGGCATGTGTCAAATAAACTAAGACTTGCGCTGATCGGTAGCCGTTGTTATCGGCATCGAAAAGTCATCAGTCAGACTTACCGATGAGAGTGAATGCTGCAAGAAGGATAAGTTTATTACCGATGAGAGTTGGATGACTCTTGCCAATAAAGATTAATTGGTGAAGACAAGTTACCAGAAGTGTAAGGGTGCCGATTGGGAAGTATTGCCGATGTTGATGGGCATGGAGTGACGATGCCGATGGGCACAGGGTAACGTGGCGGTTGACGTAAGCAAGGGATTGCCGATGGCAATAAAAGGAAGTTGCGGATTGAAGAGTCTGCCGATGGAAAGTTTCATCGAAGAAAAGACATAAGAAAACTGGTGATCTTATGTCAGTATTATTATAGAAGTCTGAGTCCGACTCTTGCATGAGTCGTTTGTTTCCTTAAAATAGAGGGGTCTGTTTAGGAAAATAATATTGTTATTTGGGTCCGACTCATGCGCGAGTCAGTTATTTCCTTTAAAATAGGAATTTGTTTTGTTTAGGAAAGGTACGAGTCGTGTCTGTTTATAACTCCTATTGCTGGAGTATAAATATGTACCTAGGGGTCGTGAGAAATAAAATCATCTATCAAACAAATCAATTACTCTTATCTACTTTTACTACAATTTACCATTTTATTGCATTAGTCTTAGTTTATCTACGAGTTCTTCAAGCTTCGACGGGCTGCATCACCTTGATCTCCGTCAAACTCTTGCAAGTTCTACGTGGGAGTAATCTGAGCCTTGACATCCGGGCGCATCGTTGTTGTATCATTCAGCTCTGCTCTAGTTATCCGGAAACAAGTCTGAGTCTTGGCATCCGGGCGTATCGCCGTTGTCTTGTTTAGATTTTGTTCTAGTTATCGTCCTTGTCGATTAACTGGTCAAATTGACTGGCACACCTTTGGATATCGAATTTGGGTAATGGCCCGAGGTGTTCACAGATCCTGACGCTTTTTGTGTCAACACCTTTTGCTTATTATATTTTTCTAGATTAAATTGCTATTGAAAATGCCTAAAATTCTAACAATAAGTGTCATTTATTATTGGGTCGGCCATGGCAGTTTGATCTTGATGCTACTCATGACGGTTTCCAATAATTATTCATTTGTGCATAAGAGAGTTCATCATGTGCTAAAATCAATGTTGGATAGTGCTATTAAGGCTGAGGTGTTTGCACCTATGAAAGTGAAGAAAAAGGCTCTTGAATTACCCGGAAAGCCAAAGTTGACTTTGCTTCAAGAGGGAGAGAATAATGTGATTGTGTATGCTTGAGTTATTACACTTGAGAATACGTGTGTGGACCCTAATGTTGCAGGTAGTAATTATGAAATCGCTATTAATGGACAAGACACTATGGTGATGACAAATTCTTTAGCCATGTTTATTGAAAAGAATAATAAGGTTTGTAGAGCTCATGCAGATCATTTTGATTCCTATGTTGTTTAGAGAAGAATAATGAGAAGATCATTTTGATTCCTATGTTGTTTAGAGAAAGAATAATGAGAACATTTTGACTACCCCTATACCATGTATGCCTATTGTTGATGGTCGTTAGCATCAACTTTTTAAGCAATTATAAACATGATAATTAGATCAATCAAATAAAATATCTAGAAATATAGGGCTTTAATTAATAATTTCTACGAGTTTTGGTGTTCCAATATTTTCCAAGGACTATTCTAGAAAAGAGCAATAAAGAGAATCAAATCAGAGAAGATATCGAATAAATCCCGCGGAGATACACACTTACCAATCAACTCACGGAGGATCCCGCAGACACCGGAACGAAGCGGGGCCCCAGTGCCTGACCTGTGGGGTCGGCCGGCATGGGGTGGGGTTGGGCGGCACCCCCCCTGGGCCCACTAGCCACCATCTTCTGGAAGCTTCCTCCACCGCCTACGAGGAGTCATCTGAGCCCTACACTAAGTCGGTTTGATCCAACGGCTATCGTGCATCTCACCGGACTATAAATAGGAGGGCATACCTCCCTTGGAGCATCCCTGATAATCCCAGATCATTCTCAGATCCATTCAGTTTAAGTCATAGGAGATCTAGTCATCCAGAGCCATAAACCCTAGTTCATCTATAGCTTTTCTAGTTCATAGCATAGCTTAGTTAGATCAAGAGTAGAGGAAGTCAAGATACGATCTTGGACTCTCGCGTTGTCAAGAGATTGGAGTCTGGTATAGTTCTTATTCTTTTATTCTCTTTTAGTATTTATTTTCAGTTGTATAATATTTATAGGCAACACTATTCTTCATTAATATTTTCTTGTTTACTCATTGTCTACGTTAATATATCTAGTATAGTTAGTTTGCTATTAAGTTCATGCACATGTTCGTATAGCGCTCGTCTATTTGATCATATGGCGGGTGATAGTCAGTATGTAGGCATGGTGCTTAGATACATTGCTTATCTGCGGATGCCCCTATCTATGTCGGGTCGTGAGGTAGATCGTGGACGTGACAGGTCCATTGAGTCCTTTGTAGACCTCCCTCCATGCAGTGGCTTGGTAGGGAGAAATTGTCAGGTTAAGGATATCTTGTTATATCTGAGGTTTCTAAACTCAACTCATCCTGTTCATGGCCCTATTGTGGTTGGGAATATTGGTAGTATTACTTAACAATGATTACTAGATGTACTTGCACTAACTAGCATAACTTTGACGGTAGCTAGAATACTTAGGAGTTATTTCTTTATTACTTGTATTTGATGACGCTTGTGTAGTGACTAGAATGCTCTAGAAACTTTAGCCTTATTATTATTACGATGATGACTGATCAAATTACCCTTATCAGATATATTTATCATGTGACTTACCCCTATTTAAGAGTAGAGATCATTGATGGTTAAATCCCTTCATTTATTTCATATGCTTGTTATCAATACTATAGATTATCAGTTTTACTAAACCTTCCCAGTGGTAGAATATAAATGACAACCTAGTAATACTCTAAGTAAAATAGTACAATGGTATATTTAATCTTAGAATCATTAGTTCTTTATAATTTCATATCTATCATTATTTATTTCTGCTTAGTCATACATAAAATATAATATTTCATAAGTACCACAAAATATTACTAGCTTTATAATTAGGATGATAACCTAGTTTCATGCGTAGGAGTATAAGGTAAAAGATAAGTAGCTAGTTGCTAAAGGCAAGTTAATTACATACCATGCATTTTTTATGTCATTGCTAAGAACTATGTTCTTGGTGATGTCGTTAAAAAATATCAACACCTATAACGAGTGGTAATGATTGTTTCAACAAAGGAGATCATAATTATATGCCAAAGGCGAGGACAACTTCATTTCAAGGGGGAGAGGATGATGGGCCCATGGTTTCTGAAAATATATGTGGACAAAATTCATGTGTTTTATCTAGTATGGTAGCTGGTATCTCTCATGAAAGTTATTCCATACAATTTGGTAACTCTCTGTGTGAGGAAAGATATAGGACAAAGGATAATTTATTTATAGGTATTGGAATAACAACAAATATATATTTTGGAGATATGACATTGCTCAAGAGAATGGATAATGTGACACCAAGAATATTTATTCAGTTTGATTCTAGAGTAGCTCAATAGATAAGTTGATTCAAATTAATTATGGAGGTTGATAATACCAATACATGGTGTTCCATGAAGCTAGAAACTAAGGAGGTCGCACAACCCAATTCCAATCCCACGGTCACTCAGCACGATTTTAATGGGTGACTAACCGAGCCTGACTGATTTATTTTCTTTCCGCATCTTATTTTTCTTTTCTTTTCTGGTACATCGTAGGGAACGGCGTTGTGACAGACGTAGTAGGCCTATGCTCAAATATTTTTTTATGTGACATGTACAAACCTATATTGTTCATTTTTGGCTTTTACTTTCACGTGTTCAACCTCTATAGACCAAGCCTTTTTTTCTTTTTTCTTATTTTTATTTAGTTTTATTTTATGTGATTTTTAGTATTGTTTGTATTTTTATTTTTTAAACATTGGCAAGTTGTATATAATAAACTTATATATACAAGTTGTATAGAGTAACTTATGTGCAAAAGTTATATTTGATAATTTTTATATATAAATTGTGTTTCATAACTTTTGTCTTTCTAAGTTTTGGTATAAGTTATATATTAATTATTTTTTAATAACTTAGGTATGTTTTACAATTATTTTCATTTCTTATAATTTCTATCCTTCTTTTATGTATTTTTCTATTTTTTTATTGTAGCAAGTTGTATAACATAACTTATGTACACAAGTTATATAGAATATGTATAGAAGTTGTGTTTCAATATAAGTTACAAATTAACTTGTTCCTTTGTGTTTATTTATTTATTGTACCATATTTTTTCTATTATATTTTATTTTACTGGGAATCAAAATCTTAGATAGATCTAAAGATTATTTAGATTCCTTTACTATATTTAGTACAATTGTTATATTACACATCGTTATTCTACGTACTCGAGCTCGAGGTCTGAATTTTTTCATAATAGTACTCCTACTAACTTCGGCTTTTTATGTTTCTATGTTTTGGCATAAGTTATAAAGTAATTGGTTTATTTGTGTTTAATACATTATATATATATATATATATATATATATATATATATATATATATTGTGTTTTAGAACTTGTATTTCCATGTTATAAGTCATATATTGTAAGCTATATTTTTAACTTTTAACTTATATGTTACCTAACTTATTTTGATTAATTTCTCATACAAAGTTGTGTATCTAATTTGTGTTTTGATGTGTATGCTGCCTAACTTATTGAATTAACTAACTCTTCAGAGTTACGTATCTATCTAATTTGTGTTTTCATGTATATGTTACCTAACTTATTTGATTTCCTTATTACACCTTGTGTTTTATTTATACCACATTATGACATTCATATTACTTTTCTGCTATTAACTTATTTTTTCTTGTTATAAACTTTGTTTTTTATTTGTTATTTTAAATATTAAATATTTTACTAATCTTGTAATTGGAATTAGAGATATGCTCAATGTCATGGTTACAGAGATGATTAGACTATCATATTTGTAGAAGTTATGGAAGTTATTTATTTATCTGATTTTGCAAGTTTGCATTATATGAAATTTTTTGTCTAGTATAAGGTGTAAAGTTACTTTTATTTTGCTCCTCCATCCTTTTTAAAAAATTTTCTATATTCCCGAATGATTAGTTTTGGGAAAAAAAGGTTTTGAAATCTAAACACAATGTTTTTCTCGCACATGTTCTCAAAATGTAAATTTTGTGCCAAAAGAAAAGGTTATGTTGTATAACTTAGCACTGTTAAGTTATATGTCGATGTAACTCGGCTATCTAAGCTATGTGTGCACACTTTTCTAAAAAAATGTGAGAGTAAGTGAGGCCAACTGTGAAAGGGAAAGTACCCGTGCACGCATGCTACAGTGTGCGAAAAGAGAAGGAAACGTGCATGCACCATGTCCACTCCAAATCTGAAGAGAAAGAAACATCGTCCGCACACCCTGCATAAAAGGAGGCAGACGATTGTCACACCCAATTTCAAGGACGAAATAGGATGCATAACATTATGTGTGCCCAGGAATAAACCACACATAAGTTCACAAATTACAGAGTACCATCACAGAGTTTAATACATATCGAACATATATCCATTACAAGAATAAATAAAACAAGTAAGATAAACTAGCTCTTGTGGCTCCATTCCACAGGGAAAGGTCAACTGGTTGACCAAGCCTAGAAGTCTTCGGGAAACTCTTCATAGCCTCCTGCTTCTGTTACCCATCCGGGATTTTTATCCAAAATAGAAAAGAAAACAAGCGTGAGTACACTCGTACTCAGCAGTATAACATGGGATTATGTAGCTCAAAAGGCTGACACTGGCTTACTGCATTTAGCACTTTTAGTTGGTCAAAGTTTTATTAGCAAGTATTGTCAGGTTAGGCTTAAGCCCCAAATTATCCCACTTATACCACTGCCAAGGTTTAAAGAATCATAACCATCATCATAAAAGCGGTGACAACAGGAACATAAATGTTGGTCAAGTTAATTAATTAGTCCGTCGGTTTTCCGGGCCGCTCGTGACCGTGAGCACGGCTGATATATCAGTTTTAACACTCTGCAGAGGTTGTGCAACTTTACCCGTGAGTCGTGATGCCCCGATTGCCCGGGTTAATTACTCCCATAACACTGCCAAGGTGAGTGGGCGGGGTTCACTATGAAACCTTTCATAGAATCTCGTCTAACAAGATTAGGGCCGCTAGGATTGGCAAGGGGCGATAGAGCTCCCCTTCCGAGTAGCATAACGACCCGCAGCCTACGCTCAAACTCGGACAGAGGCCGCACTATAACCAGCTCGGCAAGAGCCTAATGCGCCCTTTCGGGTAACCGCTAACGAGCTAGAAAAGAGCCTACTACTAAGTTAAAGCCAGAGCCATGTAGCTCCCACGGAAGCACTGTCAATCCCAGCTTTTGCCAACAGTGAGTTATTAAAAGGGTATGTTCCAATTGCCATAACAGGATCACCAATTCATTCATAGCATTTTAACCTTTGGCAGGGATCAAGTATTCGTTTATGTAAAGCACTAGCCATCTATCCATATGCATAACCCATAGGAATCAAGGTAAAGGGTTTCAACTCTAGGGAATTAACTACGGGTATCAAATTATCACATGCACATGAAATGATATTTATAGTGAATAGGATAACAAGGAAAGTCCCATGCTATACTTGCCTTGGTTCTCAAAGTCCTGCTGGTCAAAACACTCCTGATCAAAGAACTCTTGATCACCAACAAACTCCTCACTGTCTGAACTCGATCAAGACAAAGCAACAACACACATTCCAATTGCATACATACAAAGCAAATAAGACTATCATTAGAACAGTACACCAATAACAATAAACAGAGTTAAAAAGTTTATAGAAAGATACTACGCATTGCTACGATCATTTCAACACGAATTTCACGAAAATCGGATTTAAAACGCAAAATATATGAATTTAACTGGTTCTCTAGGAGCATTTTTAGTATTTGAATTATCATTGAATTTAAATAATTCAAACATGAGCAACAGATGTTTTAACATGTAGAGAATTTCATTACGAACCTAACGCAACTCGAATCGTCCAAATCGAGTTAAAATGAAGACTTTATAAACAATTTAATGCAGTGGCAAAACTGTAAATAGGAAATTTCCATTTTTAGATTAAACCGAGAAGAAATACGTTTTCTGAACCGAGAAGACATAAACCCGGAAATGCGCCAGCGCTGCGACGCGGGGTCGGCAGAGCTACCACGCGGCGGCTCGGGATAAGGTGGTCCACGGCACAGTGCGTGCACCCGAGCAAGTGCTGCGGTCCACCGGTCCACCGTGGACCGGGGCTCATACCCCTTCGCTGATCTAATCCTAACCGCAGATCGGGAAATGGACGGCTCAGAGCAGATCCATGGGAGAGAGAGGGGGAACAGCGGTCGGATCCGAGGACGGACGCGGCGGCGCAGTAGCTATAGAGCGTCGGGCTCGCCGGAATTCCACCGGAAAGGCTTGTCCGGCGTCCATTTCGAATGCCGATCACAAGGGAAGAAAGAGGGGGACGAGGCGAAGCTCATGGCGTACTCGGTTGGACGCGGGAAGACAAACAGAGGCGGCGCCATGGTTCCCGGTGGCTCTGGCTTGCCGGCGAACGCGGGGAAGACTTTCCCGAGTGCCGCACGTTCAACCAATTGCACCGAAACTTACTACACGCTCGTGCGAGTTTAACAGAGAACCCAAAAGGAGCGGAGCTACGCCGGAACAGGGAGGTCCGCGGCGGCGCCATGACCGAACACGATCTGTGCGTGCGGGCAGGTCGAATCAGTGCCGTAGAGATCAAATTGAAGGCGTAGGGACGTGCGGTGTGTCAACGCGGTGCTCGTGAGGTGCTCGGACGCGGCTGAACGCTACCAGAGTCGGCTGACCACGGCGGCGCCATTGCCGACGATCTCGGTGTGCAGTGGAGCAGCGCATACAGGGTCTAATTGACCGAATTAAGCGGACGGGGAGGTAGAGGGGGCGATGGCGAAGCTCACCAAGGTGGTTTGGAAGATGGAGGTGGCTCGGTGCGGCGTGTCGACGTGGAACAGCGGTCGGCGTCGCGGCGGCGTCCGAGAGCTCTGCGTTCGCGGTGTCGGCGTTCTGTGCCCACCAGAGCGACGACAGAGAGAGAAATTAGACTCAGGAGATTCACGGGGAGTTCGCGGTTACACAACAGAGCTCACCGAGACGGATTGCGGCTCCGGCGCGGTTTCCTTGCGACCACAGCGGCGACGACGGCTCGGGGAGTTCAGATGGGAAAGGGGAACAACAGGGACGCGGCACTCGGCTTTATTGCGTAGAGCAGAGGCGCGGGATGCGCGGTGCCGTTGCGGCATCGTGGCCGAAGTGCGGGGAGTGGGAGCGGGGCATGCGCGGTTGCCGTCTGCGACGCATACGCGGCATCCGAACTCGGCGGAGGGAGGGCGACGGTGCTGACCCGTGGGACCAGACAGCAGCGAGGGAGAGGATAAGGAACGGGCGGGCGGTTCCTGCTCTCCATGTGTTTGCGCACGTTCACGAACGAGCAGAGCGGCGTGCGCGTCGCGGCGGTTACGGCGCTCGGCGTCCCGTGAAGCAGAGGGGAGGGAGAAGAAAGAGCCGACAGGTGGGGACATCCAGTCAACGAGTGAGATGAAGAGAAGAGAGGGTTGGGCGGCGCCGACAGATGGGTCCCACCCGGCAGAGAGAGAAAGAGAGAGAGCAGAGACAGGGAGTTGGCGCCGACATGTGGACCCTGCGGTGTCAGTGAGAGGGGGAGGGTGATGGAGCTCGGGCTGGGCCGGTTCCCTGCTGGGCCGCGCCGAAGGAAGAGTGAGGGAGGGAGAAAGAGAGGTGGGCTGGGCATTTTTCTTTTTCTTTTTATTTCCTTTTTATTTCTCTTTTCCAAATTCATTTCAAAAACAAATTTGAAACCATTTGAAACTTGAGCTTTGTAAATTCAAACAAGCAAAGAAAAATATGCAACTGCATGAATGCATCAACAAATTTCTAAACTAGAATAAGTTTTATTTGCAAGAATTTTAATAATCCACTAAATGAAATGCTCACACAATTCCATAATTAAATCATTTTCTATTATTTGAAATTCAAACCAAAATTTGGGTGTTACAACGATATTTTTTTTCCTAAAATAAAAAAAGTCCCATGTCACAGAATCGTTCACTTATAAGAATCAGGTGAGCATTCGCTAATTAGTTGCACCTATAACACAATCCATTAACTTTGTTTTATGTTAGCCATATTATTTTAGTATATATGTCATCTACTCTAAGTCGTACGTAGTTAAGTGTTAGTTTAGTTTTCTATTGTTAGCCTTTGAGTCTGTTTGGTTTTTAGGTAGGCATCGGGCTTCCTTGTGTCTTGATCAAACTAGACTTATGTACTAGGTTAGAGTCAAACATGTTGAAGAATCATGACCTTATTGGTTTCGGTGATTAACGGCAATTAGAGATTATTATGGTTAATGTGTGTTTTGCAGAGGCTATGCGTAGCTTAGCCATAGTAATCAACATGAATGAGCATCAATGGTTATCACTTAGCCTCCAAGATGAATATCGTTTCGGATTTCAAAGAGACATAATGAAGACCCTAGAGTGATAGGCTAAGTGTCATAAGGAGATGAAGGGCACTAAGTATAGATAGGTCTTTATTTGATCTTTGACCGTACTATAAAGAGGGGTTGAGACTAGTAGCTTGACTTAGGAAAGCTTCATGACTTAGGTATGGTGCACACTTGACTTACTTAGCTCTAAGCAAGCCTATGGTGACCGTAAGATAGCCTAGAACAACTTCCAAATTCATCGCGATGAAAACCGGAGTTGAAAGAGGGCTTCTGTGGGCGTCAGACGCTGAGGTCGAGGGCACCGGACGCGTGTCCGGCGCTGTTGGGGATATTACCTCGGCATATCCCTAGGGACCTTATGGGCCTGCCGACCAGAAGACGGCCCAGCCCGCGAGGCCTTGCGGCACGCGACCAGCCCGCCGTGCTCGCCAAGGACTCCGAAGAAGTCTTGCTCGCCAAGGAAGATCCTAGTAGATAGACTTGGATCCCTTTCCATAGGGAACCGATCGTAATCTGTTAGGATATAGGAATTGTAACCCTGCTCCCCGGCTATATAAGGCGAGCAGGGACCCCCCCTCAAAAAAACCTCACACAACCTCTCTCAGATCATCTACAGATCTTGTAACCTAATACGCAAGATCAATCCAGCCACCAAAACATAGGATGTAAGGTATTACGATGATTTGCCGGCCCGAACCTGTATAAATCGTCGTGTCTACGCTCTCTGTGTTACGCTTAATCGCCGTCGCCACACCTCCACCTACAATCTACTACCGTAGGGTACCCCCAAGGTAGACTGCGACGCATACTTCCTTGACAGTTGGCGCGCCAGGTAGGGGGTGTGTGCATCGACTTCATGGCTCGTCAAGCGGTAACCTTCTCAGATTTGATGGTCCTTTCGGCGCCTGGCACCGTGCTCCAGATCGGATCTGTATCTTGGACCGTCGGATCTGCGCCATGCGTGGCAAACGCGCCGCCATCTCCACATCGTCTCACCGCGCTGTCCCCAAATCGTTTCGTCATGCCAAAGTACCACCCGCAAAAGAAGACCGGCGTCGACGACCTGGTCGACGCCATCGATCGCTCCAGCAACAGTATCATGGATTGCCTCAACCTCATACAAGTGGCACGATGCCGACTCCCCAAAAACCACGGACACCGACCACCCCGCCGCCTATCCCCGCCGAAGACGATGGCCATGACGACCAGGGACACTCGCCCCTCTTCTGGCTCAGTAATCAGGCCGCGCTTTCCAGCGCCAACTATACCGATCGGTCTTAGACCAGATCTCGGCGGCTCCAATCGTGAACACCGTCGTCATCTCCTCGACCTCCAGTGACTCCGACCAGGCAGTATTCCTCGGTGGCATGGCCTCTTCAGGCTCAGTCGCTACCGGGAGACCTGAAACACCTGATTCCTCCGGATCGACCAGCGACCTCCCAGAGCGCCCCCAGGCTTCGGAAGGATGATTTTTCAAACCTCTGCCGACAGCACTCACCGCGATAGCGAGATGGAGGCCACCCCTGTTTTCTCCAACGGTTCGTCCGCCGACGAATCGAGAAGCAAGTTGGCAAGGACTTCCCACGCCAACCAAGACAACGCCACACGAAGCAGGAAGAACAGGCGACATTACTCCCGTCTCCCGAAACGAGAGAGGGACAGGGACCGCCGACCAAACTACCATAGCGCTGGAAGGGCCAGTCATCACCGGGACCACCGGTCGGGCAGCTCCGAGCATTACCCACAGAGGTACGACTACAGGCGAGACAACAGTTACGTCACCAACACAGACGACGAATCAAAGATGGACTACGACGCCAGCTACGAGAAGATCCTCGACGGCCCCTGCCCCATCAACAAGAACTCCAAGCACTCCATGCGAAACTACGAACTCCTTAACTCAGTAGTGAAGGGAAGAAGAGACAAGAGAGCAAACTCCGGCAAGAGCGAAGACCAAGACCCACCAGCACCAAAATTCCGACCACCTTCAACGACGTACTCCATCTTCGGTGGTAGCATGGTCGTTGAAGGAGGAAGGCGACGTCGCTAAGTTTGCAAAGAAATTTACTTTGTCGCCTCCAACAGAGACGATTCGGCCAACACCCGCTACCTAGACTAGTCGGAGCAGCCTATTAGTTTCTCCGGGGAAGACGAGTGGACGGACTACAGGTACCATGGATGTTTTCCACTCATCATCGACCCAACCATTGCGACGTGCCATTTCAGGAAAGTGCTAGTCGACGGCGGCAGCGCGTTAAATATCATCTTCGCCGACGCATTCCGCGAGCTTGATTACTCAAAGAAGGACCTCCTGTCAACGAATTTCCCTTTCTAGGGTATCATCCCAGACAAGGCATCCACGCAAGTAGGACAAATTACACTCCCCGTGCAATTCGGCGACCAGAACCACTTTAGGGTCGAGAACATCAACTTCATCGTCACTGACTTCCAAACAACCTACCATGCAATCCTTGGTCGTCCAACACTGGCAAAGCTCATGGCAGTACCGCACTACACCTAAATGGTGTTGAAGATCCCGACACAGCAAGGCATCCTTAGCCTCCGCACCGAGCTAAAAGTCGCATACGAGTGTGAACAGCAAACAATAAACGCCGCCGGGAGGCCCCGTCCCCACGACAAATACAGCTCCAGCACTAACGACAACCCTGCCGCCAAGAGGTCAAAGGAAACGCAAGCATCAATCATCGGCGTCGGCCCCTCTCGCAACTACGCATGAAGGCCTACGATTCCTGCAATACAAATAGTCCAGATACTTGAAGCGGGTCAATGAAACTTGTACTCTCTATCCCAATAAATAAATAAAGTGATATGTTTTTCGTTATACCCCATATACAATTCGACCCCTGCAAAACGCCTACGGCGTTCGACGACTCCTGCAAAATGCGTACGGCGTTCGATGACCTCTCCAAAACACTCCCACAGTGTTCGACAACCCCTCCAAACGCATTACGACGTTCTCCAAACAGCCTAGCCATAACCGGAAACCTTCAAATCTGGTCTATCAATTTCATAACGCATAGAAGTAGCTACTCTATACGTTATGATCGTATTGATAGACCTCTCAGATGATGCATCTCCAACAAATGAGAAACATCACCTGTGTTGAAGGCGATGAGGATATGCGCCCAGAATCTGTATACGACCACGGTACGGTCGACGACTCTACAAGCAGCATAGCTTTGCAACCAGCGTCTACAGGAATGGTCTCCACAGGCCCTAGTCACACCACGTCGAGCCTCTCGGAAAAGGGTTCTATCCCTAGCATCACCCTAAGCGTGCATGAGTTGTTCGCCCTCTGCGCCGCAGGTTGCTAGTAGCCTACCCCCTGGTAATCCCCGTGGCGCCTACGCGTGCAGTAGCTCCGGGCTCTACGATCTGCGCTACAGGGAACGCAGGGCCGAACGATTCATCGCTACGGCTCACGACATAGCAGGCACGACAGGATATACAAGTGAAACAAAAGCTCACCGCTCGGATATTTTACATCTTTGTAGTTTTCACTTACATGTCCGAATCCTTGTATCTGGGATACAAACTACTACTGTCCAGCAGCAAACAGATCAACGTCCTTAGCTACAATCTTCGCGACACGATCAACATCCGCCTCGAAATGATCCGCATCCTCATCCGACGTCCCTAATTTGAACCCGATCTCCACGCGACCAAGCTCAAGCTTCGGGTAATGAGATTGCAACATAGCCAGGCCATGAGTAGTCACACTCCGTACCGCCGAAGTCGTAAATGACCGAAGTCTGCCCCACAGGCCGCAAACCCTCGTTAACACACCATCCATGGTCGCCTGATCAACAGGTTCAGGAATGAGCGCCCGGCCATCAACACATCCCACCACGGGAGAGATCTCCCGCGCCAACGCCCAGAAGTTGTTGTGGTAAGAATCCACCTTACCCTGCAGGTCTGCAAATTGAAGACAAACATTGCTTCGGTAAGCTGCGGAAACAGCAAATACCAAGTAAGGGAACTACACAATCAAAGCAACAGGTAGTAAAGCATTACCTTCGTGCATTGCTCGCATCATGTAAGTTTCTTGTTCGGCAGCACAGGCTTTCTCCTCCGCAAGACGCTTAGCTTCTTCAGCACCAAGCAGCTCTACACAATAACCAATAAACATTACC
Source organism: Microstegium vimineum (assembly GCA_022036555.1). Classification (NCBI taxonomy): domain Eukaryota; kingdom Viridiplantae; phylum Streptophyta; class Magnoliopsida; order Poales; family Poaceae; genus Microstegium; species Microstegium vimineum. Next base: position 17,941,072 of record CM039126.1, on the reverse strand, counting down.
ACAAGGTAGAGGCAACAAGTTTTACAAACGAAGAGCTAAGAAGACTTACGAGCGGCAAGCTCGTCGACCTTCTCAATATGCGACTGGAGCTCCGCGACTTCACGCTCCTGATTTTGGATTGTGGCTCGCAGCACTTGGGCACGCTGGTTTGCTGCCCCCAAGCTTTCCTCCAGTCCCGCAAACTGACCCTCGACATGAGTAACATCACAACGCAGGCGCTCGTTCTCTGCAGTTAGTTTCGCAAGCTGGTCGGCCATCACCTTACGCTCCCTTCCGGACTTAAAAAGTCCCTACGACAACACAGTAACAGTTCAACAAAGGAGGCACAGAGACAACACATAAGTAGCCAAGGGTCTGAAGCTACCTTGATTCGCCCGAACAGATCGCTAGCATCATTAAGAAAGGCAGTCGCTTCATCTTTAGCCTCGTCATCCTCGACAACGACAAAGTCCTCACCATCACGGCGGAAAGTACGGACTGGCGCCGGCTTTGATTCGTATTTTGCTCGAGGAATCTCCTCCACTACCTTCGGCTCCTCCAGCAGCATGGCCGACCTTTTTCTCTTCTCCGGCCTCGGACACGGCGCCGAGGGTGCTAACAGATTTGGCACAACACCGCAAACCGGTTCTGCATCAACAGCCGCAGAGCCAGAAGCACCATCAACAAACATCGCCCCTTTACTTGCAGCAGGATCCTCCTCACAAGTTGCAGAATCAGCAGGCACAGGGGCGCCATATCTCTCCGAGCCAGTCTCAACACGCGCTCCACCGACGACGCCCGATTTATTATCATGAGACGCCAGCGGATCCTCAGAATCCGGTACCTTACCCAAAAACAACATCATACGCACATTGACAAAGGAGATTAAGACTCAACAAAAAAAAGAGATGAAGCACTTACAGGGACGATTTCCGACGAACCCTCACGAACCTCCGGCTAGGAACTTCTCCCGCAGAGCCTGATGGAACACCCATAGGCGAATGCTCAAACGACGCAGCAGGATGCTCTACTCCAAAAGAAGTCCCGGCAGCCGCCTTGGTACCTGAGCTAGAACACCCTTCTCCATCCAGGGTCACGGACGGCGTGTCATCCCCGCCCGACCCATCGTCAGAAGAATCAAACATTGACGACTTAGGATGCGTGACGCCCTCATTGATAACAAACTTGCCCCCGGTCCCAACTGACGGCTTCACCTTCTCACGGGGCAGGTCGGCCAGTCGCTTCCCGACTCGGTCGCCATGTACTCGGTGTTTTTCACCCAAGGGCTCATGAACTACCCGCTCGCCAGAAGATTCGCGACCACCCCCACTCATTATATCTTCCATATTCCTTGTCTGATCAACACCGAGATGCCATTCCATTGACGAAACTTGAGAAACAAAGACGGCACGATCCTGACCAAGAATATTTGAGTAAACCCACCAAAAATCCAAAAGCTAGATGATTGCTAGACAAGCAAAATCAAAACTCACCGACGGTGGCGATAGCCCAGCACGAAATGCACCACGTGGATTCCTCATATAGGGGAAAGAAAGATCAAAGATTAAAGCAACACGATCCAATGCATCCTCTGGATCCAACTTTTGGGGCGTCTCGCGGGTCGGATCACCACGACCAGTGTAAAGAAAGGCAGGATGAACCCTGTCCTTACAAGGCTGACAATGCCTGATCACAAAATTCCAACCAACCGAAACACCATCGAGCGACGATCGGTCCATCAACGACAGCAGATCCTTCACCTGTTCCATCACCGCACGCGAAGGGGCCGCCGACCAGCTAGGTTGCGACACCGGGATGTGTGCCAGGTCACCACGAGCATATGGTTCCTCCTGGGGGATGTAGAACCAGCGAGACTTGTATTCCGCAACCTTCAAAGGCAACGGAGTAGCAAGATACACATCCGCCATACCCTCCTGGAGCTGAAGGTACACAGAACTGACAACTCGGGATGTGGCGGTCCCGTTCGGCTTGAGACGGAAGAAACAACGAAATAACTCGAAATGCGGGTCGATCCCCAAATACGCTTCACAGAAATGCACAAAAACTGCGATGTGCAGTATCGAGTTGGGATGGAGGTTGCACAACGCAATCTTGTAAAACTTCAAGAGACTGCGGAGAAAGGGGTGAACAGGAACCCCGAATCCACGCCAGAAGAAAGGCTCAAAGACAACAAGATCACCAGTATTAGGGGTCGGGAACTCCTCATCGGTCGCCGGCCTTCAATCCACAATGGACTTGTCCTAAAGAATACCAGCGGTAACAAGAAGCTGAATATCCTCCTCCTTCAAAGTACATTTGGACCAATACTGGGTCCAATCCGGAAGCACATCCATCATCTTCGAAGTCTTTCCCTCCTTCTTCACCGACGAGCGAGTATTTGGCCTCTTCCGAGATGCCATCGGTAGGATAGGACGGGAAAGAACTAAGATTGCAGTGGGTCACAGAGCGGGAGAAAAGCGGATAGAGGAACAAAGTACACTTCACCAGGAAACGAAGATCGCCGCCGCCGCCGCTTCCCTTTTATACCTTGGGGCACAACGATCCCCAGTAGAGGGTTTTTGGGAAACCGCGATGACCAAATAAGGAACCGCCACACCCACTTTCTGCGCCGTGAACTGGGCCGCTGGCCGCCCTGTTGTTTCGGCTCATTTACTTCTTTTCCTTCCATTTCTGCTTATAGTTAATTACATGATTTACGGCTAATAATTTTATCTTTGCAATATCACCAACGCTACAGTCCCGGGCACTGGACGAACAGACTTGTTACTCTTATGCAGCAACATCAGACGACTACAACAGTTTGGACGACAAGTTTCACAGAGTGGACGACACAAACACGCTCGGGGACTTCGACGACAGCAACTACCACCCGAGCGCTGATTGCATTCCCGACCAGGCTCGGGGGCTTCGTCCAACTATGCACCGAGCAAGGCTCGGGGACTGCGGCTAAGGCACCGAAGGACAACACCCGGGGACTGACGCCCGGGGACTGCGAATGAAAAACAAATGACCCCGATGCAAGAACCTCTTCAAGCTCCTTCCATCAGGCTCGGGGACTACGGGTATTCGCAGTCGTTTCTTACTAAACTTATATTTCAGTTCTCTAATTTTCAATATATGATCCTGATACAAGAAGCTCCTAGTTTCTTACATCAGGCTCGGGGACTACGGGTACTTGCAGTCGTTTTTTGCAAACTTATGCTTCAATCTTCATTTACATACCTTATGCACTATTTTATAAAGCATGGCACCATGTGCATACTTCACCTCCTACCATGCTCGGGGACTAAGTGGGTACACTTCACCTTGCGGTGAATGTACTAATTTTCTTTTTGGCAAAGCTCTGCTGTTTTCTGTGTTGTTTTTGCAGAGCCTAAGTGGCTACACTTCAACAGGGAAGGACTTTCCAAAAGTTTTTTCTTCTTTAGCACGTCACATTCTTCAAACAAGCAGTCGCAGCATCCGGCAAGGCGACCAGCTCGCGCATCAAGCTACGACGTTCTCGACTAGCCCGACCTGGTCGGGAGGCTTCTCCAAGCAGCACCTTGATCAGCCACCCTGGTCAGGACTCTACGACCACCACTCTGCGTGATGGCGACCAGCTGAACACCCCCAAGGATGACGCTGCGGGCTCGCCAGAAGAATGCAACGTGCTCGGGGACTTGTTGGGGATATTACCTCGGCATATCCCCAGGGACCTTATGTGCCTGCCGACCAGAAGACGGCCCAGCCCGCGAGGCCTTGCGGCACGCGACCAGCCCGCTGTGCTCGCCAAGGAGTCCGAAGAAGTCTTGCTCGCCAAGGAAGATCCTAGTAGATAGACTCGGATCCCTTTCCATAGGGAATCGATCGTAATCTGTTAGGATATAGGAATTGTAACCCTGCTCCCCTACTATATAAGGCAAGCAGGGTCCCCCCTCAAAAAAAACCTCTCACAACCTCTCTCAGATCATCTACAGATCTTGTAACCTAATACGCAAGATCAATCCAGCCACCAAAACACAGGACGTAGGGTATTACGGCGATTTGCCGGCCCAAACCTGTATAAATTGTCGTGTCTACACTCTTTGTGTTACGTTTGATCGCCGTCGCCACACCTCCGCCTACAATCTACTACCGTAGGGTACCCCCAAGGTAGACTGCGACGCATATTTCGTCGACAGGTGCGCCAGACGCTGGCATCGGACGATGACGTATGTATGACGTAGCGTCTATCGCCAACATAGAGAGCTCCAATAACGTCCATTTTGCGACGGACGCGTCTGTCGCATGGGCATCGGACGCTGGGGAGTGTTCGGGAATATTTTCCCAGAAACCCGAGAGCAGCCAGTTGGCGCCGGACGCTGAGGCACAGCATCCGTCGCCAAGCGTCGGAGCGTCTGACACCTGCTGACGTGAATAGGAACTAGCCGTTGGGGCTAGCGATGGAGCGTCTATCGCCTTGCGGCGGAGCGTCCGTCGCCAACTTAAAATGCTTGTTTCTCAGCCCGAGGGTCTGAGTGTGAGGGCGAGTATAAATACTTCACCCCTTGCTTCTCCCACCTTGTCTTTGCTCATTTAAGTTGCTGGTTTCTTTGAGAAGGTGGAGAAGAGAGCAAGAGCCCTAGAGAGAGAATGATTTGTGAATCCATCCATCCTCTCCTCTAGTTCATCCAAGAGTTCAAGTGTGCATCCACTCTAGTTGTGAGGATTGATTGAGTCAAGTGAATATCAAGGCTTGTTACTCTTCGTGATTGACATCACCTAGACGGTCCGGTGGTGCTTGGAGGAAGGTGATCGCCGGGAGGATTGTCGGCGGCCCTTCTTCATCGACTTGTGATCGGTTGTGGGTGGTTCATCGAGCTGGAGTGGCGAAGAACCAGCCCGTAGAGAGCACTCATCCCTTGCGCGGGATTCAGGGAGAGCAACACCTTGCGAGGTGCTCCAACGAGGACTAGGTGGAGTGTCGACTCCTCGATACCTCGGCAAAACGTCGTCGTGTCAAGAATCTCTTTCCCTAGCTCTTTCATACCGCATTACTTTCCGCACTTGTTCTTAAATTCCTACTAGAATTGTGTAGGGTGTTTTCGCTTTCCTTGGCTTGCTACCGCTTTCATAGTCTAAGGCACACAAATCGCTAGGAACGGGGTGATTGGCACTTGATAGGATTTCATATTTGCTTTAGAAATTTGAAATAAGCCCAATTCACCCACCCCCTCTTGGGCATCTTGATCCTTTCACATGTGTCAGGGGCCTACGTGCCTCTTAAGTTAAGGCCGCAGTGGCCTTAGAAGGGGTAGATTTGTTTTGTCATGATTCTTTATCTGTGCTAGGACACCAGGGACCCTAAGAGGCGCATCCTCCATCTATCTGATGTCGATCCAACTTAGATGGAGAAGGTTGTGATCAAGCTATTGCTTTGGGTCATATTAGAGTTTCTGGCTAGAATTCTCACTTGTTCTTAAATTCCTACTAGAATTGTGTAGGGTGTTTTTGCTTTCCTTGGCTTGCTACCGCTTTCATAGTCTAAGGCACACGAATCGTTAGACACGGGGTGATTAGCACTTGATAGGATTTCATATTTGCTTTAGAAATTTGAAATAAGCCCAATTCACACCCCCCCCTCTTGGGCATCTTGATCCTTTCAATTGGTATCAGAGCAAAGTTTGCTCTAAATTAGGCTTCACCGCCTAGAGCAAGATGTCCCATGGGGATGGACCGCCACCCATGTTTGATGGGGATGATTTTCCATATTGGAAAGTGCGGATGGAGGCCTACCTTGAGGCCGTGGATATCGGTGTGCACAAAGCCGCTACCATAGGTGGCACCGTGTTCACCGAGGATCTCTTCTTTGAGAAGAACAATGCCAAGGCAAAGAACATTTTTTTCGTGGCATTGGCAAGGATGTGTTCAACTGTGTGCGGAATTGCAAAACCACACATGATGTTTGGACAAACATTTGTGCGCTACACAAAGGGACCAAATGTGAGCGTGAGGAACGCTACCATTTGGTCATGGCAAAGTTGAACTCCTTTACCATGCATGCTAATGAAAATGCTAATGAGATATACTCACATCTTAACATTCTTGTAGAGGAGTTGAATGCACTTGGGCTCACCCAAATGCAACCCGTCGATGTGGTGCGCAAGATTCTTTATGTCTTGCCGATTGACAAGTATGGCCACATCATCACTGTTCTTCACCAAGGAGATCTCTCCACTTCTACACCAACACAAGTGTTGGGCAAGATCAATGCTCATGAGATGTACATGAAGATCGGTGATGGCGGTTCTTCATCCTCCTCCAAGAAGAAAGACAAAGAAAAAGAGGAGAAGAAAGACTTGGCCCTCAAAGCTTCCACCAAAGAGAAGTGCAAGATCCAATTGGTGGTTGAGGACTCAAGTGATGAAGATGATGAAGACAATATCGCTCTCATGGTGAAGAAGACCACCAAGATGTTGAAGAGGCTAAACAAGAATGGGGTCAAGTTTGACTCAAAGAAGAAGAAATTCTTCACAAGCTCTTTAAGGAAGCCAATCTCCCAAATGAAGTGCTACAATTGTGGTATTCTTGGTCATCTAGCTCATACATACACCGAAGAGAAGAAAGACAAGTTCAAGAACTACAAGAAAAAGAAGGGTACACAAGATGACTCAAGTGAAGATGACAAGAAGGAAGATAAGCCCTACAAGAAGAAGAAGAACTTCAACATCCACAAGAAGAAGAAGGATGGCAAGGCTTATATTGTTGGTGATTGGCTCACCGACATTGAGGATTCAAGTGACTCCTTCGATGATGAGAGTGAAGATGAGAAGGTGGCCGCATTGGTGATTGGCTCTTCTACTCCGCCACCACCTCCCCCTTCATCACCGGGCTCATCGTCTACACACCTATGCCTCATGGCTAAAGGTGACAAGAAGGTACAAAAAAAGGATGATGGTGGTGATTCCTCTTGTGATGATAGTGAAGATGAAGAAGCACCTTCCTATGATGAACTAATTAAAATTTGCAACAAATAATCGGACATCATAAGGAAGTACAAAGCTAAAAATGACAAACTTCTTGTGATACAAGAAAACTGGCATGCTAAGCTTGATGGCTTGTCTAGTGCCAATGATGTTTTGAAGCTTGAGACTAACACTCTCACATCTAGCACTAGGGACCTCAAAGCCTCTCTTAAGCAAGCTAATGAGAAACATGATAAGCTTGAGAGGTCAACACAAGAGCTCCAAACAAGGTATAACTTGCTAAAAGAGGACTACAACTAAGTGAAAAATGAACATGACACACTTGTGATAGCTAATGAATTGCTTACACTTGATCTTGCTACACATGTTGCTATTAACCCGGTTGTTAAGTGTGATAGTGCTACTTCTTGTGAGGACTTGCTTGATGATGTTGCTAGTGAGCAAAAAGCTAAGTGCAAGGGCAAGCAAGTGGTAGAAGCCGACAAGTATAATGACTATGTGAAGATGAGGGAAGAGAACTCAAAGCTCAAGGAAGAGCTAATCAACCTCAAGGCAAACAAGCCCTTTACTATCAAGTCGGCCAAGGATGATGACAAGGATGCTACTACCTTGATCAACACACTTAAAGGAGAAAATGCAAAGCTAAAGAATGAGAAGATCAAGCTAGCAAGTGGCTTAGAAAAGTTCACCAAGGGTCACAATCTTCAAAGTGATCTCTTGATGAACACTGTGATGAAGAATGACAAGATGGGAATTGGGTTCAAGGAGAACCAAGTGATGAAGGCCAAGGTCAAGATTGAAGCAAAGAATTACTATAAGAACAAATACAATGGCTACAATCAAGACAAGCTAAAGCCCAAGCCTAGAAGATGTTTTGGATGTGGACAATTTGGTCACTTTGAGTTCCAATGTAAGACACCACCTCCCAAGACCTTGCCCAAGCACACAAGGTCATTTGCTCATGATGCACACTTTGTCATCAGCAAGGACTCCAAGGTTAGACCACTAGTGGTGTTTCTTGGTCCACACATGAAGAACAAGCCTAAAGTGTTGTGGGTTGCTAAGGAGTTGGTTGACAAGGCTATGGGTTCCCGCCAAGTGTGGGTTCCCAAACAACAAGCTTAACTCCAAGTTGCTTGTGTGTAGGTGAACTAAAAGACCGGTAGAAGTCATTGGGTGATTGATAGTGGTTGTACTCAACATATGACCGGTGACCCTGGATGTTCACCAAACTTGAAGAGGATTGTGCAAATCAAGACAAGATTACATTTGGGGATAATTCAAAGGGCAAAGTTCAAGGGCTTGGTAAAGTGGCTATCTCCAATGATCAATCAATATCCAATGTCTTGTTAGTGCAATCTTTGAGCTTCAACTTGCTATCGGTTGGTCAACTTTGTGATCTCGGGTTCCAATGTCTCTTCACTCCCAATGAGGTGGTTATGACCAAGATTGAAGATTCATCATTGATATTCAAAGGATTTTGGCACAACAACCTCTACTTAGTGGATTTCACCTCAAATGAAGCTAGTTTGCAAACATGTTTTTTCTCCAAGAGTTCTTTGGGTTGGCTATGGCATAGAAGATTGGCACATGTGGGCATGTCAACCTTGAAGAAGCTTGTCAAGAAGGAATTGGTTAGAGAAGTAAAGGATGTGGTGTTTGAGAAGGACAAACTTTGTAGTGCATGTCAAGCCGGCAAGCAAGTGGCAAACACTCATCCAACCAAAGCTTTCATGTCAACCTCAAGAGTCCTAGAGCTACTTCACATGGATCTATTTGGACCTACCATTTATGCTAGCCTTGGAGGCAATCTCTTTTGCTTGGTGGTAGTTGATGACTACTTTGGATACACTTGGGTGTTCTTTCTTCAAGACAAGAGTGAGACACAAGGCATATTCAAGAAGTTCGTAGCTAGAGCCCAAAATGAGTTTGATGTAAAGATCAAGAAGATAAGAAGTGACAATGGGACCAAGTTTGTGAACACCAAGATTGAAGACTATTGTGATGAAGTTAGCATCAAGCATGAAGTGTCTGCCACATATACTCCACAACAAAATGGTGTAGTCGAGAGGAAGAATCGAACTCTAATCACACTTGCTAGATCCATGCTTGATGAGTACAACACCCCTGAGAAGTTTTGGGCCGAAGCAATTAACACTGCATGCTATGCGGCCAACCGACTATTTGTCCAAAGGCTTCTCAAGAAGACCCCCTATGAGCTTGTGAATGGGAAGAAACCGGATATCTCATTCTTCTGGGTGTTTGGATGCAAAGTCTAGATCTACAAGAAGCGTCAACACTTGGGGAAGTTTCAAAGGCGTTGTGACATTGGTTTCCTTGTTGGTTATTCGCTTAAATCCAAGGCATACCAAGTATTTAACAAAGCCACCGGTTTAGTTGAAGAAACGTATGACTTGGAGTTTGATGAAACTAATGGCTCTCAAGGAGCGCTTAAGAATCTTGATGATGTAGGTGATGAACCCTTGAGGGAGGCTATGAAGAACATACCCATTGGTGCTATCAACCCACAAGAGGTGGAAGATGTTGAAGATGATGCTAATCAAGATCCATCTCCACCCCGCACGCCTCAAGTTGATCAAGAACAAGAGAGGGAAGCACAAGAAGATACCTTCATCCCTCAAGATCAAGTCGAGGCAGAAACACAAAATGTTGAAGCACCACATCCCCCTCCTCAAGAGATTACAAGAAGATCCACACCTATACTTCAAGCTCATCCACAAGAACTCATCATATGGAGTCCATCAAGGGGGGTAACAACTCGATCTAGACTTGCTTCTTATGTTGACCATCACTCTTTTGTTTCCTTTGTTGAGCCTACTAGTGTGGAGGAAGCACTCGCGGATCCGGATTGAGTGAATACCATGCATGAAGAGTTGAACAACTTCACTCGGAACGAAGTGTGGACACTAGTTGAAAGGCCCACAGGAGTAAGAATCATTGGCACCAAGTGGGTGTTTCGGAACAAGCAAGATGATCAAGGCATGGTTGTGAGGAACAAGGCAAGATTGGTGGCAAAGGGGTTCTCCCAAGTTGAAGGCTTGGATTTTGGGGAGACCTTTGCACCGGTTGCAAGACTAGAAGCCATTTGTATCCTTTTGGCATATGCTTCACATCACAAAATGAAACTCTTTCAAATGGATATGAAGAGTGCCTTCTTAAATGGTTTCATTAATGAACTTGTTTTTGTCTCACAATCTCCCGGGTTTGAAGACCCAACTTGTCCTAATCATGTGTATAGGTTGTCCAAGGCACTCTATGAATTGAAGCAAGCTCCAAGAGCTTGGTATGAGAGGCTAAGGGACTTCCTACTCAAGAAGGGCTTCAAGATCGGGAAAGTGGATACCACACTATTCACCAAGGTGCTTGATGGAGAGATCTATGTTTGCCAAGTATATGTCGATGACATTATATTTGGGTCAACAAACCAAGATCATTCGAAGGAATTTGGTGCATTGATGTCCAAGGAGTTCAAGATGTCAATGATTGGCGAGTTAACCTTCTTCCTTGGCTTCCAAGTGAAGCAATTGAGGGAGGGCACCTTCATATCTCAAGAGAAGTACACTCATGATGTGCTCAAGAAATTCAAGATGGAGGATTGCAAGCCAATCAAGACCCCCATGCCTACTAATGGACATCTCGACCTTGATGAGGGAGGTAAATCGATTGACCAAACTCTCTATCGTTCTATGATTGGTAGTTTACTTTACCTCACCGCATCTAGGTCGGATATCATGTTTAGTGTGTGTATGTGTGCTAGGTTTCAAGCAAACCCTAAGGAGTCGCATCTATGTGCGGTTAAAAGAATCCTTAGGTACATAAGGCACACCCCTAACATTGGCCTTTGGTATCCCAAAGCAGTTCCCTTCCAACTTGTGGGCTATTCCAATTCGGATTATGCCGGGTGTAAGGTTAATAGGAAGAGTACCTCCGGAGGGTGCCATATGCTAGGAAGATCACTTGTTTCTTGGTCCTCTAAGAAGCAAAATAGTGTGGCATTGTCTACCGCCGAGGCGGAATACATTGCCGCGGGAGCTTGTTGTGCACAAATCTTATACATGACCCAAACACTTCTTGATTATGACGTTACCTAAAAAATGGTCCACTCTTGTGTGATAATGAAAGCACCATAAAGCTTGCAAACAACTCGGTTCAACACTCTCGCACCAAGCAGATAGATATTCGCCATCACTTTCTTAGAGATCATGTGGCTAAGAAGGATATCACACTAGTTGGAGTTAGAAGCGAAGAGCAATTGGCGGATATCTTCACTAAACCACTCGATGAAGCAACCTTTTGTAGGTTGAGAAACAAGTTGAATGTGCTTGATCACTCTAACATCACTAAAAGATGATCTTGTGTGAACCAACCATGCATCATGTGTAATATAATCATGTTAATTAGTAATGCACATAGGCTTGGCTAACATGGTTGGAATAACCGTTCTTGAAACGTGTGAAGAAGTCCAATCATGGTTTAAACTTGCAAGCAACCTAGATTCAAATTCTTGTAATGCATTGCATGTGCATTTGTTGCTTGTTGTTTCTTTTCGGTTAAGTTTGAGCATCCGCTGTGTTCGTCCACTTAGGGGGAGCATTCCAAGCTCAAGATATCTCTATACCCCTCTTGTGGCCCTATGATGTCTCCTTGCAAGGTTCCATTCGAATATTTTGAACTAAAAACTAAGTCTAAAGCCTATGGCAAATTATTTGCAAATGAGAGTTTGAGAGATGGTTCCCATATCAAGTCCAATCAGGTGTTATTTGGTTCTTATTGGGATTGGGACTTGGTTCGGAGAAAGGTGCAAAAATCAGTTTTGAAAATTCTGTTGAAAAAGGCGTCGGACGCTGCCGACGGACGATCGGCCTCCCATGCCTCAGCATCTGTCACGATCGTCCGCAGATTAAAGCCGCTCGCCTAAGGGGCGTCGGACGCTCCCTAGCGTCTGTAGCAGAGGCGTCAGACGCGTCTGGCGCATCCAGGAGCTCTCTGGTCCTCTCTATTCGAGTGACAGACGCGTCACATTGTCTGTCGCGTTGGCGTTAGATGCGTCCGTCGCCAACTGGAGCTCTCTGGACCCTTACTGCATAAGCGCTGGATGCTGTGACCTAGCGTCCGTCGGTCCCGACAGAGCGTCCGTCGCGAACTTGCAGAGCGCATATGATTTGAGAATCCTCTCTTCTCCTCGGTCGGTTTCACTCGTTCGATCCGTACGCCTATGTCGCCGTTCTCAGTAACCGCCGCCACCTCTCTCGCCCATCTAGTGCGCCTCCACCACCATCCAAGTGCAGCGCCGCCGCTCGCTGGAGCCCCGTTGTTGCCAGTGTTCTCTGCCCAAGCACCGCCATCCTCCTCCTCGCTTCTGCGCGTGCGTTTGAGCCACGCAGAGGTCGCTCTGTCACCTCTCCTTGCCGTGGAGATCGCCTTCTCCGGTGCTCCTCCAGTCAGGACCCTGTTTTCTCCCATTGCCTTCTAGATCAAGGTGATTCCCCCTGCTAGATTGCTTGATCATACTCTTTTCAATTTGATCAACCCCGCTCAATTTTCCACCTAACCCTAAATCACCTTCTCATTTATTTTGGCTTAGATGTATGGATTGATGTTTGAAACTTGACCAAGGAATCTTACCTTCTCTCTTGTGTCACCAAGTTTGAGGTATGGGATGTCAGAATCGATACATTGCTTACCTATTTCATGCTTCTCCCTAGATTTCACTTATCTCTAGCTATATGCTTATTGGTTATATATTCTATCTATCTAGCGTACAGAGGTTTGCTTGAGCAGTGGCAGTCAACTCGGGGCAAAGCCCGCGAGTACGGAACGAGGCAAAGCCTCGAGAGGACAGTCCAGAGCCAGCGTGCCACTCTTGTCAGCTTTGGTCAGTTGATTGTCAGAGAATTGTTTGTATTGATCAGTGATAGTTGACTGTTGTTAGTTAAGCTAGTGATGGCACGGATGAAGAATGCAGGCCCGGTCCCCGGTAGTGGTGCTGACCCTCCACCTCCACCGCGTCCACCCTCTAGATGGGGAAAGGGCAAGGAGAAGCTTGTTTCGAAGAAGAGGAAGAGACCACTGATGGATCCAGCGTCAGTGGTAGCACTAACAGCGGCAGAGGCAGCAGAGATCGCCGAGCATGGTGGACATCGCGCCGGCTTGAGGATTGGTTCCCCACCTCACCGTGGAGCGTGTCGTGAGTCCACCGCTCGCACTGAGGATGAGACAGTGCCAAAGACAGAGCTCATAGAGACTATAGAGACAGAGGAGACTAAGTAGGCAGACCCTTCGGGGCATTCGTCAGTCCAGGAGCCGATGTCTAGATGGGTTACACGTGCTCGTGGCTCGGAGCCACCTCCTAGGCCCGATGGTCTACGACGCAATGATAGACCTCCACCTCGGTTCAGCTTACCAGATCCAGTGAGGCACCAGGTCACAGCACTATCAGCGAAGCAGATTCAGCAGATGAGGTTTGCTGACTTCCAGACGTGGTTTCTGCCAACACGAGACCCCCGTGCCAGTCCAGATTTCTACACCACAGTGCACGAGGACTTTTACAGGGGGTATGTCAACACCCGTGCACCTCTTCGAGCTCACCGGGTGTGTCCCCTTCAGGCCATTATAGAGGTTGGTGGTCCAGAGATAGCTCAGCATCTCGAGTACTTACAGGGGCTGATAGGTTTGATTGGCAGAGTTGGTAACTATAAGGAGGATTGAGTCAGGCACTTCTATGCCTCCTTGTGGGTCTCTCCGGATAATAAGTTCATTCACTTCGCCTTTAAGGGCAAGGATGTGAGGATCTACGACACTCGCTTCAGAGAGATCTTTCACCTTGAGGAGTCAGCTACGAGGATCCACAGCTTGTGCTACGGGGATCAGGAGGCTCCTCGACGTCCTCACGAGGGAGAGGTACCGTCAGTGGATCTTGTTCGTCCCTGCTCCAGACAGCCGTTCAAAGAGGGTTCCAGTCGTAGCGTACGTGACCTCACGCCGACTGCCCGTATTCTGAATGAGGTACTTCGACGTACTATTCTTCCTAGAGTTGGAGCCCGAGAGACTTTGACCTGACTTCAGCTGTGGCTCCTAGCTCACGTTGTTCGTATGGAGAAGTTCGACTTTTGGGACTTGCTAGTCAGTGAGATGGAGGATATTATTGTTTCTGGCTTCAGAGGTCACTGGCAGCTGCAGTATGCTCACTGGATCTCTTAACTGCTGGTATCTCACAGTGGATTTATTTGCATCCTATCTCACCACTCTTACTAGCTCAGACACTGTGTTCCCAGAGTATAACATGGCACAACTCGTCAGTCACAGTGGCAGGGGTCGTGGCAGACGTACCCAGGGCCCTCACACCAGGCAGACAGGTATTGCTCCAGAGTCTGCAGAGCAGCAAGATGCAACCGTTCAGAGGTTAGCAGAGGCAGAGCTTGCAGATCTTGATGCTCAGATTGATGCTGCAGCCGATGACGCTTATAGAGAGGATCTACCGTCTGATAGTTCAGATGAGGATTATAGGCCGATCCCAGAGTATGTGCCTCGGTCTCACGACCACGAGGCCGGTGGCTCAGGTTCAGCTCCAGCTCCAGCCTTAGATTCTTCAGAGGCCACTATACTCACTATCCTTTCAAGAATGCAAGAGGAGCAGACACGATAGGCAGAGGAGCAGAGGAGAAAGGCTGAGGAGGTTCGGAGGCTCACAGCTCAACAGTTGGCAGCTCAGGCACAAACACAGGCCCGGCAGGATGAGTTCTAGCTATAGTTCCTGGCCTTCCAGAGGCAGCAGGCCGAGGTTCAGCGACAGTAGATAGAGCTACTCAGTCGGCTCCTCGGTTCTAGCTCCGGTCCGTCTCTTACGCCACAGCTTGCGCTACCAGAGACCTCCCAGCAGCAGTACATGTCTCAAACTCAGACACCTTTAGTGGTTGTCCCGACTCCAGCGTTACAGCCCAGCGGGCTTCAGAGTCAGGCACCAGCCTCGCCTGCGCTTCAGACACCGATGACTCAGGTATCGTCATGGTTAGCCTCCCCCGACGAGTACCAGACAGGTTATACACCTTCTTGGGGGGCTACGCATGCAGATGCAACTTGTGATCTCACTGCTTCGTATAGAGAGCTCACTGGAGAGGATTCACCTATAGTAGCAGCTCCAGAGACACAACCAGCAGAGGTTCCCCCTCTGGCGATAGGCACCCACCTCTCTTTAGTAGTCTCGTCCGAGATCGCACCAGACTGCTCGGCTCAGACAATCACCACCCCTCCTCTTGTTGCTGTTCAGACAGATGTTACATCAGTTGCAACAGAGGCAGTGGAGTCAGAGATTCCAGCTCAGTCAGCGGGGAGAGCCAGCAGAGGTTGAGGCAGTTGTTACTCTTGCAGAGCTCACTGTTACACCTTCTCCTCCGCCTCGTGTTTACGCTCGTCGGGTCGCAGTGCCCGCATCTACTGAGGCAGGACCGTCAGAGGCCTCAGCTGAGCCTCAGGGGGAGCTAGGAGAGTCTACAGCTACTACACAGCCTGCAGAGCCAGTTACTGAGTCAGAGTCAGCTCAGCCTTCCCAAACTGCTACACAAACAGCTCCAACTTCAGAGGGTCAGGCAGCAGATGATGACAGTGACGATAGCCTCGACTACACTCAGTTTGATTTTCATGCTCGACAACCTGACGCTCCACCTCCAGATGCTCCAGCGGCTTAGTTTTTGGTGCTAGACACCAAAGGGGAGAGGGTCGAGTATTAGAGATAGGGGGAGTGTAGTGAGAAAGGGGATTTGCTTTTTTGTGTGATTTACTTTCCCCGCACTCATGCATCATGTCTACTTTTATGCACTTGTGTATATGTGTGTTGGATGATGTGTGTGAGATATTTGTGATTGTGTGTGACAAACTCTTATGCTTTCACTAATACATCTTGTGAGTTGTCACTTGTTTCATGATATATCTCTATGATCAAATGGTATTTGAGCTTCCGCGACATACTCCAATATATACTTGAGAATATCATGAGGTACTGCAATTCTATTTCATATTCTTGAGTACCATGCTTGTGGCTTGGCTTGGATGAGCAAGTATATCTCATTCTTATTCACTAACCCTTGCTCAATCTATTCAAGTCACTTGAAATCCTAACCTCTCTTTCTTATATCCATACTCGAAGAGTTATTGTTGTCAATCACCAAAAAGGGGGAGATTAAAGAATCATGGCTCTATTGGTTTCGGTGATTAACGACAATTAGAGATTATTATGGCTAATGTGTGTTTTGCAGAGACTATGCGTAGCTTAGCCATAGTGATCAACATGAATGGGCATCAATGGTTATCACTTAGCCTCCAAGATGAATATCGTTTCGGATTTCAAAGAGACATAATGAAGACCTTAGAGTGATAGGCTAAGTGCCATAAGAAGATGAAGGGCACTTAGTATAGATAGGTCTTTATTTGATCTTTGACCATACTATAAAGAGGGGTTGAGACTAGTAGCTTGACTTAGGAAAGCTTCATGACTTAGGTGTGGTGCACACTTGACTTCCTTAGCTCTAAGCAAGCCTATGGTGACCGTAAGATAGCCTAGAACAACTTCCAAATTCATCGCGACGAAAATCGGAGTTAAAAGAGGGCTTCTGTGGGCGTCGGACGCTAAGGTCGAGGGCGCCGGACGCGTGTCCGGCGCGCCAGACGCTGGCGTCGGACGATGACGTATGCATGACGTAGCGTCCGTCGCCAACACAGAGAGCTCCAATAACGTCCATTTTGTGACGGACGCGTCTGTCGCATGGGCGTCGGACGCTGGGGAGCGTCCGGGAATATTTTCCCAGAAACCCGAGAGCAACCAGTTGGCGCCGGACGCTGAGGCGCAGCGTCCGTCGCCAAACGTCGGAGCGTCCGACACCTGCTGACGTGAACAGCAACTAGCCATTAGGGCTAGCGACGGAGCGTCCGTCGCCAACTTAAAATGCCTGTTTCTCAGCCCAAGGGTCTGAGTGTGAGGGGGAGTATAAATACTTCACCCCTTGCTTCTCCCACCTTGCCTTTGCTCATTTGAGTTGCTGGTTGCTTTGAGAAGGTGGAGAAGAGAGGAAGATCCCTAGAGAGAGAGGGTGATTCGCGAATCCATCCATCCTCACCTCTAGTTCATCCAAGAGTTCAAGTGTGCATCTACTCTAGTTGTGAGGCTTGATTGAGTCAAGTGAAGATCAAGGCTTGTTACTCTTGGTGATCGACATCACCTAGATGGTCCGGTGGTTCTTGGAGGAAGGTGATCGCCGGGAGGATTGTCGGCGGCTCTTCTTCATCGACTTGTGATCGGTTGTGGGTGGTTCACCGAGCTGGAGTGGCGAAGAACCAGCCCGTAGAGAGCACTCATCCCTTGCGCGGGATTCAGGGAGAGCAACACCTTGCGAGGTGCTCCAACGAGGACTAGGTGGAGTGTCGACTCCTCGATACCTCGGCAAAACGTCGTCGTGTCAAGAATCTCTTTCCCTAGCTCTTTCATACCGCATTACTTTCCGCACTTGTTCTTAAATTCCTACTAGAATTGTGTAGGGTGTTTTCGCTTTCCTTGGCTTGCTACCGCTTTCATAGTCTAAGGCACACAAATCGCTAGGAACGGGGTGATTGACACTTGATAGGATTTCATATTTGCTTTAGAAATTTGAAATAAGCCCAATTCACCTACCCCTCTTGGGCATCTTGATCCTTTCACATGTGTCAGGGGCCTACGTGCCTCTTAAGTTAAGGTCGCAGTGGCCTTAGAAGGGGTAGATTTGTTTTGTCATGATTCTTTATCTGTGCTAGGACACCAGGGACCCTAAGATGCGCATCCTCCATCTATCTGATGTCGATCCAACTTAGATGGAGAAGGTTGTGATCAAGCTATTGCTTTGGGTCATATTAGAGTTTCTGGCTAGAATTCTCACTTCTAATCGTGATGCTTCTTGTACCATGGGTGGAAGGAATTTTTGTGTTTGGATTGCATCTCGCTGTAAGCCAATCCCTCTATCATTGATATTGCTAGTACTTTGTATTTGGTTGCCGAAATTATTTTATCCATCTCAATTATCTATTGGTCAATATAATTACCATGAGATTTCTCTAATTATTGTAATACTATTGGGCTCGTTACTCACTGGCTTAGTTATATTGTTGGAGAGATCACAACTTCTTAATCTAATACTGCTTCTTGATTGGTTTTACTTGGCCATAATATTGTATTAAGAACACAAATTACCCAACTATTAGCCAAATTTGTACCATCTATCATATATAAAGTCTAGAAAATTGCTGAATTGAAGACAAATCATAATATTTCTATTGTGTACCGTGAAAGGTTAGGACATTATTTGGACATCAGTATTCTAGGCAAGCTCCCGTCTAACATCCCCTCTCTCACTTTATTCCTTTACCACCACCAGTAATTAAGAAGAATAGCAACAAGCGCTCATTTCTCTGCTTTCAGCTGGAGAATAGTGTCCTTGCATTGTTTAGGACCCGACAAGACAGTCATCCACAACATGCCCTCATCCCAACTCCCACTACTGCAATAGACCTATACAAACCACTTTGTAACCCCCATCATAGCTGAATTTCGATCACACAGTAAATGATCGGTAGTGATAGTTAAAGTCATCGCGGTCGGTTAACAACCTATTGTGATGGACCCACAACACCATCACATGGGTCATTCATCCGTCTATGTCAAGGCAAACATCACCATCGTGTGGACTAATGAACCGCACGTGTAGTGGTCACGATCACTGTCACCTTACACAACGACCTAACTGTGTGTGGGCAAGTTCACCATCGCTTTGACAACCGACATGTCTGTGTCGAGGTGAACATCACTACCACTTCGCCATATGAACCATCTGGTCATAGGGCATCGTCACCATTGGCTTGCAGTACGATTTGTCTTTGATGATCCTTCCGTCAGTGTTAGGTTACTAAATGATTCGACGGTGATACAACTTTGATCCCTGTAGCGTCATTAGCGGTGGTGTTGGATAGAATTCATATGGTTTTCACAATATTTACTAGTTTAGTTATGCCATTGATAGCTTATTGAACACACAATATACACATATATTGCATCCATACATGATGTCTATGAACAATAGTACTTTTTACAAGACAATGGACGCTAATATAACATCTTTGTCAACTCATGTCATAACACAAGCGATATGGTACTCATCTCTACAGACTTACATACCAAAACAACATAGTTGTGCTCCTCCTATGTGGCACTCTTTCTGGTATTTTTTGTCACTAACCATTCCAAGTTTGAGCAAAAAGAATAGAGACATAAGGTGCATCCAACCAATCATCATGCAACATTAATTACATTCATGAGAGAGTTCTACCATCCAAACTTGATTTTGTGTACATCAAAATTCAAGTGTGGGGGATGGACTTCTCTAAATATCTCATGTCATGTTGTTAATTTGTTTGGGTTATCTTTACCTTGATGCCATGCTCAACTTGTTAAGTCATAAAAAATGATAAAAAACAACATGCTCCTGTGGTTCACTAGACATATGCTCTTGTTTTTATTTGAATGAATTTTATTCTTTCTTTTCTACACTAAGTATATGCTTTGGAGTATCATATGAATATAACTATTGAATCAAAATATACTTGTATTGAAGTTGGTTGTACTTATGGACTAACTTCTATAGGAAAACTTTCAATTTTGGTGGGTAAGTCCTGAGATCATTCATGGAGACAAGTAAGAGATGAAGCAATGAGTAGAGTAGAAGGTCTGACCACAATGCCATGATACACAAAAGAAAGAGAAATAAGATGGAATGAGAGAGAAGTACAATTTAGGGGACAAGATGTTTATGAACAACTCAAAGATATGAGGTTATCCAAACAAGGAAACTTCAAGCAAATGGGAAGAACCATCACAATGACAAAGGTGACATCTCAAGGTATAGGTAAATATTCTACATTTACAAGGCTTTTATTTGAATTGGAATATACATAAATAAAGATTTCTAGAGGTCGAGGATTACGTCGACACTGCCGCCCACTAGCAAGCCTACCGTTGCTCCGTGGGGACGAAATCTCCTCTTGGCTCTCCGTGCCGCGGTTCCACTCACCAACTGGGAGCAAGCCACCTGGGGCATGTATATCGCCGGTCATAGTTTTAAATCTCCGGCTAAGAGATTTAGCGGATGGCCTCTAAAACAGCTATAACGGAGGCTAAATTAGGCTATAATGGGCTATAGCCGCTAAGTTGTACATAGTCCAAATAGCTTGTTGAGTGTCAAAATAGCTATAGCCGGAGATTTAAAACCTTATCGCTCGTGCTCCTCCCCTGACCGCCCCTAACGCTGGCCCTACCTCCGCCCTATGTCCTAGCGCCGCCGATCCCACCTCCACCTGACTGGAATCGGCCACACCATCCTCCTCTTCTTCAACCAATAAGAGAAGAGAGGGGAAAAGGAATATATTTTTTTGGTACAAATGCATGAGTATACAGTAATGAATAATATTTTACAATGTTAGTTTGTTTTGAGTAAATTTGGTAATGAGGTGTTTGGATTAGGGGCTAAAGTTTAGTTCATGTCATATTAAATGTTCGTATGCTAATTAAGAGGACTAAATACGAACTAATTTTAAAACTAACTGTAGAAGCCACGACTAATTCATGAGATGAATATATTAAACCTAATTAATCTATTATTAACATATATTTATTGCAACACCATATTGTCAAATGACAGACTGATTAGGCTTAATAAATTTGTCTGATAAATTAGTCCCAATATGTGCAATTAGTTTTATAGATTATCTATATTTAATATTTTAAATTAGTGTCCAAATATTAAATGTGATAGAGACCGAAGTTTAGTCCATACATGACCTAAATGTCCAAGGGCCCAGTGCAAAATATCCTATCCGAAAATCCGAAATAATCGAGATAAGCAAACGTCTTATCCGATAATTATATTTGTAAATGAGACTCAGATAAGATGAACCAAACAGGACACAATAATATACTCCCTCCATTCTAAATTATAATTTACTTAACTTTTTATCCTAAGTTTGACCATTTATCTTATTAAAAAAATATATAAATATAGTTAAGTTTAAGTTATTATTGGAAAAAGTTTTATTACTAAAGTAAGTCCTTACAAAAGAAATGATATTTTACATAATTTTTTGAATAAGAGGAATGATCAAATTTAAATTTGGAGTAGAAAAAGTCAAATAAAATATAATTTAAAATGGAACTGCATTTCTACTAAAGTAAGTCCTTACAAAAGAAGCGATATTTTACATAATTTTTTGAATAAGAGGAATGATCAAATTTAAACTTGGAATAAAAAAAGTCAAATAAAATATAACTTAAAATGGAACTGCATTTCTATAAAAAAAAACCTTTACGCCATATTAAACCAGTACTCAAGTATAGTACTACCTCTGTTCTAAAATGGACGCAACTACAATATACGTGCCAGTTTAAATGTTTTACATATGACTAGGTTATTAGTAAATAATATTCACATTTATGGTTCTAAATTAATTTATTATAAAAATACATTTCATATTTAATCTAACGATGTTTATTTGATATATATAAATTATATATATATATATATATATAAATCTATAATTAATTAAACTTGGTATAGTAAACCATGATACTGTTCTATAATTACATTATTTTAGGGACATATGTGGCAGTACTCCCTTAGTCCCAGTATATAAGGCATAACCACATCTAATTCAAATATCAAAAAAGTTTCTCTCAACACACTAGTATTATTGTGTTGATATATATGTCTTTAAAAAAAACACTTCTTATATACAAGTGCTATTCTACACTCTAGATGTAGAATAACTATACTACACCTAAATTCTGATCGGATTTGCAAGCCAGATGGGCAATAAATCAATCCTAATTAATTCTTTATTATGGTTAGCGAACCTGATGTGATGCAAGAGAGCGTACCGACACCTAGCTGTACTGAAAAAAATTTAGTATAAATCAGTATTTATGATATTGATGTATACTGTTTTAATATTTTCTAGTCAATTTCAGCTACTGAGTATAGAATAATATTCTACACCTAAAATATACAATAGCGCTGCCGCTGCTTATATTATGAAATGTGGATAAAAAATATTTACGCCTTACATATATTGGGTTTGGGACTGAGTATATCTTTTTGTGCAGTTAAAACTCCATCGGCGCACACCTCGAGCGGAAGATTGTCCTAAAACGGCCCGGGAACCACTCCCACCGTCTCCGTTCCCAGAATCAGTCACTGACACGTGGATCCCACGCGGTGTCGGCGCCACATCTCAGCCGGATCCGCAGCGCAGTCCCCGCGCAACAGACGGGAGCCGCGATTTCAATATCGCAGCAGTGTGGCAGCATACCCGGACCGCCGGACGGCACACTGGCTGGCTGGCTGGCTGGGCTGGATTCCGAGACCCAAACCAGAACAACCAGATCCCAACCCAGCTAAGCTTTGGCATTCCGCTCACGAGCTCTCCGCCTCTCTCTCTCTCTCTCCTCTCTTCCGCTACCCCCTCAAGCCAATTTCGAAACAGCGCGAGAGCAGCCAAAAGCCGAGGGAACCCTTCCTTCTCAGATTAGAAACCCAACGAGTGCGCTTGGAGGCGGAGGCTGAGCTCGGTGCGCGAATTGGGCGGTCGATCCGGCGCGGCGGCCGGGTATGGCGGCCGCGGAGCAGCTGAAGGAGCTGGGGGAGAAGCTGCAGGCGGTGGCTCCGGCTCCTGCGGACGAACTCGCCAAGCTCCTCGAGGTGAGATATCCCCAAGCTTCTCCGTTTTAGTTGGCTGCGAACATTAGTCGTGGACTCGGCGGTGTAGGGGTGGGCTTTGCGTGGATCTGTGGCTTAGGCGGGACAATTCGGCAGGTTTAGGGTTTAGGTTGCTGGAAGGTAAGGCGCTTGCGGTAGGGTTTCCGGTGCGAATTGGGTGCTCGGGATGCTAGGTTTGGACGGTTGGGCTTCAATTGAGCGGCGGGGAGGGTTCTGAAGGAGTGAGCTTTTGTGCGGTGGGTTGGGTAATTAGGAAGCAAGAAGTTTGTTGTGGCAAGAATGTGCTGTACATGGTGTTGTAGCTCTAGAATAGTTAGATTCCTGGTTGATTTTGCTTGTTCTAGCTGGAATTGTTTGGCTTGGGTCAGAGGAGCTGCCTAGGTCCAGCTCAAGTGCTTCTCTTAAAGTTTAGTTTACTGAAATTGTTGTTGCAATTCGGCACACGCAGGTTTTTTAGTTTCTTCATTGTTGAAAAGGGATTGCTGTCGGTTAGGGTTTATGGGGTTTTAGCAGTGCAAGAGGTCTCACCTTTCTGGTGGTTGGTGGTTGTTTCAGTTACACTAGAGGATTTACAGTAGCTAAGGGAAGCCGGAGATTTACTCTTTGAATTATTTTGGTGTGTTTACGTGAATACCTTTTTTAAAAAACTAGTGCATGTTGCATGGAAACGCTGTTATAAGAATACCATTTACATGTGTTGTTGTCTACCAGTACCTCCTCGAATACGCAGGAGAGCTGCGAATCATTCCATTAAGAAGTGTCTAGCTCTAGCAGCACCTTAAATGCTGTGTTTATATGACCGTTTTAATTTTGGTAATATTGATGCTGTTTATCACTGGAGACAGTTTTATTAAGTTTGACATATGTGCACGTGTTGGAACTTGGAAGACACAATTGTATTGGTCTGAGTAAACACCAAATGCCCATCCATATGTGGCAGGGAAGGAAACTATCCAGTGAATCTTGTACTATGGGGCCACACTATTGGACCTTATATGTTCTGGTGTCGATTGCTCTTTGTGGCCGTTTGGGAGTGCTCCATGGAGCAGATTCTCGAAGAGGATCACTCCTTGGCTGCCAAACACAAAAAAATGACCCAGCTTCTTCAGGGCAGTCCCAACCCTCCAACTAGGATAGTTTCCATAGCATTAATTACATTGACACGTAAGCATTTTTGCTGATGTGGAAGGATAATTAAGGAAGATAGAGATGAAAATCATAGACATCGTTTCTCAAAAGAGAAACCGAGTCGGCTTGTGCGCCGAGGGCCAAAGAAACGGCATGTTTGTGCGTTGGGCGAGCTCGCACGTTTCTAACCTGTGGGTCCTACCTTGGTCGTCGTCAACCTCCGGCCTCGTTGCATGCCCATGCCCATGGATCTAGCATAAACCTGTTGCCGCGTTTGCTTGTCGCCATGAGCTGCGTCCGTTGCCGCCGCGCAGCTGTCGTCGCAAGCCATGTCCGCTGCCGCCTCACGCCTCATGTGGTGCGCTGTGTTTGCCCGCCGGCCGCCGCCGCAGATCGCATCTGCCTGCAGCCGCGAGCCAATGTGGTCTGCTGCTCCGCCTCGCAGGCCCTGGCCGCGCACTCGTAGGCCTACACAGCCCGGTGCCGGGCCCCGCAACGTGCGTCCTGCGTGGCCTCAACTCCTGGCCGTGCAAACTCGCTAGCAGGTCATGGGCGTGCAAACTCATTCGCAGAAGAATAAAAAAATAGAGAGAGTTATTATATATGGTCCCATGCTTATAGAAACTAATGGGTTGGAAGCTATAGTTTCTTAAGATAGTTTCTATATGACATGGCATGGATAGAAACTATCTAAGTAGTTTCGGGTTGGGACTGCCCTCAGGGAATCCAAGTGAATCACTCCTCTGTTTTGTATACAAGTGAGGGAGCCGAAAAAACCTGCTTCGCTGGATTCATGTTATATTTCGGTGGGGATCAGCAGAGAATCGATTATCTGGTGATCCCCACACTGCTTCCTCATAGGAATCCAGCAGAATCACTCCATCGGAGAATCAAGGAGCAGAGCTGAAGAATCAGGGAGCGGAGCTCTCCCAAACGAGCCTTTTGTTAGAATTTAGGATGTGGACAGCTCCATGGGTTCAAACTTTGGGTGTTAATTAGCATAATTTGTAGCTACTTGTTCTATTGATTTCTATTTAATAGGAGTTTTTAGTTGCAATTGCAAACATACATAATAGCTATCCCAATCGATAGCACTATGGCACCAGGATTTAACTGTGGAATGCTCATTTGTAATAGAGCAGTCGCCAGTGTTAGTGTAGCACTATGCCACCGGAAATTAACTGCTTACCATTGACAGGATCTCTCAACACAGGCACTGTCATGTCTTATTTTAGTATTAAATAGATTGGTCATACATATCTGTTTGATTGAAATCCTTTTCCTTCATGGTAAGTGTGCCCTAGATACTTTATTGATGCTAACAGTGCTGCAGAAAGCTGTGGAATGCTTACGTGGAATAGAGCAGTCGCCAGTGTCCTCAGTCATGGAAGCTATTCAACCAAGTCTAAAGGCCGTTACCAGAGAAGAATTGCTGAAGCATGAGGATGACAATGTTAAAGTTCTCTTGGCAACATGTTTCTGTGAAATTACAAGAATAACTGCACCTGATGCGCCCTACGACGATGACATTTTAAGGGTAACTATCATATCCTTTAAATCACCTTGTGACTGGTTTATATGACTTTATTGATTTTACCATGTTTATTTGTCATTTGAGAATGTTTTCCTTGGGCAGGATATATTCACTGTGATCGTGGGTACATTTGGCGGACTCAGTGATGTTAATAGTCAATCCTTTGGCAGGAGAGTTGCTATTCTTGAAACAGTTGCTAGATACCGAGCATGTATTGTGATGTTAGATCTTGAATGTGATGATCTTATCACAAACATGTTTCAAACATTTTTAGGAGTTGTCAGGTAATTTAACAACTCTACTGTGTCAACTACATCAGTGCCTCTTGTGGCAGAGTATGAATGCTCAAATATTGCTTTTGAGTTTAATTTCTCACTATTAGTTGTTTTGTAAAGAAATTCTTCAAGAAAGATAGTTCAATGAAATTTACTTGTTCTTCTTTGAACATGATTTATGCTACTTCACTATGCATATAATTTCCTTTTGGTCTTTTCGTCTTATTTATTTCAAAACTTATATGTGTGTTGAGGCCTGAATTTGAAGATCTCAAAATCTGCACAAACCATATACTTCTTAGCAACATAGGTATTAAACCCTTACTACCATTTTCTAGTGTGAAACACTATGAAGGAACTGTTTGATAGTTAAAATCACAAGGAAAATAATTGTTTCAAAGACAGTTGGAGGAAAGTAAATGGTATGAAGGGCTTGGTTTACAAAGTAAGATGTGTATGGAGTGCCACTTGACAACGTGAATTGTATGGGGAACTTGTTTGCAGTTTGAAGTTATAGGGATTTAACTAAATGATATTTAAGGGAAAGTAGATAATTTATCATAAAACTTTTAATGTATGGTGATCTTTTGTACAACAGTCCTGAAAAATTTAAACCCTATGAAGGGATAATTTCCTTTATGGAAAATTATTGTACATCTGTGGGTATTTTTGTGTCTGGAATAGCTATTTGCCAAGGACACACTACTAAGTCACAGTATTGATATGTAGGTTAGCGCTTTAGCAGCTTTGATATCTGTAAGAGTACCTGTATGTGGGTTAACAGCCTTGATTTTTTTACCTGATGCTTTTGAATACTTTTGGACAAAGCTGTTCTAGTGACTTCACAAAAAAAAAGACAAATCTTGACCAACCTAGCAGGAACTAGGTGACATCGTAAATAGGGAGAAGTAACCACTCAAATTCAAGTTGTCTTGAAGAGGACCCAAACCTACTATTGTGAACATAATGAGCAGATAACTTTTTTCGTGCAACATTACTGTTAGTCCTGTCCTGTACTCTGGTAGAAATTTATGCACTACTTATTAGGTTATTTTTTATTTCTCCTTGTGTTTGAAATTTTCAGTTTTCTTGTGTAATGCAGTGACAGTCATGAAGAAAACATTGTAAAGTCAATGCAGACAATAATGATCCTTATTATAGATGAGAGTGAAGATGTACAGGAGAGTCTTCTGCGTGTACTGTTGTCAGCATTGGGGCAGAAAAAAACTGTGAGTACCTTTTCTTTTAAGATGATCTGATACATTTTATTTTACAGATTCCAAGAAGATCGCTGGCAGTTTCTTCCTCTGCTGTTTCATTCTTTTCATATATTTGATTTCTTTATTCTAAAATATTATTTCTGCAACTTCTTATAACTAGGGTGCTGCAATGTCTGCGCGCAAACTTGCTCGCAGTGTCATCGAGCATTCTGCTACAAAGCTTGAACCTTACATAAAGAAGTTTCTTACATCATCATGGGCTGGGAATGACAGTTCTTCTAATGATAAAATTGATCACCAGGGAATCGTATTTGATTTATATCAGTGTGCTCCGAAGGTTCTTAAGGTGATCGTGCCGTATATTACTGGGGAGCTACTGGTATGAAATTGTCCTCACATTTTTCTCAAAGATGTTAAATGAAAGTTGGGAACAGAAACTCTCACATTTTTCTCAAAGAACAGTACAAAATAAAATGCTATTTTTCTGAGTTTAAGCAAGTTATTTCTTTTAGATGGTCTTTGTTGATTAAAGTTCATATTTTATATTTTATAGGCAGATGAAGTAGATAACCGGTCTAAGTCAGTTGAATTACTTGGGGAAATTTTTTCCTTACCTGGAGCCCCTATTGTGGAATGTTTCAAGACTCTTTTCGCAGAGTTCCTCAAGAGACTGACTGATAGAGTTGTTGAAATCCGTATTTCTGTGGTTGAGTATTTGAAGAGATGTCTAATATCAAATCCTTCCCGAGCTGAAGCTCCTGAAATCATCAGTAAGGAGCTTTCCCCCTGTAGTTGTTTATTTGGGGTCTGCTTGATTGGCTTCCGAAATATCCCAAGCCAAAGATTTGGCAAGCCATGATTTTGGCTGTTATTTGGTTTGCCACCACAACATGCCAATCTCTCAAATTTGGCTTGCCAAATCTTTGGCAATTTTTTTGTCCAACTTTTGCTTGCCAAATCTTTGTCATGGCAAATTTTGATCGCAAACCATGCAGGCCCTTGATTTAACTGATCAATAAGTTGTGCCTGTAGCCCTGTACTGATGGCTGTCTTCCTGGCAGAGGCTCTTTGTGACAGATTGTTGGATTATGAAGAAAATGTGCGGAAGGGAGTGGTGGCTGCACTTTGTGATGTAGCTACCCACTCTCCTGATGCTATTCCAGTTGATACAATTAAAGTAGTAGCAGAGCGTGTCCGTGATAAATCGGTTGGTTTTTCTTCGCTATTCTCCATACGCTTCTGTTTTCATTGTTTATTTTCATCTGTATGATTACTTCAAAGTATGTGTATTCTTGTTAAAAAAATTGCAGCTGGCTGTGAAGTGCTATACCATGGAGAGGTTGGCAGATATTTACAAGCTATACTGCCAGAGGGGTTCTGATAGCTCAACAAATTCTGAAGATTTTGAGTGGATACCTGGAAAAATATTAAGATGTCTTTATGACAAAGATTTTAGGTAAGAGTAAGACATGACTATTGTTCCCCATATTTTCTCTTGCCATATCATTTAAAAAAGGGGGCGTACCCAGTGCCGTAGGCTCCCGCACTGCGGGGTCTGGGGAAGGGAAATAGCCCGCAAGCCTTTCCCGCACAAATGTGCAGAGGCTGGGGCTCGAACCCTGGACCTCTTGGTCACAGGCGGTAAAGCTCTACCGCTTGCACCAGGGCCGCCCTTCTCTTGCCATATCATTTGGCCCCATAAAATTGTGGCATCCACAGTTTCTGACCACCTAGTCCATCTGTGATAGACACATTTTCTAGCTAAACTGTCTGATTGTGGTGCCTGATTTTGTCTCCTCAAAAGTTGTGCTTTGCCGCGCTTTGCTATAACTTATGGCAGCAAAGTGCTCTAGGTATTCAAACAAGCTAATTTATTCAATCGGTATGCCTTACTGTACTTGTTCCATTATTCAAATTGTGGTTTTAAAACTATCTATTTATCATTTATGTGTGTGTGTGTGTGTGTGTGTGTGTGTGGCTTCCATGCTTACCATGCCTAAGGGTGACTATTCTGCATGATTTATTTGATTTTATTTTTGAAATTGAGCTCTGCACCCTCAAAGATACATCTGTTTATATGATTCCATATCCACCATGCCACCAAAGTTCAACGAATTCAATCCCCTGTGATATTGTTCAGAGACCCTGGTTGCCCTTTGTTACCAGTTAGCCACACACTTCATGTAAACTTTTTTTTTGTGAGTTTACTGCTGGTATGTAGCATTTTGAACATTTATGAGACTATGTTCTTGTTCAGTTGTGCATATATTCACATCTATTCCATTGTGGACATCTGATATGTACATTGTTACGTGTAAATTTGTTTAATGGTATAGCTTTTTTGTTGAGGTGAAATGGTTTTTATCGCCTTCTTTTTGAAATGCGGTAGGCGAGAGCCGTACTGTTATTGTGTTATTTGTGTATGGAGTGTGAGCTTTTGAGATCGCCCATTTGGTTGCTTTATTTGGTGCAGGCCAGAGTCCATCGACTCTATTTTGTGTGGTTCATTGTTCCCACCAGAGTTTCCAATGAAGGGAAGAGTGAAACATTGGGTTATAGCTGCAACATACTTCGATAAAGTTGAGATGAAAGCTCTTGAACAAATTCTCCTGCAAAAGCAAAGGTCTGATCTTCTGTCAATAGATTGTGTATACATTGATGTTGAGCTCTTTCTGAAAATGGTTTTGATGTGTATATGTTCCCCTTTTAACATCAGACTTCAACAAGAGATGCTGAAATACATATCCCTTCGGCAACTAAGCCAGGTTAGTTTGAATCTTAATGTATTGCAAAGTCACTGCGTGATTGATTTGGTTACCTTGTTAATTCCTTTTTCAATGCAGGAAGATGCCCCTGATCTGCAAAAAAGAATCTTTGGATGTTTCCGGAGCATCTCTCGCTTATTCAGCGACTCCTCAAAGTGTGAAGAAAACTTGAACACGCTTCATCAGCTAAAAGATGCCGATATCTGGAAAATATTCACTAGCCTGCTTAATTGTTCAATTACATTCGAGAAAGCTTGGTCTCTTCGGGTACCTTCTATTCACGCATCTTATTTTTATGTTCCTAAATCAAGATGTAAAATAGAAAGGAAAAACTGAGAAAAAGATGCCTCTTGCCTGTTCCTGATTCAAGCCTTTTCTGGTTTTCATTGCATTTGTTTCATCAATTGCTACAGAGGAGCGAGATGTTTTCAAGCTACACGTAGACAATACTCCCTGTCCCAAATTATATGTAGTTTTGTCTTTTCTAGGTACATAGCTTTTGCTATGCATCTAGATATACGATGTCTAGTAGATACATAATAAAAGTTGTGTATCTAGAAAAACCAAAGCGACCTATAGATTGGAACAGAGGGATTAGTAGTTGCCTGTGTATATTCTGCCAGTGGTCAAGACATTTTCAATAATTTTACCTATTTGACTTGTTCTCTGAATATGCCGTACTAAGACAATTTGAATTGATATGTAATCTGCAGGCAGAGTTGCTTAAGATACTTGGTGAAAAACATGTGCTTTATAATTTTGTTGGCACATTAACAATGAGATGTTCATATTTACTTGTAAACAAGGAGTATGCAAAAGAGGTCCTTTCAGAAGCTTCTGAACAGAAGACTTCTGGGAATACAAAACTCATCTCATCATGCATGAATCTTCTAACGGTATGTTTTCCTGAACCACTGTTTTCTTTCTGTGCAACATATTTGCCACACTGTTTTGTAAATGAATGATTCGTTTGTTCATATTTTTTGTATCAAGAAAGTTGAATAACTTCTCGAGTTGCTTGTATGTCTTAGATTGTACTACTGTTTCTTTCGGAAGTTTTCTTGAATTTTTGAAATCTTGAGGTCAATTCGTTTGTTTAGTCTGATGCTTTAGAGACAATCTAGCTAAAAGGTAGGCAATTGATTTATGAGCGACTATAGTTATATAAAGATAGGGTACAGTGAGATAAATCACGAAAGTTTAGAAATTAGAATTAACTACTCACTCCATTCCAAATTATAAGTCGCTTTGACCTTTTTTGGTACATCTATTTTGCCATTCATTTAGATATAATACTGAGGGAGTACACTTGTAGCTTTCCATGGTAAGATAGCCTGTGGTGCGGCATGGTTATCAGTAACAAAGGGTTTTATTTTTTTATTGGTGATGGCTGATGACAAAGGCCTAGGGCGTTTAATCATTTATATCTTCGAATACACAGGAGGGCTGCATATAATTGCAGTAACATAATTTGTAACATCTGCACATATGAATTCATGAGCCAAAAACTCTTGTTATGGTGCAACTGTGCAATCTTAATGATGTATATGCCATTCCCAGCCCAGGTGAATGGTCTTTTGTATTGAGTTTAAGATGTGGCTTTCTTTCCTTATATTTGATTTACGGAGGACTGGCATTAATTGAAATGTCTCATGACACATCTATGTGAAACCTCTAACAATATACATGGATGAATGATTTGGTAATGGAGTTGCTGATGATGGTTAAATACTGTTGCAAGATGTTATGATGCATGGGTCTCAGGCCTGTAACATGTTGGTTAACTTGCTCATTAAGTTAATTAGGATGAGCTAAAGGAAGTTTGAGCTTGTCAGGGCGTCGTGGTGGTAGGGTGTCAGTTGTGATGCCAACCAACCAGGGTTCAAACCCTGGGTTTCAAAAAACAAAGGGTCTTGTTGGGTTCTGCCACTTTTAGTGTGTTACCAGGCGGCCTGGCCTTGGTTCCCTTTTCTCATACCTATGTTGAGATCCTGTTCCCAATGCAACGCCTCAGTGGGCCCCATGGGTTGATTTTTTTATATAAACATGGATCATTGGGTTTAGGCTATATTGTATCTAATCTATGAGCTGCTTAGGGTTTGATTGGATTAGATCCAATATATGAGGATTTCAAGTATCATCTCTATACATTGATAGGAGCTTCAATAAAGTTAAAAGAATGAGTGGAATCAGAAGTTCTTGCTGCTCCTGGGCTCTTGCACCTGGCGCCGATGGTTACTTCTCTCACTTCACCCAAATCCCAGGAACATAACACAATGCTCATAGCATCCCCTAACATCACTGACTATATCACTTGTGTCTATATAAAAAGACCTCTGCAACTAACAGTACAATAAATGTTTTCTTAGTGGAAGTATTTGTATCTCCAATGTACGTCCCTTCGTTCAAATATTGTTTTAATGCTTCTAACCTCTTAATCCGTTATTTGTGCAGGCAATATCTAGTTTCTTTCCGTCTCTTTTGTCTGGACTTGAAGAAGACATTGTTGAACTCCTGAAAGAGGATAATGAAGTGCTTAAAGAGGGTATTGCACATGTGTTATCGAAGGCTGGTGGCAATATTCGTGAACAGCTAACCTCAACAAGGTGCTGCTTCTTAAGAGCATCTTGTTTTTGGGGATCCTATGATCTGTCTTGATACTAACTACTAAGGTTACATAAATAAATTGATGTTGCTTTTATTTCAGTTCCCTTGATCTTCTATTAGAGCGTTTATGCTTAGAGGGTACACGGAGGCAGGCTAAATACTCTGTTCATGCACTTGCTGCCATTACAAAAGATGATGGTCTTATGTCACTATCTGTTCTTTACAAGGTATCAATTACAAACTTAGTTCCTTCTGTTACTATTTTCCCATGCTATAGCATATACTATTGACAGCTCAAGTACATTATTTAATTATTTGTTTCATTTGTAACCTTGTAGAGGCTTGTGGATTTGTTGGAAGAGAAGAAAGTGAATATACCATCTATCTTGCAATCTTTGGGTTGTATTGCCCAGATAGCGATGCCAATTTTTGAAACACGGAAAGAAGAGATAATAAGTTTCATAACCAAAAAAATTCTTGAGTGTAATGATGTAAGACTTGCTCTCTTTAAATTCCCAATTATATTTTATACCATTGTCATCACATTTCCAAGTGCCCACAGGATATGGTTCAAAATTCTTCTAACAAATCTGAATGGGGTGATAGTACACAGAATTGTTTGCTGAAGGTCAGTGAAATTATGGTAACCTACTTACAATCCAACCATCAATGGCCATTGACTGTTGGTTATGTCTCTTGTATTATTTTATTTTGCAGATTTATGGCATCAAAACTTTGGTGAAGAGCTATCTACCTTGCAAAGATGCTCATGCACAGCCAGGGATAGAGAAGTTAATTGATATTCTGAAGAATATTCTTACCTATGGTGATATATCTCCAAATATGGTCTCAAGGTACCAGTAGATACATACCCTTCCATTGTGATGTAGACATTCTGCAGTATCTAATATTAAATATTTTATATCACTGCAGTGCTGCTGATAAGGCCCATTTGAGGCTTGCAGCAGCAAAAGCTGTTCTCCGCTTATCAAAACAATGGGACCATAAAGTGCCTGTTGATGTATTTTATTTGACTTTGAGGATTTCACAGGTATTTCCTTGGACAATTGCTGCTTGTCATGCATCCTCACTGTTCTCTTTTGTATTTTTTGAATGCAATTATTCTCTTTTGTATTATGTCACCATATTTGTAGATTCAGATTTCTATTCTTTTCCAGGATGATTTTCCTCAGGTGAGGAAATTATTTCTTTGTAAAGTACTTCAATATATCAAGGAAAGGGCCTTGGATGCAAAATATGCTTGCGCCTTCATGTTTGGTATCAATGATTATCATGCCCCGCAGTTCGAAGAGGTTCATATTGTTAACAAGCCTACAAACTGATTCTATTTGAAAGATAATAATTGAGTCTCATTTTTAGTTTCTCTTGTTTCCATGCATTTCTCAGCTCAAGTATAATCTTACTGAAGTGGTTCAGATATGCCAACAAGTTAAGATGCGCCAACTTTCAGTCCAAGCAGATATGAATTTGCTGACGGCTTACCCAGAATATATAATTTCCTTTTTGGTTCATGCTCTTGCTCATGATCCTTCATCCCCAGACATCGAAGAACATGAAAATGTCAAAGCATTTGGTCCAATTTACTGGTATCTAATATAGCTCTTTTTGTGTTGCTCTCTTGTTTTCATGAATTTACTTGTCTTGTTCAAAAATAATATTTCATAATCTACACCCTTGCATTGGAATATGTTAGGATATCATGGATTCGGTGCAATTTACTGGTATCTGATAATAACTTTATGTTCTAATTTGTTATCGTCATAATATTGTTCTATTCTATTTATTTGATATCATGCTTAATTTACTGGTATCTGATAATAACTTTATGTTCTAATTTGTTATCGTAATAATATTGTTCTATTCTATTTATTTGATATCATGCTTGAACACTTGCCTTTATAATGTTGATGGGTTGCTTATACACAAGACATCATTTCGATGTCAACAAATTTTGCATTTTGCAATAGGGTAAATTGTTAGCCCTAAAATTGGTTTCAATATTGTGAAGGATTTGCTTGGCAGAGGCCAACCAAATCCCACAGTTGCTAAAAGGTTGCATTTTATGTGGGTTATTCCCAATGATGCACCATTGGCTGTTAATGTAAGTGAAGGCAATCAGCCAACTGTATTAGATTAATTGAGGAGAGATTTACAGGGGATTACTACCATATAAATAGGAGATTACATGGGCCTGAGGAGGCCAACAGCCAGCCCAAAAGGGCAGGCGCATACTAAGTCTAACACCCCCCCGCAGTCGGAACGGTAGATGGCCGAACGTTCAGACTGGAGCGGAATTCACTGAAGACTGAGGAAGGGAGTCCCTTGGTGAAGACGTCAGCGAATTGGGATGTAGTGGGTACATGGAGGACACGAACAGCCCCAATGGCGACGCGTTCCCGCACGAAGTGGAGGTCGATCTCCACATGTTTGGTGCGCTGGTGCTGTATGGGGTTGGAGGAGAGGTAGACGGCGCTGACATTGTCGCAATAGACGAGGCAGGCAGAGGTCATGGGGTGGTGAAGTTCCTGGAGCAGTTGATGAAGCCAGGAAGCTTCAGCCACGCCATTAGCAACGGCCCGGCACTGGAGCGAGATACGGTGGGCTGCCGCTTGGAGGACCAGGATACGAGACTGCCGCCGAGGAAGACTGCATATCCAGAAGTGGAGCGGCGGGTGTCCGGACAGCCAGCCCAATCAGCATCAGTATAGACGACGAGCTGGGACGGTGATGATCTTGGGATGACAAGGCCATAGTCCAATGTGCCCTTGAGGTAGCGGAGAATCCTTTTGGCAGCAACAAGGTGAGTGTCCCGTGGGTCATGCATGTAGAGACAGACTTGTTGGACTGCATATGCGATGTCCGGCCTGGTGAATGTCAAGTACTGTAGGGCCCTGCGAGGCTGCAGTATGCTGTAGGATCAGCCACAGCGGGACCATCAGAGGCAGAGACCTTGGCACAGGTGTCAACAGGGGTAGAGCAAGGCTTGCAATCGCTCATGCCATGTCGAGCCATGATGTCCAAAGCATACTGTCGCTGGGATAGAAACAGGGAGTCGCCTTGCTGTTCAACTGTCATGCCCAGGAAGTGATGAAGAGGACCAAGATCCTTCATGGCGAATTCCTTTTTCAGAGCCTCAATAACACGGTGGAGTTGCTGTGAGGAAGTTGTTAGGACAATGTCATCGACGTAAAGGAGCAAATAGGCTGTCTCAGTACCATGGTGAAAGATGAACAATGAGGTATCTGACCGTGCTTCAGTGAAACCCAGGGAGAGCAAATGAGAGGCAAACCGGCGTGCCATGCCCTTGGTGCCTGTTTAAGTCCATACAGAGACTTGTTAAGCTTGCACACATGTTCAGGATGAGTAGAATCAGCAAAACCCGTGGGCTGTGAGCAGTAAACAGTTTCAGACAGTGTCCCATGGAGGAAGGCGTTCTTCACATCAAGTTGGTGGATCGGCCACTGCCAAGAATGAGCCAAAGTGAGTACTGTACGGATGGTTGCCGGCTTGACCACGGGGCTGAAAGTTTCATCATAATCAACACCGGGACGTTGGATAAAACCACGGAGTACCCATCAAGCCTTGTAGCGATCCAAGGACCCGTCGGCGCGAAACTTATGCTTGAAGATCCACTTGCCGGTGACTATATTGGCTTTGTCGGGCCTGGGAACAAGATCCCAAGTGTGATTATTCATAAGTGCAGCATACTCTTCTTCCATGGCCTGGCGCCAATGGGGATTGGTGAGAGCGTCGCAGCAAGACCTTGGAATTGGAGATAGGGCCTCGGCATGGAGACCGAGACGGAGCTGCTGGAAACCGGCCTTCCCACGAGTTGTCATGCCATGATGGTTGACAATTGGTGGGATGGGAACAGCACCTGCAGGAGGGGCATCCTTCACGAAGCGTGGCGGGGAAGGAATGATGCCAGAACATCGAGGAGCAACAGGGGCTGGTGAGGAAGGTGCAGCTGGTGCTGGGCCACGTCGTGTGTAGACGTTGACGATAGGCGGCTTCTGAAAAGAGGATGTTGGCGGCGCCGGCTGCCGGAGCACCATGGGTGCTGGAGCCGGATATACTGCTGATGGCTGCAGTGGCTGCAGCGAGGACACTTGGGGCGCCTGTACCGGAGGTGCCGGGGGCGTACAGGCCACTGCAGGCTGCTGTACCACTGCAGGCTGCTGTACGCGCGCGTGGGGCACCTGCTGGGGCACGGGCAGGGGGTCCTCCTGGGGCAGCAAGGGTGCTTGGAGTGCCTCAAAGCCCGGCGGGGGCCGAACTGTAAGCACTGGGCCAGCGCAGCGAGGCTGGTGAGCAGGGGTACCTGTAGAAAGGGGGAAAACTGAAGAAGATTCATCGTTAGTTAGAAAATCAAGTTCATCAGGAGGGGGTGATGAACGTTGGAGGGAAAAGGGGAAGGAGGATTCGTCAAATATGACATGACGGGAGATGATGACACGATTAGTGGTGAGATCAAGACACCTATACCCTTTGTGATCGGCGGAGTAGCCAAGAAAGGCGCATAGGGTGGATCGCGGGGCGAGTTTGTGTGGTGCAGTAGCAGTAAGGTTGGGATAACAAGTGCAACCAAAAACCCGCAGCTCATGGTAGGAGGGAAGAGTGCCATAGAGAGCAAAGTGAGGAGTGGACATGTGTAGGGTTTTGGTGGGAAGACGGTTAAGGAGAAGCGTGGCGGTGGCGAGAGCATCACCCCAATAATGGGGAGGCATGGACGCTTGGAAGAGAAGAGTGCGAATGACATTGTTGGTAGTGCGAAGAATACGTTCGGCCTTGCCATTATTGGGCAAGACATGCGCAGCACGACACCTTTGGCAAGAAAGAAGGCGCGGGAGGTGGAGTTATCGAACTCACGACCATTATCGCATTGAACAGCCTTAATAGTGCAACCGAACTGAGTGAGAACGTAGGTGAAAAAATTGGACAGGGAAGGAAAAGTCTCAGATTTGAGGCGAAGGGGAAAAGTTCAAAGAAAATGAGAATAATCATCTAGGATTACTAGGTAATATTTGAAACCGGATACACTTGTGACAGGGGAAGTCCACAGATCACAATGAACTAAATCAAAGGGCTTGGAAGCCCTGGACAAAGAAGAAGAAAAAGGTAAACGGACATGTCGCCCGAGTTGACATGCATGACACAGGGAGTCGCCGCCGGGGGTGCTGCAGATGATGGAGGACCGGGCGAGACTCTGTAGAGCGTCCTTGCCAGGATGGCCGAGACGACGATGCCAGTCGGTCGAGGAAGGAGTGGTGACGAGAGCATACGGTCCGGTGGGTGTCGATGGAAGCTGCAGGGTGTAGAGGGGTCCTGAGTTGTTACATCGTAGGAGGGTGGCCCTGGTATGAAGATCCTTCACAGAAATACCAGCAGGGTCAAACTCAATGGAGACATGATTGTCAGTAGTGAGTAGTGAATTGACGAACAGAAAGGAGATTTTTAATAATGGAAGGAGCAACGAGGACATTGTTGAGGCGAAAAGGGCCCGGAAGGGTCGAGTATCCAGTGCCAACTACAGGAAGAGTAGCACCGTTGCCAACAACAATTGAGGTGGGAAAAACAGAGGAGGACGGGGTGACCATACCGGAGTGGGAGGCGATATGAGAGGTGGCACCAGAGTCCACCACCCACTCGGAGTTACCGGGAGGGGTGAGCGTCACTGTGCTGAAGCAGTTGGCGAGGGACTGCAGATCCCAGGGAGCCCAGGCAGGAGAGGTCTGGGCGCCTGCTGCAGGCAGTGCAGGCTGCTGTAGAGGCAGTGGCGCCATGGCAGGGGGACCAGCCAGGAAAGCCTGCTGGTGGTGCTGGCCGGCCATGTGCGCCTGGTGGTGCTGCGGTAGTCCAGGATGCGGAGGAGGAGCACGGGGGCCACCAGGCCACATGTGGATGGAGCCGGTCCATGGGTTGAGGAAGGAAGGCCATGGGGAGCCACCGTGCAGGCCTCCCTGACCATCTTGGCCGCCCTGGCCACGCCCGCCGCGGCGGCGCCGGCCGCGGCCTCCACCAGTGGGCGTGCCTCCAGGTAGAGGATGGCCTAGAGCAGGACGAGCAGGAGCAGGGGCAGTCGGCGCCCTGCTGGTTGAAGAGGCGACGAGAGCCGAAGGGGGCGCCGGGGGCGCGGTCATGTTGAGCTCAGCCAGGCGCAGGTCGGCGTGGACAGCGCTGAAGGAGGGAAGTGGCTGCTGTCGGGTGATGAACTGAGCCATGAATTGGAAGCGCTCGTTGAGGCCCCGTAAGATGTTCAGCACCAGTGTACGGTTCTTGACGGGTTCGCCGAGATCAGCAAGAGCGTCGGCTTTGTTCTTCATCTTGCGACAGTACTCGTCGATGGAGAGCGCTCCTTGGGAGAGGCAGCGAAACTCGGCGTCGAGGATCAGGACCCGGGAATCACGGTTGTTCAGGAACTGCTGCTCGATTCCGAGCCAAGCTGCTCGAGCAGTGGTGCCGTCATGTTCCCGGATGATGTCCAGGAGGTCCGGAGACACGCTGTTGAACAGCCACGAGAGGACCACATAGTCCATGCGTTCCCAGGCCGAGTCGCCGAGCGGAGGGGCAGTGCTGAGGACGTGATCCTTCAGGGCGTACCGGCCAAGGGTGAGGAGGAAGTATTCGCGCCACTTGGAGTAGTTGGAGGACTCGAGGTCGAGGACGAGGACGATGGGCACCAAGCTTCGGATGTTCTGCACAGCAGCAGCTTGACGGTGCAGGTGAGCGACAGCTTCAACGTCGTCGGAGACGGAGCGGTCGTCGTCGTCCCTGAAAGCCTCGGCGCGAAGGCGATCGCGGACGGCCGCGGCCCGCTGCTCCAGGGTGTCAGCCTGTGCGCGCTCCGCGGCGAGGGCGGCAGCAGCAGCACGCACGCGTTCCTGGGCCGCGGCGGCGTTCTTGAGGAGATCAGCTTCCTCCTGAAGTTGTTGATGGTGCTCGACATTGTCAGCGTGGACAGAGGCGGCTTCCTCCTCCAGAGCCTTGGCCGCAGCGAGGGCTTCGTCCCGAAGCTTGGTCGCGGAGGCAGCGGCATCGACGGGAGGAGCGCCAGAGGAGCCAGCTGTGATGGAGGCCATGGAGGACGGCGGCGCGCGGAAGAGTGCAGCGCGTGGGAAGTGAGCGGCGGCAAGGACGCGCGCGGCGCGCGCGCGCGTGAGAAAGAAAGCCGCAGCGGGCGCGCGGCGTGTGGGAAAGGAAGCCGCGGCGGGCGCGCGATGCGCGAGGAGTCGGGCGCAGCCCGATGGGGGGCGCGACAACCGAAGGGTGCGGAAGCGGGAGAGAGGGCCGCACAGGCCCCGATTAGGCGTGTGATACCATGAAGGCAATCAGCCAACTGTATTAGATTAATTGAGGAGAGATTTACAGGGGATTACTACCATATAAATAGGAGATTACATGGGCCTGAGGAGGCCAACAGCCAGCCCAAAAGGGCAGGCGCATACTAAGTTTAACAGTAAGGTCCATTCTAGTTTATCTTGTAATGTGTGGAGTCATTGGGCTAAGGAATCAAAATGTGTTTACCTTGACCCTGCTGGCTGAAATAGCCTGTGGTTCTGCATGCATATATTTATGAAAAAACTTTTTCCAGGCGACTATATCTGATTCTTTCAATCCTCCTGGGGAAGAAGGTTTGCAACATAGTGTTCCAGGCATGAAAAAGGACAGCTTCACTACAATAATATCTATATTCCAAAGTATTAAATCTTCACAGGACGTGGTTGATGGAAATAAGACCAAGGTAAAAATGTGTTTCGATTGTGCTTTCTCTTCATTTGGGTTGCTGTACATGATTGTTCCTACTAAGTGCAACTTAATGTTCTGATATGCTGTTTGCAGACTCTGTGTGCTATATGTGATCTTGGTACTCTTATTGCAAAGAGGTTATGCCAAGACCAAACAAGTTTATCAGAAGCTCAAACAGTTCCATTACCTGCTCAACTTTATGCGTCGCTTCAGGATAACCAAAATGAAAATTCTGTGGTGTGTGCTCCAACCAGGCATGAAATAATTGCTTTATAGTTCATAAGGCTTCTGGTATTGATAGTTATGTAATATTGTGCAGGAGAATTATGAGAAGATTTGGCTAGGATGTGAGAAAGTACTGGCTCATTTTGACGCTGTAATGACTGCAAACATGGATAAGGTATTTAATGCATAATAGGTTATTGATATCGTAGCTCAGCTTTCTTTTTCTGTTGTCTCAACTGCACTATTTTTGTTTTTTCAATGTATTTCCAGGTTGAATCTCCCAAACACAAGATGCTTATTGATGTGACTGATGAATTTGGAAATGAAGTTCCTCTTGGGAAAATTGTCAAACTTCTTAAATCGCGAGGAGAAAAGAAGGTGGGGAAAAAGCAGAAGGCACCATCTAGTAGTTCAGTGAATGCAGGGAACGATGATGATGTCCTGGGTTTATTAAGAGAAATTAACTTGAGCAACCAAGATTTGGATGAATTGCAAAAGGGCAAGCCTAAGAAGCATCACACAGATACAAAGGATAGTAACAAGAAACCACTCGATTTTTCTTCGCCTAAACGCAAAAGATCAATTTCTAAGAGTAGACCACATTCAGCAAAAGGTAGTAAAAACAGTGATGAGCGTCTACTACATACTCCTAACACAGAGAGGACCAATATCTCCTTGGAAACTAAATTGGAGAAAAACAGAGATGATTCAACTGATACGGGACTGTTAGTATCTCCTAGCCCGAAAACCCCTGTATCTAAAGGAAATAAGGGTGCTAAGAA
This sequence comes from Microstegium vimineum, assembly GCA_022036555.1. Lineage (NCBI taxonomy): Eukaryota > Viridiplantae > Streptophyta > Magnoliopsida > Poales > Poaceae > Microstegium > Microstegium vimineum. Next base: position 17,900,019 of record CM039126.1, on the reverse strand, counting down.
ATCCCATATTGATATTTTGAACAGTGTCCCAAAGGTGATTTCTTACATCTCTATGTATCTATGTATCAACAAAACTTTTGAGGTTTAGTTTATGATTTTTTTCAATTCTTATTCAACCTTTTCAGAAGTCTGCTGATGCAGACAGTACTAAGAGAACTGTTGAACCGAGAAGTCTAAATGGGTCACTCAAAAGGCAAAAGTCAAAACCAATTTCTGGTTTAGTAAAGGTAATGGTTAATTGATTATAATTATATTCTATTCTATAAGCCCATTGTGTTAGCTTTTGTGCAAATCATGCCATTCATTGGAAGGAAGCATATATATATTCTTGGCCATATTCAATTTTTTGCAAGCAGTTTTCCTTCTATTGTCTTGTACTAGTTGCTAAGAATGTGTTTATGCCTGCAGTGTGCAACACAGGACTCAAGCGGTAAAGACTTGATAGGACACCGAATAAAAGTTTGGTGGCCTTTGGACAAGAGGTATGCTGTCTTGTAAATGTTATTGTTATCTGTACTTATGTTATTGCAATTAGTTTATTACTGAAGGTGAGGTTGATTTTAAGTTTTTTTTGTTAGATTTTATGAAGGTGCCGTGCAATCATATGATTCATCCAAGAAAAAACATACGGTAAGCTCCCAAAAATGGTGCATTAATTGTTTATTTTCTGTAATTGGTTCCATCCATCTTTACTGCTGTAAGTACAACCGTAAAGAACAGTTTACTTGTGTTTGCACACTTTCTATGTTGGTGATTGGTGAATGCAACTGAGTATTTGTAAATGTAATAAAAATTTTCCGGTCTGCCTTGGATTGTTATTAAAATGGGTAGGGGTACTACTGTTGTTGCTTAAAAACTTGACTTTTTCTGGTCTGCCTTGCATAATATTATTAAATGAGTAGGGTAGGTACTACTGTTGCTTAAAAACTTTGGTGTCACAGAATATTAGTTTATACTTGTGTTTTAAATCATGATTTGTAATGACTTGTGGCATCTGAAGCTGTTGCAAACTATAGCGTTTGCTATGTAGTGTCTTTGTTGTGTATTGCCTATGTAACACTTTTGTATGTTTCAATCTATCAGCTCAAATATTATTTCCACAGAAATTTTCAAATTGAACTTTTTAGAAAAATAATTGATATTTCGAAGTTTACAAATAAATACTTTGATTAAGTATTTGATCATTTTTAAAATTTTAAATCTGAAAATGGTATACAAACCACTGTATCTGTAGGCTGTAGCCTCTCATACTTCTCTTTGCTTAATGAAATGACACGCATAGGTCTCCTGTGTTGTTTGAGAAAAAAGCACACCATGCCATTTCTTTGTGTAAATAAGTGTTTACTCAGGTACAATTATCTGCTCTCACTTGATGATCGTGCACAGGATTTTGCAAGTACAAAATGACAATTAGCTGCTGCTATTTAAGCCACTTGCAAATCGCCAATACCACCATAGAAGCTGTGCTTTAGCATTGTGTATTTATGTTATGCTGTAGGTTACCTTTCCAAAAGGTGAAAAATACTGAAGCACTGGTATAACTTTAGTATTGTCTGTTTATACCACTGGACTGTGAGTGCTTGGTGCTCACAGTAGCAACTTTCGGTTACACATAGTATCAACTCAATGCCATTTCAACATGTGGAAGTTGTAGATATATGATTCAGTCCAAACTGTTAGAGCATCTCCAACAGATGTGGTAAAATAAATAGCTAAATTGCATAGTTTAGCTCTTTTGTAAAATATAGAAGTTCTAAAAAAAGAAGAGTTTTCCAACAGACTTCCTATTTCTCATCTTGTATGCTTGGCTAGCTATTTCACAAGATGGCAAGCCAGGTTCACTTGCTATTTATGCCCAATGAGATTTCAGGGATAGCATACTTGCTATTATACAAAACCAAATAGAAGATCTGTTGGAGTTCAATTTTTCCTGTAAAAGTGTAAATATACAATTCAGAACAAGAATAGCATGTCTCTTGGAGATGCTCTTAGAATTTTCTAGACACAGTGGTTATACTTATGCTATTTGACTTCCCTTCATAGGTGCAATACGATGACGGAGATGTTGAAGTGCTTAGCTTGGCTAAAGAGAAGTGGATATTGGTTGAAAATAATGACTCATCAGTGAAGGTGTAGTATTTTTAATGCTTTCCTTGTCCTTTTCAATGTAGAAGATACCGTTGACACATTTTTGTTTACTCAATATTGCAGAAGCAAAAGAAGGATCATCTTGGGACAAACCAAGGAAGGTAAGCTGTGCCACTGTTGGAAGCTAAGAAACAAGTCCATGCTCAGCATTGGATTAACATAAATAACAAAACACAAATTTACTATTGAAGTCCTCTGTATATTTATATTAACATGTGGTATCATTTATAATTTATAAACTATTAACACCTAGTCACCTTGCAGAGCACTGGACATAACTAGCAGCAGCAAGTCTCCGCCTAGCCAACCAAACTCAAAGAAGAGGTGAGCTAGTATTGGTTTGAAATGTGGTAATGATTCGGTTTCGTAATCATGATGCAATTCATCTGTTTACTCCATCTTTATAGGTCCTTACCTCCAAAGAAGAAAGGGCAACCAAAGAACAAACGAAGAAAGACTGCAGGAAGAAATAATTCTGTCGAAGAGGGTAGTGGAGCTGGTGGTAATGATTCAGATTCATCCAGTTCTCTTGCTCACTCAGATGCTGACAAAGATGTAAACTCTGGTAAGATTGCTTAATGAGTTATCATTGATTGTATGAGCCTGTTGTTTTGATATGCATGCCTTCATCATAGCTGAGCTTGATGTGTTCTTTTGTACCACAGATAGCCACATGGAGGAAGTAAAAGTTAGCTCAGCTGAGAAAGAGAAGGCCAGGAAAGACTCTAAAGATGTGAAAATAAAAGAGAAGTCAGGGAAGAACTCCAAAGGCGTGGAAACGAAAGAGAAGGCAGGGAAGGACTCCAAAGATGTGGAAACAAAAGAGAAGGCAGGGAAGGACTCCAAAGACGTGGAAATGAAAGAGAAGGTAGGGAAGGAGTCAAAAGATTTAAAAATGAAAGAGAAGGCAGGGAAAGAATCCAAAGATACGGAAGTGAAAGAGAAGGCAGGGAAGGACTCAAAAGATGTAAAAATGAAAGAGAAGGCAGGGAAAGAATCCAAAGATACGGAAGTGAAAGAGAAGCCAGGGAAGGACTCAAAAGATGTAAAAATGAAAGAGAAGGCAGGGAAAGAGTTGAAATATGTGGAAGTGAAAGGGAAGGCAGGAAAGGAGTCCAAAGATGTTGAAATGAAAGATGTGGAAAAGCTGGATGACCATACTAGCAACAAGGTGGAATCAGATAATGAAACTCTTGTGAGTACATTCTGTGTTCGGAACCTAACCTATGTTTCAATACTGAACTGAATCTTCTCATCTTTTGATTTAAATTCTCACCAATTTGTTTCGTGTTGAATGTGCAGAGCGTGTGGAAAAAACGTACAGCAAAAGCAACATAGTCTTGCTTTCTCAGCTGACCATTCATAGTAGGATCAGGCAGGCAGTCGTTCGGGAATGTGGATATCTCATTGATTGACCCCTTGCAATTGACAGTTGTAATGTAGAAAATGTTTGTTTCGATAGCAACACGTTAGTATAGAACAGTGGAATAGGATTTGTTTGTAATGTTATTAGATGCGGGCACCTGTTGCCCATTAAGCTATGGCATGGCATCCCCGGGTTGTCTTGTATATCTTAGAGAGGGTCAGAGCCTCAGAGGTTATGTAACATATCTATTAGCTCTTTTGCAGGACATAGTGCTTTGTCGTTAAACTCTTTTTAGAAATGTTGTAGGCAATAAACCAGTGACACTTGTAAAACTAGTTGTGGGCATCCAATTTTTGGCCCCTGTTCGATTGCCCTAGTACTTTGGATCTAGAATCTGACGCTGGAGATTTAGTATATGGATTCGATATGGTTTTTGTTTGTAGTTTTAGCATAATCACCGCACTCGTTTTGTACCGTCAATCTTGTGTGTGTGTGTTTCTTGAAGTTTAGCAGAACAATTTACGAGACCTGATGGAAAGGTGTGTTGCAGGAGTTGCAGCTTGCCGGCAATGCAAGCGATGTGTCGGTTTGGCTTTAAAGCATAAAATCAACACGCTAAAGAATGTTCCGGAGACGCATTGTTTGGTCCGAAAATCGGTGTAGTGATAACTAGTTAATCCCCGCGCTTCGCTGCGGCTGGTACAGACTATATGTTGTTACAACTTAACTTCCCCAACAGTGGTTGGCTGGTTGTGGATTGTGTTTTGTGCATGTATAGTAGAAAGCATATTTGATACATGAATAGTAAGGACAGAAACAGGAAATGCCAAACTTGTTAGTGAATGGTCTTAACAGTTTTGAAATGAACCGACATGAACATGTATTTGGGCGATCACAGGGATCCATACATTGGGTACGGTTCCTTTTTTAGATTAGCACCGGCACACCTTCGGCAAGTTATAGGTAGGTATTCTGAAATTGAGCGTATTCATGGCATTAAAATATACAAACCATATAACTATGTAACAATAGTGTGATGATTAGACGTAGAAAGTGAAAAATCCAAGAATCATTATTTCAAAACAGAGCACGGGATGTAGACATAGAGTTATCTGAAGTTATATGGGCGACATAATTGAGTACATGAAACAATTGTACAATTGTACTCCCTCCATCCTAAATTATAAGACATATTAAGAATCTTAAAGAGTCAAAGCATCTCAAGTTTAACTAATAATTGTAGAGGAAATTATAAAAGTTTATGACATCAAATAGGTATACTATAAAAATATAATTGATAAAGAATCTAATAATATTTAGTTGGCATCATAAATGTTTTTATATAAGTTTGATCAAACTTGCGATATTTTGACTCTCCAAAATTCTTGTGATCTTATAATTTAGGATGCGTCAGAATTAAATCGGGAGGGGTAGCAACTGATTTTAGGTATCTGAACTGAGGAGTTCAAAAGACATGTAATATTGTAAACACTTTAACTGATATCAGCAGAAGAGTGAAATTTATGTACCTCTAGTTTATATTAAGCCTATGGGGCCGAAATGCTAACAAATGTAAACTTTGAAGGCAATAAAAAAATGAATTAGAACTTGTACCAAAATGTGTTGCAATAAATTTTAATAGAACTGAAGGCTAAGCTAATCTATCTAAATATATACAGTTGTAGAATATTACTGTTCTACTGTTCATTTTTGTCGTCTTCATATGGCTGGCCTGCTGCACGTATTAACCCACCCTCCACGTAGCCCATACTAGAAGCTCCTCCTGTTTCTTTTCCCCGACCCTATGCTTCTCCAACCTTCATCCGTAATACTGTGGCAATTAGCTTAGCCTTCAGTTCTATTAAAATTTATTGCAACACATTTTGGTACAAGTTCTAATTCATTTTTTTATTGCCTTCAAAGTTTACATTTGTTAGCATTTCGGCCCCATTGGCTTAATATAAACTAGAGGTACATAAATTTCACCCTTCTGCTGATATCAGTTAAAGTGTTTACAATATTACATGTCTTTTGAACTCCTCAGTTCAGATACCTAAAATCAGTTGCTACCCCTCCCGATTTAATTCTGACGCATCCTAAATTATAAGACATCACAAGAAAGAATTTTGTAGAGTCAAAATTATAAGACATCCTAAATTGCCACAGTATTACGGATGAAGGTTGGAGCAGCATAGGGTCAGGGAAAAGAAACAAGAGGGAGCTTCTAGTATGGGCTACGTGGAGGGTGGGTTAATACATGCAGCAGGCCAGCCATATGAAGACGACAAAAATGAACAGAACAGTAACATTCTACAAATGTATATATTTAGATAGATGTATGCTTGAGCATTTTTTTGTTGTTGAGGCAGTGCTATTCTGAATTCATGAAGATATATGCATCACATTAAATTCTTAGATCTGATGTGCAGGTGATCGACCGTATAGGTGCAACTTCTGTTCCCAAACGGAGGTCCGCAGAGTCCCAGTCTGCGGTCATAGCCGTGCGCCCGTGCAGCAACAAGAAAACTTGCGCAACCTGTCGGGCATAACTGTTCAGTGAGTAGTGCTAAACACAAGCACACATGTGAACTGGGTTGATGTGTGATGTTCATCATATCACACATTGTCGCAAAACATTCAAGTGAGCAAGAACCACAAAATTTCCCAGCTAAAACTTTTTTTTTAACGCAAATTTCCTAGCTAAGACTGTTTAGGACAGTACATGCCTGAAAGTCAGATTGATCCTTGGTGAGCTTGCTTTGGCTCGCTTCGGAACTGAGTGCTGCCAGTCCCGCTGGGTGTAGCCTCTCATCACAAGCAGCGAACCGTGCTTCAGAAGAAAAGGATGCGGCTTTTGAGGTGCAGCGACCTTGAGCCGCTTTCGACCAGCTTCTCCAGATCCAGAAGTTGCTGGTAGATTTTTATAGAGAATCAATACCGGCTAAACGATGTGCTACAATAACAAAATTGGACCATACCTTGCGATTTGGTAGGCTTCTTCCTAAGTAAGAAGTCGCGTTCACACCCAAAGGTAACGGATGCTATCTCTGGAGTTGGTCCGTAGAGGGGCTCATCATCAGCATGCCATGAAATGTAGTCTGAACCTGTCTTGTATCTGTTCAGGAGCAAGCTGTTAAAATAGCTCCTGGGAAGGGTTTCATGGACCTAATGAACATTAATGGATCAGCAAATCACAAGAAGTGATTAGTTCTGATATCTTGCAATGGCGTTCCTACTGTAGTAGAGTAGTTGTGAAACACAAAATATACCTACCATGTATATTGCCAGTCTGCTAGACAACTTTTACTGGTTATAATAACAATATGAAGAGTATCTATGGAACACTCCTTACCACTTTCAAGATGTCCTTGAGCACGGGGAATTCATCCCAAGAATGTGCATGAGGCTGATAACCACTGTATTTCAAATCTGTTAACCCTTTATCTGCAATATAGCACACATCTCTATGCTGCAGAAAAAAATGGAAAATATAACTGGATTAGTGACTTCCTACCAAAATTACACATTTACATTAGATAAAAGTTTGCTTCCCCAACTATATGGGAAATACATTCTCTTTTCAGCAACCAAAGAATCACACATCCCTTTTGCCAGTCTACTAATGTCCACCTCTCCTGCCAATGAAGTTCAGATGAACATCCACCGTTTGTCTATTCATTTCTGCAGCAGATACGCAGATACCAAAATGCCCTTAGTATAATATAGCAAGGGGTCCTACTAGTAAGCTGTATTAACGGAGACTTTTGTTACAGTGACTCTACATATGAGTTGCACTCTTGGCCTCTCTCAACCACAGCTTACTGTGTTCTACTACTGCTTGACACTAGTGTTTATGAGTCCCTGCTCATAACTGATGTAAACTTTAGTTTTATGAACTATGTGTGATATGACAATGCTTGGTTTCAATCAATCTACATGAATTGCAACTGATTCATATAACTTAAGGTTCCTTTGGAGCAAAAGTTCAAAACCCCCAACCATAATAATACCATATGGCCCAGCCTCGAGCCTCTGGTGTGATCAGATTGTAAAAGGTGGGCCTACAGGGTATGCCGGTAGGGCCACGGCATACCCTGGGATCTGGTCGCAAGTATAGTATATATATACGGAGAGGAAAACTTAAGACCTACTCAATCCGGCGAGCGGCGGCCGCCGTTAATTTGCGCATATACACGCAGTCGATCACAGGCCCAAGGACAGACCCATGGGGCAAGTCGACGCCTACGACCTAAACCATGACCGCTCATCCCAAATGGAAGCAGTCACCACAGTGCCGCACCTTGTCACAGTCCAGCTCCGTCTCATGATGTCGAATACTTGACTCACCGTATCGCTGTACACTGAGTCCGGGGCGACTAGCGGTGGCTTAACGCCCTGACATCGATCAGCCCCAGACGTCAAGCGTGGCTGGTGGAGCCGGTGACTGGCAAGCGGCAAGAGGTTTACACTTAATTTGGCACAATCCTCTCTTGCTTATTTCTTGCTTTTGCTACACCGAAAGGTTGGGAATCTATCCCAAGTCACCTATTAGGCGATATTTGACAACAATGGAGCTATGTGCTGCTTAGTAATCGCTTTTGTTGCATTGAAAATACATATATGGTCCTTTTAGTTACTCATCTGCAAGGTAATGCATGAATGTGACACTTAAAAATTGGATCTTTCCTATAAAGTGTTAAAACTATTTTAATTAAATTATTGATCTAGGCAGTGATCAATGGTAAAACCTGAAGACTCTTAGGCTCTGACCACATATAGTACTCCTTGACGAGTTGATGTCCAACTGTTTTTAGGGGCACATCCATAGATTTTTGCTTGAGACTGCAGAAGCTACTGTATCTTGGGCTTGTTCGGTTGATGCATTTATTTGTGACATACCAGCAAATTCATTTAAAGTTCCCTTAGATAGTAGATGTCACGAATCATAATATAAAAAAAGGGCGTACCCAGTGCCGTAGGCTCCCGCACTGCGGGGTCTGGGGAAGGGAAATAGCCCGCAAGCCTTTCCCGCACAAATGTGCAGAGGCTGGGGCTTGAACCCTGGACCTCTTGGTCACATGCGGTAAAGCTCTACCGCTTGCACCAGGGCCGCCCTTACCGCTTGGTCACGAATCATAATATGGATTATAAAAATCATATTTGGATATTGTATAAAAAAATTACAGTGGCATACCCTAAGCAAAAATCCTAGGTCCGCCACTAAGATTGTTATAGCTAAATTTGTAAACCCACTGCAGCTTGATGTTTCAACAAAATACATTGGCTACCCAGAGCGAGAACCAACAAGGCAATAGCGCCCAAAGGCAAAGATCTGGTCAGGTATCAAGCTCACCGTCGCTCACGTTATGGTATCCCCTAATGATGGCCCACCACGCCGGAGCAAGTTTCTTGCAAGATTAGCACGATTTCGCCCACATGACAGGCCTACCGGTCGGCCAATGCTATTGCTTAGACAACCTCCGATGGCGGCGCAAGAAATGGCTAATGGAGGCGGCACGGACCTGGGTGACAGAGCGGCCGAAGACGCGGATTTCGGGGGACGTCCAGGGGATGGCCTTGTCGAGGTAGTCGAACCATTCCCACGCCTTCTCCCGGACCACGAACCGGGGGATGTAGACCACCTCGCTGCCGCCGCCAAGGTCTGTTACCTCCCGCCGCGGCGGCTCCGGCGTCCTCGCCTCTCCCACTCGCTCCCCCTCCCCCACTGTCTTGCCGGAGATGCCTGGGTTCTGGGAGGAGTCCGCATCTGTGCTTGGGGTCGGGCCGACGAGGCGGAGGCGCGATGCCATTAGCGGTGCAGGCTAGCGGCGCGGCGGGTGGACGCAGTGACGCACGGCAAAATGCCTTGAATATTTGGGACTCGAAGGTGAGTCTAATAGCAAATCTACGAATGGCCAATGTAAAAATGGTTTTATTCTGTAAACGAAAAGTTAAGACGTTTCGGTGTCACCATTTTAGGTAAATGTGTAATAATAAATGTAAACACTGCAATGCAATTATTGTTTTTTAAGCCAACCAATTTAAAATTTATTTTTAACATTTGTGAAACAAAATAAGTTTAATTATGTAACACCCTAGTTTTAGCTTTTGCAAATAGAAGTCAAATTTGAGTTTTAATTCAATTTCTTCTCAGGATAACATAAGGGAAAATTAAAACTGTTTGTATAAAAGCAATTTAACCTAGAGTATAGTAACATGTTTGTTGCATTCATGCTATACATTGTGGCTTTTGGTTGATTGTAGGTTAGTTTGGGTGAGTACAAATTCAAATCTCCATTTATATTTGGACTTGTGTTTCAAAAAAACAGAAAAAGAAAAATGCTTCTTTCTTCCTCTCTATTGACACAAAAAGCGTCAGGGTCTGCGAACACCATATCTAAGGGTGTGCCAGTCGATTTGACCAGTTAATCGACTAGAACGATAACTAGAACAAGATCCAAACAAGACAACGACGATACGTCCAGATGTCAAGACTCAGACTTGATCAGGATAACTAGAGCAGAGCTGAACGAGACAACAGCGATGCATCCGGATGTCAAGGCTCAGATTACTCCCACGCGGAACTTGCAAGGGTTTGACGGAGATCAAAGTGATGCAGCCCGTCGAAGCTTGAAGAACTCGTAGATATAACTAAGACTAATGCAATAAAAGGGTAAATTGCAGTAAGAGTAAATAAGGGTAATTGATTTGTTTGATAGATGATTGATTGTCTTTTTCACGACCCCTAGGTACATATTTATACTCCGGCAATGGGAGTTGTAAACAGACACGAGTTGTACCTTTTCTAAACAAAACAAACTCCTATTTCAAAGGAAATAACTGACTCGCGCAGGAGTCGGACCCAAATAACAATACTATTTTCCAAAACAGACATCTCTACTTTTAAGGAAACAAACGACTCGTGCAAGAGTGAGACTCAAACTTCTATAACAATACTGGTATGAGATCACCAGTTTTCTTATGTCTTCTCTTCAATGAAACTTTCCATCGGCAAACTCTTCAATCCGCAACTTCCTTTTATTGCCATCGGCAATCTTTTGCTGACAATCAGCCGCCACGTTGCCCTGCGCCCATCGGCATCGTCACTCCATGCCTATCGGTATCGGCAATATTTCCCAATCGGCAATCTTACACTTCTGGTAACTTGTCTTCATCAATTAATCCTTATCGGCAAGACCCTTATCGGCAACCACTGTTGTTGCTTAGCTTCCATTGGCAACAAACTTCATTTGCAGAATTCATTCTCATCGGTAACGTTAACCAATAACCTGCCGATGCCGATAGAAAACAGCTACCGATCAATGCAAGTCTTAGTTCCTTTGACACGTACCGAAAAACGGTGTCAACACATGCCCCCCAATTTCGGAGTGTAGAATATTTTACGCGCCGAAATTTTCTCTACTGTAACCTTTCCCTCCAAGATACTTGCATGACCTCCTCGATTATCGCACATAAAAATCGCAATTTAACAACAAAATTCCGTGACTGCAGCACGAACAGTTGCAAACCCAATCATATCTCCTCGATTATCGCGCATACCCTTCTATATTCCTGCTCAGTGCAAAGAAAATTCCAAAATACCCCTGACCATGCTTATAAAAGTTACCATCATCCAATCTATTCTTACCCTGAGCCTGCATTCCTTCATCTGCCCTCATCTTCAACCTCGGCGACAGCTCTGAAGAACAGTTCTGCGAACAAAAACGACAGCAATTCCCTTAAGCAGAGCGCGAATCGCAAGGACCTCCTCAGCTTCAATGGCAATCCCGTTCGATGTCCCCAGAGTAAGTCTACTCTCTCCTTGCTTCATTTCCTGCGAATTTCTTTTCCGCATCAACTCCGTAATTTTCCCCTTTCTTCTTTTTTTTTTTCTGAAACCTAGGAAATGTACAACAAGGTTGTAATCCCCATTGAACAATCCAACTTCAACTGCCTAGGTCTAATGGGAAACACCGATCCCACCAATCTGATCAACGCAGAAACCAATCGCATCCCCTTCAGATCTGAGTGCTTTAGTTTAAGGTTGTGGAAAGACGCTTTCCGTTCATGGCCCAAACCCACCAAGGGATGGAAGAACTGGTACCTCAGAATAATCAGAACACAGCAAGCTTATTGGTCAGAACGCAACCTGGACCAATGTATTAGACTTTCCATTGCCGATATGGAAAAGAACGAAAATATGATGATGGTTGCATCTTATTTTTGGTCCGATACAATGAACGCCTTTTTATTCAGACATGGACCAGCTACTCCCACCCTTGCCGATGTGCATATGCTTACCGGCCTCGACGTCTCTTCTGCCGATACCTCCAACCTTTTTGGTAGGAAAGCCGAGTATAAAGTGAACACACGCAATATCGGCGGTTGGACTGGATATACCCGAGAGAATCAGAAGACTGGATCGGTAGGTCAGAGGGAGCACGCCACCTTCTTGAACATGTGGTTAGAAAAGTTTATCTTCTGTGGCAGAACAGTCGGACCTACCACCATGTACCTTCCCGCAGCAGAGCTTCTAGCCGATGGAGCAAGACTTCCTCTTGGCCGATACCTCCTTGGATCGGCATACCACCTTCTGCACCAAGTATCCAAGAAGCTGCTGCTAGGCGAGTCCATCGGCAACCTCGGAGGTCCTTGGTGGTTTATAAATATGTGGCTAAACGCACACATGTACAAAGTCCTCCAATTTGACTTGTTCACTCAGCAATTCCCAAGGGATATATCGGAGGACTACATATTTGATGATGATGAATCGGCAACTCATCCCCCATTCAATTTTGGGGAGGCTATCATAGTGCTACCAGGAACCGATGCCAATGCAGATCAATTCGGCAGGTTCTTTCAAAAGCTTTACAATGGAATCCCTACTGCAGAACAGCTCTGGTGGCCCTATGTTGACGAGAACAACCAATTCCCCCTGTTGTTCAACCTTACCGATTGGAATGTACCGCAGAATAAAATAATCATGAAGGCTAGCATTGTCCCCCGAGCTATTCCAGTCAATATCTTTGGAACCGGGAAGAATGCTCCTGCGTCTTATGAATTCTACTATCCATCGGCAGCAGCAAGGCAGCTGGCATTTGGTCAATTGCCGATCAAACTTAGCTACGCTAACGTGATAAAGCCAAGAGAAGTCATCTCCAGTGCTATGGACTGGAACAGGATTGTCAATCTTTCCCCCATGCCGATACATCAAACATCGACCTATCCTCTTGGGCACCAACATCCTTTATCACAGAGGCATACAAATCTTGGTGGCAAGAATGGAGAAGCCAACTATTCGCCAGATCATCGCATTACTATCGGCACTTGATCGACGCCGATCACATCATTCCCGACGATGCAGTAAGTCCTTTATTCTAATGCACATCTTATTATTCACTTCTACCATCGGTATCGGCATCTGACCCTCCTTTACTTAACAGGTTGATGATCCAATCCCCAAAATAAGCAAGAGCGGCAAGCCCTTCCATCTTCGAATGATGAGCCCTGTATCGATTATCGGTAATAAAGCTCCTACATTGGCTGCTTTCACTCCTCAGAGGGTACCTAAGGTCACTCTCAAGCCCAAGCCGACGCCTGCAAAGACCATTGCTACTCCATCGGCTGCTGTTGCCATCTTGGCGCGAGCTTTCGCAGTAAGTTTTACTTATACTTATACCGATCACAAACTGCTCATCGGCAATATTTACTTTATGTAACTTGCACCAAACATTTTTCAGGCAGCAAGGTCATTGGCAGCTGCTCCAGACGTACAAGCTTCTCCAACTCATGCTGCCGATGCCCCCGAAGCTTCGCAACCAAAAAGGGCCGGCTCACCTACTGCCGCTCCAAAGAAGAAACGCTTGAGGCGAGCCACTCCAGCTGCATCACCAATTCCCACCGATGCACCAATAGAGCCATCATCGGTGTCCGTTCCCGATCAGCCAACAGACGAAATCCTTGACCAGGAAACAATACCACTGCCGTAGGAACCAGCTGCAACATCAGCATCGGCACCAGCACCTACACCAGATAACATCCCCGACCAGAGGATGGCATCACCGCCACAGGAACCAACCATCGCAGCAGAGATAGCACCAGCAACAGCACCAACAGCACCGACCGCTCCTCCTACGGAAGCGTGTTCATCGGCAACCGTTGCCGATCTCCAGGATGAGGCCATACCAGCCAACTTCCCAAGTCCCAGGCAAGAAATCCGCTTCAAGATGGTAAGCCGATTATCTAAAAACTTGCAGTATAAACTTATGATCGGCAAATTTTAACTTTCTCCTTTTCAGGCCCAAGACTCCCCCGATAGCTTGTTCTCCTTCGGCATCAACCTCCCCGACGAAGACGAAGACAGAGAAGGTTCTGCTCCAGCGAATAGCTTGTTCTCCTTCGCCGTCAACCTTCCCGATGAAGATGAAGACGAAGAAAGCTCCGCCCCAGCTTTATCGGTAGATGTCAAACTCAAGCTTGAAACATTGCTATCTTTACTGCAACAAGACACATCCCATCTCGTCTAAGACTCCACTGCAGTGAAGATAGCTTTTAAATACATCCAAGGCCACCTGTCTGCCGATACAGAAGAAACACTTTTTCAGGCAGCGTTTCTTGAGAGCAAACAACTCCAGTATCAAAGACTCTCTCGTCGCATAGCCGATAGGACTGCTCGATCAAAGCTTGAAGAAGAAATGCTTAAGTTCAAACAAATTGCCGATGAGAAGCACAAGGACATTGGTCAAGTAGAAGCTTTCGGCGCCAATCTTGAGCAAGAGATCGTTCACTTATTGGCAAGGAGGGAAGAGTTGCTGACTGAACTGAAAAGGGTTGAAGAAGCCCTGAACACAGCCAGCCAAAAGAAAGCTCAACTTCCCGACGCCATTAAGACTCTGCGACAAGAAAGAGACAGAAATGCCCGACAAGCTATCCTGCTAAAGAAGAAAATCAAGCCAATTGAAGGGTCTGTCGATGATGATGCCAGGGAGATGGAAGAAATAGAGCAAATTCGTCTGTGTGCGATATTAGCTATTCAAACCTTGTTGTAATTCACTACAATTCATCATATCAGCAAATGTAACACTTGATTTTGCTTTGTAATATAATGTTAATACACTTTTACCGATGTTTTATATAGCACTCTCTTCCATCGGTATTCCAACGGGCATTCTATGCATCTACCCAAATACTAGGGTAATATTTCTTCAAGTATTTACCGTTGATTGCTCTAGAGAATGCAACTCCTTCGAGAGTTTCCAAAATATAGGCATTGCCAGGAACAAATTGATTTATCCGAAACGGACCCTCCCAATTAGGAGACTATTTTCCAAACTTAGAACTTTTAGTCCCAATCGGTAAAATCAATTTCCATACCAGATCACCATCGGCAAATTCCTTCACCTTTACCTTCTTATCATACCATATAGCAACCCTTTTCTTATTTTCTTCAATGCTGACCAAAGCCCTCAACCAATGACTTGCTAAATCTTCTAACTCATCCTTCATAAGAGTATCATATTCATCGGCTGTCAATTGATCTTGAAAAGATAATCGCCTGGAACTAGTTTTAACTTCCCAAGGCAGGACAACATCGTGTCCATAGACCAACTGATATGGCGAAACTTTGATTGCACCATGACATGCCATCCGATATGACCATAAGGCTTCACTTAACACTATATGCCACCTTCTAGGGTTTTCTTCAATCTTGCGTTTGATAAGCTTAATAACTCCTTTATTAGTTGCTTCAGCCTAACCGTTAGCTTGAGCATAATAAGGAGAAGAATTCAATACCTTGAACCCCATACTAGCAGCAAACTCATCAAACTCTCTCGATGTGAACATAGTTCCTTGATCGGTGGTAATAGTTTGAGGAATTCAGAATCGGTAAACAATATGCTCTTTTACAAAATCTACCATATTTGCTGATGTCACCTTCTTCAAAGGAATCGTCTCAACCCATTTCGTGAAGTAATCGGTAGCAACAAGTATAAACTTATGTCCCTTGCTTGACGGTGGATAAATTTGGCCGATGAGATCAATAGCCCATCCTCTAAACGGCCAAGGCTTGATTATAGGATTCATTGCCGATGCAGGTGCCCTCTGTACATTACCAAACTTCTAACAATCCTGGCACCCTCTGAAATAGTTGAAGCAATCTTCAAGAATTGTCGGCCAATAATATCCATTCCGCCTAATCACCCACTTCATTTTGAATGCCGATTGATGTGCTCCACACACACCCTCATGGATTTCGCCCATCAACTCTTTCGACTCCTCTTTACTAAGGCATCTGAGCAAAACTCCATCAACTGTCCGATAATACAATTCATCGTCAAGGAGTACATACTTGGTAGCTTGAAACCTTAGACGCCTTTCAACCTTCTTAGACGGGTCTCTTAAGTAATTGGCAATTTCCTTTCTCCAGTCATCGGCAACCATCATCGATGTCATGACTTCTTGAATCGGCTGATATCCTGAAGCATTCTGTGCTAACCGATTGGCCTCTTCATTATGCAACCTAGGAATATGCTCAAGGCGGTACTCTTTGAATTCTTTCAATAACAGTAAACACTTCTCATGGTGTGCAATCAACACTTTACTTCGGCATTCATATACCCCAGTCAATTGATTGATCACCAACATAGAGTCACCAAAAATTTCAACAGCATCGGCACACACTTCCCTAAGTAATTCCAACCCTTTTATTAAAGCTTGATATTCAGCCTGATTGTTTGTTGATGTAGCAACAATCGGCAACGAAATCTCATACTTCCGTCCCCGGGGTGAAATCAAGAGAACACCGATACCTGCCCCTCTTTGCATGTAGACCCATCAAAGAACAAAGTCCAAGGAGCAATCTCTATAGAGCTTACCACATTGCAATGCTGAGTAACAAAATCAGCCATTACTTGACCTTTAACTGCCTTAGCCGATTCATACCTTAAATCAAATTCTGAAAGTGCCAGAATCCATTTGCCAATTCTCTCACTTAATATCGGCATAGACAGCATATATTTAACCACATCATCTTTGCAGATAATAGTACATTCGGCCGACAATAAATAATGCCTCAATTTTATGCAAGAGAAATATAAACATAAGCATAATCTTTCTATGGCCGAATACCTTGTTTCAGCATCTACCAGTCTTCTGCTCAAATAATATATCACACGTTCTTTCCCTTCAAATTCTTGAATTAAGGCTGATCCGATAACACCGTCATCGGCAGACAAATACAACCTGAAAGGCTTCCCATGTTGAGGTGGAACCAAGACTAGAGGGTTTACCAAATATTTTTTGATCTCCTCCAAGGCTAACTGTTGTTCCTCTTTCCATGTAAACTCTTGATCGGCTCTCAGCTTTAACAATGGACTAAAAGATTTAATCTTACCAGATAAGTTGAATATAAATCTTCTAATGAAATTAATCTTGCCGATCAAGGATTGCAGCCCAGTCTTGTTTGTAGGGGCAACCACTTTGTTAATCGCATCAATAGATTTTCTGCCAATCTCGATGCTTCTTTGATGCACCATAAAACCCAGAAACTGACCTGCCGATACACCAAATGCACACTTGTTAGGATTCATCTTCAACCCATGCTCCCTTGTGCATTCCAGGATTTTTCGCAAATCGGCAAGATGCTTTTCAAAATCTCCAGACTTGACCACCACATCATCAATATAGATTTCGACTATCGCGCCGATATACTTATGAAAGATAAAATTCATTGCTCTCTGATAAGTAGCACCGGCATTCTTCAAGCCAAAGGTCATTACAACCC
Source organism: Microstegium vimineum (assembly GCA_022036555.1). NCBI lineage: Eukaryota > Viridiplantae > Streptophyta > Magnoliopsida > Poales > Poaceae > Microstegium > Microstegium vimineum. The sequence goes on along the minus strand of CM039126.1, from coordinate 17,882,722 downwards.
ACTCAAATAAACCGACATGACCTGGACATCTGAAAGTAGTCTTGGATATGTCTTCTTCAGCCATGAATATCTGATTATATCCAGCGTTACCATCCATGAAGCTAATGATTTGATGTCCAACAGCAGCATTGATCAGTAGATCAACAATGGGCATCGGATAACCATCCATCGGTGTGGCCTTGTTGAGATTCCTGAAATCAATACAAACACGAAGTTTTCCATTCTTCTTATATACAGGAACCACATTAGAAATCCAATCGGTATATCGACACTGCCGAATAAACCCAGCTTCAATTAACTTTGTAATTTCAGCTTTAATGTCAGGCAACACCATAGGATTACATCGGCGCGCAGGTTGCTGATGTGGTTGGAAACCAGATTTAATAGGCAACCGATGTTCAACTATTGATCGGTCTAAACCAGGCATCTCTGTGTAATCCCAAGCAAAACAATCTTTGTATTCCTTTAATAAATCAGTTAACTGTTGTTTACATCGGGAATCTAACTTAGCATTAATAAAAGTAGGCCTATGTTTACTACCATCGCCGATGTCTATCTCGAGTAAATCATCGGCGGATGTGAAGCCCTGTCCCAACTTTCCATCATCAGCGAATCGATCCATTAAAACTCTTTTTCAGGACCGACTGCTTGGATCGGTGTAATGCGGTAATCGGCAACTTTGAGGAACTCTGTGTCCCAAGCTTCACCGGATATGCACCTGGTCTGCTCATAAGTTTCCGATTCTGCCGATGCAACGATCGATGGGGCTTCACTTCGGACGACTTCAATCTTGTCTCCGACCCACTGCACAAGGCTCTGATGCACAGTAGAAGGAATACAACAATTGGCATGGATCCAATCCCTTCCTAGGAGCAAGTTGTAGGTGCCTTTGCCACTAATCACAAAAAACGTCGTCGGCAAAGTCTTACTGCCGATGGTCAATTGAACACATACGACTCCAATGGCTGGTGACACATTGACTTCAAAGTCTTTGAGCTTCATGTCCGTTTTGACTAAGTCTTGGTCGCCTTTCCCAAGCTTCCTGAACATGACGTACGGCATTATGTTGATCGATGCCCCACCCTCTACTAGCATCTTTGTTACAGGTTGTCCGTCTACCTTGCCTTTGACGAACAGAGCCCTTAGGTGCTTCCTTTCACCATCACTAGGCTTCTCAAAGACAGCTGCCATCGGATCCAACACCAATTGCGCCATTTCAGCAGCCTCTTCTCCGTCGCTGACGGGTGCCAAGAACTCCATCGGCAATATGACGACCATATTGATTTCTGCCGATGGATCCATATCCTTGCGCTTTGGCCTCCATTGCTTTTCCCTTGAAGGATTTTCACCGTCATATAAGTCACTTTGGCGTTCGCACTGGATTCTCCTTTTCTGAGTTTTCGTCAGACCCTTAGGGCACCATTGAGGAAGTTTGGTTTTCCAAACGGGCTGATGCTGCCTTTCACTGCTTGCATCGACACTTCTCCTGATGTTTGGATCTCTGGAGAATTTTCTTCATTAGGCACTCTTGCATTGGCCATCTCCTCAAGCTCCTCTTGATCAACACGCCTGCCAAGCCTGTTATGCACGCTGAGCTTGCCCCCCAGTCGGTTATGTGCCGATTTATTTTCTCTGAGCGGCCTGGCATACCTGGATGCTCAATCGTCAAAACAAGGCTTCTTTTCTAACCGATCGGCAGTGTAATATCCATTGCATTCGGGACAATTATCGGCAGTAGGTAGCTTGATGCCTTCTTCCCAGCAGTGAACGAAGAAGGGACACTTCCAATGGTCTTTATGCCGAAGCCACTTTTGGTACTCTTCTTCTTCCTGCCGACACCGCTCCTCTTGCGATTGCCGATAATCTTGTTTTGGCCGCCTATGCGTGATTACAACACCAGGAGCCCTCTTGGCACTGCTATTTTCATCGGCAACTTTCTTGCCCTTTCTGTCATCGGCAAACCTCCCTCGTCGCGCTCAACTACTTGATGGTTAGGATCTACCGATGCATTCTTCCTGGCAGCTTCCGATGTCAGCACTTTAGTTTTTCCACTAGTTTCCACTATATTATTTGGAAACGGGTGCTGATCAATCTTCATCGGTTTCTGGACTTTAGAATTTTCAAATTTGATTCGTCCAGATTCAATTTCTGACTGCAACTGCTGCCTGAATACCTTGCAGTCATTGGTACTGTGCAAAGTCGCATTGTGCCACTTGCAATACCTGATCTTTCTGAGCTCTTCGGCCGATGGAATTACTTAGTTAGGCGCTAACTTGATTCGCCCTTCTTGAAGTAACAAGTCAAACATCCTATCGGCCTTGGTGATGTCAAAGGTGAACCTTTCAGCTTCTTTCTGGCCAAATGGACAAGACATAGATTTCTTATCCTTCACCCATTCGGCCGCACCGATGCTTAGCTCTTCATCTGACCGGGAATCTTCGTGCCCAATAAAGGTCACCTTCTTATTCCAAGTCTTTCTGGGTTCAAAGGTTTTGACATCTTGATCGGCAATCCTTTGCACCAGATGACTTAGGCTTTCAAATTCTTGAGACGCATACTTATCAATATGCGGCAGTAGTCCTTGGAAAGCCAAATCTGCCAATTGCCGATCATCAAGTACCAGACTGTAGCACTTGTTCTTTACGTCTCGCAGCCTCTGAACAAAGTTTTCCATCGATTCGTCGTTACGTTGCCTCAGCTTAACCAAATCGGTAATCTTCTTCTCATGTATGCCAGTGAAGAAGTATTTATGAAACTGCCTCTCTAGATCGACCCATATAATTACAGAGTTTGGAGGCAATGATATAAACCATGTGAATGCCGATCCAGACAATGATGATGAAAACAATCTCACCCTCAATTCCTCTCTGCTAGCAGCTTCTCCACACTGGATAATGAAGCGGTTGATGTGCTCCATCGTTGATGTGTCATCTTGGCCGGAGAACTTGGTAAAATCCGGTACCTTGTACCGATTTGGAAGAGGAATTAAATCATATGATGGAGGATATGGCGTTCGATAAGAGTATGTGTTAACCTTGGGTTTAATGCCGAATTGCTCTTTCATCACTTCGGTAATCTTATCGGTCCAATATGTATCCTGCTCTTGCCGACTCATTGGCTGATTATTGACTGGTGGAGCCGGCTGATGCACCCCTTCAGGTCTTGGGGGAATATAACTTGGAATAGTTGGCATGGGCGCAGCACCAGTCGTCTGGACGTTATACATCGGCTGATTGGCCGATGGGTGACCTTGCATACTCACTGGATCATGCTGTGGTATTACATTCATCGGTTGCTATACCGATGCTCGAGTGTTTGTTGGACTTCCACAATGATACATTAGTACGCCAGGCTATTGAACCGGCAGCTGATTGGTCCATCCAGGATTACAAATCATCGACATGTGACTTACCGATGGCTAATAGCTAACTGGCACCTGCTGCTCCTGCACCTTAGAGTAATCAACAAATTGGTTACCTTGATGTGCTAGCACTCCGGCTTGAGGATTTACAACCATAGGTTGACTTCCAGTTGCTATACTGTGTTGCATCAGCACAGAATTCACCGATGGTGGCATCAGAGGTACTTTAGGAATCACCACTGGAAATCTTCTGATGGCACTTGTACAGTTGGAGAAGACGTAGAGTAATGCATCATAGGGATCATCGGCTATGATTGCATTGCCGATGCCATGGAGCCCTTCCAAGCTGAATTGTCTCCCTGCATCAGATTGGAACCAGCGGATGGATTTGAAGGCATACTGTAACCCCACCAGTTGGCAGGAGCTGCATGATTTTGGATAGCAGGTCCCGACATCGCCGACGCCACCGGCTCTGCACTAAGCTTGGTGACGCTTTCAGGACTTGGCCTTGGTGGTGTAGCCACATCGGCAGATGGATCCACGGGAGTGGAGACGCCATTGGGGCTGCCGATGGGTTTATAGATGCTGATCCAGGTTGATGATACGCTGGACCAACATATTGAGGTGCTTGTCCTTCTTTGAAAGATTGCATGGTAGCATTGTATACAGTATTGGACAACACATTGGAGTGACTAATTAATGCTTGATTTAAGGCATAATTAACCATCTCTTGCAACTTACCAGGATTGGCATCATACGTGACCTACCGCGGCAACGGCGGATCTTGCTTCTGGATGGCTTCGCCGCTCCTGCTTAGGCTGAAGGACTTCAGATACAATTGCTTGTACTCCTCCATAGCCCGCTCCATAGCCAGCCTCTGATCATCTTTTAGATCGACCTTGGAGACTTCAATGACGTTCCTCTGGTTAATGTCGGAGTTATCACCCATGATAGATGTATAATTGGTCCCACCGGGTGTGCCAAAAGAGGTGTTGACACAAAAAGCGTCAGGGTCTGCGAACACCTCGGGCTATTACCCGAATTCGATATCCAAGGGTGTGCTAGTCGATTTGAACAGTTAATCGACAAGGACGATAACTAGAACAAGATCCAAACAAGACAACGGCGATACGCCCAGATGTCAAGACTCAGACTTGATCAGGATAACTAGAGCAGAGCTGAATGAGACAACAGCGATGCGCCCGGATGTCAAGGCTCAAATTACTCCCACGCTGAACTTGCAAGGGTTTGACGGAGATCAAGGTGATGCAGCCCGTCGAAGCTTGAAGAACTCGTAGATATAACTAAGACTAATGCAATAAAAGGGTAAATTGCAGTAAGAGTAAATAAGGGTAATTGATTTGTTTGATAGATGATTGATTGTCTTTTTCACGACCCCTAGGTACATATTTATACTCTGACAATGGGAGTTGTAAACAGACACGACTTGTACCTTTCCTAAACAAAACAAACTCCTATTTCAAAGGAAATAACTGACTCGCGCACGAGTCGGACCCAAATAACAATACTATTTTCCAAAACAGACATCTCTACTTTTAAGGAAACAAACGACTCGTGCAAGAGTCGGACTCAAACTTCTATAACAATACTGGTATGAGATCACCAGTTTCCTTATGTCTTCTCTTCAATGAAACTTTCCATCGGCAGACTCTTCAATCCGTAACTTCCTTTTATTGCCATCGGCAATCTTCTGCTGACAATCAGCCGCCACGTCGGACACTCTCTCCACCCGCATCCTCCCTCCCTCTTGCTAACCTGCGGGTCCGCCCTGTCGGCGCCGGGCTCCCACTCACACCCACGGCTTTCACCCGCACGCTTGCTGATCCGTGGGGCCACGTCGTCGACGCCAGCGGGCCACACACTCCCGCACCCACTCTCTCTCCTCACTACCTCACTGACCCCACTCGTCAGCCGCACCCCCTTCTTCCTTGGCACACCGGAGATGCCGCACGCCTTCAATAACCCGCCATCACTCCAGAGCTTGAAAGCTCTTGATGCCGGGCCATCAAGGGCCTTCACGGCCGCCTTGACACCCCGAGTAGCAACGGCGCCACGATCACCGCCCTCGCTTCGCTCTATAAAAGTCACCACGAGGCCTCTCTTCCTCCCCTGCTCGCTGTCTGTCCTCACACTGCACACCACTGCCGCGCTCACCATTCAGAGCCCTTCGCGCGACGTCGAGCATTCGAGAAGCTTCACCTTGATCCCCTGTCACCGTAACGCATTCCGTCTTTCGATTTCATCTCATGTATCATTGTTTGGGACCTCACCATGACCTTTTCATCGTTCCAGTCGCCGCCGATCGTCGCCGGACTGCTCGGAGCAACACCGGTCCCGCATCCGCTTCGGCTTCATTCGCGGTGACTCCCTCTACCTCCCTGTCCTTCCAATTCGCTCAATTCTACACCGTATGCATCGAATCGTGGCACACCGTGTCTGCCATCCATGGCGCCACCGCAGTCACCTCACTGCGGCGGGTTTTGGACTCAACCGAGCACTCCACCGCAACCGCACGGGCACACCGCACCTCTCCGTGTCACCAATTTCATTTATAGCATCTCACATCGTTGATTTCCGCATGACACAGAGCACACCGACAATGGCGTCGCCGCGGATACCCCGCTCCGGCCGATCATCGCCACACCCGAGCACCTCTTCGCACTCGCATGAGCACGCAGAGCACCCTGGTGCTTTTGGTTGGACTCGAGGAGGTTGGGAACGCCATTCCGACATTCTCCGGCGAGCTCACCCGACCGGTTTCCATGGTGCCGCCGTGCGCCGAGGGGGGGGGCGGTCTAGTTGTGGGGGGGGGGGTTCCTCCCCTTTTGTTTGCCACTGTGAGATTTGCCCCGAACGGTTTAGATTAGAAGTTACCAATTCAATCTGAATCCGGTACACCGTGCACCATGGATCGGTTGGTCCCACGCTGAGTCAACACGTTTACGCGCTATGCGGTGCACCGCACCAGTTGCACGACGCCATGTGGCGCTGACGTCAGCAACGGCGTGGTCAACCCCGACCGGCTCTGCACGTTTTTCTTTTAAGCCCCTCGGTTTCTTTGGAATAAACCCGCACTCTGCATCAGTTCTAATTCCTTTAATTTTAATCCTGTTTTCTTCTGTTTTAGACCCTGTTCTTTTGAAAAATAGGGCCCGCACTCTGTAGATCAGTTTTAATCCAGAATTTAATTGTTTTAATTCAAAAATAGTTCGGTCTAATTACAGAAATGCCATTCAAACCTTTAAACTTGCATAACTTGCTCATTTTAAATCCGATTTGAGCGAATTTCGCGTCTATGTGATCGTAGCAACATGTAGAATATTTTTAAAAGCTTTTTACCTTCTGTTTATACTGTTTGGTGTACTGTTTTAATTAAACTCTATTTGTTTGCATGTATTGGATGGTTTGGACTATTTGTATGGTGATTGCTTGATGTTTAAAAGAGGGTGCGCAAGTTGAGTTTGAGGAACCATTCTTTGACCAGCAGGACCAGCAGGAGAACTTTGAGGAAGACAAGTGTAACTAAGGCCCCTTGCACCTATGTAACCTTAATTCATATTTTATTTATGCATGAGTCCATTCAAATTGATGAACCATAGGCTTTCATATACTAGACTTTTGATCCTTATACCTTGTATACCTATGGGAGTAGTTGCATTATGGCTAGATGTGCTATTCTTATCAATGACAAATGCTTAATTTGACTAATGGACTTATGGAACAAATGTAAAATGAGGCTTTTTAGCAACATGATAAAGGGGACTAAAGCACGAGGTTTTGTTGCTTTAGTACCTCTCCATAGGAACTCTCCTGAAGCGGCCACCCAGGAAGGCCATGCAACCCCAAGTGTCATATGACTCCGACTTTAACTAATTAACTAGTATGTCTCTAGCTTGTTAGTGGTTACCATTTTGTTGGCGCAAGAGGGGGGTGCCGAGGGATGTTTGGCGGTTCTCCTGTCTTGTAGGCATGCATAGTGCTGCGACCACATGAGCCACTCGAAGGAGAACACCCATGCATACTTGCCATTGAAACCTAGCGGCCACTAACTTGTTGTTGGCACAAATTATGGTATACTTTTTCATAATCAAAATGCTACCATCAACCTCAGGATCAAGGATAAACAAACACATCATAAGCATATTTTATCAAATAACTAGTTCCACATGTCCATGAGTGTTTGAGTGCAGGAATGAAGAAATGGAGCAAAGGAGAGCCAGTGGGGCCCAAATAGGGGGTCGGCCGACCACCCTATGGGCCCACCAGGCTCCCCTCTTGGCCATGATCCAAGAGAGGCACTCTAGAGTGAAATCCAACCATTGGATCACTCTGTGTTTCCTCTCAACGGCTCACAAGCATAGCACAAGGATTCATGGGCCCACACCAAAGAGATAAACGTGACAACCACCTCAGAACCAACATACAACCTCAATGACAAGTGGGACCAACACCAGGGAGGAAGAAGTGAGCCAGGACACCCCAAGGGGGGGGGTCGGCCGACCACCCCCTGGGCCCACCTGGCTCCCACCTGGTCCCCTGACCAGTGGGACCACTCCTAGAGGCCAAAGGAGGGCCCACTAGCCATAGGGGGGTCGGCTGATCACCCCCTAGGTCGGTTGGCTCCCTCCAACCGCCATATACAAGGACACATGGTGGAAATCCACACCATCCACCCTTGGTCGGTTCAAGGGTCGGTTGGATCCAACGGTGGAGAATGGAAGGCCCTGGATCGCTGACGTGGCGCTGGAGTAGCCCCTACTCCACCCTCCACTATAAATAGAGGGTCACACCCCCCTCTCTACACATGGTTAAGAATCCTACAAGCTCTATTCCTTAGATTGTTCTAGTAGTTTAGTCTAGAGTAGGAGTTAGAGTTGAGTCGAGCTTGCTCGGGATTTTTGGAGTTGTCTTCTGGTATAGCTCTTGTATCTTTCCTTTCTTGTAAGACTTTATCTTTATAAGTATATTATCTTTTCTCTTTACTTTACTTAGTATTTACTTTGAGCATTACTATACTAGATATAGTATTGTTCTATGCTTTTGCTCTTTAATAGCCTTTACATTCATAGTCTGTGATCCTTGTGACCTTTCCTGTATGCGATCATTGCCTGTCATAGGGTGCTTTGATTATAAATCGTAGTCAAAGTAGTAAGTTGTGTGTAAGAGTGGTGTTTATACATCATCTTACCCTTGGTTACTGCTTGCTGCACGAATTGTTTGTGGTAACTAGCAAGAGGTGATAGCCTTGTCTAGTCGTTGTATTCCACCACGTGTTGTCTAGGCAAGTTCTTAAAAGGTAAGGCCCCCGTAAAACGAGGGCACGGTCGGGTAGGTGTTTTGTCCTCCTACTGATCTATCCCCTCGCCTAGCATACTTGTATTGAGGAGGCAAACTATAGTGTTTAGACTAGTTAATTAGCTAAGTATATTGAAGTAGAGTGAATTGCATAGGAGTCCCTTGTACTCTCTCGTTGTCCTCCCACCTAGCTATTCTATCTAGTCCATTCTAAGTATCTTTTACCATAGCTTCTTCATTCATCAACCCCTTCCTATCACATTTATCGTTTACCCCCTATACTAGTTGGTACTAAGTTGAGACACTCTTTAGGATCTCTCTCTAGTTATTATTTCTAGCTCAGCTTTCCCTTAGGAAAATATAAATTACGATACCTTGGAATACTCCTAGGTGAAGTGCTACAATGGTATAATCTGTGCGCTTGCGGATTTATCCAATAGTCATAAGAAATACCAACGAGCATTTCTGGCGCTGTTGCCGGGGATAGGGATTTATCTCTGTTTTTGTTGCGACGCTAAGTAATGTCAACAAGCATTTCTGGCACCGTTGCCGGGGAAATCATAGCCTAGAAATTTTAATTAGATTGAATCCAGAGATTCTCGTTAACTTAGCTATCAATTAGTCATAGGGGCTTACCCCTGTCTGTGTCTTCCTTTCTCGTGAAGTCAGACAGTTTATGAGCGGTTTCCAACTGCTGGGAAACTACCTAGAAGATCCCGAGCAGCGTTGAGGAGAACTAGACGTCATCAAGTTCCCCCTCAGAGGATCATCTCGACCCTGAATCCATTCGAGGAAGGAGGCTCTACACCACCACTCAAGGAAGCTATGGCCCAGAAGGCGATCTCTGACTTCTCGGCTCCGTCAGCTACCCACGTAGCTCAGGGTCCCGAAGTCAACTTCGGGGATGCCACCTTCGAGCTAAAGCCCGCCTTGATCCACATGGTGTAGGCCAATCCATTTTGCGGGAAGCCCCATGAGGATGCCAATGCTCATCTCCAGTACTTCATGGAGTTATGTGACACTTTCACTATCAAGGGAGTGGCGTCTGACGCCATTCGCCTTCGTCTTTTCCCATTCTAGCTACTGGGAAAGGCGAAGCAATGGTTCTACGCCCACAAAGAAGAGGCCACCACATGAGAGAGGTGTGCTAACGCATTTCTCAAGAAGTTCTTCCCAACGGGCAAAACCAATGCTCTTCGTGGCAAGATCTCAAGCTTCCAACAACAGTCTGACGAGACAATTCCCGAAGCATGGGAGCGTCTCCAGCAGTACATTTGTGCCTGTCCTCATCACGGGATAGACGATTGGCTCCTGATTCAAGGATTCTATCACGGGCTGACTAGTATGGCCCGTAGTCACCATGATGCTGCCGCTGGAGGGGCATTCCTCCAACACACAGTGAGAAATGCCAAAGACCTCATCGAGAAAATGGTGATCAACCAAGGATGGGGTGAGGAACGTCTCTAGCCGAAGAGGAGAGGTATGCACACCGTTAATGAGGTGTACATGCTCTCTGCCAAGATGGACCTCCTGATGAAGAAGATAGAAGAAAGTTCCAAGAAGGAACGAGATGCCATCTACCCTGTCGCCACCGCGCAAGCTATTGAAGCCGATCCATGGTGCGAGGTATGCGCAGGAAATGATCACTCGGGCAACAATTGCCCCGAGACTCCGAAGGAGGACGTGAACTTCATCATCAACAACAACAACGGGTATCGACCCCAACAGCAAGGAGGATGGAACTCGCGCCCCTTCTACCAAGGTAATGGAGGTAATAGCAATTACAATAATTACAATTCTTACAATAACCAGCCTTCATTGAAAGATCTTATTCTTGGTCAATCTAAGATTAATGATGGTATAAATAAAAAGATGATTGCCAATGATAAAGTTCTTGAAACTCTAGGTGAAAAGATGGATAGCTTTACAACTGCCATGAAAAATCAACTGAGCTTTAATAAAATGCTAGAAACCCAGTTAGCTCAATTAGCAGCAGCTATGCCATCCACAAAATAAGGTAAAATTCCTAGGAAACCAGAAGATTCAATTGAGCATGTAAACATGATCACAATGAGATTCGGTAAGCCTCCACTTCACTCCTATGGGAGCTATCTTCTCGATCCTTCCTTCATCATGAAGAAGGAAGATCCAGGCCATCCGATGATCAAGTGCTCAATCGGACAACAAACCTTCCATACTGCCTTCTGCGATCTCGGATCGGGCGTCAACATCATGTTTAAGGTAACATATGACAATCTCTTAGGAGGACCTTTGGTCCCTACATATATTCACTTGTAGATGGCAGATCAAACCATACGGTTTCCCGAGGGACTTGCAAGGGATATCTTGGTGAACATCCAAGATGAATACATCCCCACAGACTTCATCATCCTGGACATGGGAGCTAACGTGGAAGTCCCCATCATCTTAGGAAAGCCCTTCCTCAACACCACCAACGCGGTCATCTACGTAGGATCGGGCCAGATCCACTTCCAGTTCCTAAGCCATAAGATAAAATGTGATTTCAATGGTTATAAACTGAACAAACAGGCTAAAGCACAACCACCAAGAAGAAGAGTTCGAGCTCAGCGCCAAAAGAAGCAGTACCCGGAGGCCAAGATCAATGAACTCAAGGAGGACGAACCTGCCAATCCAAGGCAGGTGTGGAAAGAAAAGGAGGTGCACACACCACGGTCTCCACCCCCAGAGTCATCAAGTGCACCCGAGGAATGAACAAGAAGGAGAGTCCCACTCCGAGGACTTAAAATTAAGGAGCCTTTGCCAAAAGGTAAATCGGTAGCTATCTTTTATTTTCCTCATACATTTAGTTTAAACCTTTAATTTCTTTCATGCTTAAAATTCAGAAAACTAAAGTTTAGATCAAATAAAACTTAAGAATTAGTTTAGCTCTGGAAGTTGACAAAAGTTAGGGTCATAGGGTGGTCGGCCGACCACCCATATGCACCCTATCTTGGCTTAGTTAATTACAAAATCTTTAGGGACCTTTATAAAAGAAAAAGAAAAAAATGGAGGACTAGGGGGGTCGGCCGACCACCCTAGGATCCCCATGTTCATCCCTCTTTCTTCCCATCATCCTTTGTCCAAGCATCTCATGAGTTGAGTAGTGGGACTTTCAAAAATCAGATTTTTGCTTTGGGAGACATCTCTTTTGTCTTGTCATACTGTTAACACTAGATTTTGGCACGCTTAGGAAGATGACAGGTGGGCCAGTGCAAAGTAAATTTGCAGAGACAGGTGTTCGGAGCATTCGGCAAGTGTTCGTGCGGTCGGCTAATTTCCAAAGACTTCGCAAATGATCGTGTGGTCGACTATTCTAAGGAAGGGCGGTTTTTCGTTGAAGAAGCGACAAAAGCGGCAAGTAAGAATCGATCGGGTAACGAAGATCGCGACAATTAAGGCAATAAAGAGTCCGAAGGAAACTAAAGTCAAAAGATGTCGTGTTTTCCTTTGATATTTTGTAGTCGTGTCCTTTTAGGACTCATGTCATGACCAGGGTATAAATATAAACCCTTGGCCATTGTCAAGAGGGTTCACAACCAAATCAATACAACCGGCCCCGTGCCAACTTCGAGTCTTTTGTCGTGTTGTCGAGTTCTTCAAGAGGAGTCATCGATCCATCGACCTCCGTAAGTCCCGACAACCTTGTTATCATGTCTAGTATCATGTGGTGGATTTAGACGTTGATGCAAGTAGTCTTGTTTGTTTTCAATGATCGTGCGGCGGATCCTTGCTTGACAATCAAGAAGTCTTCGCTTATGTTTCGTTTACGAGTAGATACTGTGCGGCAACCATTTGCTCGATATGCTTAACAAAAGCAAGATAGTTATCGACTTTATTAGATTTGGCAAGATCTAGTAGATTCATTAAGTTATCATGTGTTGCATGTTTTCGATATTTCATATATTTGTAACACTCTTTTGCCCAATCTAGATTGATACGGTTCGACTCTATTATTTCTTGTAGATCTATTTATGCTTTAACATTTATTGCTTCTATAGCTGTATGTCGTCGTAAGTGGCTTCAGGGCCGTATATATGGAATTGTCTGGTCTCACCGAGCATGTTCCAGTTTTGTATCTAATGATTTTTATCCCTTGTTAGTTTCAGGTCAAACTGACTGGCAAGTTTCCGGATTTCGAAACACCCAGGCACCCGATTGAAACCACGCTTTCTGGCTTGCCGTGTGTGAGGCACAGTGTGCCATATTTTGTGTAAACACACTTTTTGGCACGCTCGGTGGGACAACACATTTCAAGATGCCTGAATTCGACAATAACCAGGTTCTGGACGTGACTATGGATGAGTTGCCAGAAGACCTGAGGAATACAATCCAGCAAGCATGTGATGAGTTTCAACACAAGTGCTTGATGTCCTTTTCAAAGAATAAAAGGAACAACGTTTTTTAGAAGCAGTCACTCCCGAGGACTCTTCTTCCACATCAGTCTGATTACACCGAAGAGGAAGATGCTCGGAAGCTGGCTGAAGTGGTTTACAAGGCCATGAGTGACACTATGACAAATCATCATACGACTTTCTTGAATACCTTTCGCACGATCATGGTTAGTACTTTCGGTCCATCTGCTGATAAATACTTTGAGGAAGCTGCTGGTCCAATGCAAGGACCGACATTGTTCCATGTGCCAAAATGTCAGGAGAAGACTGCTAAGGATGGCGGAGCGCCTGGCATGAACCAAGGTGGGATGGTTCCTCACTAGAAACAACAACCTCCCATAACTTATGGCCAGCTCGCGTTCGGCACATCGGGAAACGTCCCACAATCGGCTTTCAAGGTGTGTCCAACAGTGAACATGTTGTAGAGGAATATGTATGGAGACGGATATCAAGAGTTTGCCGATTACAGTGCTATTGATGCTCTCCCGAATCCAGGGTATAAGAACTCAGCAGTGTTGCCTTTTGAAGGGCAAGCACATGGAGCTCCAAATTCAAATATTGACCTTATCATGCACAGGATGGCGGACATGATGCAGAATCAGTTTGGCTTAAAGCCAAAGAACCAGTCCTATGCATACAAGTCCCCTTATCCAGAGTGGTATAACCGAGTGGCACTCCCTTCGAGGGTGAAGCCTCCCATAGATTTGACCAAGTTTTCTGATCAGGATGATACTAGCACCATAGAACACATCAGCCGATACTTGATGCAGCTTGGAGAGGCGTCTGCAGATGAAGCTTGGAGGATTTGATATTTTCCGTTGTCTCTGACATGGCCAGCTTTCACGTGGTTCACATCTCTGCCGGCAAATTCCATTGGTACATGGGCAGAATTAGAGTAGAGGTTCCATACGTATTTCTTTACAGGCACTAATGAGAAGAAGCTAGTTGACCTTATGAGCTTGAGGCAGAGAGCTAATGAAACACCCTAGGAGTATCTCCGCAGGTTTAGAGAGACCAAAAACCTCTGCTATTCCTTGAATCTATGAGATGAACAATTGCCAGGGATGGCAATAGCGGGCATGCAGCCGAATGTCAGGGAGAAGCTGTTCGGCATGGACTTTGATGACCTTGGTCAGTTGTCGCAGTGGTTGGCAATGATGAATAATCAGGCTCAAGGGTTCAGGAGAGATAACCGCTTCCAAAAGGGCAGTATGGCTAATGAGATGTATCAAAGTTTCCTGGAAGAAGCAGTAGAGTACAACGATGAAGATGAGATAGCTGCAGCCGAATTGGTCTGGGCGAAAGAGGCGACTCAGGTTAGTCAACGATGGTTGAGGCACCAGAAGGGTACTTACGACTTTGATGTCTCTAAGTCAGACAAACTGTTCGAGTTGTTGTTAAGAGAGGGACGCATCAAATTGCCGGAAGGGCACCCCATGCTGCGCCCTGAAGGGGTAAAAGACAAAAAATTTTGTGGCTTCCACAAAACTAATTCCCATTCCATCAATGATTGTCGAGTGTTCAGAGTGAGGATCTAGAAGGCTATTCAGGAGGGGCATCTGAAGTTTGATGGCAAGATGAAAATTGATGTTAATCCTTTTGCACAGAACATGGTGTCTTTCTCTATGAACATGGTTGCCATAGAAGATCCCAAAGGCAAGGGCAAAATGAAGGTGTTGACCTCAGACAGAGCAAAAAGAGCTGGTGCTGTTGACCCTGATCGGCAGATTACGAATGAGGAGTTTTGGCGACGGGCTCAGTTCCAGAATAACCAAACCGAGAGAGGGGAAGCCTCCAGGCCTATGGTTACGACACGGATTCTGTTAAACAAATGGCGACGAGAGCGAGAGCAGTATCAGAGGCAGAGGTATTACGAGGAATAGGATTTCATGGAGGAACATCAAAGGTATGAGGAAGAAATGTACCAGAGAGAGCAAGAGTACATGAGAGAGCAGAAGCAGTCTCATTGGGGATGTTCGTTCTTCAAGCATTGTTGGAATGAAGGCCTGAAGCTGCCTGCTAGGAACAATTGCCCCAAATGCAGTGATCAATATTCAAGGTACAGGCAATCCTAGGTCAACCGCCGTCCAGTCCATGAAAGACTTGGAGCACAGTTTCCTGAGGACGATCGGCGTTTAAAAATAGGCAGTTCTGAGAATCGGCGAGGCAAGAGATTTGCCGATTAGGAGTGGGTCCATCATGAGGAAGGCGCTGAGGAGAAAGAGCACTGTGAATATGTGTGGCAGAAGGGATAATGGTGCCCCCCGGGGCTGAGGAAGAGCCAGAAGAAGAGAGTACAACGCTTGAGGAACAGGGAGCTGGCACAAATAGTTGCTGAAAAGAAACAGATATAGCGTCCTAAGAAAAAACCCGACGAGCACGACCATTCGGCTGATGCATGCATGACTTTCTTCCTTCCATCAGAGTTCATAGCTTCCAAAGGCCAAGACATCCAAGAGGAGGTGTACTCAGATTTCGATGAAAGCGAATATCAGGATCTAATGGCCCAGCTTGTCCTGACTCAGCGGGCAGTTTTCGATAAGCCGACCAAGCATCGACATTTGAAGCCGCTTTACATGAAGGGATACGTCAATGGCAAGCCTCTGACCAAGATGTTTGTTGATGGAGGGGCTGTCATCAATATTATGTCTTATACCACCTTTAGGAAGCTCGGGATGACTAATGAGGAACTGTTGAAGACTGACATGGTGCTCAGGGACTTTGCTGGCAATCCTTCTGACACTCGAGGGGTTGTACATGTCGAGTTGATGATTGGATCAAAAACTTTGATTAGTACCTTCTTTGTCATTGATGGCAAGGGGGCATATAGTCTGCTCTTAGGAAGAGATTGAATCCATGCTAACTACTGCATAACTTCAACCATGCATCAGATTCTCATTCAGTGGATTGAAGATGATGTTGATGTTGTTCATGCTGATGATTCGATAAGTGTTGCTGCTACGGAGCCTACCTACTGGGAATATGATGGCGTCGATTGTTTCTCTGGAAGAGTATGGGAGGAAGGTCCTGTGAACGTCTTCAACAAGGACCAACAGCCGATCCAAGCAGTCTGCTCTCAAAGCAATTTTTGATGGGAAACCCGATCGATGGCAACAAAGGAAAGTTGGGATGTGGCTTTATGTCGGCCGATAAGCTAGAAGAAATAAATGTTGGTGATGATGTCAAGCCAAGGCCGATGTATATCAGTGCGAATTTAGACCCAGAGTATAGATTAAAGTTGATAGACCTTCTAAAAGAATTCAAGGATTGTTTTGCTTGGGATTACACGAAGATGCCCGAACTAGATCGTTCTATTATTGAGCATCGATTGTCGATTAAGCCTGGGTATCGTCCTTACAAACAACCTCCTCGGAAAATTTTCAAAGAGGAGGTACTGGCCGATGTGAAAAAGGAAGTTGAAAGATTATTAGAAGCGAATTTCATTCGGCCATGCAGGTATGCAGAGTGAATTTTAAGCATAGTTCCGGTGTACAAGAAGAATGGAAAGATGAGGGTCTGCATTGACTTTAGAAATCTCAATAAAGCCACTCTAATGGATGGTTACCCAATGCCGGTTGCCAATTTGCTTGTTGATGCAGCGGCCGATCATGAAGTCATCAGCTTTATGGATGGTAATGCTGGCTATAACCAAATCTTTATGGCAATAGAGGATATTTCAAAGATAGCCTTCAGATGCCCTAGTCATATTGGTTTGTTTGAGTGGATCGTCATGACTTTTGGTTTAAAGAATGCCGGTGCAACTTATCAAAGGGCCATGAACTATATTTTCCACGAGTTGATCAGCAAAATCGTGGAGATCTATATTGATGACGTGGTGGTCAAGTCTAGAAATCACAAGGGACATTTAGCTGATTTAAGGAAGACTTTGGAGTGCACTAGGAAGCATGGTTTGAGGATGAACCCGAACAAGTGTGCCTTTGGGGTCTCGGCTGGTGAGTTTTTAGGATTTCTAGTCCATAAAGGAGGGATCAAAGTCGGTAAGAAGAGCATGGAAGTGATAGACAAAGTTATCCCTCCAACTAATCTCACAGAGTTGCAATCACTGCTCGGCAAGATTAATTTTGTAAGAAGATTCATATCTAATTTGTCAGAAAGAGTTTTGCCTTTCTCTCCGCTGTTAAAGCTTAAAAAGGATCAAGAATTTGTATGGGGTGACGTACAACAGAAGGCTTTTGATGAGATCAAAGAGTACATGAAGGCGCCACCTATGTTGGTACCTCCACAACTTGATAAGCCTTTTAAGTTGTACGTGGCGGCCGATAACCTGACAATAGGATCAGCCCTCATGCAGGAGTTTGAGGGAAAAGAAAGAGTAATAGCTTACCTTAGCCGAAAGCTGCTAGATCCAGAGACAAGGTATTCGGTTACAGAAAAGCTTTGCTTGTGCGTGTATTACTCATATACCAAGTTTCGGCACTGCTTGTTGAATGCCGAGTGCGTGGTAGTTTCTGAGTTTGATGTAATAAAACATATGTTATTAATGCCAATTTCAAATGGAAGGATTGGCAAGTGGATTTTAGCTTTGTCGGAATTTGATTTAAGGTACGAATTGGCAAAAGCAGTAAAGGGTCAAATTATTGCTGATTTTGTTACCCAA
The DNA here is from genome assembly GCA_022036555.1 of Microstegium vimineum. Taxonomy (NCBI): domain Eukaryota; kingdom Viridiplantae; phylum Streptophyta; class Magnoliopsida; order Poales; family Poaceae; genus Microstegium; species Microstegium vimineum. Next base: position 17,865,015 of record CM039126.1, on the reverse strand, counting down.
CATCGTGATCCTTCTGGTAACATGATAAGTATTGCACCTTGGACTTTGTTTTTTGATGGTTCATCTTGTAGCAAAGGTGGTGGTGCTAGTATTCTCTTGATCTCATGCCATCCCTATTGAATTCTATGTTACTAACAATCAAGCGGAGTATGAAGCACTACTTAGAGGACTTCCGCTTCTTGTTGAAATAAAGGTTGTTGCTGTTGAGATCTTCGGAGATTCTGAGCTGGTAATCAACCAACTGATCGGCCAATATGAATGCAAGAGTGATATATTAAGAGAATATTATGAAGAATGCCGAGAGCTTTTGAAGAGTTTCCAGGTAGCAACCTTGCATCATATCCCTAGGGGGCATAATGAAGAAGCGAATAAACTGGCTCAAGCTGCTTCGGGATACCGTGAGGATCAAGAGATTCATGCTTTAGATGAGAATCGGGTAGTTGATGACTGGAGAAACGAAATTGCCGATTACTTAAAGAATCCATCACAAAAGGTTTCCCGAAAGCTTAGATACAAAGCTCTCAAGTTCGTGCTCCTTGATGGCCAGTTGTACTATAAATCCATAGATGGGGGTACTCCTCAAATGTTTGAGTCAAGAAGAGGCCAGAAAGCTGATGTATGAAGTGCATGAAGGGATGTGTGGTGCACATCAATCGGCTTACCAAATGAAGTGGATAATTAGGAGAACCGGTTATTTTTGGCCAACCATGCTTGAAGATTGCTTTGAATATTACAAGGGGTGTCAGGATTGTCAGAGATTCGGCAATATTCAAAGAGCTCCAGCATCGGCTATGAACCCGATTATCAAGCCTTGGACATTTAGAGGATGGGGCATAGATTTGATTGGTCAGATTCATCCTCCTTCTAGCAAAGGACATAAGTTTGTGCTATTAGCTACATATTATTTTACAAAGTGGGTTGAAGCTATCCCTTTGAAGAAGGTTACATCAGAAAACATGATCAATTTTGTTAAGGAGCATATAATTCATAGATTCGGGATTCCTCAAACTATAACAACAGATCAAGGAACTCAGTTTACTTCATCCGAATTTCGTGATTTTGCTGAAGAAATGGGAATCAAGTTATATAATTCTTCTCCTTATTGTGCACAAGCTAATGGCCAGGCCGAAACATCAAATAAGATCATGATTAAGATTATTCAGAAGAAGATTGATGAGAAGCCGAAGAAGTGGCATTGGTTCTTAATGAGGCTTTATGGGCTTACCGAATGGCTTGTCATGGGTCTACTCAAACGTCTCCCTACGAGTTGGTTTATGGGCATCATGCTGTGCTACCGTGGGAGTTGCAATCGGGTTCGAGACGAGTTATATTGCAAAACGATTTGAAGAAAGAAGATTATAAGGACCTAATGATGGATGAATTGGAGGATTTGCATTTAGTTCATCTCAAAGCATTGGAAAATATTGAGAAAAACAAATTACGTGTTGCCAAATATTATAACAAAAGGGTCAGAGAAAAGCAATTTGCGGAAGGAGATTTGGTTTGGAAGGCTATATTGCCGATTGGGACAAAAGATAAAGCATTCGGCAAATGGTCTTCGAATTGGGAAGGACCTTTTTGGATAGTGAGGTGTGCGCCTGGCAATGCGTATATTTTAAAGACTCTACTGGGAGAAGAGTTCACTAGAGCTATTAATGGAAGATTTCTTAAGAGATTTCATCCCAGTATTGTGGTTAGTGCATAAACGGACTTAAGAAGTTTTGTGCACAAATAGTCGATGTAGAAGCATCGCCTTTAGCCGAAAAAATACTCTGAAAGCCTGGAGAATAGCCGACGTGGTATGTGTCGCCTTTAGAGCAAAAATGTAAACACAATCGACTAAGGACAACATCATGCAGTTCAGAAAGCATTCTTCAGAGTTACTATTCTTAGAAAGATTCAAAAGGGAAAAACAAGTGGAAATCACAGATGATATTTCATAAGATAAGTAGTTTTTACATAGAATTCCTAGGTACAAACTACTCCTCAAACAACTTGTTGAGGACAGACTGGGCGTCTGTGGCTTTGGCGAGGACGGTTGCGTGGTCCTCATAGCTCTCTAGGAGCTCATCGATGTGCTCGACATCTTCTGAAGGCCCGCCACCAAGGAAGCCGACTGGCATGCCGGAGAAGTCTTCATGGGCCTGGGTGGACATTGCCGCTAGCCCCAGAGCTACACCGTGATGTACACCATGAATGGTGACTTGGTCGATGCGGCCGTCCGCATCATCAAGGCGTGCCTCGGCAGTTTCTCCTTGGGCATTCATCTTGTTGGCGATCTTGTTCGCCGCAATCTTCAGGCGCTCGACCTCTGCAGAGAGCGCTGAACAAAAGAATACGAATCGGGTGAACAGATAGAATCGGAAAGGGGGAAATTGAGCGAGATTATTTTTACTAACCGGTAATGGCGTCGCAAAACTGCTTCCGCTGGTCCTCCCATTCAAGTTGGTCAATGTCGTATTGTTTGGAGATCTTCTCCAGCTCTCCTCGGGCCTCGTTCCTTTCATCAATGAAGATGACCGCCTCCTCATGAGTGAAAGGAACATCCATAGCATCCGAACCCGAATCCAAATCCCAAGGGTTGGAGTGTTAGGAGCTTGAAGAGCCGGAGGAGCCAGATGACAGAGTCCCCGGTTGAGCTGCTGTCGCCGGAGGGAGAAGATGGATCTAGCTGGTGGAGATAACCCTCATCCTGGTGAATAAGAAGAGAAATCAGAGCTAGAAGGATGAATAAGAAGTAGAACTGCAAGGGGGCAAGAAGTCGATTCTCACCCACGTCGTCGACAACGCCACGCTCGGCTTCCTTCGGCTTCTCCCTCGGCAGGGCGCTTGCCATGATCATCGTCTCCCGCCATTGCTACTGTGGAGGTTAGGTTTCCTTCTGGATTGGTTTAAGTAGAGAAAGTGAAGAGACGGAGATGAGAATGCTTAACTGGAGTTGTTGATAGAGGCTGAGAAAGAGGGTTATTTATAAGTCGAATGAAAGGTAGTGGCGTATATCTCGGAGTAGTGGGATGAGAATGCCAAACGACGAGCTAGGGTTTTTTCCCTCTCGGATGGGCCGTTACTGGACTGGGCCAGGCTCGGATAAGTCAAGAATCGCTCGGCTATGTCCCTGAACCGGAAGGATAAGAACAATCGGCTATGTCTCTGATTGGAAAGCTAAAGACGATCGGCTATGTTCTAATCGGGAAAATAAAAAAAGCCGATTATATTCTCATACAAACAGAAATATATGAAGATGAAGAGTAAGGACATCCGATTGTTCAGAGACAGAATGTGTCGCGTTTAATCTATTACAGGCCCATGTTTCTACTCGCTCAGAAGCTGGTTAATGGCATCTAAGGCCTCGGCCCTGATTCGGCTGACATTGTTCAACACTTTCTGGTCTTCATCTTCAGAGCTTTGGATACTAGACAACTTTGCTTTGAGTTGTTGGTCTTCTTTGAGGACGGTTGATATCTTTGATGAAGTTGCTTCTATAGAATTTGGCAAATCTATCATCTTGGCTTTATGAGACTGAATTCTGACATTTAGTTCGATTAGTTGAGCCTCCAGCCTAATTTTCTCACCCTCCATGACTTTCAGCTCAGACTCCGAAGTTGCCAATGAGTTCTTGGCAACTTGAATTTGGGAGTGCAGGACTTTAGCTTCTTGCTTCTTCAAGGACCTATTATTCTGCAGGACAGTTCTGGAAGCTATATTTTTATTTGCTCTCCTCACCACAGCAAAATGATCATCAAGGTGGGCTGCAGATTCCAGAGAAGCTTTAAGATTAGATGGAAGGTCTTGGTTGATGAGCTCGAGAAGATCTCTTATCTGATCTGAGTCTTGGACCAAAGTGTTGATATCCTTGTTCAGCAGATTAGCTATATCCTTCAGCCGAGCTTGATTCTCCACTGACAGAGTCTACTGAGAGGTAGCTTCTTCACCCTTCTCACTGATGTAGTCCTCAACAGTGAAAGAGTAACTGGTAGTCAGTTTGATAGTGTTCTTGAAAGAGGGAGAAATGTTAACCGACTGGGTGAGTGTGCTAAAAGAATAGCTTAAGGCAAGATGTTACCTGCTGTGTTGATTGATCATCAAGATGGATTGTGTCCTAGTCTGGTTGAGGGCTTGATTGGATATCCAGAGATGGTGAACCTGGAACTGGACCAGAGGAAGGTTCTGCTACTAGATTGTTTATAATTTCATCTATTTCCAATAATGCAAATGATAGAGTATAAGAACAGGAAGTAGATGTCATATAAAGAGAAAGAAGTGATTAGCCGAATGATGTTACCAATGTGCTTGGCGGTTTCATGGGCATCTGTACCTTCTGCTTCATGAGCTTCAATTTCATGAACCTCTACATCTTCAGTAGAGGCTTGAGGAGGAATATCTACCATTGTTTAGACATTGCCTGATCCTGGAGTTTCAACATGTGGCTGTAGTAGAGGTGATTGGTATGAAGACGGTCAGAGTTGTTGCCGAATGAGATTTATTGCCAAATAAAAGATTCATACCTTGGGAGACCGCTTGACTTTCTTGGACCTTGTCTTTTTGGCCACATTAACATTCTCAAGTGTCTTCCTTTTGCCTTCTCCTCCTGAAAGTGCAGTGGCCGAAACTGCAGGGGTCTTCATGAAGGTTGCTAGAATTGGAGCATCAAAAGCCAGGACAGGTTTGAGCCCAGCTAAGTAGTACTAGATTGCTTTGGTAGGAGGAATGGGCTCAAAATCCTATGCATAACCAGATGTTAAAGTGAGAAGTAAATTCAAAAGCAGAAAATGATAAGTACAATGAAATTACCTCACTGTCAGAGGCAAATTGGGGTTGCAGATCTTGGCATAGAGAGTGCACTGGTGTGTTGAAGATGTGATTGTGCCATTCTTGCCACCAGAAAGAAAAAAGAGGATGAGAAGCATCTACTAGCTCAAATGGAGAGGGTTCATATATTGGCAAGTCTCATCCAAGCTCAAAGACTTTTTTAGCTTCTATTTCATTTCTGATCAACTCCCTGAATCTTATGGTTGTTGAAAAGAAAGGTCTTGGGGGCAACTGTCCACATCCTAATTGCCTGGCTGCCATATTTGGGTAGTATAATTCATAGGTAGATTGCACTAACCTCCCATGATGGAATTCGGCTGGCAAGATGCAGGGTTTGATGAAGGAGTTGAAGACCTCTGTGGACACCTTGTCAAAACAGCCAGATTCATAGCTGAATTTGCAAGGGAGAGTTAAATCATCATTTTCTCTGTAGGGAAGCCAAAGCACATTGTCAAAACCCTTGAAAAACAGCTTGAAGAGATGACCAATGTCCATGTCAATGCTGATGGAAGATGCTGCTTCTCCATAGGTTTGACAGCCCTTAACTCTTACCGTGCTGCCTTCAGCATAATTGACTGAAGGAAAGCTCAAGTTATGAAGGGGCACAGAGATTATCTGATGCATGTACAGTTGCAGCCACATCTGAACAAACCATCAAGGGCCACTTACACAAGAGATCTCCCCACCTTGGTAGTGATCTGGGCAGTGATCTGATGCATCATGTGATAAACGGATCCTAGAAGATATTTGCCCAGGGGGATCAGAGTGCCTGTAGCTAGGTCCTCAACCATCATCATATGATTTAAGGTTGGCTCATTGGATTTTCCACAGAAGATGAATCTGCACAACCACATGTTCATGAAGGCCCTGCATTCCTTGTCAAGAACAGCACCGGATGCTTCCATATAGGTCTGAATATATTTAACCCATCCACCTTCATATTTGATAGATTTCTAGCTGCTTTTGCTCTTGTACTTGAAGGGATATACTGGTTGTGACACATTTAGGCCAGTCATCATGAATACATCAGCCAAAGTGAAAGTCATCATGCCATGGCCGAAAACGAAGGCATTGATAGCATCAGACCAAAAATGAGAAGCTGCTATCAGAAGGGATTCATCTCTAGGCATTTCTGACAAAGACAATTCCAAATAGTGGTTGATGTCTTGATCATCCCAGTGGATGCTGCTCCTATCCAGCATCCTCCGGTACCAGTTTCGCCATTCGGCGATTGGGGGAAACGGCCAGGTCTTGAAGGTGTTTGGCCATTGGTTTGGTGGGGTGACTCCAGACTTGAAGGGGATTCTCGAGGTTTCCTTCTCAATGATCTCAGTTGGGTCAGGGTCTTCCATTGGACCAAGAAGGTAGGAATCAAGGTTTGCAGCATAGGGGATCAAAATTTGGTTCTTGTATTCCTTCAAAAAATAATGGAATCAAGAAAACAAATGAATCAGGAAAGAAGCAGGAAAGTCAATCGGGAATTGCCGAATGCGTGGAAGTGAATGAAATTTACCTCTAGAATTTTGTCCTAAGTCGTCATTGAAGATTCGAGGTGAATTCGAGAATGTGCTGGGGCTTGGAATTTTTGAGCGGCGGCTACGGTATTGAACAGTATTGACCTAGGAGAAAGGGGAAGCTTGTGGTCAATTTCAAAATAAAATGACTTTTATCCCAAAATTGAGGGGGCATGTGTTAACACTGGATTTTGACACGCTTAGGAAGATGACAGGTGGGCCAGTGCGCAGTAAATTTGCAGAGACAGGTGTTCGGAGCATTCGGCAAGTGTCCGTGCGGTCGGCTAATTTCCAAAGACTCAGCAAATGATCGTGCGGTCGGCTATTCTGAGGAAGGGCGGTTTTCCGTTGAAGAAGCGACAAAAGCGGCAAGTAAGAACCGATCGGGTAACGAAGATCGCGACAATTAAGACAATAAAGACTCCGAAGGAAACTAAAGTCAAAAGATGTCGTGTTTTCCTTTGATATTTTGTAGCCATGTCCTTTTAGGACTCATGTCATGACCAGGGTATAAATATAAACCCTTGGCCATTGTAAAGAGGGTTCACAACCAAATCAATACAATCGGCCCCATGCCAACTTCGAGTCTTTTGTCGTGTCATCGAGTTCTTCGAGAGGAGTCATCGATCCGTCGACCTCCGTAAGTCCCGACAACCTTGTTATCATGTCTAGTATCATGCGGTGGATTTATACATTGATGCAAGTAGTCTTGTTTGTTTTCAATGATCGTGCGACAGATCCTTGCTTGACAATCAAGAAGTCTTCGCTTATGTTTCATTTACGAGTAGATACCGTGCGGTAGGCGTTTGCTCGATATGCTTAGCAAAAGCAAGATAGTTATCGGCTTTATTAGATTTGGCAAGATCTAGTAGATTCATGAAGTTATCACGTGTTGCATGTTTTAGATATTTCATATATTTGTAACACTCTTTTGCCCAATCTAGATTGATACGGTTCGGCTCTATTCTTTCTTGTAGATCTATTTATGCTTTAACAGTTATTGCTTTCATGTTGTCTCTACAAATAGATCTTACGTTAATAATAGCCGAATTAGTCTAATCTAGATTGCTACGTGTTGCGGGTTCATGCATGTTAACCACGTTTAAGCTTTGATAAGGTTAGGTATCATGCGGCAGATACAAGCTTTAGATTAGTTTGATCGTGTTTTCTTACATGTTCCTTCATCATGGATCCCAACTCGGTTGGATTGCTGAGCTTGGTTACGCTTTAACTCACAGTTAATTATGATTTGTCCAAACGCACTTTTCTCATGCATGCACATTCGACAATCAACGCTTTACGTACTTTATGTTTGTTTTAGCCGAATGATCTATAAGACTTGTTGGTAGATAGCTTCTATAGTTGTATGTCGTCGTAAGTGGCTTCAGGGTCGTATATATGGAACTGTCTAGTCTCACCCAGCATGTTCTAGTTTTATATCTAATGATTTTTATCCCTTGTTAGTTTCAAGTCAAACTGATTGGCATGTTTTCGGATTTTGAAACACCCGGGCACCCGATTGAAGCCACGCTTTCTGGCTTGCTATGTGTGAGGCATAGTGCGCCACATTTTGTGTCAACACATAATTTAAAGTACATCAATCACTTTTTGTTAAAGTATGACACATCCTTGTCTCCCACTACTCCTTGTCCAAAGTAGGGAATCATGACACCTTTCACTTTGTCATGCTTTGAGAAAGAAAACACAACAATCACCTTTGATCAAAGCATGACATGCCTTTGTCCCCCACTAATCTTTGTTTAAAGAGGAGAATCTTGAGCACTTTAGCTTAGCTTTTGATCACATCACATAGCATCTTTCACCTTTAACCAAGAACTAAAAAAAGCATGAGTGGAATCCCCACTTAAGGGGGTCGACCGACCACCTTTGGTCACCTCCTCCTCTCTCTTTTGCTTTGTGTAAGGCATCCCCTAAAGATTGTGATCATGGCACCCCCAAGGGCATGCCCAAGGGGGGTCGGCCGACCACCCCTTGGAGCCTCCTTGGTGCCATTCCTTTCCTCTATAAAAGCCCATGCAAGGAGAGCTCAATCCCTCACACTTCAACCAGAATCCAGTTCTAGCTCAAGCCTCTCCTTGCCTTGCTCTCTCTTCATTCAAGAGAAATTCCTAGATCTTAAGAGACATAGTGCTAGTCCACAAGAAGATCTCTTCTCTTAGCTCAAGCTTCTCCCCTTAAGGCAAACTAGGAAAACTTTCTACACACACAACCTTGTCCTAGTTTTGCCTCTTCCTCCCTAAAGATGAAGAACCCGATAACATCCGCATTCAAGAAGATGAAGCAAGCTATGAGTGGGAGCTCATCCAGACGCTCCCACCAATCTGAGGACACTTCCCAAGGAAGAACAAGGGGAGGTTCTTCCCGATACACATGGGAGAGCCTCCAAACCGAAGAACACCCTCAGGAGGAAGAAGAAGTGCCGACGAAGGTGCCTCATATCAGGGCATTCAGGGTACCCCCGATGAGGACCTATGACCAACGAAGTGGTCTCTGGTTCGACCAACTAGAGTACCAAAGGTATCTTTCTCTTCGGGATCGATCTTTCGAGCACACAAGGATATTGGATCCGAGTCTTCTCTCCAACGCAGGTATAACCAACGAGTTTAACACTATCTTTTCCACTCTTGGTTGGTTTGGCTTTTGGCAAATAGAAGAGTTTGGAATTGATTTGCTCACCATAGAATTCTTATGCTCTCTCCAAGTCTCTAATGATGGAATCTCTTTTTGCATGTTTAATCAAAGTCATAGTTTAACTTGGAGTCATTTAAATGTTGTTCTTGGCTTTGAAGATTCATGCTTGATAGATCTAGACCTTGCCATGCGTAGGTTTAATAAGAGGAAGTTTTGGTTCTCTATATCTGCTCTTAATGATTGCTCAAATCCTAAACCTGAGGAAATTCATAATCCAACCCTTCGTTTCATGCATCTTTGGATGAAAATGACTTTGTTTCCTAGAAGTAATGCTAGATTGATAAATGACATGGAATTAAAATTGCTTTATGCCATGGTAAACAAAATTCAAATCTCTCCTGTAAAATGTTTAGTGGAATTTTGGCAAAGTTCAATTGAGAGTAATGAATCTTTTCAATTCACATCTTTAATTGCTCGTCTTGCCGAATCCATGAACCTGCTAAATGGCGTGCAACCCTTTGTTTACATCTCTGCTCCTATAGTTGTAATCTCAGAAGAATTTCTTACATCTGTTCAAATATTAAAAAGAGATGCTAATGGTAATCTTAAAATGATTTATAGTGGTCATACAATTGAGGTGCCTCTTCCAAATAGGACTCGTAAGCTGACCCTTGATTTAGATCAAGGAATTGGACCAAGAGGTTTTGCAGGTTCAGACAGGAGAACTCAGGAGGGGCTTTACTTTGTTCATCTTGAGCAAGGTGGTCCTTCCCGAGGAGCTATTGGCGAGGAGGAAGACGATGCATCTTCCGATCCCATGTACACTTCTAGTGGCATGCCTCCTCGACCATCACGTCCGCAAAGAGCACGGGCATGCTTCTCGTCCACACGAGAAAGGGAGCATCGTGAATTGCAGCAACAATTCGATCATCTCACCAACACATTTGGTGAGTTACGTGTTGAGCACGATGAGACAGTACGCATCGTCCAACAAACTGCCAAAGACATTCAAGCAATGCAAGAAGAACAATATCGGCATTGGGGCTTGTGGGGGGCAGCAACATCCACATCCGCCGCATTATTGAGCAAAAGACAAGCTTGGGGGAGGTTCCTTCCCCCACTAAGGTAAGATTTTAATTTCAGCATTCATATTTATGCATTTCCTTACTTATCTTTGCTTTGCATCTAAAAAAATCTAAATATGACAAAATAAAATAAAAAGACCTTTCTCTACTCCACTCTCATTTGTTCCTTGAAAATTAATATCTCCTATGGAAATGATGAATAGTTGTTCTGCTAAATGTTTTTCTAGTACTTAGTTTACAACTTGGTATTTCTCTAAGTATGGATTACTTGGCTTAAAAGAAACCATCATGAACCTGAAACTTTTGTGGGTTGCAAATGCTGTAACTAAGTCTAAGTTGTTGTGAGACATGATATGACAAGATAAGAGCTGCTATAATTTTGTTCTAAGCAAGAATGACTATCGGAGTTTTATTTATTAAAATGATAAAAACACCTTCTTGTTCCTCAATGGTGAGAATTCCTACCAAAACCATACATGATCCTTCATGATATAAGCTTTCTACATAAGCTGTTTGCTTTGTGTTGAGTTTGGTCAAGTTTTGTGACCCTTGTTGAGAGATTTATCATGCTCTTAAGATCAAGATCACGTACACGCCACATATACATGCTACTTCTACACTGGAAGTACACAAAAACATGCCTTACATTTCCACAAGTTCATACTCCATGCTCTAGTAGAAAAATCTCTCTCTAGTTTGTTGCTAGTAAATGAGAAATAGACTATGCAAAATTATGAAAAAAATTCAGGGGCACTCTAAAGTCCCAAGTTTTATGAACACTCCAAAGCTCTCTCTCTTGAAAAAAAAATGAAAAGATAGTTATGTCTCAAAATAATAAGTTAGAAAAGAGAGATCATCCACATACAGGAGTATTGATCATTTGCCATGTTTCCACACACTTGCACATCTTGATCTAAGAGTATGACATTTCTCTCCTTGGATCCGAAATTTGACTTTACAACATATGCAAGGTAAGTTTGCTACATCTTTGATCCCTACCTATAGCTCCACATAAGCTTTAGAGATAGGAAGAAAGAAGGCAAAACTTTGATATATGCCTTGGTGAGGAATCATACACCTTATGAGCGACTCGAGAGTACCATTTGAGGAACACTAATTATGGTATACTTTTTCATAATCAAAATGCTACCATCAACCTCAGGATCAAGGATAAACAAACACATCATAAGCATATTTTATCAAATAACTAGTTCCACATGTCCATGAGTGTTTGAGTGCAGGAATGAAGAAATGGAGCAAAGGAGAGCCAGTGGGGCCCAAATAGGGGTCGGCCAACCACCCTATGGGCCCACCTGGCTCCCCTCTTGGCCATGATCTAAGAGAGGCACTCTAGAGTGAAATCCAACCATTGGATCACTCTGTGTTTCCTCTCAACGGCTCACAAGCATAGCACAAGGATTCATGGGTCCACACCAAGGAGATAAACGTGACAACCACCTCAGAACCAACATACAACCTCAATGACAAGTGGGACCAACACCAGGGAGGAAGAAGTGAGCCAGGACACCCCAAGGGGGGTCGACCGACCACCCCCTGGGCCCACCTGGCTCCCACCTGGTCCCCTGACCAGTGGGACCACTCCTAGAGGCAAAGGAGGGCCCACTGGCCATAGGGGGGGTCGGCCGATCACCCCCTAGGTCGGTTGGCTCCCTCCAACCGCCATATGGAAGGACACATGGTGGAAATCCACACCATCCACCCTTGGTCGGTTCAAGGGTCGGTTGGATCCAACGGTGGAGAATGGAAGGCCCTGGATCGCTGACGTGGCGCTGGAGTAGCCCCTACTCCACCCTCCACTATAAATAGAGGGTCACACCCCCCTCTCTACACATGGATAAGAATCCTACAAGCTATATTCCTTAGATTGTTCTAGTAGTTTAGTTTAGAGTAGGAGTTAGAGTTGAGTCGAGCTTGCTCGGGATTTTTGGAGTTGTCTTCTGGTATATCTCTTGTATCTTTCCTTTCTTGTAAGACTTTATCTTTATCAATATATTATCTTTTCTCTTTACTTTACTTAGTATTTACTTTGAGCATTACTATACTAGATATAGTATTGTTCTATGCTTTTGCTCTTTAATAGCCTTTACATTCATAGTCTGTGATCCTTGTGACCTTTCCTATATGCGATCATTGTCTATCATAGGATGCTTTGATTATAGATCATAGCCAAAGTAGTAAGTTGTGTGTAAGCGTGGTGCTTATACATCATCTTACCTTGGTTACCGCTTGCTGCACGGATTGTTTGTGGTAGCTAGCAAGAGGTGATAGCCTTGTCTAGTCGTTGTATTCCACCACGTGTTGTCTAGGCAAGTTCTTAAAAGGTAAGACCCCCATAAAACGAGGGCGCGGTCGGGTAGGTGTTTTGTCCTCCTACTGATCTATCCCCTTGCCTAGAATACTTGTATTGAGGAGGCAAACTATAGTGTTTAGACTAGTTAATTAACTAAGTATATTGAAGTAGAGTGAATTGCATAGGAGTCCCTTGTACTCTCTCATTGTCCTCCCACCTAGCTATTCTATGTAGTCTGTTCTAAGTATCTTTTACCGTAGCTTCTTCATTCATCATCCCCTTCCTATCACATTTATCGTTTACCCCCCTATACTAGTTGGTACTAAGTTGAGATACTCTTTAGGATCTCTCTCTAATTATTATTTCTAGCTCAGCTTTCCCTTGGGAAAATATAAATTACGATACCTTGGAATACTCCTAGGTGAAGTGCTACAATGGTATAATCTGTGCGCTTGTGGATTTATCCAATAGTCATAAGAAATACCAACAAGCATTTTTGGCGTCGTTGTCGGAGATAGGGATTTATCTCTATTTTTGATGCGATGCTAAGAAATGTCAACACTTGTTAGGGTATCTAGTGAAAGGTTATGTAGTGAAACCCTGCCACGCCTCCTTGGTAGAGGTATTTGGGTCTGGCTAACCTCGGCAAATGGGAATCATGGCTTGGGGGTAAAGTTGTACAACCTCTGCAGAGTGTAAACCTATCATGATAGCCATGCTCACGGTTACGAGCGACATGGATCCTTCTTGATAGTTGATACTTGGGTTACATGGATGGTTGGGAATGATGTTAATTTTGCTTAATGATTTAATCACTTGGGATGGGTTTTCTCACTAAAGTAGTATACTTGTTTAATAAAACTGAACCAACTAAAATTGCAAACCGCAGTCAAACAGAGTTAAACCTTTTGAGCCTTTAGTATCCTGGTTATACTTGCTAAGCTGTGGTATGCTTACACTTGTTTTATACAATGAAAATCCCGGATGGGTACCAAATGATGGCTTTGAGGACTTTCCTGAGGATGTCTAGGACTACTAGTTGATGTCTCTCAGTCAATGTTCCTGTGGCTAGTTTACTTTTATGTTGAATTCTTATTTTATGATGTAATAATGTGATGGATATCGATGTAATAAAGTACTTTACTTTGATATTCTTCAATTTGTGAGTATATGTGTGTTTGGACATCCTAGACACACATGTATGATGTACTTGATTTTGCTTTGCAAAACTGGGTGCTACAAATTAAATTAGTTATTTAGTTATAGACTATATTTTCTAGTAAACTTAGTTAGCGATAAACATTATTTATTATAAATTTAATTAAAATTAAACTAGTTTGGCACGCATCTTAGCGTACTTTTTTTTGCCAGCATAGGAATAATGTAAAGTAGTCAAGTTTACTTGTATGTTTCAGTAAAAATCATTTTATTCCATGAAAATGAGCAGGATCAAAACTAGTAGTAGCACTTCAATTACAAAATAACCAAGAGAGAATACTTTTTATAAGTCTACCAGGGTTTCTTTCGAGGAATGTTTATTTGCTATCTTTCATCTAGTTTGTAAACCTATTTTTTTATACTAAGAGTTAATTGTTACTCCCTCCGTCCAAAATGGATGATGTAATGGGATGCGTTCTGGTCAAACTTTCTCAACTTTAACTAAGTTTGTAGAAAATACGTGCAACATTTATATCTACAAATAAATTTATTAAAAAACTAGACTTAAAGATCTTTCCGATGATACTAATTACTTAGCATAATTATTTATATATTTTAATACATAATTGCTGGCATTTTGAAAATATTGACTTCTCGGAAAGCGAGAATGACATCTATTTAGCGACGGAGCGAGTACCTAGCTAAAAATTAGCCAAAATTAGTCCAAATCTATCCGAACAAACGGTTAATAAACAAGCTAAACTTTTTTGTCAAGTTCTTAATTAGTTATTAGCCAACTAACTAGTCAACTCCAGCTAATCCAGACTTATTTTTAGTTCACAATAGTGGTAAAACCTAGCTGACACAAACAAAAATGACTGTTAACTTGATGAAACAAAGTGAACCACTACAAATAAAGATGGGAGCAAATTCATTCGTAAGGTCTTGGAAGAGCCAAATCCTCAATTCATGTCCTAAGGATTAAGTTGCTCAGGTAAGTTCCTAGCGGTAAGTAAGCCTACCGTGTTTTTGTGGCAACAAAGGTTAGCGTTAACAAAGTATAAATAAAATATTTTAGATTATTTGTGTCACACCTAGTTTTAAAGGCAAAACGGGATGCAATAATCTTATATGTACCCAGAGATCAGTCACACACATAAGCCGACAAATTATCAAAATTGTATCATCACAAGTGTTTATTACATAGCGAACAAGTATTTAAATAATGTCTATTACATAACAGCGGAAATAAGATAACTCTCGCGAAGCTCCATAGCACAGGGACGTCAACTGGTTGACCCCAAACCTAGTAGTCCTCTGGATACTCCTCATAACTCTGATAATCTGGTACCCATCCGGGGTTTTTATCCAAAGTATTGAAAAGAAAGAAGACAAGCGTAAGTACTTTCGTACTCAACAAGTATATATGGGGTTCATGAGGCTCAAAAAGTATGACACTGGTTTACTGCGATAAGCATTTTAATTTGTAACAAAACTTTATAAGTGATAGATCAAAGTTATGCTTAAGTCCCCAAGTTAAATTGCATGATCAAGTAAACAAAAGAACAAGTAACATAATATCATGATAAAGTGATTCATAAAGGTAACCAACAAGTAACCAAAGGTTCTGTGAGTTTTTCGAGCCGCTCGTGTCCGTGAGCACGGCTGATATACCAGTTTTTAACACTCTGCAGAGTTTGTACACTTTACCCATGAGTCGTGTTTGCCCAAATGCCCCGGGATCATGACTCCCTTAACACTACCGAGGTGAGCGGGCAGGGAACACTATGAAGTATTTCAAAGGGGTTCGCTGACATACCACAGACAGTACGGATCCACGGGCAAGGGGTATATAGGAGCCCCGGGATGGTACACACACGCAGCGGTCCCCACTCCAGCCGCTACCGCAACCGCTCGTCAATGACAACTTTCGTGAACTGCCGCATGCGAGAGAGTGACCCTAATACTGAACTAAAGCCAGAGCCATATAGCCCTCATGGTTGTACTGTATGTCTCAGCTTTTGCTGACAGATAGGGTCCTAAATCCATGTTGCTAAAAAGTCAAGTTTTACTTTATCATCTCATGTAGTCATTAGTCAAGATTAAAGGATCAGACTTATTAAAGAGGAGCACTAGAAATAACTACCCATATGCAACGGTAACCCATAGGATTTCAAGGATCAAGGTAATCAAATCTAGGTAAACCCTACGGTAACCCACATGCATATGATTTTATTTAGAACATCATGAATAGGACATCAAGGAAGATCCCATATAATACTTGTCTTGCTCAAAGGGTTCCTGCTGCTGCTCCTGCTCAAAGCAAAACTCTTGGTCACCCATGTATTGCTCACCGTCTGTACTCGATCACCACATCACATGCAATCACGCTGAGGCATAACATGCAAGCAACAAAGGCTATAGATTAGAACAGTACACCAAACATAATAAAACAAAAGGAAAAGTTTATAAAACCAATCTACGCATCACTACGATCACATAGACGCTTGAATCACGAAAAACGGAGCTATAACGAAGAAGATATGATTTAAACGGGATTTTGAAAAGAGCAAGATTAAAGCATTACGGAATTAATTTTCTTTGATTTTCAAAAGTAATTAACATAGATGAAATCTATACTACTGGATAGAGCATGAAATTACGGATCTAACACAACTTGAACGGGTCGATTTGGATTTAAAACGAGCAATTTATAAGCATTTGAAAAAGAGTGGCAAAACTGTAAATGGGATTTTCTTTTTTTTATTATTTTTGAATTAAAACGGGCAGAAAAGGAAAAACGCCTTCCAACCGAGAATACGTGAACTCGGAATACGCCAACAGGACCGCGGGTTCAGTCTTTAAAAAGTGCGGGGTTTATTTTGTAAAAAGGCACTGCGAAGGGGTACGCGGCTCTGTGGTTCGTCCGATCCCCGATGGATGGCTGCGATTAGAACAGAGGGGACGGCGGTGGCACTCGGCGGCCGGTGGCGAGGCAGGCGGCGGCGCCATGGCCGGACAGCGGCGGCGCAAGTCGATCTGGTGATTCGGTGCATCAAACTCAACGCGAACAGGTCTGGGAGAGAGAGGGAGACACGGCGAGGACACTGGTGCACTCGGTTGACTCGATTGTGCTCGGGAACGCGGTGACCACGCGGCGCGGCGGCTCTGCAACGACGACGGTCGCGGACAGGGCCCAAACAGACGAGACAGAGAGGGAAGAGGGGATTGGCGGTGTCGGGGGACTGAGTTCACCACGGTGCGAGGCTCGGAAGTGGTCAAAACGGTGCGGAGGGCCTCGACCGCGGAGGAGCGACGGCGGCGGCGCTGGACAAGATCGCGGCGGCGATGGGTGGTCTCTGCGGTGCTTCGAGGGCTCAATGCTGGGCGGAAGGATGCGGGGCTGAGCATTTTATAGCTCGGAGGGCGCCGCAGGGATGGAAAGGGCGGATTCCGCCGCGGATTCGCGTTCGGATGCAAGGAAAGGCGGCGGCGCACAGAGAAGGAAAGAAAGGGGAGGAGAAAGAAGGAAAGAGAGATGGAGCGGGCGGCGCAGGGTTCGGTGTGCCGCGGGGAAGGCAAGGAAGATCTCCTGCTCCGTATTGGACTCGGCAGAGAAGGTTCCACCGGCGCACAGGGAAGGAAGGGGGCGGGAGAGAAGAAGGAAAGGGAGGGGAAGGAGCTGACCGGTGGGGTCCTCTTGTCAGCGAGTGAGGGAGAAGGAGAGGTGGAGTTGGGCTGTCCAGTGCGCGAGGGAGGTGGGCCGGCCTGCGGGGTCTGCTGGCCCAACCAGAGAAAGAGGGGAAGGGGAGTGGGCTGGGGGAATAGGCCTGCGGTGAGATTGCATTGAGGGAGAGAGAGAAAGAGAGAAATGCTTTTCTTTTTTATTTTGAATCTTCCAAATACATTTTCACAAACACATTTGAATACAAGTTTGAAATTTGTAAATTCCAACCATACAAAGTACTATGCACCAGCATGAATGCAACAATCATGTTTCTAGTTGACAAATTTTATTTCATGAATTCTTTAATTAATTTTCCTATATTTTAATGCCCACACAAAATGCATTTAAATTGCTTTTAAACTATTTTGAAAAAAAATGCAAAATTTTGGGTGTTACAATTTGGCTGATGGATTCTGCTGATAAACTAGTTGATACAGTTTTATTATGAGAGAAAAATGCCATAGCTTAGCTGATACACCGTTCTAATAACTTCAAGCGAACATAAATCATCCATACTAAATTATAAGACATTTTAACTTTTTTAGATACATTGCTTTTGTTTTTTTGTGATGAAAGAAGAATGATATTATATGAAACATGGTACATCAATACATTACAAGCACTTTGCAATATGAGATAGTACCCACGCTGTGAATAGCCCAACTCAAATCCTAACCTGTTAATCGCTTTGCAGTGTAGATGACCGCACAAGCAAACACTCGGCAAATGACCTGAGAACAACTGCCCAACAAACGACGACCAACATTCCTGTAGGTGTGTAGGTGGAATTGATGATCTTTTTCTTCTTGCTGGTTTCTTCCTTCTTCTTTCTGCCACCGAAGAATAAGGAAGACTGTTCTGAAGGATATTCTCCCTAGTCTTTCATTGTGGCCAGATCTAACCACAACAAAACGAAGAAAAGACTTGAGAAAATTATTCCATGGTGGAGACATCATCTATGCCTTGATGTCGCCATCCGAAAACAAAAATCTTCATGTCGTCATGTCGATGAAGATGATGACGTCGAAGTTGACGCCCTCGTCTTCAACGAAGCCGCCATGGAGAAGAGGAGAAGGAGGAGATAAAACTCCAATACCAAGAACTTTGGTATGGAGAAACTCTAACCCTAAGGACTCGATCTACTGGAGAAACTTATCAAAAACAATGGATCCCCACTCCCTTCGGCCCCGGGCGAGATGCCGAAGGGAAGGGAGGGGGACCAACGGCGACGGCGGAGGGCGGTGGGTGGGCGGGCGGCGGCGGCCTGCAGCCCTCTCGCAACTATGTCTAAATACAATACACTATGTAGAAAAAATCAAAATGTCTTATAATTTAGAACAAAGATCTCCAATCATACTTTCTTTCTCTTAAATCTTCTATATGAGATTGAAAAAGTAAGCTAACTTTAACAGAGATCATCAAATAAAATCTTGTATATGTCGATATGATATTTAGGATCAACATCGATCTTCATCATTTTTCCTTTTCTCTTAAAACCTTGTATATATATGAGACTGAAAAAACTAAGTTGTGGAGCATAGAGGATACGTGCTCGAGTAGACAGAAACAATAAACACTTTCATTGGTGTTGTGTCCCGCGAGATCCACGTGTCAGTGCTATCCCCACGTTTCCTCTCCTCTTGCTGTGAACTGGGCACAAGGTGGCACAATGTAGTGTGGCTCAGCCACTATGCCCGGGTGGCATGGCGTGGCTCAACACCACAGTGGCCTGGTGCAACGACAACGGCTTACCCCTTGTATAGGTACAATTTTTTTTTTGAAAAATGACACTATATTCGTTTGTATTTGACAATTATTATCTAACCGTGGATTAACTAGACTTAAAAGATCCGTCTCGTAAATTATAGATAAATTATCCAATTAATTATTTTTTATCTATATTTAATGTTTCACGCATGCATCCAAAGATTCAATGCGCCGTGCGAGAGCGAAAATTCCATATGCCATTGTGGACATCAAGATTCACACGGGGTGGGGGTGGGGTGGGGGTGGGGAGGTGAAGGTGAAAAAGACCGGTGCGATGCTAGCGGCCAGTGGCGTTTGCTGTAGGCAACTAAGGGCACCAGGGGAGCGGTGGTGGGGTGCGACGGATGCGGGGTTGGCAGTTGGGACCGGAGGATGCGGTGGGTGGGCTGGGGGAGGCGTTGGGGCCCAGCGGACGTGGTGGTCGGAGCCGGTAACCGGGGGAGGGGGAGGTGGCGCCAAGTCCAAAAGCGATGGAGCCGGGGGCGTCTAAGACGACATGATGCTGATAGAGGATAAGGGACATGCGAGCAGTGCCATGCGATGTATGGATGGATGAGAGATGAAGCGATTAAAAATTCAGAAAGGAAGTGTGACCCACGATGAGATCGATAGCTACAGGTGGGGAGGGGAGGGCGGGTGGGTCGGAGCCGGTAACCGGAGGAGGGGGAGGTGGCGCCAAGTCCAAAAGCGATGGAGTCGGGGGCGTCAAAGACGGCACGATGTTGATGGACGATGAGGGACAAACGAGCAGTGCCATGCGATGTATGGATGGATGAGAGATGAAGCGATTAAAAAAATTAAGAAAGGAAGTGAGACCCTCGATGAGATCGATAGCTACGGGTCCTGTTCGTCTGCACTATTTCAACATTACTTTTCAGCAAATGAACAACATTGTTCTCTCACAACAAATCAGCATAAGCATTTAATATAAACTAAATTTCGACGCAATAAACAAGGCCACGATAAGCCCCCCTCTATCGTCTCAAGGGCATGTGGGGTTGCATTTCTGCTGAGGGGCACCACAAGGTGGTGGCTGCTTCCGCGGCCGTGGGTGCGTGAAGTGTAGGGGCATGGCTCAATGGCGTGTGCAACGGTGTGTGGAGCGTGGGGGCATGGCTCATTGGAATGCCGTCTGTGAGATGGGTCCGACGTCTTGAGATGTCAGTTAAGGAAAAGAAGACAGGGAATTAGGAAATTCTGTTGTTTGCTTAGATTGAGTAGAGGTTTCAAAGAATTAATTAATAATTTCTTTTAGGAAAATGAGATCTGCTAGAGTATGTTTCTAGGATGAAAACGAAAATGATAATCTCCGATTTTCGAAAATCGTTTTTGAGTTTTTTTTTCCGTTTTTAGGCCTAAATGGAAATGGTAGCGATAACCGAAAAAACGAAAACGATAATGGTAAAATTAAATGGAAATGAAAGTGGAAACGATTTTGCCCTCTTCCGACCGATTTCAAAGATTACCGTATTTAATCGGTAATTTACCGTTGGTAATTACCGATTCAAAGGTTTTGAATCCTAATTTAGTTATGGACTATACAATGAAGAGGAGACTCTAATCATTTATGTTTTTATCACTATGCTTTGTCAAATCAACTTAGAATTTTAACATTTATTCGTGTCATTATCAAGAATTATCATGGTCTTGTGTGATTTATCACTGTTTGAGATTAAGATTGGTGTGAAATGTATGATTTAGCTTATGGTCTTGTTAATTGTGGCTTTATTTATTAATGTCATATAAGATAAGTCAAGTTATATGGCTCTTCTCAAGAGGTTGGTCGTCAATGGTGGATCCAGGATGAAGACAAGGGCCGCTAAATAATGAATGTTTAAGACCTAGAGCTAGGCCTGGATATCGAGCCAGCTCGGCTCGTTATAGCTCGGCTCGTTAGCATTCTGGCTCGACTCGGCTCGTTATGCAAACGAGCTAGAAGAGCAGCTCGGCTCGGCTCGTTAAGAAACTCGAGCTAGCTCGTTAGGCTTGCAAGCCAAATCATAAAAATATATTTCAGGGAAATTATAAAAGCAATACTAGCTAACTGCTCTATCTGCTGCACACCGTAGATGTAGGAGTGGTCAGGTGGGAGTGAGAGTCAAGGGGACTTCTATATTTGCCTAAGGTTTGGGCTAATTGGATTGACCTGAGTCGATTTCAATATGCTACTCATTTGAACTGACAAATTATCTGGCTCGTTCGAGCTAACAAGCAGCTCACGAGCTGGCTCGAACTGGCTTGTTATAAAACGAGGTGGCTCATTATCAATCGAGCTGTCTCATTATAAAACGAGTCGAGCTCGAGCCGAGTTATTAACGAGCGAGTCGAGCGAGTTAGCGAGTTTCGAGTTTTTCGTCCAGCCTTAACTAGAGCTAGAGATTAATGGTAAATTTAAGATTTAGTAACAGTAATTTAGTAGAGAAATCAGATTTAAGGGGGGCCCCACCCCTTTGGATCCGCCACTGTTTGTCGTGTTGATCGTTTTTAGGATATTGTTCTTATCGATTTCGACCGTTATCGTTGTGTTTTCCGATCGACTATATCCTTTTCGAAATTACCGAAATACCGTATTCGTTTCCGATAATATCGTATCGATTTCGTTTTCGAGAAAAAAAAATGAAAATGAAAGTGATTTGGTCTCCTACCGATCGTTTCCGACCGTTTTCATCCCTTTCATATGCCTTAAATCTCCTTGATCAGTGATTGTAGAAAAAAGAGATTACATTTGTTCAATCTTGTGGAGAAACTCTCGATCTCTTACGTACCCAAATGAAAAACTAATGATAAATTAGACATGTGTGAGACAGCATAGTATAACCACTAAGGCCTTGTTTGGCAATACAGTATTATTTCTCAGATGTAAACCATTTTTCACTTGTAATTTGTTGTGCCCAAGGATACGGCTGTTTTGTTTTACACATGTAAATTGCCGTTTGCGAAAAAAAAAGCTTCCGCGTCTGCTTGTGCTGGGTAGTTCTTGCCTTGCTTTGTTGCTATGCTCCCATTTGCTTACGCTGACTACACGAAGTTCGAATGTTGGCTGCGGGGCTTGACGCTGGTATTGCATTGGTGCGAAGCTCCATCAACGCCGCCGCCTCTGTGTAGGAGGATGCTACAACCGACGGGAAGCCGTCGGCCGCCGGCCGCGGCCATCAGTGTAGGTATGAGTTCTAGTATAAAATTTCTCTCCATCCTCTATACTGGTGAGCTCGCTAGATTTCGATCTGGACTAGCAGAATAAGATCGACAAAATCATGCTAGAGATCTACTAGAAGAACAGCTGTAGAGAAGGACATGGGGATCGAATTGAATAGATCGACGCCGACTCGCCGGGGCCCAGGACTCATGCGCCGGGATGTGGATTTGCTGCATCGATTTGCCTGGGACGTGGATTTGCGGCATGGATTCGCCGCCCTCAACTCGGGACCGCCGCAATCTTGGGCACCGTTGTGTTAAGCCGACGAAGCCATGGAGGACGAGACGAGTCTCGATAGATGTCGTATTTTTTCTCAGACCAGTGGAGGAGATAATTTTTTTCCAACGGTTTTGGTCTAATCCAGATGTAAAATTAGTGGGGTTACGGTCTTCCAAACAATAAAATCCGAGCTGCCTCGAAACATTTTTGGGAGCTGTAATTTACCAGGGTTTTGAGGCAATTACCAGGCTTCCAAACAGCCCCTAACCAGTACACTGAAACGACGAGTTCCGTAATACCAAGTGAGACCTGACAAGCTAGCGATGGAACCATTCCCTAGCTTAATGCATATACCATAGTTATACCATGCGTGATGCATATTATATGAACTATGCATATGCAGCATCTCCTCATCAAGCGGGCAAGAGCAGCAGCAGCAGCGCGGGCAGAGCAATTGCAACCCCAAGGACGCGATGCCCACGAAGCGACGGCGACGATGACGACGCGTCGTGCATAGACCCATTGGCACTTGGCACCACGTGCGGCGGGGGCCTCGACCCGGACCCGGCCCCTGGCGGCGTGGAAGAACGGGCGCCGGGAGGGGGATCGAACGTCCCGGCTTCGTCGTCCTGGCCACCTGGCGACATCGCGGCGGGCGCCTTGGCCGGGGCGGCGGGGTCGTCCTGCTGCTGCTGCGGCACGATGACGCGCAAGGTCATCCGCTGGCCGGCGTCGCAGTGGCCCGGCGCGCCACTGATGAAGTAGCAGAAGCCGCTGTGGTCGAGGCGGACCCTGGTGTCCCCGCCCTCGAATCGCATCGTCGGCTTGTCGGTGACGCAGAGCTGGTAGGCGTCGCGGGTGACCACCAGCACCGAGTCGTTCTTGTCGTACTCGAAATCTGCAGTGCAGGCGCAGGCGGCGCGTGGAGGATCGGATCGGATTATAAATGTGGCGGGCGATCGAATGAAGAATGCGATGGATGCACTTACGGAGGAAATCCCCGACGTGGAAGCGGCTCCTGGCGGCCCAGTGGTTGTAGCTCTCCTCGTTGGGCGCCGTCGCTTTCCTCCACCCCCTCGGCTCGCCGCCGACCACGAACACCTGCGCATGCCACGACGCCGACGCGGAGGCCACCAAGAAAGTGGCGGCGCCGAGGAGGGACAAAGCGACAGCCGGGAACGCGGCGCCGGCCATGGCCCGCCCAGGCCGCGCGCTGGCACACCAATCAACAAACGCCGCCTTTAGCTGCGGCCTCTCGATCTCTGATCGATACTCGACGCAATGCGACAGTTTGGTCTCTTTGATCGTGCTGCGTACGTGATCCAACTGCACGACGCTAGCGATCGGATCAGCGCGTCTCCTCCTTCCCTTCGTTCCGAGGAAAAGTTTATGTAGGCTAAGACTGAGACAGCAGCAGTGAGACGCGGAGAGTGGCGCCGGTAAAACGGAGCGGGAGTGGACTGCGCGACGGCCGCGCAAGCGAGCGCACGTATGCAATGCATGGGTGGTTCCTTGGCCGTTGATGCTGCTGGCGGTTCTGACGATGAGGTTTCTTCGATCGAAGCGGTGTGCGAATGTGTGATGTGATGCATACATGCATGCATGCATGGGAGATGCCCGACTTGGTCGTCCTACAGATGCATGCATGCGGCCGGTCTGCTCGAGCGAGCCTCCAGCTAGGCTCCAGGGAGTGGGGTGCACGTGGCAACCGGATGGGAATTAAATCCTAGCGCCTGGATTGGTGCTGATCACGAGTGCCACCAATTTTTCTCCCCTCGCTCTGCATCAGTCTCTAGGAAGCACCGAGTACATGCATCCATCCATGCATGCTAGAAATCTAACCTAAGGTGCCGGTTGATTCCCATTAAACGATCCTGAGAATCCAGCAGATCCAAATAATCACAACAGTTTTATTAAATTTTGGCATTCTAGAAATCTATTAGTTAAAATCCAGGTATGATGTAGACAATATAATTTGGATAAGCTATAAAGGGTCTTAGGATTTTCTTTTTCTACAGATTCTCAAAATGATTCAAACGGGGCCTAAATTTGCTCACATTGATCAACACACATGCAAGATCTTTTAAAAGTTACAAAAAGATTTATATTTAACAAACCTAGATTTCATTAATGTTTGATTGCATCATCATGTCTATTGCAACGAACTCTTTAGAACAAGACCCACTTAGATACATTCAGATAAAATTTTATTAACAAACATTTATCTCGTGAAGATAGATTTTTTTTCTTTTGTTCGGTACTACTATATCTCTTCTAAATTATAAGTTGCTTTGACTTTTTTGGTATATTAAATTTGCTATGTATCTACACTGGAACTTAGGGAGTAGCAATGTTCTAGGTTCAATATAAAATGTTTTGCCTTCATAAGAAATGGTCTAAATTAAGGAAAATAATATCTTAGTCCTAGAATAAATAAAAATTCTAGATTCATAACATGGTGGTAATATGTATGAAAATTGAAAAAAAAAATGAATCACAAAAATCTATGAAATATATAGAAATAAGAAAATAAATCAATTTGAGCATGTTATAGGAAGCGAGCGCCACCAAAAATAATGCTTATTTTGTGTACTCTGCTAATGTCAATTTTGGGCAAAAACATGAAATGTTGGACCGCACAATTTTAATGTTTCCTCTCCACAAAGCTTACTAGAAACCACTCGCTCAATGGTCAAACACACATGCAATATCTTTTTGAAAGTTAACAAAGTCATATTTACCAAACCATGATTCTAAATTAAATTTGGATTGCATCAGTATGTTTCTTACAATAATTTCTTCAAAACAAGATCCCACTTAGGTATGTTTAGATAAAAGGCAAATTTCATTTATGAACATTTTTATCATGAAGATGCAACAATTTTTCTTTTATTTAGGAGCGAGATGCAATTTATAAGTTTATAAAAACAAAGTTTCCCTTCACAAGAAAAACGTTCTCAGTTTAGGAGAAATAGTATTTTAAATCTAGGAGAACAAATTGTAGGTTCAAGCGAGCATAATTATTATTATACCTGTCAAAATTAAAAATAATAACAAAATCCATGAAATAGATAGATAAATAACATAAGTATAAAAAAATAAATAAGCTATGAAATTTATGGAAATACATAGATAAATAACGACAAAACATAAATAGAAAAATAAAATAAAGAACAAAGCATAATAAGGGAAAACAAAAACAATTAATATAGGACAAAACAAAATAAAATCATGTAATATTAGAAAAATAAAAATAACATC